>OY284413.1:79979640-80634497 GCA_958301585.1 Merodon equestris | reverse complement strand
TCAAATACACAGAGAAAAAATCGAATTGGCGGGCGAAAATTACATATTCTCCGAAGGTGTAGGTTGTTGTATGCTTAAAGACAAAGACCACAAACATTTATTTACATAACGTTCTTTATGTCCCTCACATAAGAACGAATTTTTTGTCTGTGAGCAAGTTAACAGGATCGTGTAAAATAAATTTTGGCGAACGTTTTGCAAAAGTTATAAACCGTGCGACAGGCGTGGAGGTTTTTCGAGCCAAACGATCGGGTGATTTGTTCACATTCACGCCAGACAAAAATAATTTGTACGCCGCGGTTAATAACACGAATGCTAATGTTATTGAATGGCATCGGAAATATGGACACCTAAATCCGAAAAGTTTGGAATTATTGGCTAAAAACGAAATGGTGTGCGGTTTAAACTTTAAAACATTGCCTAAATTCGAGTGTGATATATGCCTCAAAGGCAAAATAAGTACGTTGCCTTTCCCAAAAAACGCGGGGAAAGCAAGCACATCAATTCTAGAAATTGTCCATAGTGATGTGTGTGGCCCAATGCCTACTTCTTCTCTTGGTGGTGCGAAATACATGGTGTCGTTCGTTGACGATTTCAGCCGAAGAATTTTCGTTTATTTTATTAAAAACAAAAGTGACGTTTTTGAGACCTTTAAATCATTTAAAGCTAACGTCGAGCTTGAAACGGGCCGAAAAATTAAAATGCTGCAATCGGACAACGGTGGTGAATACGTTAATCGGGATTTTAATAATTTTTTAAACAGAGAAGGTATTCGTAGGCGTCTGACGGTAGCATATACACCGCAGCAGAACGGTATCGCTGAGCGACTTAACCGCACCCTGGTTGAAATGAGCCGATGTATGTTGCTGGATTCAAAGTTGCCAGAATTTCTATGGGCTGAAGCTATAAACACCGCCGCATATCTACGTAACCGCTCGCCGACCAAGATGCTCTTGGATATGACACCACTTGAGGCTTGGAGCTGTAAGAAGCCAAATGTGTCCCACCTTGAAGTATTTGGAAAGAAAGGAATACTACTCGACAAGTCACCACGTAAATCAAAGTTCGCACCCAAAGGTATTGAATGCTACATGGTAGGCTACGCAAGAGAAACAAAAGGATACAGGCTGTACGATCCAAAGCGAAAGGCAGTAATAATTGGTCGTGACGTAAGATTTTTAAAACTAGAAAACAATAACAGTACAGTATTCTCAGATGATATTGATGAATCAGTTGGTAAAAATGTGATTTTAAATAAACATTTATTTAAGGAAGAGGCTGAGACTAGTAAGATAAATCCATCCGATGACGAGTTAGTTAACGATGCCGAGTGTAGTTTTGGGAATCCCAACGAAGACAACTATCCTGACGAAAGAAGTGGTAATGCTGGCGCTGGAGAAATGGTTTCTGAGACTAAGAAAGGAGGTGCAGCAGAAGCTGTTGATACTGTCAATGCTGTCGGTGCTGTTGAAGGAGGTGGCGATGATCATTCCAGTTCAAAAGTGGTTAACACATCAAAGGCCATTACTGAAACCAAAATGGCAAATATGGAATATCGGAAGAAATTACGTTCTGGGAAAGTGGTAAGTCCACATGAGGTTAATTTTCTTAAAGAGAGAGCATCCAATCCACTTACGGTGAATGAAGCAATGTGTAGTCAAGATGCGGAAAAGTGGAGAGCTGCCATGGTTTCAGAATACCAGGCACTGAGAAAAAATTCCACGTGGGAGCTGGTAGACCCCCCAGATAATCGTCGAATTATAAGATCGAAGTGGGTTTTTAATATAAAACGTGATAAAGAGGGTCATCCAGTAAAGTATAAAGCCCGCCTCGTAGCAAAAGGTTGCAGTCAACAATATGGGGTTGACTATAAGGAGATATTTTCACCTGTTGTGAGATATTCTTCAATACGACTTCTGCTTGCTTTAGCAGCTGAATATCAATTGTTTGTCCATCAAATGGACGTAGTATCAGCGTATTTAAACGGAAAGCTACAGGAGGAGGTGTTTATGTATCAACCTGAATGCTTTATCGATGAAAACAACAAAGGTCAAGTCTGTCGATTGCGGAAGGCCATTTACGGTTTAAAACAGTCTGGTCGTAACTGGAACAAGGAAATCGATTCTGCTCTCAGACAGATTGGCTTCAAAAAGTGCAACGGAGACGCCTGTGTTTATGTGTTGAGGAGGGCTGGTGAAATTAATCTAGTTGCTGTGTATGTCGACGATATACTTCTTGCGTGTTCACATCTTGACAACCTGGAAAAAATCAAACAACAAATAAGCGACAAGTTTGAAGTAATTGATAAAGGCCCAGTCGATCACTTTATAGGCATCGAAGTCACAAGAAAGCAAAATGGAATCCAGATTTCACAACGTCAATTGATTTTGAATCTTCTGGCTGACTTCGGAATGACAGATTGTAGAAGCTGTGCTACACCATTGGAGCCAGGAACCAATTTTAAGAAGTGTGAGGACTGCTCACATTGTGAGAAGGTAGACCCGAAGAAGTACCAGTCTTTGATAGGCTCTTTGACGTACTTGGGTGTCTGTACAAGACCGGATATTATCCATTCTGTGTTCAAACTTGCTCAGTTCAACACTATTCCTCATATCGAGCATTTAAATGCTGCAAAACATCTATTGAGGTACTTAAGGACTACACTTAATATGAAACTTAATTATTTTCAGACTGGTTTGAAGCTAAAAGGGTATGTAGATGCTGATTGGGGGGGAAACTGCGTTGATCGAAAATCGTACACAGGATTTGCTTTTTTCCTTGCTGGTGCAGCCGTTTCTTGGGACAGCAAAAAGCAGTCAACCATAGCTCTTAGTAGCACCGAAGCAGAGTATACTGCCCTGTCAACAGCTTCTAAAGAAATTGTTTATCTTCGGCGATTTTTGGAGGAGATGGGATTTAACGAGCTAATTAACGGCCCAACCGAGCTGTCTAGTGACAACCTAAGTTCGCAGAAGCTAGCGAGAAATCCTGTTTTTCACAATCGTACAAAGCATATCGATATCAAGGCGCACTACGTACGTGATGTGATCGAGAAGGAGCTAGTTGTATTAAAGTATACACCTACTGATGAGATGACCGCAGACATATTCACTAAAAACTTAAAGAAAGTTAAACACAGTCAATTCAGTAATATGTTAGGTTTGAAGTACTAAACAATCTCTGTAATTAATGAAATATTTTTTTTTTTTTATTTTCTTCATCAATGGATTATTCATATGTTGTTGAGGTTTAAGTAAATGAATTTGTAAACTAAAATTTGAAAAAGGTTAAGTTAATCAGTTTTGAGAGAAGGTGTTAGTATTTATTCTTTTTGCTATGTATAAATCATATTCATTTTTCTTTTTCATCTGCTACAACTGTCCGCTATGTATATAATAGGCAAATAATATATAAAGCAAAACTGCTGACACTATGTGCCCTTTTTCTGGTAATAAACGTGCCTGTGCGTATCGAACTTCCGTGTGTTGCCTTTCTTCTTTAATCTAACATCTTCCACCCCTTGACATATCAGAGGGTGTGCATTGAAAGCCATTTCTCGTCTAAAGAGAAATGGTCTTTGGTACAAGTCGCATTGAAGTGAAAGTGTACTTGCGGGAAAATATCCTACGACCCCTGTCTCATGGATATGCCTTCTGACGCAATGACACCTGCCATCCTACTGCACTGTAACTTCACAGTCACATTTCCGTGGCGTCAAGACTGGCTTTGGCACTCAACCTGGAATGGAATGTTTTCGCATTTTTACAGATGGCTCCTGGATTGGGCAGGGATCCGGCGCTAGAGTTTTCTTTGAGTGCGAAAACACACGACTGCACTTCTCGTTAGTAAAATATGCGTCTGTCTTTCAAGCGGAGATTTACGCAATCCTAATGGCCATGCACAATGTTGTGAAACACAGGTGGAGGGGAAAAAACATATGCGTCTTCAGTGACAGCAAAGCTGCACTCAAAGCTGTGTCCAACCCGCTATCCAACTCCAAATTAGTGCATGAACTCAAGACCTTTTTTGAACAAAGTCGGAAGACTAAATTCACTTAGGCTTGTATGGGTCCCAGGTCACTCTGGAATCCCAGGAAACGAGATCTCCGATGAACTCGCTAGAAGAGGCTCAGAGGAGAGTTTCTAACAACGTGAACCCGCCTTAGGTCTTCCTGCTTCCACGGTCAAATCTGACATCAATGACTGGGTCTTTAACGTACACAGTCGTAGATGGAGGGAATATCCAGGATGCAGGATGACTAAGCGCATACGCACTGATGTCTGTAAGTAGTCCGCAACATTTTTCTTATCCTTACGGAGAAATGATTACAGAAGGCTAACGGGCGTCATTATGGGCCATTACACTTTTGCCAAGCATCTCTACGTCTTGGCATCAGTGAGACGCCGGATGACATAGCAGAACACTTTCTCTGCGACTGTCCCGCCTTCGCTCGCGCACGGTGGCGCACCCTTGGGGCCGACGTGGTGGGTGCCAGATCTCTTAGCTCTACATCACTGAAGCCCCTCCTCACTTTTCTCCGGACAACGGGGAAAATACAATAAAGACAAGGTCTGTCTGGTAGTACAATGGACCAGTATTTGTGTCTGAGTGCTCCAACAGACAGTAGAAGCTTCCAACAAAACAAAAATAATGCACTAAACAAAGCTAATAATTACATGACGGACATACAATAGGTAAACAGAGATTTTCTTTTTCGGATGAAATGTGAGATAAATACATTTCTTCATATAATATATGTGTAGCAAGATTTGGCCAGGCGTTTTCCATTGACTATAGTGGTTGTTGTAGAAAAACTTTTTTTTCTCACCCATTTAGATTTTCAATTTATTGTACAAACTAAGGCATTAGAAATATGTACGTTGACAAGCAACACGATTAATTAGGAAAAAAATAACAGAAAGGTTGAGTATCCCTGCCGAATAGGGAGGAAACTAATTCTTATTGCTTCAAAAGGTCTGTAACGAACTAACCAAGACCATCTAAGTCAAACAAAGATTGAGGAATTGTTATGTGAATTTCCCGCACAAGAGCCAACTATTTCAAGTCTGAACAATTACTGGCTTGAGATCATTGAAGCAGAAGTTGATAAAGTGCGTCTGAGGGTAAATGAAGCATTTGAATAATAAGCAGTACAGTGCCACTAGCTGGGTCGTCTACGAATCTAACGCTGGGATGTCTGGGCGAATCGGCACCACTGCTCCTGCCCAAGGGGGTTCAATTTCAACCCAGAATGGGTTGTGATGAACACAGGTGGAATAGAAACTGCTACAATGGTGGAAGTGAACGAATTATTGGTAGGTTCGCGATTAACCCATTAGAAGTCAAATAAAAAGTACGTATTTTTTTTTAATTATCTTTATTTTCATTTTAAAATAAGAACAAAAAAACAATTAAAGCAAGAAAAAAATAGTAATTTACATGAAATAACAGAGGTGTACTCGATTGAGTACGAGTACACGGACAGCCTAAATATGGACATTTTCCAAGCACGCTTTTTCGACACAAAATGTTTTTAAACGTTTCCTACAATGCCAACGCACTCTTGAATGACAAAGGACACACCGCAGTTTTAACGGGATAATGTCCAACTCCATCTTGAGGAAGGCCATCAACTATTGATGCGGCCTGGGGCGATTTCCGTTTTTCACCTTTGCGTAAATAGTATCGTAGGATGTGACGGCGGAACATGAGTTGATCCATAGAATTATTATTACTCATTACATGTAAGCGTCAAGCATTAGCAATAGCCACGTCTAACATGTATGTAAATAAAACCCACCAGCACTTTTTACCATGTACAGCAATCCTATATAATGAGACAGACTGGTCGAGTTCATCCACTACTCCCATATTTTTGTTGTATTATTGGAATAAGCGTGGTATAGCTACATCTGGCTTCTCCTTCTTTATTAGACACCATCGCTTGACTGTCCCTAGCGGTGTCGTAGTTGGTTGCCATGGTACTGTTGTCTTTCCAAATTACCAATATAATTTCACCTTTCTTGTCAAACCTGTAGTCGTAAGTGGCACGTTCCTTCCTTTTCATTTCCTTTGTGCTAATCAGTGGCCATTTTTTAGTCCTATTTTCTCGTACTGTTCCCGTAGCACGGTAGCCTAAGCTTTTCAATTCCAGTAAAAGACCGCAGCCTGTGAAAGGTTGTCAAAAAAAACTTGATGATTAGCCAGTTTCTTCAATAAATGTTTGATTATGGGAGAACCCAAAGGCTCAGAAGTCGGTGTTTGCGATGTTCCACAGTAAAAATCGAATGAGTAACAGAATCCAGTTGAACTGTCTGCTACCCAATTCTTATATCCAAAACGCACTGGTTTCCCACGAATGAATTGTTTGGCAGGATGGTGGCCATAGTATTTCACCATTGATTCGTCGACAGAAATACTATCATGAAACACTCCAAACTGTAAAAATGTCTGCATAAATTTCTCTCTCTTATTATTTTGAACATTTTATCGTTCGATGTTGCTGCTAAGTCGCTGTCACAAGATGAAGGTTTCTTTTTATATCTCGGAACCTATGTCTCGACATGGCTTTGCCGACCAAATCTACGCCTATATCTTCATCTAGAGACCAGTACATTGGTTCTCGAGGTAGCTTATGGTATCCAGATAATATTAAAATCCTTAAAAACTTTTTCAAATCAAGGGAATCCAGTTGACACTCATGTCTATTCTGTTGATTTGCGTATAGTATGCTATTGGATATAATCATATTATATCAGCTGCTGGAAAGCCGACTTTTGACGATTCCATTTCCTTGTTATAACTTCTTCACTTAGAGTATTTTCAACGGCTATTCTGCTCTCCATGTATTCAAGCATCTTCATCACTATTAGAATCAAATCTCTGGCCATATTTGTTCTGTAAAAAATCCAACAATTTTACAAAGCTCTTTTAACTTCGGTACTTGTTATCCAAAGAATTATGTAAAAGATGATATTTCCTTGATTCGTTAGCCTCTTATGTTGTTAATTGAGACCTGTTCCCTTTCAAAGCAGTCATAAGTACTTTATAGCCATTACTTTGTACAAGATCAACTGAATCGCGAAAACCACGATCTACAATAAAAATATCACTGAGTGATAGTAATTTCTATAAGTAGAGTCTTGTAAAATCAATTTTAATACTGAAGAGTCGTTTTGGGTGCCGTAAAAAGGCGCTACAAAGTCTGTGATATAACCGTTTGTTGTGCAAATCATAAATGGTTTACAGAGATGAGTTTTTTCTGCCCAGAAAAAGATTTTTTTTGATAAAAATTATTTTAACTTTTCTGATGTCGCACATAAGTGCCATCGCAAATAATAACAAGTTGATTTTCAGATAGATTTAACAATTTCTTGACTGTACTTGAGGTATTAGATATAAGATCTTAACGTACAATTGCGTTATAGCTAAAATATTTTGGTAAAATGTCTCTCACAAATCTGATACGTATTGTTCATATTGCAAACCCAAAACAGCAGCAATGGTTCTATTTGAATTTGCTGTCCTCAATTTAAAAACAAAAACAATTAAGGCTTGCGTCACACTCTGGATCGTTGTATTTCTCATTGAAGGTAGCATTTGTTTATGTACTGTAATGTTTTCCCAAGTAAGGCCTGTCAGGGCTTTAAGTTGATCTTTTGATATTCTATTTTCTATTCGATCGAACAATGATAAATTAGATGTCTTTGCAAGTATGTTTAAAAAAGTAACTAATTCCGATTTTTGTACTCTACTCGTGTTAAAAATTACACATAAGCGAGACAATTGACAGTTCACGTTCTGTTTACAAGTGTGATGTGAAAGTTAAAGTGTTTTAATTTTTATATTTTGTGATTTTTATGTTTAATTAAAATATGATTGTTGTGAAATTGAGGTGGGCATGTGCGTTTTACCATTTGGTATAGCATTCTGCCGCCATGCCACCTCAATTTATATATTTCCAAACATGAACGTCAAATGTGCAAGGTGTTTGTGTTGAGTGTTGTTTTGTTGTGCAGCAACATGCTCCGGGCCCAAGGATGGATGGATTGTCTGCTTGCTGTATTTGGATGTTTTCTGCGATCGGTTTTGGAGTTTGTGGACTCGATGGGTTTCATTGGTGACTGGAAGTATGATAGGATAGTTTCATCTTAGATGTGTTGTTGGTTTATGGTTTCATCTTTGGCGTGTTGTTTTTGTTACATCTTCGGCTTTGGTGTGTTGTTGTTGTTACTTTTTCTTGGTGCGTTGTTGTTACCGCTTCGTTCTTGGTGTGTTGCTGGTGGCCCATCTCATGTGTTTGAATGTGATATTATGTTTGTTTTGTAAAAAAAAAAAATCGAAAATTGTGCATTAGTAAATGCTCGAGAAATAACACATAACATGTAGGGACGACCAATGGACGTAACATTGATTTCCAGGTCAGTTTGTTTATTTTATTTGTTTGGACAAAGGGGCTAAGGGGTATTATTTGGTTTATTTTGGTTTATTTTTTGTTGATGTTTTATTTAAGTTCTTTGCGAGAGTTATTGTGTTGCTATACTCATAGGTGACGAAATCGGCAAGGGGGATATTTTTGTTATGGACATTTGAATGTTGTTTTGGCTGTTTTTATGGTCACCACGCGCGTCAGACCATCTGTACCCGTTTGTAGTTCCAGCACTCGCGCTAAGACCCATGCTGTTGGTGGCAAGTTGTCTTCCTTTACTATGACGATGTCTCCAATTTTGATGTTTTGTTGTTCTTGTTTCCATTTAGGTCGATGCTGTAATTGATGAATGTACGTTGAGCTCCATTGCCTTCAGAATTCCTGGGTGAGTCGTTGTAAGTACTTCCATTTTTCTAAAGTTTTTATGTTTTTTTTCTTGTACGTTTCTGTCCGGTGGTGCGCGAATTGGTTCTCCAATTAAGAAGTGTCCCGGCGTTAGTACGGTCAGATCGTTTGGATCTTGGGTTATTGGACAGAGTGGTCTGGAGTTTAAGAGTTGTAATAACCACTCGCCCCGCACCAACGATAATATAAGTATTACCGCGTCGGCATTTTCCCTCGTCACTCGTCACGTAAACGAATACCATTGCGTCGTCTATTTCCCAGTTCCCAGCGGTCATCGTCTCCGGTTTCGAAATGCATTACTGACCCATAAATCAACGACCGCAAGTTCATCGTCTCCAGTTTCAAAACACTTTATCGATCCATAAGTAAACGATCGCGAGTTCAACTACACTTGAACTCAACAAGGAAGGGCCGACTAAACAAACAGTGTAGATCGATAACCGAACGATCGACCCGGGCAAATGCAACTCAGCATGGCGTAATGGCGTAATGAGGAATGAACGTGAATACGAGACATGGGGAAATTGACTACGAGGTTTGGTGTAGAAGAAAATCAAATTTGTTAATTAGTCTTAAGAAAGATTCGTAGAATAAAGGTCGTGGAAGAAAATAAAATCGCTTATCTCTTTTTTCACGTATCTTAAATTGGCGCAGTCGGTAGGATGCATCAAGCTTAACAAATAAAAGAAAATAAATTTTGTTAAGTGCACGTTTTAACGTCTAATCTAAAATCGAACGAAAGATCGCCGCATCGGAAAGAGAAAATATATATATTAGAACATTCAACCAGAGCTAATTTGATCAAAAACTATTTCGAATCACTTACAAAAAAAAAAAAAAAAAACGAGTAAGAGATAAACAATTTTTTTTTAAACTAACAAACGAATTTTTTTTTTGCCAACAAGTGAAAATAAAAAGAATAAAAAGACAAAAAAAAAAAAATAATAATAATAATATATAAAAGTGCCACCTAGTGACATAGTGCAACCCAAAATCAACTGAAGGAGCAACTCTACATACAGAAGGAGAGCAACAACATATCCACAGAAAACCAGAAACACCGTTGATTTGATAACCGCAACAATTTCCTGTATCGTATCTCGAAAATAAAATACTTTCACCACTTCCAATATGTACATATGTATTTATATAAATTCACAACTTTATTTAATATTCCCTTTTCTTTCCCCGTCAGGTCACAGTGCGTCTGTCCCCATCCACGGCCAATTTGCAAGTGTCGAGTGTCTCACTCAGTATCATCCACCAAACGCTGATCTTCAACAAATATACATTAATTGTTATACGCGAGTGTATGACAATAGAGAGAACTTAAGGCTAATACAAAGGAAAGAGAGCCTCACGAGTGGTCTAGTGACTGGTGGCTGATGCGGAGTGAGACCCCGGTACAATTGTTATACAATTTAAGCTCAATTTGTTTTTATACGTTTCGCACAATTTTACATCGGATAATCCTAAACATGCCGCCCCCCCTGAACGAGTTCAGGAAATTGGTAATAATGCCATTTTGGTGATGGGTCGAATGAAGATTCCTGATGCTGTCTTAACCTCTGCTACTCGTACCTTGCCATCTTGCCCCGGTTTGACGTTGGTGATGCGGCCCAGCATCCATTTGGTAGGTGGTAAATTCGGTTCTTTTAAGACTACGAGATCCCCTGCTTTGATGTTGTCATTCGATTTTTGCCATTTCGGTCGCTCTTGAAGGATCGTCAGATACTCTAAATGCCACCTCTTCCAGAAACCTTGAACCATTGCTTGTAGGCTGCGAAAATGTTCCAAACGTGTGACCGGACTCTGAACACAATCCGGGTCTGGTACTGCAGTCAACGGCTCTCCTATTAAGAAATGAGCTGGAGTTAGTGGATTTAAGTCTGAAGCGGACATAGAACATAAAGGACGAGAATTAACGACCGCTTCAATTTGACAAAGTACAGTACATAATTCCTCAAAGGTGAGGATAGATAAACCCAAGACTCGGCGGAGGTGATGTTTTACCGATTTTACCCCCGCCTCCCACAGCCCGCCAAAGTGAGGTGCAGAAGGTGGAGAAAAATGCCAAGAAATGCCATCCCTAGCGAGAGCAGTGGCAACGAGTTCGTTGTGTGATTGAGACAATACCAAGTTGTGTAGTTCGGTTAGTACCCGTCGTGCGCCCTGAAAATTCGTCCCATTGTCTGTGTAAATGTGACTGCACTTCCCTCGACGGGCCACGAAACGGCGTAGAGCAGCAATAAATGCGTCCGTTGTAAGGTCACTTACAAGTTCCAAGTGCATAGCCTTCGTGGTCATACAAATAAATAAGGCGATGTAGGCCTTTGCCAGCTTAGGTTTCCGAGTGCGAGAGAGTTTGATTGTTATCGGACCGGCATAATCACAACCTGAGTTGGCAAAAGGGCGGATAGGTTGCGTCCTGTATGATGGTAGATCACCCATTAACTGCTCACTAGTTTGTTTGCGCTGTAAAAAACATGGTTTGCACCTAAAAACGACGTTTTTGACGAGGTTTCGGCAGCCGAGGACCCAAAACTGCTGTCTGACGAGGGCGAAGGTTGTCGATACTCCTGGATGCAGATGTTGATTGTGTATTTCCCGGATAATAAGTCTGGAGATCGGTTGCTTGCTGCAGAGAAGAATCGGATGTTTGATGTTGAATGAAACTGGCGCGTGTCTTATCCTTCCTCCTACCCGAAGTACTCCATCCTTGTCAATGAATGGGGAATATTTTATTAATTTAGACTTGGTTGGTAGTTGCCGGTTCTGAGCTAGAGATTGTATATCGTTAGAAAATGAAAGATTTTGTATTAATTTAAGCAAAGTTGTTTTTCCGACTTGAATTTCCTTAGATGTAAGAAAGGAGGCGAGACGATTCGATTTTGTGGAACGACAATTAGCAACAAACCGTAGACACCATGCCATTACACGTTGCATAGTGTACCACGAAGAAGTGTGTTTCATTAGTAGGTCTAACAAATCGTTGTTACATGTTGTGATCAACACTTGAGACTGCGACATCCTCTCCTCCAGGTCACTCAACGCGAGATTATCAGAATCAAATTTGGATTTTGGCCAACAAGAGCTATCAGATGAAAGCCAGGGTGGCCCCTTCCACCAGAGTTCGTAATGAAGCAATGACGACGGTGTTATGCCCCTAGAAGCGCAGTCGGCTGGGTTGAATTCTGACGTAATGTGATGCCACGAGTTTCGAGGGAGGCTTTCGAGTATAGTTGCTGCACGGTTGGCTACAAAGGTTGTCCAACGACGAGGAGGAGATGACAACCAGTGCAGGACGATCTCCGAGTCACACCAAGCGAATACCTTAACCGACGAAATTGATATTGAAGAAGTTATCAGGGCGAGTAGCCGGGTCAGAAGTACGGCGCCACACAATTCTAGACGAGGGATTGAGACCGGCTTCAAGGGAGCTACCCTGGTTTTGAACGCGACTATTTGGACCTTGAATTCTCCATCTCTTGTTTTGTACCTGCTGTACACGACGGCCGCATAAGCCGCTAATGATGCATCACAAAAACCATGGAGCTCGATTTTATCCAATGAGGGTGAAATTATTCTGGGAACAGAAATGTTTTCGAAGTGACACAGTTCCTCTCGATAAGTTGTCCACCGTTGAGCAATTGGAGCTGGCAGTGGATCGTCCCATCCTAAATTCAAGCTTGCTGACCACAGCTCTTGAAAGAGAATTTTAAATAAGATTACTGATGGTGCCAGGAGCCCTAATGGGTCGAAGATACGAGACACTTCAGACAGAAGCGTCCGGCGAGTTGGTTCAGAACGATTTACTTGTTTGGACATCCGAAATGACAAGTCGTCACGGAGTGGGCTCCAGAACATTCCTAATACTTTGATAATGGAGGATGACCGTTCGGTTTCTACCGCTGAGTAGTCGCAATCCTCCTTGGGCAACATCGATAACAAGCGACAACAGTTCGAAGTCCATTTTCGAAGTTGTAATCCTGCCTGCGATAACAAACTCACCAGTTCCGATTGTAATGCAATAAGACCGTCTTCTGTGTTGGACCCTGTCATTACATCATCAACGTAAACATCATCGACTAAGACTCTTGAGGCGTTTGGGAACTGAGTCTCGTAATCCTCTGCTAGCTGCCTGAGTACACGAACTGATAAAAAAGGGGCGGAAGCTGTACCGTACGTAACGGTGCGTAGTCGAAAATGTTGTATCTCGTCCGTCGGGTTTTCTCTCCAAACTATTCGTTGAAAGTCGGTGTGATTTTCGTCAATCCAAATTTGGCGGAACATTTTGACGACATCAGCAGTGAATACAAATTTGTGTTGCCGGAAACGCAGACATACCTTGATCAACTCTCGCTGGATCGGTGGGCCAACAAGCAACTCACTATTTAACGATACTCCACGAGAATCCTTTGCTGATCCGTCGAACACCACGCGGAGTTTTGTGGTGGAACTGTCCAGCCTGAAGACAGCATGATGTGGCAAGTAGAAATGTTTACCTGAAGGGGTCGACAGTTCGTCTGGGGGAATAGGAGACATGTGGCCCAGTTCCAGGTACTCCTTCATGAATTCTCTGTACATCCGACGCAGGTCAGGGTTATGTCGGAAGCGACGTTCCATCGAATACAGGCGCGATATGGCAGAAGAGAGCGTTTCCCCAAAGGAGGGACAAGGGGTTTTGAAAGGGAGTGGAACGACGTATTTTCCATCGGGAGCACGACTAAATGTTTCACGGAAATGTAACTCTGCCGGATCCTGGCAACAAAGTTCCTCCTTAGAGGGAACAGTATGTTCGATTTCCCAAAAACGTCGAAGTATTCCGTCGATATCGACGGTTGAATGGAACGAAGAAAGTGTGTTATCAAGTGAATCGTTTCGAGATATTTCTCCAGTAATGACCCAGCCAAACGAGGTATTTAAAGCGAATGGTGCTCCACTAGAACCGCGAATTTGTCTTCCATTAAATATTTTCCAGAGTGTATCAGCACCTAAGAGTATATCGATAGGCCCGGTGACATTGAATTTTGGGTCGGCTAATTGCAGACCATCTAAATGGGTCCACAGTGAAGCGTCCACTATTGGGTACGGTAGATTGGAAGTCAGTTTGGATAAAATATAAGCATCGACGTACAAGGAGCTAGAAGAAACCAGTGAGTGGAGTTGAAGAGATACCTGGCCCTTTGTGAAGCCAGCCTCTAACGATGAAAGACCCAGAATAGGTATTCGAGCATGAGATCGCGTGTACCCAAGTTTTTGCACTAGCGATTCGAGAACGAAAGAGGATTGTGAGCCCGAATCCAATAGAGCTCGACAGACGACAAGATTTCCTTGGATGTCTTTGATATTCGCCAGTATGGTTGGGAGTATAGTCTGCTTCCGAGTAGGTTTTGTAGACAGATTGTTCAGCAATGGTGAAGCAGACATATTCGAAGGTACTGATACCGGCGATAAAGGCGAAGTTGGAGTGGGTGTAGGTGATGACCGTTGAGACGGAACGGGGGGGTCATCAGGGTGAACAAGCGAATGGTGGCGCGACTGGCAGATACGGCACCGAAATGTGGACCGACATTTGTTAGACATATGTCCACCTCGAAGACAATTAAAACATAACGACCTCCCTTTTACGAGTTCGCGACGCGAGTTAGTGTTCAAAGAGACAAACTGTGGACACTGCGATAGGATGTGTGAGCCTTGACATTTTACACATTTAGGCCTAGCCTTGGTGGTATTCTCGGTTAAATGGGAACGGATCGGAATATGGTTTTTCAAACGCGACGACAAACGATTCGGTTCACATGACTCTAACGCATTGCATCTCCCTTGTAAGAATTTCAGAAGTTCGTCGATAGTACAGTCATCCCGCGCACCGATATGTTCTGCCCAGGCTTGAGCGGAGTCCTGGTCTAATTTACCGACAAGTAGGTATATTAACCACGGATCGCGACCGGATTTCCTTAACGCACTCAATCCGCGTACCACTTCGTCAGCACCGTCCACGATTTTCCGCAACGTTTGTAGGTTGGTGGAGGTCATAGTAGGGAGCGATAAATACGACCGAATGAATGAATTCACGATGAATAGTTTTTTGTCGTATCGCTCTTCTAACCGTGCCCATGCCTCCAGATACGTTGCATCGGATATGGGAATGTGTTTTATTAAACTAGCAGCATCATCGGGCAAGAATGATTTAAGATAGTGAAATTTCTGTGTTGGCGTAAGGCAACTTTTGGTGGCAACCGAGCCTACAAACATGTCCCGAAACGACGGCCAGTCTTTGTAATTTCCCGAAAAAGATGGGATAACTATTTTCGGCAAATTCACTGTAGAGGTGGTATTAGAAGCAACATTTAATTTTTCGAGAAACGTGGATTGCTGTACCGCAAGTCGTTCGAGAATCGAATCGTTCGGATCTTGCGGGACTTGAGATAGCGGTTGCCGCTCCGTTATAGCACGCGATATGCTGGCGTACGCATTGAAATACTTGGCTTCGTAGTCCCCAAACTCGGATTCTACCTCCGTAGAATTAAAATCACGAATAGCACTGCCTAGAACTAGGTATTCATCATTTAACGAGCAAAACAACGACCACGATTCATCGAGTTTAACGAGGCGGTGTTTCAACAGTTCGAGTTGTGTAGAATGGTCTATAGATTCGGCAAAACTAACTGCGCGTGTAATTTGTCCCTTAACCGTACTGCGTCGAACTTTAACACTTTCCATTTTAAACGCACTTTCCAAGGTCAAGTATATATTTTATAAATAATATAAAGACAGTAATAATAAATTTAAGAATATGTATACGACCTTAATTGCTGGATCCGGCTCGAAGGACCATTTAATGATTTGATAACCGCAACAATTTCCTGTATCGTATCTCGAAAATAAAATACTTTCACCACTTCCAATATGTACATATGTATTTATATAAATTCACAACTTTATTTAATATTCCCTTTTCTTTCCCCGTCAGGTCACAGTGCGTCTATCCCCATCCACGGCCAATTTGCAAGTGTCGAGTGTCTCACTCAGTATCATCCACCAAACGCTGATCTTCAACAAATATACATTAATTGTTATACGCGAGTGTATGACAATAGAGAGAACTTAAGGCTAATACAAAGGAAAGAGAGCCTCACGAGTGGTCTAGTGACTGGTGGCTGATGCTGAGTGAGACCCCGGTACAATTGTTATACAATTTAAGCTCAATTTGTTTTTATACGTTTCGCACAATTTTACATCGGATAATCCTAAACAACCGTAGTACCGGAGATAGCCGAGAAACCCCGAACGCCTCGAAGAAGTCATCAACACATTATACGTGTCAGGGTATGCTTATTTTTTTTTTACACACTTAATATACACGCTAAGACAATAGAAATAGTAAGACAATAAAAATAGTTTTAGTAGTTTTATAAGTAGTTGTAACTATGGCTAACCCTCCCTCAGTCTCAATTGATCCCATTAAATACCTCAATAGCCTCCCCGAATTCCATGGCGATAATAGGGACTTACAGAGTTTTGTTAGTTTAATAGATAGGGTATACCCCATCTTACAAGCCTATGACGCTTTATCGCAGCAATTATTCTCCGACCTAATTAAGAGTAAGCTAAAAGACAGAGCTAGAATGACACTGGAGATTAACTGTCAAGCAACGTCCTGGTCAGAAATAAAATCCATATTACAAAACAATTTCGGCGACAGGCGTAGTTGCGAAGAACTCTTTGACGAGCTACGCGGTACCACCTATAAGACAAACTCCCTAGATTTTTATAATGAAATAAAACAAAAACTAAGGAATCTGAACAATAAAACCCTGGTCATCT
This sequence comes from Merodon equestris, assembly GCA_958301585.1. Lineage (NCBI taxonomy): Eukaryota > Metazoa > Arthropoda > Insecta > Diptera > Syrphidae > Merodon > Merodon equestris. The sequence continues at coordinate 80,617,834 of OY284413.1, read as the reverse complement.
TGGGATCAGGGGACGAAACCAATTCATGCGCCCAGAATAACATGCGTACAGCATTAAATATATTTAAGACCAAGATCCCAGAACCCATGAGAACAATCCTAACTTATAGGAATTCAGAAACATTAGAATCCGCAATGGATATTCTTTTTCAGGCAGGATACGCCTATTGCAATACTATCGAAAATCACACTTTACCAACAAACACACTAGGAAAAAGAGCTCAACATTCTCAAATTCATAATAATAACACTACAAGAAACCAAAGCCAACAGAACAGGAATCGCTCGCAAAACCAACATTCAAGCAGACATCCAAACCAAGCACATAATCAACAACGACAGTACTCACGACAGTACTCACGACAGTACCAACCCCAATATAACAGGTTTAACAATTACCAGGGACCGCAAGAACAATATAATACTAACCACCATCAAAGTAACCATCAAAGTTACTGTGATCGAAACAACCCATATTCCAACAACTTGAATAAACCAACCAATCCAAATGTTCATGCACCCACAGAACCAATGGACATCAACAAACACGAGTTTGTTGAAAATTTTCCATCAACAGCCTCAACGGAAACTTACCCCATATAGTAATAAAAACGAAACTAAACCCCTTAAAACTTATAATAGATACAGGGGCAACCCATTCTATAATCAATCCCGGCATCTGCCACCCAAAATGGAAAATCCCAATTGATAATGTAAAAATTAAGACTCTACAAAGCGAAGTTATAGTAACTGAAAAGGTTAGAATACCAATGTTTGTAGAGATTGGAGATCCAAAATATAAAATAGATTTCCTAGTCTGTAAATTCCATAATACTTATGATGGTTTAATAGGGAATGATATTTTAAAGAAGTTGAACGCGAAAATCGACTACAAAAATAACATCTTAGAAATAGAAGATAAATTAATCCCTATCCTGTTTGCGAACAAAATAGAAATGAAAGTAAACTTAACAGTTAAGCAAAGGGAAGGCCTCATATACGTTAAAAATAATACCTTAATCAAAGAAGGTATCTACGAAATAAATAATTATAATGTAGAAGCAATTATCGAGACCGATGACGATTTCGATTTGCCTCTACTCACAAAATCAATTCAAACCCAAGAAGTTAACTGCGAAAACTTCAATATCATAGAGGAAAAGGTTCAACCAACCATTTGAATTCGGAAGAAACACAAATGCTCTTAAAAACTATAAAAGAATATTCTAGCATATTCTACCAACCGGATTCGAACCTAACGTTCACACATGTAACGAAATATAGAATCCGTACAACAGATGACGTACCAATCTATGCTAAATCATATAGGTACCCCTATATTCACAAGAAGGAGATAGCAAAGCAAATACAAGAGATGTTGGATAGCGGAATTATCCGACCAAGCAATTCCCCATACTCAGCACCTGTGTGGATCGTACCTAAGAAGGGCGATGCCAGCGGAGATAAAATATGGAGAATAGTTATCGACTATCGCAAGCTAAACGAAGTAACGATAGACGACAAGTACCCTATCCCGAACATCGACGAAATATTGGACAAACTAGGAAGATGCCAATATTTCACAACACTCGATTTAGCAAAAGGGTTTTATCAAATTGAAGTAGCACCAGAAGACGTGCACAAAACAGCATTTAACGTAGATAATAGACACTATGAATTTCTGAGGATGCCATTCGGGCTGAAGACGTTCCAAAGGTTGATGAACGAAATATTGGGCAATTATATAGGGAAGATATGTTTAGTATATATGGATGACATAATTGTATTTTCGACTTCACTGCAGGAGCACATAGACTCAATATTCAAAAGGCTTAAGGAAGTCAATCTAAAGGTACAGCTGGACAAATCCGAATTCCTTAGGAAAGAAACAGAGTTCCTCGGACATATCATCACACCCGATGGAATCAAACCAAACCCAAGAAAGATCGAATACGTTCTAAATTTCCCCATACCCAAAACAACAAAACAAATCAAACAATTCCTAGGGCTAACCGGCTACTACCGGAAGTTCATAAAGGACTATTCACTCATTTCCAAACCTATGACAAAGGCTCTTAAGAAAGATGCTAAGATCGATATAACAAATGTAGATTACCAAAATAGTTTTGAGACTTTGAAAAGACTATTAACTAACGATCCGATACTCCGATACCCCGATTTTAAGAAAGAATTTACTTTAACAACAGACGCATCTAATTTCGCTTTAGGCGCATTTTTTAGCCAAGAAAATCATCCAGTATGCTATGCTTCACGCACACTCAATGAATACGAAATAAATTACAGCACGATAGAAAAAGAGCTGTTAGCCATCGTTTGGGCTACTAAATATTTTAGACCGTACCTGCTTGGGCGAAAATTCATTATAGAAACAGACCACAAACCCCTTACCTGGCTTTTTTCAATAAAGGAACCTAATTCGAAGTTAGTAAGCTAAGGCTCTCTGAGTTTGAATACAGCATAAAGTATAATAAAGGGATAAAAAATGGCAACGCAGATGCACTATCAAGAATAGAGAGCGAACAAGTAAACATAGTTGATGCTATACCAACAAAAGGAAAAACAATTACGAATAGCGAATCCGCTATTAATATTTTTAAAAACCAAATAATCAAGAAAATAGCATCTGGATCAGTTAGGATAAAAAATTATAAAATATTCAACAACAACCGAAAAATTATAAGTGTCAAGGAATTAGATGAACAATCTATAATCATCTTGTTGAAAAAACATTTCAATCCAAGCAAACTCAACGCCGTGATAATCGATGACGAATTCTGCGACTTATTCGAAAAAAACGTTTACTAAGAACTTCTTAAATAACCACAAGTTTAAAATCATAAGATGTTTTAAAGAATTAGAAGATATAACAAGTGAAGAGAAACTTACGGTATTCATTGAAAATGAACACAAAAAAAACAATCACAGAGGCATTGATGGTGTGTTTAAAGAATTAAAAGATATTATTTATCACCCAAAACTTAAAATTAGAATCACACAATTTATCAACAACTGCGAAGTATGTAGTTTAGAGAAATACGATAGAAGTCCCCCGAAAATTCCCTACAAAATTACTGAAACATCAGCAAAACCTAACGATACTGTCCACATCGACGTTTTCTACACATTAGGAAAACAACTCTTTATGACTACCATAGACAAATTCACGAAGTATGCCCAAGCGTATAGAATTAGTGGGCGTACCTGGACAGAGTTTAAGGCTAAAATTTTACAATATCTTAGTATTCAGGGAAAGATTAACAAAATAATAGTTGATAATGAACTGGGTTTTAAGGCATTACCACTTCAACAATTTTTGAAAGATGAAAACATAGAAATCCATTTTACTTCTAATAGCAATCATACGTCCAACGCTGACATAGACTACTTCAACGAACACATACGATTACTAAAACACGACGAGAAAAATAACGATGAAACCATCGAAGAGAAAATATTACGAATTATACGATTTTATAATGATACAATCCATATAACAACCAACAGGAAACCTATCGATTTCCTAAACGGGAAAATTACACAAGAGGAATATCCAGCAATCCAAGAGAGAATAAGTAGAAAAAAAGAAAATACTATAAATAAACTAAATAGGGATAGAAAGGATATGCAGATCAAACCAGGTCCTAATTTCATTAAAGAAATCAGAGGAGGCAAATATAGAAAAATTGAGACAGAAAAATTAGGTGACGAACACGTAATAGACATAAATAATAGATTTAAATACTACAAGACACATGTACGAAAGGACAAAAAATACCAAGATAGAAACAACCCTACCATTAAAGGGAATAACACAAAACGACTTAAACGAAAAACATAAAATGTCTACGTTATACCACAGAATAAATAGTATACAGAAGTCGCATCTCGGCCTGCGATGATTTTTCACTTTATGGTGCGGGCGGAACAACTGAAGGGAAGATCAAGCAACGAGAGAGCAAGCATGATCAGAGAGTAACAACCAGAGAGCAGCCACGATCAGAGAGAATCAACGAGAGAGCAATCTTAAAATGTTTATGTGTGTGTGTGTATTGTGTTGCTATCCAACGTCGTGAATGCACGTGGTGTTGACAAAATTTAATTGTTTCAAGTTTTAGATTTGTATATTTAGTTTTCTTCAGTTGAAAGTTGCGCTTGGTATTCGTACGCGTACTTTTTCGATGTAAACTAAAAGGGCCGGGTAACACCAATTAACGTTATTCCATTATTTGGGATTTTTGTGCAAGTTTCAATCTGATATACATATGTAGGGAAGAATAACCCAAAAACTTTAGTGCGACAGGATTTTAAGTTTGCGGGCTTTAGTAACATTTTTTTTCTCTGAAGCCCACGAGCAATGCTTCCTCAAGAGTACTAAGATCATGAAGTCCAATATTATTTCCTTATGATCAGAACATGTGGAAAACCATTGCGGTGTGGCATTTTTGCATTTGGATTTTATCAAGTTTTTTATACCAACAGTTTGTGGTTGTGTGTCAAAAATATTGCTAAACACTGTAATATGTTTCTTGCTAATTTCCAAGAAAATTTGTGAAGGAGCAACGAGGTTACCAAAATCTTTAAGAGAATTGTAATTTTTATGAAATATGAAAAGTTCACTAGGAACTGTTAATACTTCGTCTTCTTTTCTCAATATAGAAACACAAATATCGCAGTTAATTTTCGGTATCATTTTGTAGACGATATAACCTATGAAGTATCTTAAAGACGCCAAATCGATACTAAATTCCGAACAATTCTGAAAGTCATCATTTAATACGAAATCATCAATGATTTCTATGTTAATATTTATTTCAGAGTTTTCGTTTCGACTGAGTTCTTCATTATTTGTATCAGCTAAGTCCATATTTGACAAAATATTTGAAAGCGTTTCAAATGTGGTATCACTCAGCTCTTCACAGTTACTATAAGAACTCAACTGCACTATATTTGCAGACATTAAGCGTGCTAATAAAGTGTTTATATCAGCAACTGAGGGGTTAATATTATTTCCACCCTTTTGTCTTAGAACCGAGAACATATTTTCGAGCTAATCTTGGTTTAATGCTCTTGTCATTAAAAAAAATATTTGGGATTTTTTTTGAAATAGCTCGTCTACTAATTGTAATACAGCGTTTAAGGTAAATTTCATTCCATCTAAAAAAAAATACTTTTTTCTTTTTGTCAACAAATGAGATTTTATTGAGGTATTCAAGGAAGAATTTTATATATTCGTATGATGGACTGTTAAGTTGAACTGCAGACTTATAACAATTCTTTGAAGATAGTGAACCACTATTTAGGCAGTCAAATATTTTGTCAATATTTCCTATGAAGCATGCCGTAGATAAACAAACTTCTTTTGAGCAACTTTTAAAGCCTACTGTCTCAATAACAGTTTAAATTGCTGCTTGAACAGTCCTACTAAAAATTTGGGTGGCTAGTTTTACTTTCATTTTTTCGAAAGAGTTCGGAAATATGTGCTGGCTTGTAAGTTTAAGACACATTTTTGTATTAGATTTGCACTCCACTTCCCATAGTTCCTTAACTACTTTAAAACTAGCAACTCCATTTGGTGTTGTAAGGTCACATTGAAGCCAACCATTTCTTAATGATTTGATTAGATGTGGAAAATCATATACACAGAAAGTTTTACTACCATTATACATAAAATAGGGTTTTTCTAAAGTAGCTCCCAATTCCAAGAAACACTTCCTGTTAGAGGACCCTTGGTCACAAATTACAACTTTAACTATGATGCCAAAACTGTTCAAAATTGCTAAATTTCGTAATATTATCCTTTTTAGTAAATCGGCAGAAAGTCCATTTTTTGAAACAAAGTAATTAAATGTAAGCGCCCAGTTGGAAAACATTGATTTAATCATAAAAACGCACAATTGTTTACCAATCTGGTTCGTTCTTTCAACCCCATTTTCCTCAAATCCATCCACTAAATCTAATTTGGAATTGTATCGCAATTCCCTTCTAATCGCCATTTCATCCATCAGCAGAATCATATTATTCTTTTCGTACTGGTTAAAATCTAAGCACTTCTTTTTTATTAACTCTAAACCATTATTTTTAAAACCTGGTTGTAGGGAATTTACGGGGGCCCATCGATAAACAGTAGAGATATGTGGCAAATTTAGATGCAATTTATTCTTCAAAAATTGGTACGTTGACTGTGAGACATAATAAATGTTTTGAACCAAATCTTTTACATCTTGCTTATATTCTTTAGGTCGTGGACTAAGAAGAAGTTTGCAAAATGTTTTTGACTCCTTGCTTATTTGAAAAGAGTCGATGGTTTGAAATACGCTTGATTTTGTTGCTATTTGTTTGCGGCTTTGGAGATTTTTATATTTTGCTACCATGTCGTAATATTTTTTTCTGTAAAAATTAGCTGATTTCAGATATTTTTCACAGTCATTACAACATCCATCTACGGAGTCACTTGTTCGGCTCTTTTAGCTGGACAATCAAGCTCCAACGACTTGTAATCTTCCTCAATAACTTCTAAGTTAAATACCGGAACAGCTCCGAATTTCAACTTTTTTTACCAATGTCAGAACTTGAGAAGTGATTGGCGCAAATCAACAATTTTTTTGTGCAATCTTTTGTTGGAATATAACATTTTTCTCGCCAAATTTGACCCATAGCTGAGTCATAGGGAGGAAACTTAAACATTCTTATCTTTTCACCATATCGCCTAGATTTACCGCATGTTTTTATGCAGCATCGAATGCCGGACTTTTGGAAAATTTTACCAACAGCCGGTACAGAATCCATTTTTCCTATTCAAAATCGTATGACAACCCCTCAACAATCAATATATAATAATAAGTCCAAAGAATAATCCAAATCGTATGCAAAGTTGTCAACAATTATAAAAGCAACAATTCAAAATAAAAAATAGAGTTAAATATCAAAATACAAAGTAAAAATGGGGTCGATATATAAGCGCAGGAAAACACAACCATTCGCATGAAAGTACAATTCCCAAGTGATTTCGAATCCAATCCACACAATCGAAAAGCAATAATATAATTTAGCTGCTGATTCCGGTCACACGACGTGCTAGTGATTCCACGAACGAATATGGATATAGGGTTACACAGCCAAGAGCGTTGCAATACCCAAATAAATGCTAACGTCGCGTCTGGCGAACATGCCCCGATCACGGCGATTCGTGGAATTACCTGTATTCACTTGTGCACCTGAATCAGCAGAAAGATAAAGAACTGTAAGTAGCATAAGTTAGACATTAAGAAAATATTGTAATGAAATTCAGTCTTAAGGAAGATTCAAGCGTGAAGAGACGCAATAAAGGACAGTCGGAAAAAAAACGAAAGAGTGTTTTTTTTTTAAATCCGCTAAGTAAAAAGTTAAAACTGGCGCAGTCGGTAGGATCGGTGACGGTCGTATCATAAAAAAGTTAATTAAAAGTGATAAACAAAAATATACTAAATCGTTTCTCGACCGTAGATCTTAACCTTTCATCACCGGTAATCGTTCGTAGTACAGTGACAACCAAAACGAACAAATCAAAGTACATATATTATATCTATTCCACGTAAAATTAATAAATTATACTATGAGTTCAAAGTGAAAACAAATAAACAGATGTGATAAGTGAAACCAACAAAGCGGTAAAGAAATAAAAAGTGTACGAAAAAAAAAAAAAATAAAAATTAAGACAACTTAGATTGAACAAAGAAACCATCAGAAACCATCAGAAACCAAACCAAACCAGTGCTACTTTAAACTAAACCCAGCGTACGGAACAACAGAAGCAGGAAATAAATTGTCACACGGATCCCCGGACCAACTATCCCCAGAACTACAACAAACAAGAAACAGAAAAAGCCCAGAGTAAATATTATTTATTTTACAACATTTGTTTTAGTATTATTAGTCTCAGTAACATAATATAATTTAAGCAACGAACTAAAGTGATTTAGTGTAAGAAATTTTTTTTTTTTTTTCCCCTATTGCTATGAAAGTTGTAAGTGTATTTCTCATGACTTCTAATTCTTCTGACGAATAATTCTCATGACTTCTATTGAAGACCAGATTCAAATAGTACAGGAGCAATCAAAACAGCTCTCCGATATCGTGAATAATTTCTTTACTAACGACCACTTGATAATGCTGACCCTCAACATAGACCCACTAAAATACTTATCTAAACTACCCGAGTTCACTGGAGATTTTAAGGAACTCCAGAATTTTGTAGATTTAATAAATAAGGTACACCCGACTCTCGTTAGGTATGACAGTCTCGCCCAAAGCATTTTTTCGGATACGATAAAATCCAAGTTAAGGGGACGAGCCCGAGAGATAGTGGAGATAAATAACCATATAACAACTTGGGCGGAAATCAGAGAAATCCTCTTCAACAACTTCGGAGATCGCTGTACTCCTGAGGAACTCTTTGACGAATTAAGAGGAATAAAGTTTAAGACGCACTCCGTAGATTTCTATAACGAAATCAAAAACATACTTAGAAGGCTCAACATTAAAGCCAAGCAAACAATGGGAGATAACCAACAATATATTGAAGCCGTGATAACCCAAAACAAAGCATCTGCTTTGGCGATCTTTAAAAATAAGGTCCCAGAACCAATGAGGTCACTGCTTCATTGCAGGAACCCTCTAAACCTTGAACAGGCAATAAACATTCTTCACGAATGCAACTACGCCTACTATAAACCACACGGAAAATTCTTAAATACAAAAAACAATTACACTGACTACCCCAGTCAACCCCGAAACCAGGTTTATCCTAAACCATCCTCTAATTACACGGGAAAATACTACTCCCATCTCAATAGTCAACCTTCGCACCAATACAATCCCGTGCACAATTCTCAATCTCCAGAACCTATGGAAATAGGAATAGCCCAGCGAGAGAGAAATCTCACAAAATATAATCAAAGAGGGCAACGCAATCAAAATAGACAATTCTCTCAACCCCAGCGGAACGCACCTCAAGGTAGGCCATTTTCCCAATTTCAGCATAACACACAGCAAAGAAATCAGAATGCTCAACGGTCGCAAGAAAATCTAACGGCAAAAGGTAATAGGGTTGCCGGCAACCAAACAAATAGCCAAGAAAATTTTCATTCAGATGCCTCGGAGCGAAACTACCATATATAGTCGTTGAAGGTAAAATTAGACAACTTAGATTCATAATAGATACTGAATATACCCAGATAAAATATAACTAATCAAAGATTCAATTAAAGTAAAAACACTTAGCACAAGTGTAGAAATCACCCATAAGGCAATAATTCCCTTATTTAAAGAATTAGGAAATCCAAAATAAAGAGTTGAAATGTACATTTTCCCATTCCACGACCAGTTCGATGGACTCACAGGCAATAATATTTTAGCACCATTAAAGGCAAAAATAGATTTAGGTGAGAACATTTTATACTTAGGAGACAAAGTAGTAAAGCTACACTTTAAAGAAACTATTACACAAACAGAAGAATTGAAAAAATGCGAAGTTACCCTATCTGTGCTTCAACAAGAAGGACTCATCTACTTGCCAGAGCAAGACTTGATAGATGGGAATGCGGTAGTTGAAGAGGGAGTTTATGAGGCAGAGAACTATAAAATATTGGCCCCAGTAACTTTCAATCATGGTAATGTTAATAATAAACTAGCTGAGCTCAAACCCCTCGTAACACAACCCGTGGATAGTCAAAACTTTAACATTATTCAAGCCTCTGAGAAACCATTACTATTAGAACAATTAAGACTCGATCACTTAAACAGTGAAGAGAAATCGGGATTAATAAGAGTCCTTAGGAATTACAAAAATGTATTCCACCGGGAGGACACAAATCTTACTTTTACCAACGCGATAAAACATCAAATAAGAACTGCTAACGATACCCCGATTCAAACGAAGAGTTATCGGTATCCATACATACATAAAGCCGAAGTAGAGTCTCAAATCAAAGAGATGCTGAAGAACAAAATAATAAGACACAGCAGTTCACCCTATTCGGCACCCATCTGGATCGTCCCTAAAAAGGCCGATGCAAGTGGTAAGCCAAAATGGAGACTTGTAGTGGATTACCGCAAGTTGAACGAGGTAACCATAGATGATAAGTATCCGATCCCATGTATAGATGAAATTCTTGACAAGCTCGGGAGTTGTCAGTACTTTACGACACTCGACCTTGCCAAGGGATTTTATCAAATAGAGATAGAGGAGGCAGACATTCATAAGACGGCATTCAGTGTCGAAAACGGGCACTATGAATTCCTTCGTATGCCGTTTGGGCTGAAGACAGCACCAGCGACGTTCCAGCGTCTTATGAATGAGGTAGGAGTACATTAACATCATCTGTCTCGTGTACATGGATGATATTATCGTTTTTTCAATGTCATTGCAAGAACACCTTGTCTCACTAGCAAAGATCTTTAAAAGGCTTAAGGAAGTCAACTTAAAGATCCAATTGGATAAGTCAGAGTTTCTTAAGAAAGAAACTGAATTTCTAGGTCACATAATCACACCCGACGGTATAAAGCCAAATCCGAAAAAGATTGAGTGCGTACAGAATTACCAAATCCCCAAAACGAATAAACAAATAAAACAGTTCTTAGGCCTGACGGGATATTACCGAAAATTCATTCGGGACTATTCCAAAATAGCAAAACCAATAACCAAATACCTCAAAAAGGACGCAAAGATAAATATAACAGATCCAGAATATGTACAAGCTTTTAATACTTTAAAAACCCTCAGACTTCAACAAGGAATTTGTGCTGACGACAGTTGCTAGCCAATATGCCCTGGGAGCTGTCCTTTCACAGGACAACCATCCAATATGTTACGCAAGCCGTACGTTAAACGAACATGAGGTGAATTATAGCACCATAGAAAAGGAACTTCTAGCTATTATATGGGCAACAGGATATTTTCGGCCTTACCTTTTTGGCAGGAAATTCTGTAAAAGATCCGAACTCAAAATTAGTAAGGTGGCGATTAAAGCTTTCCGAGTATGACTACGACATAAAGTATAAGAAAGGCACAAAGAACATGAATGCAGATGCTCTTTCCCGTATAACCCCTTTTGAAATCAACTTTATCGAAAATGAATCATTCCCAGTTAGTAAATCCTGTCTTAATGTTTTTAAAACTCAATTTGTTATCAAAAAATCCCATTCTGGCTCTTTGAGAATAAAAAATACTAAAATATTTAACAAAAACCGTACAATAGTTTACACAAAATCGTTAGACGAAGAAACTGCATTAACTCTATTAAAAAACCATTTCAATCCCGATAATCTTAATGCCATATTTATAGAAGATGAAGCCTTTTTAAACATAATTAAGGAAACCTTTATTAAATATTTCAAACAAAGAGGTAAGCTCAAAATTATTAGATGCCTGACATTTTTAGAGGATATAACAAGCGAAGAAAAACTAGCTACTATAATAGAATCAGAACATTCAAGAAACAACCATCGAGGAATAGAGGAGGTATTCAGGGAAATAACTCCAAGCTACTACCATCCAAAGCTTAGAGAGAGAATCACCCAATTCATCAACAACTGTTATATCTGTAATTGCGAAAAGTATGTAAGGAATCCACCCAAACCTCTACTTAAATTAACAGAAACACCAGAAAGGCCATTCGAAATAATTCACGTTGACGTATTCTATAGTCTAGAAAAATCCCTTTTTGTCACTATAATCGATAAATTTTCAAAACATGGTTTCGCTATGAAGGTAATAGGAAGAACTTGGACAGAATTCAAGCGAGTCCTTTCCTTCTACTTTAGCCAATTTGGACGAGTTAAAAAGATAGTAGTTGATAACGAGCTAGGTTTCAAAGCTTTACCTTTAAGAGAATTCCTATCCCAACAAAATGTAGAACTCCACTTCACCTCTAATAGTAATCATACATCAAACGCCGATGTTGAACGGCTACATAATACGATATATGAACACATCAGGCTCCTCAAACACGATAAAATCAACAACGAAGGTTCTGTCGAAGACAAATTACTAAAAATAATAACTTTCTACAATAACACTATCCATTCAACTACTAACAAACGACCGATAGATTTCGTAAACGGAAAAGTTCACGAAAGCGAATATAAAAACATACAAAATCTTATCTTCGAAAAAAAACAGAAGGTGATCAATAAAATTAACCGGAATAGACAAGACGTCCCCTTAGAAGGCGGACAGAACTTTGTAAAAGAAGTAAAAGGAGGAAAAAATTCCTCAAAATACAGAAAAATCCAAACAGAGAAAATTGACGAAGACCATTTGAAAGACGTCAAAAATCAAAACATATATTACAGAACACACATAAAAGAAAAAAAGAAATATCAGACTAGTATACAATAAACAGACAACAATAGTAATACACTCGCGTATTTTATTTACAGATGACTCTATTCATTGCCGCACTCACTCTTACAACGATTTTTAGAATGACCATGACGCAAGAAATAATTCTACATGACATGAACAACAATAATGGGTACATGACATTGGACTTAGGAAAATACAAGTTGGAAAACATTAAACCTCGTGCTAGAACAAGGAGAGGTCTCATTGATATACTAGGTACAAGTTTTAAGGTAATCGCAGGAACTATGGACCATGAAGACGAAATACAAATTAAAGCAAAACTAGACGAACTCTTTGACGGCGACAAAAAACTCATTAAACAAGCAAATACTCAGGTACGTATTAACGAGGAAATTTCGGAACAGATAGTAAATATAACAACCCACATAAAAAGACAACAAGGAATTATAGAGACTTACTTTAACTCCTATAACAATGACGTAGGGAAGAGAATAATGACACTCGAAGACGAAGTCATACTAATGCAACATATATACCAGATTAATAATGACATTTTCCTATTAACTAAATATATTGACAACATTGAACAGCTTCTTTTCACGAGCAAATTAGGAATCCTTACCAAAAACATCTTAAGCCCAGCAGAAATGGAGATGATTTCCGACATAGATGTTTACAAAGACATTAGACTAGTAATTTCATACTATCAAGACCAAATTATATTGATACTTTTGATCCCTAGATTATCTGATCTTCAATATAACAGACTTTTAATAGAACCATTACCACCATAAAGCACTTTTCATTAGCGATAGGGAAATACTAACAGACGACAAAGAAAACGTATACAAAATCCCTAAAGACAATCTAAAAAGAAATTTAGTAGCGGTAACGGATAGCTGTATTAAAAACATAATGCTTTTCACTGAAGTATCATGTCCCAAAACTTTTGAAACTGGTAAAGAAATCAAAGAAATCACGAGAGGAACTATTATAGTCAAAAATCTTAATAAAACAGAACTAATACACGATTGTAATAAAACTAATTTAAAGATACAGGGAAATTATTTAATAAAATTTAAAAATTGTAAGATATCAATTGAAAATGAAACATTTGAAAATTTTTACCTAACTTAATGACAAAGATAAACGAGAGTAAATTAGTACATAATATTAAGCTTGACGAACTTTATGTAAAACACATAGAAAATACTAAACTTATTGAAAAAACATCAAATGTTAATAAATCTTTTAATATATCTTCTATTGGCCTAAATATTCTTATAATTGTAATTCTCATATACATATACATATTGAAAAATTGTAACACAACAATTGTAAAGGTTTCGTCGGAGCCTCAAACTAACGGGGGGGGAGTTACAATTCCAAATTCCCTTACACCGACAAATAATATAATTTAGCTGCTGATTCCGGTCACACGACGTGCTAGTGATTCCGCGAACGAATATGGATATAGGGTTACACAACCAAGAGCGTTGCAATACCCAAATAAATGCTAACGTCGCGTCTGGCGAACATGCCCCGATCACGGCGATTCGTGGAATTACCTGTATTCACTTGTGCACCTGCATCAGCAGAAAGATAAAGAACTGTAAGTAGCATAAGTTAGACATTAAGAAAATATTGTAATGAAATTCAGCCTTAAGGAAGATTCAAGCGTGAAGAGACGCAATAAAGGACAGTCGGAAAAAAAACGAAAGAGTGTTTTTTTTTTAAATCCGCTAAGTAAAAAGTTAAAACTGTTATACACATCAACACAAAATCACAACATCTCGTCTCCACAATATACATATTACATATGTATACGCATTCTTTTCAGGATCGAGTAACATGAACCAAATAACATTACTAGTTGCAACGATCAGGTGCAAACGATCGAAATCCAGGACCTTACAAACAACCATGGATATGTCACCATCAAAATGGGAGAACAGAAGGTGATAGACTATCATACGAAAATCATTCATATCATTAATACTACAGAGTACGAAAAGACAATTGAAATCATTCAGAACAACATAAACATCCTGCAAACATCACAACAAGCGTAAGAACAATTCTAGACTCCATTAACAAAAACTTTATTCTACTCAAGGCAAAACTTGACTACCTTATCCCACATTTTAAACAAAAACGCGGATTGATTAACTTATTCGGAAAAGGTATGAAGTACATAGCATACTATGGACAGTGACGACGAGTGCAAATCTCGAAAACACTCGAATCTTTAACAACAAACCAAAATACTCTTACAGACTGAAACAACCAGTTAACTTTAGTTAGCAATACACTATCCTTACAGATACAGAATATTACAAAGCATATAAATACGCAACAAAAAACCATAGAAGACTACTTAAACGGTTTTAAAAACGTAATACAAAATAAAGTAGCGACAATCGAAGACGAAATTGCCTTCTTACAACGAGCTTACCAGGTCGATAATGACATAAATTTATTAAGAAACCATATCGACGACATAGGACAAATTGTCTTCTCTGGGAAACTTGGTATTATCCCAACCGATATTTTATCGCAAACAGAACTTAAACTTATTAAGGACTATGACAGCTACACGCACACAAAAATCGCCATTACCCTTCACGAGACAAATATTGTCATCATCCTACTTATTCCCCATTATTCAGACCAAACCTTATCCAGACTAATGTTTGAACCAATCCCGAATAAAAATAATAAATCCTTATACCTAGAGACACGAGAGGTGTTAGTAAGCCCATATAGAAATATTTTCAACACTGACGTAAAAGATAATCTTTCAAAAAATGTAATTAAATTAGAAGACAATTATTATAAACGGAAGACGGAGTATTATAAACTTTGAAGAGGCACACTGTGCAATGAAAACTTTCCTACAACAAGAAATAAAAGAATTACTACCAGGTGTACTCCTATTAAAAAACATTTACAACCAAACAATTCATCATAATTGTAATAATATAGAAATAAGAAACGAAGGAACATTTATCATTAAATTTGAAAACTGTATAGTTGAAGTAAAGAACAAAAAGTACCTTAACCCTAATATGAAAATATACGATAAACTAATCTTACCAAACTACATGACCAAAATAAAAGAAAATACGTCAATACCCGATATAAAGTTAGAAAATTTATACTTGAAACAAATAAACTTCGAAAAGAATATTGTACACTAACAAAAACTCTAATGTAATAAGCCTAAGTGCTGACTTAACCATATTGTGGATTATTTTCATATCTATGATCATTTTTGTATGCACCAAACGGAGTAAACAATCTCTCCAGATTTCGTCGGAGCCTCAATCAAACGGTGGGGGAGTTATAATAACCACTCGCCCCGCACCGACGATAATATAAGTATTACCGCGTCGGCATTTTCCCTCGTCACTCGTCACGTAAACGAATACCATTGCGTCGTCTATTTCCCAGTTCCCAGCGGTCATCGTCTCCGGTTTCGAAATGCATTACTGACCCATAAATCAACGACCGCAAGTTCATCGTCTCCAGTTTCAAAACACTTTATCGATCCATAAGTAAACGATCGCGAGTTCAACTACACTTGAACTCAACAAGGAAGTGTAGATCGATAACCGAACGATCGACCCGGGCAAATGCAAGTCAGCATGGCGTAATGGCGTAATGAGGAATGAACGTGAATACGAGACATGGGGAAATTGACTACGAGGTTTGGTGTAGAAGAAAATCAAATTTGTAAATTAGTCTTAAGAAAGATTCGTAGAATAAAGGTCGTGGAAGAAAATAAAATCGCTTATCTCTTTTTTCACGTATCTTAAAGTTTTAAGCATGCTTCAATTTGTGTGAGAAGCGTGGTGTACTCCTCAAATGTTCATTTGGAGTTTCGTCGGAGATGGTGTTTTAATGTTCAAAATCGGTGTATGAGTTCTTGTTGAGACTTGCATGATGACAAACGATTTCAGTTTTTATTATTTTTTTTTCTTTAGTTCCAGGTTTGTTTCTGCTGGCGCATTTAGCTGTGGATGACCTGGTGTGTAGAAATTCGGCCCATGCCCCGACATCCTGTTGTTGATGATGTATTTTGGTGTAGACCTTGTAAAGCGATGTCGGCGGGATTTTCCTATTTCACACATGTTTCCATGAAGATTGCGGTGTATGTAAGTTCTTGGATCTCGGTGAGTTGATTCTAAGCGAGCTGTGGTGGTTCTGTATGATTGTTCTAGGTGGTTGTTGGCTGGTGTCAGTAGTTCCTGTAAGGATCCACCCGAGGTGAGTCTGCTGTGCGACTGTTGATCTATGGTGACCCTTTAATAATACTTCTAAGATGATTGACGAGTAAACATCAGCACCTAGTAAGAGATCAATTTTACCAGGAGTATGGAAGGATGGATCTGCTAAGGGTAAGTTGGCTAGATGATCCCAATTGTATTTTTGTAGTTGTTGGGTTGGTAATAGGGAAGTTAAATGAGAGAAGACGTATGCTCTAACATTTGTATAGAAAAATGTGTTTGTATTTGAAAGTAGGGTAAAATATGTTTGAAGTTGAGTTGTTCCCGTTCCAGGCGTGTCTGCCCATTCCGGTTACCCTGCCAAACGTCCTTTGTTTTTTGAGTTTGAGCTGCTGTGTTGCGCGCTCTGTATTGAATGATGCTTCGGAACCTGGGTCGATTAAGGCTCTAAAGGTGTGATGTGATCCGTTGGATGCGGCTATTTTTACTAGCGCGGTTGCCAGTAGGATGTTTGATTAAAATGAGTGCTGAAGGTGACGCCTGAAGTCGGTGCACCATTGAATGGATTAGCTGTTGGGTTCAATGACGAAGTGTTCTGGATGAGATGATTTGCGGTGTTTATTTGTGATGTGGTTTGCGCTTGTTGTTGATATTGACCTTGATGAGGCGTGTTGGTTCTGTTTTGCATCTCTATGTGTAGTAAAGTGTGATGCTTAAGACCACATTTACGGCAACGATTGTTACTGCTACAGCTTGACGAATGATGATCGTAGCCGAGGCAGTTTGCGCATGTTGCGTTTTTTCTTACCAGATCATTGCGAGTTTTTATGTCCATGTTGAGGAACTTTTTGCATAGGCGGATAGCGTGCGCACCTCCACAAAGCCGGCAAAGAAATTGTGTGGGTGATTTGGGCTTCGTGTGATAAGTGTTAGTTTTACGGAATGTTGGCCGTGGTTGTTTTGGTAATTGTAATTGTATTTGCTGTTGTTGTTTTTGTGATGGTAGTTGTTCTTGTGGTTGATGTTGTAGTTTGCTCAGCTCGAGTATGTTTTCGAGTGAGCTAAAACGACCTTCGATGAAGGCAAGGAAAGTCTTCAGGTCAGGGAGTGCCTTGGAGTTTCCTAAACAACTTTCCCTATCTATCTGGGTTTGAGTTGGGAGTTTTTTGAAAATTATATAAATGAGAATTGCATCCCAAGTTTCGATTGGGACACCGAGGTTGGCGAGTGCGTGAATGCATTCGGTGCTAGTATCGTGCAATGATTTCAGATTCGCGGCGGATTCATGGGTGAGTATATTTTGCTCCATTAGTATACGGAGTTGCGTGCTTACTAATTTTCTTTTATTTTGAAACCTTTCGGTTAGAATTTCCCAAGCTGATGTATAATTTTTGCCATCAATTGGAAGATGTTGGATTAACCGAGAGGCTTCATTGGAAACGAAGCTCTTAAGGAACTGGAATGTCTGAAAGATCTGGATTTTGATCAATCATGTTGTGGAATAAATTTTGGAATTCACACCATTCTTCAAATTTTCCCGAAAAGGGCTTAATTTGGATGCGAGGAAGTCGAATATTTGAATTCGACGATCGGGTTTGATTCAGACGAGAAGTATCAAATATGCGACTAGATTAAGGTCACCAGACGTCCCGCTTTTGGCGGGACAGTCCCGATTTTTCACAATTTGTCCCGCGTCCCGCGTCCCGCGACGTTTTTCAAAAGTCCCGACTTTTAGAATTAAGTTAAATTTTATATTTATGAAAATCATTGTTTTGCGTTCTAAGAATCCTACGGGCTACGACGACTAACATATTGCTTTTGCTACCCAGTTACATTGTATTTGTCTCTCAGATGATACACTTCGTGTTCGTACTGCGTGCTAGCAAGCTAATTAAACAAATAAATATTACAAATCTGCTCCTTACCATAGAAAATAAAGGTAAGCCAGACACTGAACCTGGAATAGAATGTCTTCGCATCTTCACAGATGGCTCCAGGACTGATCAGGGATCCGGCGCCGGAGTTTTCTTCGAGCGCGAAAACATTCGACTGCACTTCTCGTTAGGAAAATATGCGTCTGTCTTCCAGGCGGAGATTTACGCAATCCTAATGGCCATGCACTATGTTGTGAAACACAGATGGAGGGGAAAGAGCATATGTGTCTGCAGTGACAGCCAAGCTGCACTCAAAGCTGTATCCAATCCTCTGTCCAACTCCAAACTAGTGCATGAACTCAAGACCTTCTTGAACAAAGTCGGAAGACTTAATTCACTTAGGCTTGTATGGGTTCCAGGTCACTCTGGAATCCCAGGAAACGAGATCTCCGATGAACTCGCTAGAAAAGGCTCAGAGGAGAGTTTCTCAGGGCCTGAACCCGCCTTAGGTCTACCAGCTTCAACGGTTAAATCTGACATCAATGACTGGGTCTTTAACGTACACAGTCGCAGATGGAAGGAATATCCAGGATGCAGGATGACTAAGCGCGTACGCCCTGACGTCTGTAAAAAGTCCGCAACATTCTTCTTATCCTTAAGAAGAAATGACTGCAGAAGGCTAACGGGCGTCATTACGGGCCATTACACTTTTGCCAGGCATCTTTACGTGCTTGGCATCAGTGAGACGCCTACCTGTGCTGCTTGTTGCGAGGAGGACGACACAGCGGAACACTTTCTCTGCGACTGTCCCGCCTTCGCTCGTGCACGGTGGCGCACCCTTGGGGCCGACGTGGTGGGTGCCGAATCTCTTAGCTCAACATCACTGAAGCCCCTCCTCACTTTTCTCCGGACAACGGGGAAAATACAATAAAGACAAGGTGTCTGTCTGGTAGTACAATGGACCAGTACTTGTGTCTGAGTGCTCCAGCAGATAGTAGAAGCCTCCAACAAAAAAAAAAAAAAAAAAAAAAGGTAAGTAATTTATTTATTTATTTTATAAATACATACATTTTCTTAAACTTAGCTTAAAATACTCGTAGTCTTCATATTTTATATTGATGACAAAAAGTTTATCACCGACCTTAACCTTAAAGGAAATTTTAGAAAGAAATATACGAATAAAATTTTGCAAATACATGTTTTAAGTCAATCAAACTAATTTCGTTATAAACAACAATAAAATATGTTCATGTAAATTATGTTTAGAGCAAATTAATTCGGCGAAATTTTGCCGATGTGAAACGAATATTTGTACTGTATGTGTTTATAACATTTTAGTAATTTTTTTAATTCTCATAGACATATAATATTGAAGTTTACTAAAGAACAGTTAGATAATCACAAATAATTTTAAATTTGAATTTATGTTTATGAATCAAAACATACAATTATACGCTTGACGATTTAAAAAATCGAATTGTTACTTGCGTGTTTTTGTGTATATAATAATTTATAATTTGATTTAATTTTTTAGATTTTTAACAAAATGAGTAAGAAAAGAGGATGTAAATTCAACGATGATTTAAGAAGTGAATTTCCTTTTATTAAAATATCTAAAAACGATTACATAGTAAAACATAGACATGTTATGGCGAATTTAGTATTTTGCACGGCGGGAAGAATGATATTTCAAAGCATTTGGAGACACAGAAACATAAAAGATGTTTAAATACTGCTGCATCATCTTCCAAAATGCTGGATTTTTTTCGAAAAACAACTTATGAAGATGAAGAAAAGAATTTAGCATTAGCAGAAGGACTTATGTCTTTTCATGCTGTTAATCACAATCATTCCTTCAGATCTATGGATTGTACATCACAAGTTGTCAGAAAGCTATTTAATAAAAAAATTACCTGTGCTACAACAAAGGCCGGGGCAATTGTATGTAATGTGCTTTCCCCATATGCATTTTCAGAACTAAACAAAAATTTACAAAAAATTAGTTTTGTATCCATATATTCTGACGCATCTAATCATAAAGAAATAAAAATATTTCCAACCATTATAAGATATTTTGATTCAGAAACTGGAATAAAAATTAGAATTTTAGATTTTATTTCTTTGCCCGGTGAAACTTCTGAAATAATTTTCAGTTCAATTATTGATATTTTGGAAAAAAATAATTTAAAACAAAAAAGTTATTGCATATTGTGCAGACAACACGAATACAAATTTCGGAGGAAAAGCGAGGAGAGGTACAAATAATATTTTTTATAAATTAACGAAAGATCTGAATCAAAATATTACTGGTGTTGGGTGTGCAGCGCATATAATACATAACGCTATTCAAACAGCTGCTGACTTGTTACCCGTAGATGTGGAAAATATTGTTGTTAAAATATATTCTTATTTCTATATATACACTGTACGCGTTGAAATGCTTAAAGAATTTTGTGAACTGCGGAAGTTGAATATTAGAAAATACTTGGATACAGTAAAACGCGTTGGTTAGCTCTTCTTCCAGCTATCGAAAGAATTTTGAAAATGTATGATCCTTTAAAATCCTACTTTCTATCACAGGATAAATGTCCTAGAATTTTAGAAAATTTTTTTGAAAGAGAATCTTCAAAAATTTGACTAGAGTTTCTACAAAATCAAGCTGCTCTTTTTCAAAACGTTATAAAACTTATTGAAGGTGACAAAATATCGGCAATCGAAGTAGCAACTGAAGTTAATAATTTAAAATGTCAATGTCAACAGAGATTAGAAAATAATTTTCTACCGTTAACTATCCGGAATAGTATAAACCAGCTCGAAGATCAAGGTGCAATAAATCGTCAAGATATCATGAACCATGTCAAAAAGTTTTATAGTAACTGCAAAGATTATTTGGAAGACTAGACGGTACAATATAATGATATTGATCATTTTCGTTGGGTTACATTAAAACCAGAACTTAATTGGAACGATGTGCAAAAATCATTTGATTATATTTCTCAAAAAATTAGTAATATTTCCGAAAATGATCTTTTTAATGAAGTGTCATTAGTAAAAAATATATTGATAAGGAAAAGCTTAAATATTGAGCATCAGAAAAAATCACAGTAGAAAACAAATGGTTAGAAATATTTCATCATTTGGAAACAAACTATGTTCCATACAATAATGTATTAAAAATTGTGGAATATGCACTATCTTTACCTAACGCTGCGACTGAACGCGTTTTTTCTACAGTAAATCAAGTGTGGACATCAGAAAAATCAAAATTAAGTGTTGAAACTTTGAAAGTCATTTTATGTGTCAAATATAATTTGACAAATTCTTGTGAAGACAATATTTTAAAAAATGACAACAATCTACTGAAACAAATTCACTCAAATAAAAAATATGTCAAGGAATAAAATATTATACATTTTTTTTATATTTATAAATTGTACTTATGTTAAAAATAAAAAAATATTACGATATTATTTTTATTCTGTATGAACATATTTGTCGATACCCCCCCTCCTTCAGAGTTGTCCCGCTTTGCCCATCTAACAATCTGGTCACCTTAGACTAGATTCTTCTTCGAATTTGTCCAGATCATCGCGAAGTAAACCGACAAGAGTGAAGTATAGTTTTTTAATTTTAGAGTACGTTTCGTCACTTAAATATTTATCTTTTAAAGGGTCCGCGGAACTACCAACTATAAAAGAATGTTCCTTTTTGGCTCGTTTGAACATGTCTTCTACATCCGTTAGGTAGGCAGTCACGTACCCCCTTGACTGTCGCGACGGGGAATCTCTCTGGAGTTCCTCCAAGTCTCCTTGGAGTTCCTTTAAGAGAATATCTTGAGACTCGATAGATTTTAATAGTTTCGACATTGTTCTTGGTAGAGATTATTAATGGGGGCCACGCGCGAATTGAATGGTAAGAGGTTGGTAAGATTGTGTTTTAAATAAGCCTTGATAGATGTCAGACAAATGTTATTTAATTTTTATTTTTTTTTTATTTTCAGGTCACGCACAAATGATTAGATGGGCACTGAGGTGTATTTAAGAGGAGCACACAAAGAAGACACACAATAATGTTAGATAAAAATTTGAAAAATGTTTAAAATTGAAAATAAAAATTAAATTAAATTTTGAAATGTTAAAATTTGATTGTAAAATAATAAATGTTAATGTAAGAAAAATAAAAAAATATGTATAGAAAAATGTTTGAGTCGCTGTACACCCTATGTACAACAGATAATTGTTTCTTTGTTTTAATGTATTTATATTAACAATTACACTTTTTTCTTTTATATAATAACACTTTCATTAAAAGCACTGTGATATGTTTTAAATGTATACATATACATATATAATATTGAAAATGTATAAAAAAAGGAAAATAAATGTTCGATACTTAGATTTCTTTGTTGTCCACTTTGTGTCGCACCGTTGAAGCTGCACCATTGGCGCTGGATCGTTGAGCTGGAGCGGTTGATGCTGAAGCCGTTGATGCTGGTTCCGTTTGCTGGGTGTTCTCCTTTGTTCAAATTTGTTCAAATTCTCTTTGTTGAAATATTCTTGTCTTTTTGTTAATGTCTTAATATTTTTGTTGGAATTATTCTTATGTTTTGTACCGCACACAACTTTCAGCACTTTCACAAAGATATAAATGAAATGTTTGAAAACCACAATTTTGTGGCTCGAAGGACCAATGTTCGCGGCGTGTTAAGCTCGAACGAGAAATGCACCTTATATATAAGTGAATATAAAATGCGGAACGATTTAATTACACTTTAAATGTATGTACAAGAAAACGCACTTTTTTGTGTTATACGTTAATTGTTGTTTTTTCTTTATTGTTGATGATTGTTAGTTATGTTGTATGTATGTTAAACTGGTTGTGAGTTAATGTTCTTTGTTTGGTTATATGTAAAACCACTTGCAATGTTCTGTGTTTTATTGTTATGTAAATAATTAATTGTGTCCTCGTTATAAAGTGTGCCTTCGATGGCTGATTGTGTAATAATATTTTATTGTACCTTGGGTTGCTTGATGCAAACCCTCGGTCAGCTGGTTTCCAGCTTTGTTATGTACAATATATGTTGCGAAACATTATGTGTTTGGATTGGGTTGATGGCCCATATCCCTAGTGCTTCTATACAATTCAATGTTGCTGCAGCTTGATGTTGACAAGGCTGCAGTTGTAGACTTTCTTTGGCGATGTGATTGTGAACTTACCTTGCACATTTGACAGTTCACGTTTTGTTTACAAGTGTGATGTGGTGTGAAAGTTAAAGTGTTTTAATTTTTATATTTTGTGATTTTTATGTTTAATTAAAATATGATTGTTTGTGAGATGTGTTAAATTGAGGTGGGCATGTGCGTTTTACCATTTGGTATAGCATTCTGCCGCCATGCCACCTTAATTTATATATGTATTTCCAAACATGATCGTCAAATGTGCAAAGTCTTTGTGTTGAGTGTTGTTTTGTTGTGCAGCAACACAATCAATATGCATATATGGAGAACTTATATAGTGATCCGCATGAGATTGGTAGATAAACAAAACACAATAAGTTAACACCATCGACCAAGGCCAGGGCACGGCCGATACCCCGTATTAACGTTACGAAGCGTGCATACATCCTAAACTGCACTCGTATAAACATTTTTTTGCTCTCTGTGTGTAAAATTACATTTCACATTTACTATATTTCTGAAAATACATATACAGTGAAAACTCTCTTGGCCGGACACTCACCTTCCGCCAGCTTTTGTCCGGCCAAGGGGAGTGTCCGCCTAAAAGGAGGCTTAGATTTTTTTTATTCAAATAGGTTAATTTTATTTATTTATTTATTTAACACAAAATTAATAGAACAAAAAAATTAAAATTAAAATTACATAGCTAGTTATGCGTTAAAAAATTCTGTTAGGGTTGATTGTCGACTGTTTTTTTATTTTTTCTTCGCATATACGCTTTTGTAAATGCGTTTCTAAATTATTAACGTGTTCAAAAGCTTTATAGTCATTTTTAAGGAATTGCTTTAAATTTGAAATTGTCATCAATGCTACTCTGTTCGCGTTTATTGGGCCAGAGTCATTACCCATATCTACCGCTTCTGAATCAAGTTCGTTATCACTGCCAGCAGCTTCAAAGCAATCCATGTCAACGTCAGTGGTTGGATTTTCCGTTGCGAGATTGTTGTCTATTGCAAAATATTCTTCACAAGTCGAAGAATCTTCAAATGTTTTCGTAAGTAAATAGATAAATGGAACGGAAAGAAGCTAGTGGCAAGTTATCTTCAGAGTCATATTCATTCGCATTATCTCCTGTTTTATTAAAACCCGCCTTTTAAAACAGTTTTTTATTGTTTCTGTTTGCACACATTGCCAGGCTGATTTTACGAAATGTATAGTTAAACGTCTGTTAATTTTGGGGGGAGATCAGTATCAATATTAGACAGAACTTGCCCATAAAGAAGGCTTCGGTAATGCATTTTAGAACTCTTCATTATGCCTTGGTCTAGCGGCTGACAAACTGATGTGGTGTTGGTAGGTAGAAAAATAATCTTTATGTTACTTAATTTCATGTCGCGTGGGTGTGAAGCTGCATTATCCAAAAACAATAATATTTTGCGTTTTTCACGTCCAATTCTCCGGTCGAATTCCAATAACCACTGGGTCATTATTTCACGTGTCATACATGCCTTTTTATTGGATTGCCAATTGACTGGAAGTTGCTGTATATTAAGAGTTGCAAACGCTCTTGGACGAGCAGCTTTACCAATTACAAGTGGTATTTCTTTGTTGCCTGCCATACTGGCACAAAATAAAACCCAGAGCCTTTCCTTGGATAGTTTGCCCCCGTGGCAATTTTCTTCACTGAATGCCAGAGTTTTATTTGGCAATGCTCTAAAAAGGAGCAGGTTGTAAATATCTTTCGGGTCATAACCAATAAGCAATGATGGAAGACGCTCAAAAAATTGTTCAACATCAGCCTGGTTAACGGCAGCAGCTTCTCCAGATATAGACCTAAACGTTACGTTGTGTCCAGTGCGCCATTTCTGCAGCCAACCATTTGAGGCCAAAAAGTCTGTCATCCCAAGATTCGCTGCAATTTCTTTTGCTTTGGCTTGAATTACAGGTCCAGATATTGGAATATTTTGGCTTCGAACTTTTGAAAACCAGTCAAGACAAATTTGATCAATTTGTCAGCCTTTTTCATTTAAAAAAGTCCTTTTAATATTCATATTACAATCCACCGACTGCCACATTGATAGAATTTTGGGTTTTTCTTTTATAATTGTCGCCGCCTGTGTCTTCCCGATGTTAAACCTGTTTATTAAAAAACGTATGTTATTGCAAACTCATTTTCATTAATTACACAACTCACCTTTTAGCTATCTCACGAACAGATAAATTTTCTTTGTCATGTACGTTTATGATTTCCATTTTTTCTTTTACACTCAAAACTTTTCGCTGCGACATGGTTGATCTATGCACATCTGTTACGCACAAAAACCAATATGCAAGTAAATTTAATTTCATCACACACAATTCCCGCATTTGTGTTCGTAACTGTAACTATAACGGTAACTGTAACGAATTTTATTCTGTTTCACGCACAGGCAAGCGTCCACTAAAAAGAGGTTCGCGTCTGGCCAAGAGAGGTTTTACTTGGAATTTATTGTGTTTATGCACATCAGCGTCCGTTAAAAAAAATGTGCGTCCGCCCAAGAGAGGCTATAACGGAAATTTTGCGAAAAATAGTGTCCGCGTCCGGTTAAGAGAGTGTCCGCCCAAGAGAAACAAAATTGTTCGAAAAAATTCACCGAAATTCAGCGAAGTTATACTTATGTATAAGAACGTTTGTTCGAAATACAAATGTGAAGTGGTTACTAGCCAGGATTTATTTATAAGAAGTTATAATTTTTTTTTTTGGAAATGTTGCACCCATTTTATATATACGGGGTGGTCCGATAAGTAGACAGCGCAAACACTGCTCTGAAGTGGTCTCACGGTTGCGCTTGTTGTCCGGAGTGAGCGAACGCGGGACCCATCGCGTGGGCAGCTTTCTCATGCCCAAAATTTCATGCAGGATATGACCACGCGATCTTTTAAAATGCTTACTGTCTCAGCTATCTCGCGCACCTTCAACCGGCGGTCTGCCAATACGAGATCGTGGATTTTTGTCACGTTATCCTCCATCGGGGCACCTGGACGTGGCTCATCAAAAACCGACGTGCCACCACGTTGAAATTCGTTAAACCAATTTTTGATGGTCGCCATCGAAGGAGAAGAGTCACCGTATACAGCATCCAAACGCTCTTTGATTTCGCTGCGCGATTTCCCTTTCAAAAATAAGAATCGAATCACCGAGCGATATTGCTCTTTTTCCACTCCCGCTTCCACACGCGGTCAAAACAAAACTACGAGTCCGATCCGGACCACAGTAGCCGTCTACTAGAATGTACTACACGATAGTAAGTTGCTCTTGCGATACTGGCACCATCTGGCGGTGAGGCTAAGTACTTATCGGACCACCCTCGCATATCATTATCAACCAATTTTTAAAATATTTGTATAGGGTTGAGGCCTTTCAGCCCTTCACAAATAGCTCTCTTCCGGTCACATACTTCGGAAGTACTCTTAGCAATTGAAGGGTATGAAGTTGCACATTTCCGCCAGGTTGGGTTCGGATTCGGAGTTGGTTGGCGGGTGGCATCCTGTCGTCTTATTTTTGGTGCCAGCGGTTCATCGTCACTGTCGTCGAACGAACTGTCTTCCCTACCACTATCCCCTGGGTCACATTCATCATCATCACTATTCTGTAAAACGGCTTCAAGAGCATCTTGTAGCCCCTTGTAGCCCTTTTGGGCTGTTAAATGCTGTTTCTTCATTACAAGGAATCTGAAAAAAATAACAATTATTTTACTTACGTATGTTATCAGTGTAATCGACCGAGTACAGTAACATTATATGACCCTAGTTTTATTTGAGTTGCAAATAACAAATAACTATGTTGTTCTTTATAACTTACTCTGACATGTATTCTACACTAATGAAATGAAGAAAACACTTTATAAGCAGTAGTTATTACAAGAAATCTAAAATCATTCACTAATCTCCACAGAGTTTTGGTGACACAACATAAGCTGACATTTCTAAAAAAAAATCACTTTACCCGCGTAATATTTGTCGATATATTTGAATAGTGTTATGATGAAGTAAATGTACATACAAGGTAATCAGTTTTACTTTACGAGATTTGTAATTGACACTTGGAAATATGGGTGTACTCATTTGAGCACAGTGACTTCTAATGGGTTAAAGTAAAAAAAAAAAAAACTAAACGCAAACAAGCAGACATGACTATTGAACACATGCAATCAAAGAAGAATTTCCTGGACCAAGTCGAGATAGTTTCATATATAGACCCTTGTAACCAACAAAAACGCTGCCGCAGACAGATTGTTTCGTCATTAGCTCATCTTAAGCCGTCAGAAGAGAGCATGTCTAGTGAATCAATAGTGAATGTGTGTATCATGGTAACAACTTAATCAAGAACAAAGAACAAATATATGCCTTAGGCGATAAGAATTGCCTTATAGCTTTACAACATCCAAATGAATAAGAAAACTGCTCTGTACAAAAATCATTAAATTAAAATCAAAGCCGTAAGCGAGAGTTAGTTTTTTTAACACTAGTACTACCAACCGGTCAAAATGACCGGTTGCATCATTTATTTTATTTAAAATATAATATTATAACTTTTTTTATTTTATGTTTTTCAGGATATTCTGGATTATTTTGATTTACCATTTCCATTTTCATGATATACGCATGTGGTATACCTATTTATACCGACCGGCCAAAATGACGTCGTTATTTTGTACGTCTTCAATATGAAAAAAAAAATTAAAAAATTTATTAGGAACTACTTCAAACTGCCACTAAAGCGACGGAGAATCTAAATTCCTGAAAAACTACAGTTCTTTCCCAAGTTTTCAGAATATTGCAATATTTTGCAGCGCATTTTTATTTTGTTAGATATTTGAAATGCACACAGTCCTCGGTCATTTTCTTATTGGCGTTTGTTGTATATGGTTGAAATATTGAAATAAGTGTAGTTGAAATACGTTCAGTATTAGAATATTTTTGTGAACAATTGCGTTGAATATAATTATTGTTACTCACATTGTAAATAAATTCTGTATAGTTTTGTCGTAATAAGGGAAAATATATTTACAGTATTTTTATCCAGTTATACAACTTTACCCTAAATATGCCGAGGCGTCCGAAAATACCCAGACTTCTAGAGGACATACAATAACAAATATAAGAGAAGATTTTCCCGATATTGACGAAGGTGATTTTGATCCTGAAAGCGGACTAGCAAATATTTTTGACGATCGATCGGAAATAGAAAAAGGATTTATTTCCTCAGACAGCAATAGTGAAGTAGAGAATATACTGAATGTACGTAGATCAAGAAAAATTTAGAGATTATCGTCATCTTCGGATGAGAGTGACCGTCAGCAAAATGAAATTGACGAAACAAGACAGTAATCAATTCCTTTGAGTGAATTTGTTGTACTAAAATTAATTGAACCATTTACTGGTTCGAGGAGAAATGTAACGACTGATAACTTTTTGCCAGCAAAGTTATTAAAAAAACGGACTACTTTAGTAAGAACAATTCGTGGAAATAAAAGAGTTGCCAAAACAAAAATATGATAATTTACTGCGATTTGCATCTGAAATTTATAAAACCGATAGGTAATTATACTTTGACGGTATATAAAGTAAGCCATCTAAAAAAGTACTTCTATTGAGTACAAAACATAACTCAGTTAACATTGAAAAAGACACAAAAAAAACCAGAAACTATTATATTTTATAATACGACTAAATGCGGGGTCGAAATGACAGATCAAATGGCTGGAAAATATAGTGTGAAGTCATGATCTAGAAAATTGCCTATTCAAATGTTTTTTTAACATTCTCGACTTAGCGGCAATAAATCCATGGGTTTTGTACAAAGAAACAACTGGCGAAAATATATGTAGGTATATCGCGGAAAAATGTTTTGTTTCAATTAGCAGAAGAACTTTCCACGGAGTATAAAGATCCATCTGAACAGGAAAACTTGAATAACAACTTGAAGAGGCTTAAAAGTTATAATATAAGAAAAACTTGCCAAAGAGGTTTTTGTAGTTGCACGTACAGCAACTGAAATTTTTTTTACGAACTTATTGCTCAACAAGTGCGCTTATCGACTTACTTCGAATAAATCAATAAGCATACTAGTAAATACAACAAATATATAACAAAAAGTTCGAGCTTTGTCTGATTTGTTTCTTTACCGTATTTCCATTAATGTCAAAAAATTGCACGTACATCAAACAAATGCACGTACACAGCTGCTTCATCCCAACAAAATAGTAATAACGGTACTGAGTAAATGGGATATGATCATCATATTGAGAGGTCTTAACTCAGTCTGTTGTAGCATATTGATCTGGTGAAAGCTTTTTTTGCGTTTTATCAAGTTTTTATTATAATGGAACCTTCACACAAAAAAGTACCTCTTGAGCTAAAAAAACTGACCTTAAAATTAAAAACGATGAAAAAGTTATGCTGAGATATCGTCAACCGTTGGTAAGCCACGATCAACAGTTCAGTATGTACTTAAAAATTATGAAAAAAAAGGATTTGAAATGGCTCCAGGAAGAAGTCGAAAAAGATATTAAACGCGCATATGGAAGGGAAAATCGAAAGGATGATAAAAGTTGATCCGAAGTTAAGTGCTCCAAAAATAGTCGCTGACATCAAAGTAAGTCATGGAATATCACTTAACCGTCAGACTGTTCGCAATTACTTGCATGCAAAGGGATATAATGGACGTACGGTAAGAAGAAATTCCTATATTTCTAAAGCAAAAGTTGAAAAGCGTTTGAACTATGCAAATGCGTACGTTTCGAAGCTAGACGATTTCTTGAAGAATGCGATATTCGCTGACGAGAACAAGTTCAATGTCCTTGGGTCAGACGGTCGAAGATTTGTATGGCGAAAACCAAACACATTATTGCAGTTCAAAAATGTACAGCCAACTGTGAAACATGGAGCCGGAAACATCATGGTTTAAATAAATATTAAATATTTACAAATTCTAAAGAAAATCTTAAAGCTAGCGCCACTAAAATTGGTTTAAAGAACGACTTTTTGTTAGTACAGGATAACGATCCTAAATATTCCTCAAGGATAGTTAAGGAGTGGCTTCCTTATAACGTGAAGTCGCAGTTGTCCCATTCTCCTCAATCCCCAGACCTTAATCCAATCGAACATCTTTGGGATTATTTGGGAAAAAAAGGGCCGGTAATCGGAAATAACCAACAAAAACCAACTCAAGGCGGTTATCTTAGAAGAATGGAAAAAAATATCACCAGAAGTCACTTCACAACTAGTTTTCCCTATGAAAAACCATCCACAGGATGTATAAAGCGAAGGGATACCACACTCGATATTAAGAATTTAATAAACAGTTTAAGTTTTCAGTGTACGCATAATTTTTTGATGCATATTTTCCTAGTTTTCTCACTTTTTGTATTTTTTTTGCCATGAAGTTTGCATCAATGAATTTCGTTTTATTTAATAATAATAATAAACAAAAAGAAAAAAAAAAACAAAAAAAAAATAATTAACAAGTTTTTTCTTTCAAATACTTGTATTTGTATTTTGAAGAATCAGCTGTACGTACAATTTTTTGATGTACGAGTAATGAATAAAACAACTGTTGGTGTTTCAAGTGTTAATCCCAATTTTGGAGCCTAGTTTCCGAAGAACTCATTACAAATTGATAGGCCTTAAAGTGAATTCACGACTGTCAGTTGCTTAACAGTTATGAACAAGAAATTAGGAACTCAGAAGAATTGAAAGGGCTTCCGAAGACACCAATGATCAAAAACAGGCCAAATTATAATACTTCTTGACAGAAGTTATTAATAAAGATATAAGGCCTGTATTGGCTTCGGTTAGATTATATACTGCAAGTTAGAAGGCACTTCAAGAAAATGGGGTTTATTAATGCATAATCCTGCACTTTCTGTAACAAATCGATTGAAACTCCAGTTCATCTTTTTGGAGTGTGAAGCATTGTCTTGATGATATAAAACTGCAGTAAGCTGCAAGTTTTATTATAGGGGTTCACTGTAGTTGTTGCGCGCGGATGTACGGCAAAATGAATGTAATAAAAAACAATAGATTGTATTTACATATTTAACCCTTGTGTTACCAACCGGGTACCCAGGTACCCATCGACGTACGTTTTGTTGAATCATTTTTTTCTAAAAAATAATTTGCTAATAATCTCCCGGATCCCCATCATTTGACCGATTCTTCTTAGATTTATGCACTAACAGATTTATTTTATTTATTTTATCTAAGAAAATGTTGGCTTTGAAAAAAAGACTCATATAATCCGAAGCTCGCTCTTCAATCAATGGCATAGCCAGTTCTTCAGCAAGCTGGCGCAAAAAAAGTCTTCTTTGGTTCGTTCTCTTGGTATCATTTTATTATTTTAATGGTAAACAATATAGGCAGCAAGAGAGGAGATGTCGAGGATATTATAAAAAAAGCGATTGGCCACCTGCATGTTCGTCGTTGAGTAGTGTATCTCGCGCACATTTGATCCATAGTATCGACGCCGGCTTTGTATTAGTTATAAAACAATATCATTTCTGGTTTTTTATGTCCTGCATCAGAAGTCTTATCACCATAGTGCATCGTACTGAGCAAAATCACAGCCTTGTTTTTCTTTATCACATAAGAACATATCGTAATTTTTTCATAAAAGCCAAAAAAATTTGACAGGGGTTCTCTTGTTTTCGAAGCTTTCATTTCTTTAGGAACGTATGGCTTGTATATTTATTACAAATTTTGCCTGTATAAATAATTCCTTTGAGCGGAAAACCATTATCTGCATCACATATCCACCATACTTTAATACCATATTTAGCAGGCTTCGTAGGCATATACTGAGTGAACTTCGTTTTCCCTCGGAAAGGAAAAAGTTTGCATTTATTAAATATCAGTAATTGGTGCAGCTTTATCATTAGCTGTTCGTGCACGGCGTGTGTTCTGATCATCAAATCGTATAAACCTGATAATCGATTGGAGTCATCCCATCGTTGCACGGTACAAAGGGAATGATGCTTTCTTCCACATATCTTGTACATGATCGGTATTTGAATTATTTGCACCAGCACAAACCAAAATTGAGAAAAAGGAATACATTTCTCCTTATGTTACTTTCTTCCATGTGCGTGAATTGATATACAGTTTCTTTTATACTTTTATTCCAAATAGTTTTATCTTTAGTCACAAACGTTGTACTGGTGCTGCCTGAAACATATTACAATTTGATGTGAAAATTATTTGAAAAATTATTTTTGTTACATCAATATATGCACTATATCCATACAGACACAGACACACACTGTAATAAAAAAAATATTACCGTGTGATACTTCAGCAGCCTCATCTTCGCCCTCTTCCTCAGATTCGTTTTGACTTTCATCTACTTGCTCTTGCATCTGACATTCATTTCCACGATCTGCGTGCTCAACTAAATCTTCCTCATGACTATTTTCATCATCCGATGCGGTGAGATATTCATTCATCCGAGAATCATGGGACAAATTACCTATGGGAAGCCAGTCGTCGTCTTCACTGTCAGAAGGCCAACTCTCATTGTCTTCCTCGCCCAATAACTATTTCAAGTACTCGTCTTTTCTGCCTCACTCAATCTTATCAGTAAATAAATGTATGCATTAACCGAAAAATCGTTTCGTGTAACTTCAAATTAGCGACATTTTTACTGGGAACTTTACCTCAAAAATTCAGCTTTCGATAACTTCTCCATCTTTTATATTCCATATAAAAAGCGTAATTGAAATTGATGTCTTGAAAAAAAGAATGAACTGAAGAAACTGCTTATAAGTATCGTTGAAACGCACGAAAATATTCAAACTAACTGATTGTGCGAAGCTATACGGTACACGCCTCTCGAGGGATCAATACGAACTAAAGTAAACTGCTTTTCCAACGCGTATGTTCGTTTCCAATGTTCCTCTGGTATAAAAGAATATAGAGACCCTCATTTCCGTTTTTATATATTTATATACAAATGGAGAAATTTAAACCGGACAGAGTTGTAAAGAAAAATATATAATTAGAAACTTTGCTATATAATTCTACAATTTTCATTAATAGACCAAAGCGGTAAAATGACCGCAATCTTATTTATGATCGAACATATTTCCAGAACCAAGGCATTGTAATCGTTTTTATTTTATGACTTTATGACTTTGTTTACTGTATTTACTGAATATCTTCTTTAACTATATTGAGTAACCATAAATGAAACATTATGCATCTAATGTATAAGATAATTTTGAATTACAATTGAATTTCACTTACAAATTAATATATGGGTACCCGGGTACCCTGGTTGGCCAATAGTGTAGATTAATTTGGTTGGTAACACAGGGGTTAAATTTATTTATTTCAAATTAAGGGAAGAGAAGGTGATCGCTGCCTGTGACGATTGAACGAAGAAAAATAAACACAAAGAAGAGAATTAAATTACATTTCGTGTGTCGTGTATAGGAGTTGACAGAAGAAAATTAAGGGTAGGCTTACATATTCCGCCCACCTTGAAACGAATGAAAAGTGAGTAAATATCTAATAGAGGAGCTAGCTTGACGATAGGATGAGTCAAGGCCCTTCAACTGTTTTCAGGGTGACAACGAGTACTTCGTGGTCCGCCCCAGGATGAATGACTATAATTCTTCCAAGCTTCCATTCGGTAGGCGGTAATCTTTCAACTCGGATGACGACCAGATCTCCTATGTTAAAATTAGTGCTAGAACGAATCCCCTTGGATCGCTGCTGAAGTTGTACAAGGTATTCCGTGCTTCACCTTCGCAAAAAATGTTGCCTAAGACTTGTTATCAATTGCCATCTATTCACCAGGAAATAACAAGACAAGTTCTTAGTTTAGCGTATAATTCAAGAGAGGTTTAAAATTGACATGTACATAAGATAAGACACAATCTATTTCAGTGTTGCCATTTACGTATAATATAATGAGAACTTAATACGAGTATGTATTTAATTTGTACTTCAATTTATTTAAGTTTTAACACACTTCCATTAAATTCCATTATTAAAGCTTAATAAGTTAGAAAAATATATGTAAGTGCTTAGTCCTATTTAATCTTTTTGTTAAAATATCAGCAATCATGTGATTCGTTGCGATATACTTTCAATTATCTTTTGATATATTTCTCTTACAAAATGTGCTTTGATATCTATATGTTTGCTTCTTGCATGATAAACTGGGTTTTGTACCAACTGCTAGGCGCTTAAGTTGTCCCCATATACCACAATTGCTTGTAGCAACATAACCAAATCAAATGTCATCAAGTAGGTTACGTAAGTACAAAAGCTCTTTGGAAGCAGAGGAAAGGGTCAAACTTCAGTACGGCTGAGTGTCATTGTAGGTTGCTTTATGGACTTGAAACACCACATCCAGCAGGCGTGAATACGAAACCCGTAAAATATCGTCTATCATTAGAGTCTCCACTCTAATCAGCATCAGCATAACCATTCAATTCACCAGCGGTTTTTCTGAAAATAAGCTTTAAATTTATTGTTTTATGTAAATATTTCAGCAAATGTTTCGCTACCTTAAAACGTTCCCTATGGGGATTCGTATTGGATTGGATTCGATTTTAATCATATTAAAAACCCATTTAGATCTTATGGCTTTACGATCTGCTGGCAAATCTACAAGTTCCCAAGTTCTATTTTTCAGAAGCGAACGATATTCTTCTTCCATAGCTTTCTGCCACATTCTAGGATCTTTACCTTGAAGCGCCTTTTCAACGGAATTCGGTATATTCCGACAAACACTGCTAATATTATTCATTAAATTTAACCAATTTGATCTGTTCCTATTCACATTGTTTCTCTCACTAATGCTCTCACTAACCTGATTTCTACATCCTATAGCATTTTCATAAGGTCTTTCATTGGAATTGGAGTTGAATTCTTAAAATACATGTTTCTTGACAAATTCTTTGACACAGAATGAACTTAATAAAGCAAATGTTGATGAGACCGCACTTAGAGACTCTCCTTGCTTTCATGGCTGTTTGACGTCCCATGGCCCTGTCGTTTACATCGATAACACTTTCCTCTGAAGATTGCCCTGTCTATCGAACTTGTTCCTTGGGCATGTTGTTGATACGTTAGATTTTTATGATGAAACTTATTTTTCGATTGCGTATGAACAGTGCTCGTTCTGGAAAACTATCGTTTGGTTCTTTTTCTCCATGATGTCGACGATGCCCTTCCACGATTAGTTTAACCTTCAAAATTTTAACCGATGGTAGTTGATCACGTGACACGATTGCCATGATTGCAATGATAAAATTTTCGTAAGCACTAGGTAAACTGGATAGCAAAATGATTACCAAAAGCTCGTCCTGTAGTTCGATACTCAGCTCTCTAATTTTTTCTGCTAAATCGAAGAAAGCATTAATACGAGTATGGTGTTGAATATTGTTACGTTCCAATTTCTAATTGAAGGAGTTGCTTGAACAACATAACTTTCCATGCCGGTTGGTGGATTTTTTCCAAAGTTATGCAAACATCTGTCTAAATCTTACTATTTTTGATGTAGTTGATCTACATAATAATGATATTGGCCTATATTTGACATTTTATGCTTAAGTGTTATTTTGTATGGTCTTTGACATAACTGCCTTTGTCAATTGTCTTTATTGTGTAGGGCAATACGGCGGACATTGGCATTTTATGCTTGAGTGTTATTTTGTATGTTCCTTGACCTATATTTGATGAGAGTTTATTATTCTGTTTGTTTATGCCACTGTTTGTTTACGTTTGTTACAATGTCAGCTCTTAGGCGATCATTGTGCTGATTCTGTGTATGTCGCAATGGTCATGTCTGTTTATGTTTATTAAATGTCAGCTTTTGGGCGATCATTATACTGATTCTGTGTATATCGTAATGGTCATGTCTGCTTATGTTTATTACGTCAGTTTTTGGGCGATCATTGTACTGATTCTGTGTATGTCGCAACAGTCACAGTGAATGTGCTTTGTGAGCTATATTATGTTTGGTTTTGCGTTTTCTGATATAACTCCAAATCTCGCACCTACTCCAATTCCAACAGTGATCCCAAGCAGAGAGTCGCTGGTGTGCAGCATGATCATCCTTACGACATCCTGACACGTTTTTGAAAGAATGTATTAATCTGTACATATACGCATCTCCTAAACTTTTGAAAAACGCATATTGTTAGGAGTTATATGTGAGAAATGTGATTATTTAAAACTTGTTGCAGAGTCCCAGGCAAAACTATGATTGAAAACAAACAAAATCTCTATTTTGTATGGAAAATTCAAAAGCTTATATCTATGAAACTGGGAAAATTGCCAGGTCAAAGCCTATTTTGACATATTCGAATTTCATCAAAATCGGTCTGCAGTGTCTTTTCCTAAATAATTATCTATAATTTACTAACATTTAAATTGAATCGAAAGATTGTGTTCAGTGAAGCAAACGTTGTGGATCATTGACTTTTTGTTTCTTTTTGGTCACTTGATCATCACTGTCACTCATTTTTCAAATTGTTAATATTATTGCTGATTCCAAATTTTTAAACGTTTTAAAAACAATAATATTCTAAGGAAAAAAACACGTGCCTACGCTATAGCGTATACTACGCTATACACAGAAATGCAGCTTACACAGAGTGTATAGTATATGAGCGCGCGCACACAAATGAGTCAACAGCGGTGGTATAGTGGAGGACAGCGTCATGACGTTTGCTGTCACGGCATTCGAGGCGATATTACTGCCAAGCCGCGCCTATAGATGTTTCACATCAAAAACCAAAACAAAAAAAATTACGAAACAATTAAAAAAGATATACATATATGTATGTATAAATAATATATGTTATATATTTTATATAAAATACAATATATATTATTAAAATATATAAAAAATTATATGATGATGACATAAAATTAAAAATCAAAAAAACCAGTTTCATTTAAAAAGAAATATAGTATGTAAAGTAGGTTGTACTTTCAAAAGTTAGTTTTTTAGATACTTTTGATTTTGAGTAACTTAAGTATTTTCCTCGGTCGGCTACGTTGCAATTTTTTTATATACCTATCAAGATTTAATTGTATTCCAAACATTTCTTGAATTGAATATCATGATAATATCAATTGTTTAGGACTTTGTAAGAGCAGAACAGTATAATAAAATTCAAAACTCTTTAATTACTTTTATTACTTCTAACAACATTTTCGTCATAGTCTGCAATTACATCGTCTCCTTCATCTATTTCAGCATCGCTGGGCCTCAATGGATATCCTTCTTCGGGTTTTACTATTTTTATACCGCTTGAACCGAACTGTAGGCAATCATAAGATCTGGTTTTACATACCATAGAACTACATTAGAAATATAATACTAACATGCACATATAACACAAATACCTTTCAAATATTTCATAACCTTGAAAATATCCCGTCAGAGTCATACAAACGTGCATATTTCGTCCGAAAAAATATATGTTATAGAATGTAATACAAGTTTTGACGAAGCCAAATCGGGGAGGGTAAAAACAGAACGGTGGCGGATTCCTTCCTGAAACGTTTGTTTTGTACAAAATATGATTATTTACCTTCATGCGGATAACGAAAGCGAAGTCCTCTGGCTTATACACAATTTCCATACATCCATTCATTCCCACTATAGATAGTATTTCTATTGATACAAATTTATATTTAATAGATATATGTATATACATGTTCGTGAAGAGACTATATGTATATTGTAACAGCATAGAACTAAAAACAAATAAATATTATACTTGTACAACAGTTGCAAACGCCTTTGTCACATGAACATGGAATCCTGTTAGCAAGTTGATTCATAGCAGGGAAAACGATTTGTCTAGGTTGTTCTTCGGATAATATTTTAGTGAAATTAAAATGTAGGTTCCCAAGCTCTTTTGCAGGTTGTTGCTCTACATTATATGCTGAAAGTTGATTCAGATTCTAATTTGTTAATTACAACCCCAAAAAAAAATATAATAAAATTTGTATACGTACTATACATATAAGATACTGTAAATTCTGATTTGAAATATACGAGTACCTAAGGGAGAATAACTAACCAACTAACAATTTAAGTTCTAGTTTGTTTCTCTCTAACATAATATTATTTTACGAAACTCTGGCACTAACACTATGTGTAACCACGAACGGGGTAACAGGTTTGCTCTTCAATAAAGAAATGTTCTTAGTTAGAGACTAGATAATTAGTTTTATCCTTCCGCTGAACGAATATGGTTGTGTATACGCTTGAACAACGCTTCGCTAAGTGGGCCTGCGATCGACTTACAGAAGATGCCGATTTTGCCAAACAAATTATCTTTTCATCAAAAATCAGCATTTGGGGCACAGAAAACCCGCACGCATACATTGAAAAGCCGGTGCACCCAAAACGAGCCACTGTTTGGTGCGGATTTTGGTCCAGAGGCATAATTGGGCCATTTTTCTTCGAAAATGAGCAAGGAGTGGTCGTTACAGTCAATGGCGATCGTTATCGGGCCATGTTGAACGAATTTTTGTTCACAAACTTATTCACAAAAATTGAAGAGGAGGATATTGGCAACATTTGGTTTCAACAGGAAGGCGCTACGTGCCACACAGCCGAAGCTACACTCGATGTTTTGCGCCCTGTTTTTGAAGATCAGCCGCAGAGCTGATGTCGTTTGGCCACCTCAGAGCTGCGATTTGACACCGTTGGACTATTATTTGTGGGGTGCCGTCAAAGATAAGTGTTACGCCGACAAGCCAGAGACAATTGACGCTTTAAAGGACAATATTCGTGAAGCCATTGGTGAAATACAGCTGCACACAATCGATAATGTGCTTAAAAATTGGACCGATCGTGTAGGCTACTGCATGGCCAGCCGAGGCAGCCATTTTAATCAAATTATTTTCCATTATTAACCGGAAGGATTGTACTTTCAAATAAAAAAAGAAATTTGAGAAAATATTCAGTAGTTTTTTTATAGCATTTTCAAAAAAAAAAAAATTATTTGGCGGACCCTATATAAATGCGGATTTTAACATTGCGAAACAGGAGAGTCGTTTTGAATAGTTTCTGTAATACCGGACGAAAGGATGACGATCAACTGTGGCTTTATTGTTTGCAAGTACATGTCATATATAATAGTACATAACTGAGTACTCTAAGAGTTACCCTTTAACATAGATAGTATAATATAGTACAGAGTATCAAGTATTGTAATGTTACATCTCCCTTTCAATAGTTTTGTTTTTAAAATATTGTAATACATACATAAGGATATAATGCAAATCGAATTAAGATTACTAATACAATATTTCAAGTAATACATTGTTTAAATATTTAATTATTGACTTCATCTAATTTTTTTTTTTTTTTGTATAATTCAATATCAATTATAAAAAATAAAAAAAAAGTTAAACAGGTGTTGGCTTGTACCTAACAACTGGTTATACTGTTCTACCGAACTTGGTGACGTAAGGCTTAGACTCCGAGGTGATCGTTGTAGTTGGTTCAACATTACTTGCAGGACTTGCTGTTGTTGTTATTTTGTCATTAGCTGTTGGATCGATTATTACATCTGTTGGATCGACTAAGACATCTTTATCTGGAACCATAGTTCTCGTCTTATGCAAATGATTGCTGTTTCTGCGTTAGGTTGATCCATCATCGGTTTGTACCACATACGAGCGTGGTGTGTTTGCTGGTTTTACAACAGTTCCAGAGATCCAGTTTCGATTAAGTTGTTGTATACGAACTTTTTCACCTGGCTGAAAGGGTTGTTTTTGGTGGCTTCCTTTGTCAGCATAGAACTTGTTTCTGTTCCGGGCTTCAGTGAGGTGGTGGTGTACGTTTTGTACGACGTTAGGTTTAAGCGATTGTTTGGTGGATGGTATTGTTGTTCTGGTTTTTCGGCTCATCAATCGTTGATTAGGCGATAGTAAACATTTGCTTCGAGGCGTGTTGCGGTAGTTAAGTAGTGCAAGATAAACGTCCGACTGGTCTTTGTGGCATTTTTTCAGTAGAGATTTTGCTACCTGGACAAATCTCTCCGCAAGGCCGTTGGATTTAGGGTATCTCGGGCTTTTCTGTCTGATGAGTAAAGTCCCATTTTTTGGCAAACGCTTGAAATTCTTTAGAGGACAATTGGGGACCGTTGTCCGATTCGAAAACAAACGGTATACCATGGACTGCGAACATCTTTTTGAGTTGGAGAATGACTTCTGCGCTGGATGACTGCCTTAACTGGACAAAGTCAAAGTAACCGGAGTAGCTACCTGCAACGAGAAGATATTCATTAGCTTTGAAAAAGAATAAATCTACTGCAATTATCTCCCAGGGCAGCTCGGGAATCTTTTTGATAATAATTGGCTCTTTCGGTTGAGAACGTTGCTGACTTTGGCAAATGTTGCAGGATTCGACATATTTTGTGATGTCGCTCGCCATCTTGATCCAAAAAAGTTGTTCGCGTGCACTGTGGAGTGTCCGCTCAATGCCAAAATAACCTTGGTGGACTTTTTGCATCATGTTCTTCTTCATGCCATCTGGTACGATGACTTTGGATCCCTTGAAAAGTAGACCTTCATTGCTACTGAGGGATTCTCGAAATGTCCAATAATGTTTTATCTCGTTCGGGATATGTTGAATTGTATCAGGCCACTCTGTATTAACATACTTAAGAACTTTTTGTATATTTTTGTCATTATTTGTTGCTTCTTGTAGTCGTTTTTTTTATCTGTTAGTTGTAAAATTTCGTGTATCTCTAGCTCGTCATCTTTTTCTGAGTTTGTCAGGTTATGACAGTTACGGCTGAGTGTGTCTGCGACAGGTATATCTTTACCTTTTGAATAAATTACCTTTGGTTGATACTGAAGAACTTGGAGCATGATTTTTTGTAAACGAGTAGGAGCGCTATGTATAGGCTTCTTGAAAATCGTTTCCAGAGGTTTATGATCGCTTTCAATGGTAAGAGGTTTGCCGAAAATTAGGTCATGAAACTTTTCACATGCAAATTTAATAGCGAGTGCTTCTTTTTCGATCTGAGGAGCTAATTTCTGTGTCTCTGTGAACGCTTTGGATGTGTACGCCACTGGCCGGTTATCTTGAAGCAATACGGCACCTGCACTAGACTGACTGGCATCTACTTGAAGTTTCACTGGGCGATTTGGATCATAATATTTTAAAAGTGGTGTTTTTGATAAAGACGATTTAAGCTTATTAAAAGATTCTTCTTGTTTTGCGCTCCACTGCCATTGTGTGTCTTTTTTGAGAAGTTGGCGCATCGGATCTGTTATGTCGGACAAATTATTTATAAACTTACCTAAGTAAGTTGCCATACCAAGCAATCTTTGAAGTTCGGTTTTATTTGTTGGTTGTTTTAAGTTTTTTATGGATTCAATCTTTTCGGGATCTGCTGTAATCCCGTCCGATGTGATGATGTGTCCTAAGAAACGTGCTTTCGGTGCAGCAAATATGCATTTTTGCTTATTTAATTGTACACCTGCTTCATCAAGCTTTTTAAGCACTTTCTTGGTATGCAACTTTAAAGTCTTCTGTATTTTCACAGTCATACAAAAAATCGGTCATTATCGGTCAACCTTTTGATAGATTTCTGGAGCGGAAGCAAAACCAAATGGAACGCGCAAGAATGACACTCTACCCCAAGGTGTAGCCATGGTCAAATAACCTTTAGTGCGATCCGTTACTCTGATCTGCCAAAAACCATGTTTACAATCCAGGATTGTGAAAACTTTTGAATTTTGAACCTTGGTTGCAATCTCATCCATGGATTTAAGAGGATGAAATCTTCTCACAATGTTTTTGTTTACATCGGTAGGGTCGAGGAAAATTCGTATTTTCCCTTTCTTGCGAACAATTATCATAGGAGAGGTTGCTGGAGTAGCGCCTTCTGTTTTTTCTACGACACCCAATTGAATCATTCTTTCGATCTCTTTTTTCACATCATTTTGTAATGCGTGTGGTATTTTTCGGGGCGCATAATTCTCAAAGACTAGATTCTCGACAAGGTCAATATCATAAACAAATTTTTTAATGCAACCCAGCCCTTCAAACATATTTTCGTCAATTTTGCGTTCTTCTACACGTAATATCAACTTTAATTTCTCGCATGCACTTTTTCCTAATATTGGACAGACAGCTTTGTCAACCACTTTGAAAGACAACATGTGTTTCATATTTCGCACTTTACAACACAGAGACACTTCACCGATAACACTGATTTTATCATTTGCAAATGAAACTAACTTTTTTGTGCTTGATTTATTCAATTTAATGTCATTAAGTTTATCAATAATTTTTTTCGGTAAGACGTTGCACTGGGCACCTGTGTCTAGTTTGACATTTACTTTTTGATTTTCGATGATTATTTCTTCCACATAATTATTATTGTCGTCTTTGTTTGTGTCTACTCACAGGACCAGTAAACTAGTGTTGTCACTGTCTTCGCTATTGCTCATTATGTCGTTTGTAATTGCATGCACGTTTCTATCGTGATTTCTTATTCTTGTCTTACAGACCTAGGTGTCCTTTTTTTTCACATTTGTTGCAGATTTTATTGAAAGCTGGGCAGTTTTTTCTTGAGTGAGTAGTTCCACACCTTTTACAATGAAACTTATTTACCTCTACTGCTTCTTTTTCCCGCCTTTTTTTCTGTATTTAGTGACTAAATTTACAGCTTCTTCGTTTCTATGTAATTCTTTGAGTTGACTTGCCGCTATTTCACTGGCTCTACAAATTTTAACTGTATCATCTAATGATACCTCTGCTTTTCCTAATAACTTTTCTCGTATTGCGTCACTATGTATGCTCACTACAATTTTATCACGTATTAAGCTATCTAATAACGTACCAAACTCACATCTTTTAGCCTGATTTTTTATTCGGGTAAAAAATTCATCGAAAGGCTCTTCCTCGTTTTGAGTCATTCTATTGAAGACATATCTCTCAAAGGTGATACTTGTTTTGGGGGCGAAATGTTCTTCGAATTTGGACATTACAATTGCTAAATCTTTATTTTCTTCTAGCGTAAGCGTGAATGAATTATAAATATCTACTGCATCAGG
This sequence comes from Merodon equestris, assembly GCA_958301585.1. Classification (NCBI taxonomy): domain Eukaryota; kingdom Metazoa; phylum Arthropoda; class Insecta; order Diptera; family Syrphidae; genus Merodon; species Merodon equestris. The sequence goes on along the minus strand of OY284413.1, from coordinate 80,574,103 downwards.
TCCTAAGACAGACATGAAAGTGGCAACCAGTATTTCGGCAGATTTTTTATTTAGCTGAGACGCGGTTTCAAACCATTTATATTGTTGCAACCATTTCTTCCACGATAGAGCGACATTTTTATTGTTCACTTCGAATGGTTTTGGAGGTTTGATATTAATACCCGATTCGTTAGGAATGTTGTTAGTAGGCATTATCGCGAATTAATTACTATTCAATTCACACGCGGAACTTCTGACACCATGTAATACCGGACGAAAGGATGACGATCAACTGTGGCTTTATTGTTTGCAAGTACATGTCATATATAATATTACATAACTGAGTAATCTAGGAGTTACCCTTTAACATAGATAGTATAATATAGTACAGAGTAGCAAGTATTGTAATGTTACATGGACATTTTGTTCATTTAATGCGAAAGTTTAAGCCGAATGTTCGCTTTAACCGGGTTCGCTTTAGGCGGTAATTATTGTACGAGTATTATCCTTCACCAAGTTGCTAACGATTTTGTTTGACTGGTTGTCCGTATAATTCTGTCATATATATGTATGTATCTTAGTTTCTTAAAATTCTGTCATTTTAAGATATGTACTTACACTGTGAAGATGAAAACTGAATCTTCGTATCAACACTAGAATTTTTGTCATTTTACCAATAGTCAATAAAACACACGTTTTAGTATTATATTTATAGCACCATAATTATTATTTTTCTGAATTGATTATATTATTTTCAAGACCAAATGCAAATAGGGTTAAGTATTTGTGCTAGCAAGGTACAATATAATAATTATATACAGTCTGTCACATAATTGTTTGCAAAAGGAAAAATTGTTTGCAATTTCATCTGAAATGTTTAAATTTATGGAAACCCATTGCTTTGGCATTTTTTTCTCTTCATAACTTTATTAATAATCTTACTCTCAATGACTACAACAAAAAAAAATTACCAAAGTTCAAACAAGAATGCACGAAAATAGCAAAAATAAAAACATCTTCATATTTTAATCTGTCAAATAATTGTTTGCAAAATGCAAACATAACATAAAAGAGAACGAAAAAACAAAAATTGTCCTAATATTTAGTGTGCCCACCATTGGCATCAATAACGGCTTGTTGCCTTCTTGGCATTGCATATCGTAACAGTCCGGTAGCTTTTTCCACTTTTTCTGGATTATTTTAACTAGTTCGCCTTGTCATGTGGAAGCCCGCTTTGCAACCCTCTTTTGAAAAATGCCAATGGTGGGCACACTAAATATTAGGACAATTTTTGTTTTTTCGTTCGAAAATGTTTCTTTTTATACAATTTTGATACGACCGATTTAAATGCTAATGATAATAATTTTTTATCGATATACCCCAATTGGGGGTAATATTTCCCCAATAGACTCAAGAGTTTTAGAAATGTAATATAATACACATATTATAGCATTTTGAGTACAATTACTCCATACGGAAGCGAAAACTGTTTAGCCAAATCCTGGCCACAATTTTATATGTTCATCAGGCAATGATTCTCGTAATTTGAATGCGAAACCAGTGGGAAATAGTTTAAACTCACTTCCACTCAAACTCGGATCTTGAAATTGATCCAGATCAGGAGCTGGATCACGTGTTGTTTTTGTAATACTTGTAAACCATGATCCGGATAAGATCTGGATGGCATAATAAAAAACATCTATTATTGTTTATTTGTTTTTTTTTATTTTTTTTATGTTGTATTGTTCGAATCCTCCATCATGTTTTCTAGTTCCTGTTGAGAATGATATTTGTTGATTGATATTTTGACGATGCGCGTTATGTTATCGGTTCCTGGGTAGAGTTTTGTAATGCGGCGTAGCTTCCATTTCGTGGGAGGAAAATTATCGTCTCTTACCAGCACCATATCTCCTAGCTCTAGTTGGGGTTGAGATTCAACCCTCTTTGGTGGTTGTTGGAGACGAGCTAAATACTCCTGTTGCCATTGCTTCCAAAAGGTTTGTAATTGCAAAAGGTTGAAATGTGGAGATGATGGTGGGTGAAATTCCACGTAGATCCATGAGTTGTTTCGACTTCGGCCACTTCCTTCCAATTATGTCCCGCCCTCTTCATAAGACGATGTACATAGAGCAGCCTCTGCACCCACAAAGTTTGTTCCACAACCGTTGCAGATTTGGCCACAAGCACCCTTCCGAGCCGCCAATGTATGGACGAAAAAATGTAATACCTCTTCCTTTCCCAATTGCTTTTGAGAATATTTCTTGTTAAGCGCAGCGAGCGAGACTATTTGCAGCCCTATCGAGCTCCCTTAGGTTGAGAGGGCCAGAAGATCTAACAGCTCCCTTTCGTATGTTGTTGACAAACCCAAACAATATCCGACAATCCTAGACAGTCGTTTGTAACTCGATTCGATCAATGAGATTACCCACCCTGTTTTCTGTTTACATGATGAGTTTGAACTACAGGGGAGCCCTCCTCTGTGCTGAAATCTGTAGGTTGTTTCGGGATTTTCAAGACCCAGTTTCGACGTAAGAACGCAGAGCCGTTCCACCATAGTGTAGCTTCGCCAGTGCCGACGGAAACAATCCTTGAGAGATCAAATCTGCTGGATTGTCTTACTTGGGAAGTGTTTCCCTACGTTGGTATCGGTATCGGTTCCACCCTGTTCCGTACGAAGGTTTCCCATTTGGACGGTGATGCGTGAATCCAATACAGATTGACGATGGAATCGGCCCACACATGCTTTCTTGACGTACAACTTGACCTACATAGCGCGGCAATTTTGACAGGAGGTTGGCCCCACAAAGTTCTAGCCTAGGAAGACTTATGGGTTTCACCGGAGCCACTTTAGATTTAGCCATAAGGAGCTACATGTGGATTTTCCCTTCATCATCCTCTACCCTGAGGTAAATCGTTACTTTGTATGCTCATTCAAAAGCGTCGCTAAGCCCATGAAGTTCCAATTGTCAATACTTGTCTACTGTTCGCACCCATCTTGGGATTTGAATTTTGTTGATGGCCTGCATGTCATTGTAGAAAGCGGTTCATTCTGTTAGAATTTCATCGTCAACTGTCTCATCCCATGACTTCTTCCGCACCCAAAGGAGTTGCATGAGACACTTCGCTTTTACGGTGCAGGGTCAAAGAGCCTAGCTATCGTAGAGAGAACGAATCTCGTTGTTGGCTGCGGACTACTTGCTCGCATGTATCGATAGGAAAAGACGTCGTCAACAGGGAACCAATGAATTCCCACGCTTCGCAATCCTGAGCTGAAATTCCATGCAGCAGGCCCTCCAAATTCGAGGTCCGCTTGCGGAGATTGAAGCCTGCTGAGAGAAGGGTTGATTGGACATCGTTAATCTTCGCCTTCGCTTCTTCGACAGTGTCTGCTCCCGAGATTAAATCATCGACGTACATTTCTTCTTTCATCATCGTCGAAGCTAAAGGATGTTGACGAGAAGACTCTTCAGCTAGTTCCTCCAGTGTCCGCATAGGTACGGCTGTGCCAAACGTGACTGTTTTAAGACGGTTGAGCGACTCTGACGGATCCTTGTGCCAGATGATAAATTGATAATAGGAGTCCCGATCGGCGACCCAAATTTGGCGATAAATTTTCTCAATGTCAGGAAGGTCCTATCATCAACTCGTTTAAGGATATACCATTTGGATGTTTTGAAAGACGCGTCAAACAAAACCCTTAACCTTGTGGTTGAACTGGTCTGCTTGATGACGGTATGATGCAGCAGGAAATAATGATACGTATCTGCGTCTACTTCGTTCATATGTCCTAAGCTTAAATATTCTTCTAGACATACAGAATATTCTTTTCCTAGCTGTGGATTTGCATTCAAACGCCTTTCCAAACCGCCTTTAAAGCGCTACCTCATATCGCCCATATTGGGTGTGTCTTACGTTTTTGAGAAAGTGCTGTAGTTTCGGATGTACGAGTATTCCAAAATTTGAAAGGAGCCTCCTCAACTTAGTCTTCCTTTTGATTTCCTCCTCTGACCTTATGAGCTCGGTAACAAAATCTCCGCAAGAGATCAATTTTCGCTGGACTATAAAAAAGTGGATCTAATACAAGGCCATTGAAATGTCCCCAATGCAGAACTGGAAGGCTCCGTGCCGAAAGACGGCCAGTCAGCGACTTACATGTAGGCTTGTGTGAAGATCTTATAGTTAGAATGATGAGAGAACAGGGTGACCTCTACCACTCTCTGACAAGTGCCGCCCAAACCCAACCCAGACACCTATACAAAAGGAGATATTGATCGTAAATACACTGAATGTCGGCAACTCCTTACTATCTGCTTTACTTCCCAATTTTTGTTGTAGCTTCTGCAATTAAATAGAAATGAGAATAATATCGCAATGCTGAACCGGAACTAGTAAATTTTCCAAGCTGTACACAACTTTCATCGATATATCCATTAACTCCTTAATAGATTCTGAGTGTTCTTGTGACAGCGAAGGTTGGTTAAGCAAGGTCGGTTGATTATTTACTAGGAAGCGCTCATGGTAATCGGTTCGGCAGAATGTTCCATGCCTTAGAATAATTGCGGCTGTCAATGCCCAGGTGACGTTTTTAAATAATGCATCCCCTCTATTTCCGGCAAGGCCGTATTATGGTGGATCAACGAGGCGAATAGGTCACGGAAGGCTCGTCATCACTTATAGATTCCATAGGTTCAAATGTTGGGAAATTTATTTTTGGTAGTCAAATATCCACTTTCCTGGATGTAGTCATTGTCTTTTTTTCTTGTTTTCCTCTTTTGTGCTTTATTTTAATAATCTCCATGCAAATTATCACATCTTTTTTTTTTTTGTTTTTTTATTTACACACGTTGTTTTATTGTTATTTTATTTACACGACACACACGTACTTATAGGAACTTATGAAAACTGTACTGGCTGAGAAATATATATATGTATATTCGTATATTATGCCGAAAGAAAGAAAGAAACGAAACGCAACTATTCTCCTAGACTAAAAAGCAAGTATTTTATTGTTTTGTTATTTGACACTTGTCGATGTTCGTATGGGAACAAAGTCAAATTTCCCAGTTGACATTATTGGGGTTGATGGTGATGCCAGAAGTTGGTTGCCTTTAACATACGTCGGTGTTTTCGAAACGCTTCCTTACAACATTAGTCTACGCAGTGACTTTCACCAGTGTCTTCTTAATGATGATAGTTGCAATTTGGAAAAAAACTTTGGACATGGAAGCCTCCTAAAAAGCATTGAAAAAAATTCAACCTTATTCACTTCATTCGATATCGAAAAGCTACGTCACAAGGGACTATCCAAAAAAACAGAACGGCGTTTCTAAGCAACAGTAGAATCAAAAAATCATGTGAATAACGTTAAATGGAAGAAGCCTTCAATGGATATTGTATAAAGCCAAGAAAAAGATAAAAAAAGATGTCATAGGTGTGGTCGCGATCATCAAGAGTTGAATTATTCTGTAAAGCAGTGGGAATGTTTCTCATATGGGTGGGAGAATGGGGCACACGTCAGTGGTCTGCCGAAACAACAAGTCGTATACAGAGTCCAAAAAGAGCAGCAGAAGCAGTAATTGTGCTCGACGTACTTACATCGAGGGAGTCAAAGAAAGTTCGGGTGGCGTTTGGTGGAACAGTGTATCATCTAAAGCTTGTTATTGCAGGAAATAAACCATTATTGGGTTCGAAGAGGATTTTGTACTTAAAGAGGATCAAACACCTATTTTTCACTCCGCATTAGTATGCGTACAGGTTGAGGGAAATGGTGATTAAAAAACCGAATAGGTTAGTGGATGAAGGGATTTTAGCGCTAGTCAAGTAAAGTCGTTGTAAAGTTTTTTGTGTAGTAGATCTGACAGGAGCATATCAGCAATTGCCAGTTTCAGAAAATTCTCGTAAGTTACTTGTTATAACACATTAATGGCTTTTGGTTTATACGACGTTAATTCTTGGAGTTAGTTTAGCTCCAGTTATTTTTCAGTCGGTGATGAATAGGATTTTAATATAAAAAAAAAGTTGTTTGCTATCTAGACGATCTAATAATTGATGGGGTTAATGAGAAAGATTGCCGGGCAAGGTTGTTTGAAATTCTAAGTCGTTGAAGTGGCCATAATATCAAAATTAATTTAGAAAAGTCAAAGTTTTTACAAAACTGCGTTAAATGCTAAGGTTACGATATTACTTTCATTGTATATACAGAGCGTGTAGCCCTGGCCAAGACAAGAAAAAAATCGTACGGGAGGGGGGGGGTCTATTCCCCCCCGTTTAGCCGGGAGGGGCAATTTTCTAAAAAATTTACTTAATTTGGAAAAAAAATTATTAAAAATCAACAGTAACAGCCACAATGCCGCGATATACTTTTTTGTAAAGCCAGAAACCTCTTCTTTGATCTTGTTTTTAAACGAAGCTGTTGTAAGGAACAGTTTTTGAGAAATTAATTTTCAAACTCAAAATTTTGAAAAAAAATTGGAAAAAAAAAATTTCGAACTACTTTTTTCCAAAATTGTATGTAATTAAGTACTATTTTTTTTTCCAAAATTCAATTCCCTTATTAGTTTTTAGTTAAAAACAGAAAACCGGATGGAAAAATGTCTTGTAGTTTTTGAGAAATTAAAAAAAAACCCGAACCATTTTTTTCTAAGAAAAACCTTTTTTTTTGGTTTTAACGCGGCTGGACTTGTAGGCAAATTAATGTATGAAAGATTGACCTCTTTTTTATTATTTTTAAAAAATTCGGAGTTTTATTATAATAAATTCTCAATATGATCCCCATTTTTTAGAAGGCAAAGATTATATCTTCTTCTAATGGCTGCACATTAGTCTTTGTTTGACAAATTTTCCTGCAATTTGACTCCAGCGACTTCAATCCGTTCTTTCAGTTGTTCCAAAGATACTATTTCCACTTCGAAAACATAATTCTTCATGAATCCCCACACATAAAAATCTAGAGGAGTTAAATCTGGTTATCTAGGTGGCCATTTCGTGGGGCCCCTTCTTCCGATTCAACGGTCACTAAAATGATCATCCAGCCAGTGTCTAACCCGTAAGCTGTAGTGTGCTGGTGCTCCATCTTGCTGGTAGATTAAATTATCTGCTATGGCCAAAGGGACGTTGTCCATCAAATCGGGCAAAAGGTCTCGTAGGAACTGCAGGTATGATTCTCCCTTAATAACGGCATTCAAAAACCGGGCCCCGATTACAGTTTGTCCAACAATACCAAGCCAAACATTACAGCTAAAGCGGTGTTGTGATTTATTTTGTTTTTTGTTGTGTGGATTGGTGCTACTCCAATGATGCAAATTGTGGAAGTTAGTAACCCCATCTCTGGTAAACTGTGCTTCATCCGTCCAGAATATCCTTGCAAAATAGTTTCGTTCAGTTTCATCTCGAAGCAGTAATGATCGACAAAACTCTGCTCTCAAAAACTTGTCGTTTGAGGTGAGTCCCTGAACTGGCCTAAAATGGTACGGGTGTAAGTTTTCGGTATGAAGCACTCTCCATACTCTAGATTTGGGCACTCCAAGCATAATAGCCATCCTCCTTGTACTAAGGGAGGGATTGCGTCGGACCAAATTCAAAATTCGGGTAGAAACCATCTGCGGCGGGCGGACCCAGCCGAAATTCGCAGGTCAGTTTTCAGGCGTTATCAATGAAAAAAAAGAATTAATCCAGCGTTATTCCAATAGTGTATCACTTTATTGTATCCTCATAAAACTCCGAATTTTTTAAAAATAATAAAAAAGAGGTCAATCTTTCATACATTAATTTGCCTACAAGTCCAGCCGCGTTAAAACCAAAAAAAAAGGTTTTTCTTAGAAAAAAATGGTTCGGGTTTTTTTTTAATTTCTCAAAAACTACAAGACATTTTTCCATCAGGTTTTCTTTTTTTAACTAAAAACTAATGAGAGCATTGAATTTTTGAAAAAAAATTACTACTTAATTACATACAATTTTGAAAAAAAATTAGTTCGAAATTTTTTTTTTTCAAAATTTTGAGTTTGAAAATTAATTTTTCAAAAACTACTCCTTAAAACAGCTTCATTTAAAATCAGTATGAAAGAAGAGGTTTCTGACTTTACAAAAAGGTATATCGTGGCGTTGTGGATGTAACTGTTGATTTTTAATAATTATTTTTCCAAAATAAGTCAATTTTTTAGAAAATTGCCCCTCCCGGCTAAAGGGGGGGAAATAGACCCCCCCCTCCCATACGATTTTTTTCTTGTCTTGACTAGACTTACACGCTGTAGCTTTTTGGCACACTGCTCGTGGGACACCCTGTATAAGCGTAGTTCTTAAATGAGTCACGCAGACGCCCTTCCACGTCTTCCGCTTTCGGAAGGTCCTGATGTTGAAGAGTCCCCAATTATTATTTTTTAGTCCGAACAGCCATTGATAGATTTTAATACGGTTTTTGAACATTACAAACATGATACAATTTTACAGTCAGTTCATGATTCATTACTTAGGTCATGGTCGGGTTCCATAAAGGAAGAGTTAAGGCCTCATTATGTCAAGAGAAATAGTTTGTCTAGGGATAATGAGTGTGTTTTTTATACCAACCGTATTATAATTCTTAAAAGACGATAACCATGTTGCATTGTTAGTATGAAGAGGTTAGCTAGATCATATGTTTGGTGGCCTTTATGTGATAAGGATATTGAAAACACGGTAAAAGGAAGTGAATATCAACTCGGAATGTCAAAAAAGAAAGTATTGCAACAAGTTGGCCAGAAACTTCATATCCTTTTCAAAGAGTTCACGTCGATTTTTTTATTTTAAGGGGAAAACGTTTTTAATTTTGGTAGATTCGCGCAGTAAATTTTGTGAAATTAAAATTATGAAGGATACTGACGTGGATTCCTTAATAAGAGTTTTGAACGAAATATTTTTATTGTATGGTCTTCCGGATAAAATAGTTTCGAACATTGGTCCACCATTCAATTCCTTTGTTGTAAAAAATATTATCAGTGTAGAGGAATTCTGTCAGTGCGTTCACCTCCCTAACATCCTGCTTCACATGGGTAAGCAAAACGCGGTGTACAAAGCGCTAAAAAAGTTTTGAAGCGTTTTTGCTTAGGTCAGGGTAAAAGATTACCAATCCAAGAACAAATTTTAAAATATATACATTTAATACTACATGCTCCTCTACCTCAAAAACGCAATCAGAATTGCTTTTCTCGTATAAACCCAAAATTATTTTAGATAGAATTAAGAAAACAACTTAAATTTTAATTAAGAATATTCAGATTTAGTTTTTGACAAAAAATGTAAAGTTAATGAAGTACAAAAAAATAATTTTGTTTTTAAGGAGGGAGAAGAGGTAACGTATCAGAAATATTTAAGAGTTAAGAGGTCATGCGCGTTCCACCTTGCTCAAACCTCCGACGAATTCGCATGTGCTTTCCAAAGCTAATAGTGTGGTTAAATAAATTGTGTTATTATTATACCGCTTGTAGAACGTAATAGTGTTTCGCAACAACTGAATGCCGAAAACCGGCCAAAATTCGGTGTCCCCGCTATAGTTATCCACTTCTGAACGTACACTGTCCTACGGAAGATAAGGATAAAGAGGTAGGAGATGCGTTTTATAAAACAATGGATGAAATATTTTGCAATTTTTTCCGCAAATATTTCCTTGGACGTGAAAATCGTACTCAGGGACGAGTATATATGCCAACAATAGGAAAAGAAAGTCTTCTTGTCTGATAACACCATAATGGTCTTAGGACAATTGAAGAAGTAAAAGAAGAAGTCCATAGGCTTAAGAATATAAAGGCCGCAACAATCGACCTAATGCTCATCGACATGGGCTCATCACAACATGTGGAAAAATTAAAACATCCTCGAGAAATGGAAAAATTCGGGGAATATCGATGTTATCAAGTTGTTACAAGGTGCTGTCAAATATTTCTTTTTAATTTATTTTTATTTCATATCTCTTAGAAGTAATTTACGCTAGACAAAAATACTTAAAACTACCTTAAATAATGCAACTAACTTAAAATACTTTACTGGCCCCGTACGGACACTATAAAGTATACAGAACGACTTAAACAATGTCTTTTGGCTTTATGGCTAATTTAAATTGATTAGAGAAGTTTTTGTTTTTTTGCAAAACCGGTGATAGGTTTTCACGGTTCTGCTTAGTCGATGTTTGTCTTTATATGTTTGTAGGTTGCACTGATGAGGGATTTCGGTCTGCAGTTTTGCAACATTCGAGGGTTACGGAAGAATTTCTTCGCCACGTACGTCCACGCTTCCCTCAATAGACCGGCCTTTTTTGTCACTATGTGAAACACAGATCGATGAAAAATCCGATCCCTTGGATTTAAATTTTCCCGGATATAGCTTAGTGCCATTATTTGTTCTCCCTCACGGTCTCGCCGTTTACGTCCGTAGTGACATCACTAACCAACTTCTAACACAATATAGCCATTTTTCCTCCACTTAGTGTCATGTGGCTAAAATTCACACTCCGTAACCACTCCGTTCACTACTGTTTTCTTTATAGAAGCCCCAATTTAGACAGGAATATAACATTTGATTCATTCGACGCACTGTCTGATACCATCCAAAGAATTGTTTCCCTGTTCCCTCGTACTGGGCCGAGTTAAACCAATTACCTAACTTGTGAATGAGCCGTCGTGTATCCCCGATGTTGCTGGTCATAATTCCAACACGCTGATCTTGTCTCTTAGATCTCAGCCTAATAAATAAACGATTAATGTATTGTACCTTTAGACTTGTCCGACCACTGCGTGATATCAGCGAAATTCTCGAACTCCCCACCACCCAGTTAAAGAAAAGGCTCCTAAAAGAACAGTATGGCTTTACGAAAACTGATGCGGCCGTATAAATTTCTTTCGTATGTTTAACTAGTCGTTGTGCTTCCCCGACAACGACGTGAACGCCGTAGTTGACATTATTGAAAATATTAAACGAATTGGCATGGCACCAAGCACCAAGCCAAAGGATAAAACGTGGTTTGAATTGAGCTGTAAATAGGCTGTTAGGCTGAGGGAGCTAAGCTTTCAGGCCTATAAGGTAGACAGATCAAAAAAAAACCGAAAACCGTATATACGAACCAGAAATTGAGGCGTTAAATACTTCAATGTCCTAAAGGTAGCAAAAGTTTCTGGTCGTTTGTAAAAAACATAAAAAACTCAGCGGTGTCGTCTATACCAACGCTCATTTAAAATGACATTCCAGCTGTCATCCTCATCATAAGGTAGGTAAAAATTCAAACTTTTTTTGGTTATATCAATGAAATTAACCTTTTACAATACTATAATGCTACTTCCACTTAAAATTGATCAAATGAAATATTTTCTGATAGAAACAGAAAATATTACTAATGAATTAGATATTACTAAAATGTCCTTATCTCAAATAATATCACTTGGAGAAACGTAACTAACAACAAAAATAATTTTGTTTTTCAAACATTATTCGCTGCAACAGAAACGAATATTTGCTCAATATTCAGAATCGGTTGGTCTGCTCCTTGAAGGATATAGTTCATCTACAATGGAATTAAGTGATCGATTTCATAATTTACCTTTGAATATGTAGCATATAATATATAAATTATATACTCGTAATAAAGTTCAAATAAAAAAATAATTTGAATGTAATTTTCTCTGAATAATGCAGAAATTTAGTAATTTTACTAATTTTCAACTTTTGTACTTTTTATGTACATCAAGAACTGAGTTAGAAAAGATGTTGATAGAGTAATGATATAAAAAAAAATAATGAAGCTAGTAGATTATTTTAAAGTGATGAAATTCTGTGACGCGTAAGATATTTATTAATTTTTACCATTGTACTTAACTTTATTCTCTAAATGTCATTTTTTCGTTGTAAAACTATGTACAATATATATATTTTATTAAGCCAACAATATCCACTACTTCAACTACTAGCTACTGTAAATGCAATTACTGATACCAAAACAATCGCCTCATATGTTGAAGCTGCAAAAGTTGGCTCTCAGATAATAAAACATAAAAACAGGCAACACAATCACTATCCCAACGACCATTCTCGATCCTCTTCAAATCGATACCTCAAGAACCCCAGCAAACACAATTGCCAAATGAACTTTTGGAACTAAAATCCATGATACAACAACTTGTGACACAAATCGCAATTATGATGAATGTGTTCACAATACTCATAACAAAAATCAGCAAGTAAATAGAACATGGACGTAATGAAAATTATTATATGGAACGCTAGCGGCAAAGCATTCTAATGAACTAAGTCACTTTACCAAGACTAACTCAATAGACATTTTACTGATTGATTTTCACCTGAACATAATGTGTATCATACAAACCATCCCGATAACAAGACCCACGGAAGGCCGGCAATCTTAATAAGACAACAAATCCATTGGACTCGAAAACTACAACACTGAACACATTCAACCAACACAAATTGAAGACGATTACGGACCACTCACAATCTTAACACTACTGTCCTCCAAACACAACATATTGACAGAACAATACATACGAGTACAGTACCCAAATACACTAGGTACAGGATTTATTGCAGGAGGCGACTATGACGCAAAAAATACAGACTGGAGCTCTGGAATAACAAACAAAAAAGGCCTAGGGTGACTTAATTCGCTTAATGTGAATTTTCCAAGCACTGGAGAACCAAAATACTGGCCCACTGACATAAACAAAAGACCCGATCTAATACGAGTAGACTTCTGTATTTATAACAATATAACAAGAAAATACTTAACAGAAAAAACATGCCTCGACTTTCCATCTGAGCATTCTTCCATTATTATTACTTACGAAAGCAAAGCAACTTTCACTGCAAACAATACAAGACTTTGCAATAAAAAAAACTAATTGGTCGATCTTCAAAAATATTATCACCTCAGATATCCAACTCAACATCACCCTCAAATCCCCTTACAACATAGAAAATGCAATAATGCACCTAAACGACACTATCTTCAACGCAACGTATAGATCCACATCCAAATTAAAACCCAAAGAAAGCTCGTCTTCTATGCCCTAATACATTTTAAAGAAAATTAAAAAGAAACGAAAATTGAGAAAACTGTGGTTGTCCACAGTTGTCCGGATTTAAAAGTCAAACTAAACAAGACTACAAAACAATTAAAGGAACTACTACAAGATCACAAAAAAAATTACTTAACAATTACTGCAAAATTTAAACAATTTTAATTTTTATTTGTAATTTACTGTGCCGTGAATATTTTATTTATATAATTTATAGTAAAAAATGGTTTGCCTAAGCACGACAATCAGCACAAAAGAAATCACGAATATTGCTGGCTAACGCAAAAGACAAGAGCTGTTGACCTAAGTCTTGCAAGAATAAATTTGTACTTTTTTTTGATATCATCGACAGAAGCAAACAAAAGCAAAAATAACATGTTCTTAACCTAAGCAATACAAAATAAATGTTTACTTTGTTGATGTCATCAACATTTTTACTTTGTTGATGTCATCAACATTTTTACTTTGTTGATGTCATCAACATTTTGCCTCCTCCGGCGTCGTTGTCTAATTGATCTGAAAGGTATTACTCCGAATACGGTTTTGATCTTTCAATTCGATGCTGGTAGATGTTTTAGTTGGACACTTGCCGTAGTTAAGGATTTCAGCCATTTCACTATGAAATGTTGATGGCCGGAGTATGTACTCGTATGTTGTTTCATCAATTCCTCTGTGCACTTCAGTTAGTCTTCCTAGTGTTCGTTTTTCAACAGCACCATTTGCCCAGGTTCCAAATTCTTTGCGGGTTGCTTCCACTTGTATCGCTGTTGCACCTTGTTTATATATTGTTCGTACTAATGCTTGCAAATATCTTGTTAAAGTTTTTGAATTAACTTCCATCTTTTAAACTGCCTTCTGCCATGTGCAGAATGACATCATGCTGTGGTGCTATTAGTGGTGATCCAATAATGAAGTGACCCGGTGTTAATGCATCTAGAACTTCAATATTGTCTGTTAATGGACTCAGTGGTCTTGACTTCAAGTGGGATGAAATGCCACTGGATCGCATTTAGAATTGGCTACTGCAAAAATGACAGCTTTACAACTGACTACTGAAAAATTACAACTGCCGAATTCATCTTGACAACGGTTAAAACTGGCTGAGCCTGTTCAAACCTTTGATAGTAATGTCCATTTACGCTTGGCCATCGTGAAACTCATAATCTGTCCCAGATGACAAAAATTCCTCATTTTATGTGACATATTTCCATAGCTTCATGTGGTCGCAGCTAGTAGCTGTAGTGATTGGCCCCTCGATTTGTGCTGCTTTCCTTACCTTGTAACGCCCGTTCCGCTTTACCTAAGTGACTTCATATAGGCCAAAGTAGTCGCTCGCCAACTTTCGTCCCGTAACAAACTGGATACGTTTGTATCCAGGTGTCCAAACTTGTAACCATCCTTTGTAACTCTTGCGGTTCTGTCGTAATTCTTCTTATATGTTGCTTGACAAAAATGCTTGAAACTAGCTTAAAAATCTTAACAATTCTAAATATCTTACTGGCCCTAGACGGACACTCCAAAACAAACAGTACAATTTAGAGCTATGTTTTCGACTACTAAATATAATGAGATATAATTTGTTGGGGTAGTAAGCCATGAAAATCAGGCTATTGACCGAAGTCATTGCTTTTGCAACATGGCCTCGAATATGTTTGATTTCCATTTATCCACCCGTACAATCAGATTCGGGTGTCCTATGTAGCTCAAGACAAGTCCTGAGACATTGTGTCTCAAACACCCGAATCCCTTCCATTAACCTGGCTCTCACATTGAACCAGACGGGACATCCATAGGCAACCATGGGCCTGATTATAACAGATTACCTTCACCCTGGAATCAAGTTGGCTGCTATGAAACAGCCATCTTGACAGAGCGAAAGCGCACCGGGCCTTGCCAGAGCAGCATCTACATGTTTGTCAAAATATAGATACTGATCCGCACGCTCCCAAGGTATCTGACTATACTTTGTCTCGCCAGTAGACGCATGTCCGGTCCAAAAACTAAGCACCTGCGCAAATTTTTTCTAGTGCCCTAAGAGGACCTAGACATAGGCGTTCTGAACAATATAGATTCTGATTTTTGGAAATTGATTTTCAACTTTCCATCATCACAATACTGCTGAATTTGTTCGTAGTCACGCCACAATGACGTTAATAGTTGGACCTGATCAGTACGCGATTATGTCGTCTGCGTACGCTATAGAATGGTGAAGAGGAACTAGCTGATCGCTTAAGTAAATGGTGAAAAGGATCGGCGAATTTACCGTGCCCTGTTGCAATCCATTTTTGATTTCAAATGTTTGCGTAGAATTCATGTTGGCGATTTTCATAAAGAACTTTCTACCTTGTTAACATGTCAGAAATCATATACAGCAGTGGTTTACTTATCCCCAGCCGACTGACCTTGTTATAAAGACCTTCTAACCATACGGTATCGAAAGCCTCTTCCAAGTCAATCAAACAGGCACCCGTGCATTGGTTCTTGCATTTATTCCATTAGATATCCGATATGAGCTTCGACGCGGCATTGTCATGCCCCGCTCTGAAACCGAATTCGTTATTCAGGATGATTTTATTGTCTTCAACCCATTTAGGCAGGGCCCTATAGACCAGTTTCTCGAAGACCTTGCTGATACTCGGAAGGAGGCTTATCGACCAGATATTTGCCGGGTTAGAGGTGTCTTTACCTTGGGGATTGATTGCACTACCGCTGGCTTCCAGTGCACTGGATAATATGCATTATTCTACCGAGTTCAAGCGCAGAAATCGAAAGAGTGTCTCGAGCTCTGCGATAAAAATATTAGGTTAAGGTGCTTCAGGTGCATATGCCGCTAAAATGAACTGTGCCAGATTTTGTGCTTCTGGTTTAGCTTTGTTTCATTAACCAAGAGTAAATCGAGGCTTTCGTCCTGCAACAGATTTAAAAGTACGGCTCGCCGCTCGATCCTTATCAGTGAATTTACATTCACTGGCAGGATCTGGGCTGCTGGCTTCTCTACTAGCGTACCCATTACGGCCGTAGGTGCGCTTGGGCCGGCAGAAGCGATCAGATTCTCGGGTTGCCTGCTCAAGGATCTGTTGTTGAAGCCGCGCAATCTGCCCTTGGATTGCAAGCAAGATCGAAGAGACATCCACCTCGGGCTCCGGTGTCTTAGAGACAAGCACTTGGGCTTTAGGAACAGCCATGGGCTTTTGTACCATTTTACAATTCAGTTTTACACTGAACAGCATAGCGTTTTTGGCCTAAACATTTGAATTCAAAATTGCCTACACCAAGCATACTTACAGAGATCGATGGTCTCTCGTAGGGCCGTGGTATAGTTGAAGATGGGTGGCACTTTCTCATTTTTAGGACGTTGTTGATGCTTCTGTCGTTGCGGCTGTTGTTGTTGCTGCTGTTTCTGCTGCTGTGGCTGTTGTTGTAACTGTTCTGCTGCTGCTGTTATTGTTGCTGCTTTTGCTGTTGGGCGGCTGTTGCCTTCTCTCTCTCCTTCTGCTGTGTCGCTTTAAGCTTTTCGACTGGGACCTGCAGCTTGACGCGTGGGAAACATTCTTCCTCCTCAAGTTCGTTACGCTCCTCCTCCGTAGCTGAACATCAATGGGTTTCGAAGGGGTTGTTGTCCTCCGTGTAGCGGCCTTCCTTACCTTCGGAGAGGTTGGCAATATCCGCTTCCACGGAGATACTGATTCTTGTTGTTGTTGTTGTTGCCCAGCTTCTTTGGACGTCGATGGTAATGGTGATGGCGCCCCTTTCCTCGCTTCGACCTGCAGCCTTTCGGTAGTGGCGCTTCGAGTTATTTGTACTTTTTTGGTGTATGTGATGTGATGATGGGGTGGGTGATATATGTGCAGAGTATAGAGCGGCTTGTCTCCTTTGTTTACCCAGTTTAATTAACCCTCTTTTTTCTCAAATTTCTTATTGTGTGTCATACATCTGATGCAATTGTTAATGAACTGACTGACTTTGCCCTCTATAGTACATGTGGTAGGTATCTAGTGACATTGTTGAATGGTGTGAATTGTTTTCTGCACTGCACAGTGGTCACTGTTGTGCGCATTCGCAATTACTTCCTGCTCCACTAACTTAGGAACAAACAACATATCGTTGCCATCTACTTTTTCGTATATGAGACTTCCTTTGATTTTGAAATTTGCATATGGTCCACTCGTAAGAATTTCTGCTACAGCTTTCATATTAGCGTCGTTCTGCTGAGCTTCCTTTATGTGTGCTCATTAGTATGTTCTTTGGGTGACAGCTGAGGCATTTGACATGTTTCATCCTTTCGCCAGGGCGATGCTCTACGTTGAAGTCAAAGATATAATATCCATTGCGTTACTTTTCGTGGTATATCTCTTTTTCGTTGTTTGCTTAAGCGCTTAGTAATCTGTAACCAACTTGAACTGAATTCCGAGTTAATAATGGTGAAACTTCTTCAAAGGCTTTGACCTCCAAAGCGTAACTGTGCCGTCGCGACACAGTTGCCTGCCCAGACGTCTTCTTACTCCAAACAAACACCGGGTGTAGCTTTAAGCTTACCTTCAAATATTTGCAACAATGCTGCGCCGAACATCACTATGCATCAGTGTGGACTTTAGTAGGTATCTCTCTGTCGTAAATCCTCAACTGTTGGATTGACCTGAGTTCGGCCCGGAGGATTTCGAATGGACCTGCTGGCGCAACAAGTTCTTCAGTGGTAAAGAGATTTGGGCATAACCTCTTATAAATCTTCTAAAGAAGCTGTTAGACCCAGAAAAGCTTGCACGGATTTCACATTCTTAGGTACTGGAAAATTTCTAACGGCGCACAGTGGGCAAAAATCGTCGATTTGGCGGTCATAAATCAATTTCTTTACGTTTCAAAAATACTTGAGTTTAATTTTTTTGTCAATAGAGAAATAGTCACACGTAAGAAATATATTTTTTTTATTGTCTAAAAATGGTCAGGTGAAGAGTAATTAAAGTTCACACTCAAGAAAAGATATAAATGAATTTATGGAGTACTATGTTGCACAAGTTTAAATTCTGGATTTTCGAAAACAATATTGTGTAAAGTTATTGCACTTATCATGCCCACTTTGCCTACACCTATAAAAACTGTATCTGGGTTCGTCCACTAAAAAGCTGTTTATTTTGTGAGATTTTTTTACAATATTTTTTTGCAATATTTACTTACGAGTTAAAATGTACCTCTGATGTAGTATAGCTAAGAAGTGTGCTCGCATTTTGCATTTTACACTAATAAAAAACCTACATTCTCTTCACGTTGTCACTTATTCCGTTAGACTTACCGATTGAATGTTATTGATGACAAAAATGACTTAAAGTCATTAGAAGCTATTGTTAATCACAGTATCAGTTTAAATAGTGCAGAGATAATTATAATGTGGATCTACAAATTTCTTTTTGAGTGTTTTTGTGAAGACACGAAGTTGAATGTTAAAGATTTCAAAAAAAGTGGTCAGCAGGTTAGACTTCAATAACATTTTTTAGACATAAGTTTAGATGGGATATTTAATCAAATAAAACGATGACCAAAACAGCTTTACGAAGGAAGCTCCTACAGGACTAGAAGATGAAGAAGAATGAATTTGAAGCAAATTGTTCAACATCCGACATTAACTTCTGTGAAATGTACATAGTTTGAGAAAAAGTACATTAGTTTGAGAAAAAATCACCAACAAAGAAAAACAGAAATTGTAGATGGTGTATAGAAAGCAACTAAAGAAGAACTTGATAGAATTCACCATAATATATTTTTAAATGAATCTAAAATCACAAGTTTTTCAGCCGAAGAAGCATTAGCAATATTTTTGGACTTAAGACTTTCAAAAGATAAATATTTAACATTAAAAAGGTATCTGCATACACAGCGGAAATTTCCGATAGTAATTTATTTATTACGTTCCTAGACTACAGAACTATTCTCAAAATATGAATGAAAGAAATAATAACAAAAAGGATATTTCGGTAATATGGAAAAATCCTAAGCCATCATCAACTTATTTACATACCAACCGAATTCATCAAGTACAGCACCAACGGTCTTAAAGATAACCTTGTTCGCATATACAACAACACTTTAGATCATGGAATAATACCACAACGATTCAAAGAAGCTCTGATTTTTCATAATCACAAAAAAGGGGATACAGTGGATACAGTGGATCCAGCTAACTATCGGGGCATATCCTTCCTAAATGCATCCTAAAAAATGTTCGCAACAATACTGCAAGGGCGACTAAATACATGGATAGAAAACGACAACCTATTAAAAGAATTTCAAGCCGGCTTTAGATCTGGTTATTCAACTATTGACCATATATCTGTATTGAATAGTATAGCAGCTACATATATGAATCGAAAGAGGAAACTCTACGCATTTTTTGTTAATTTTAAGGCGGCCTTCGATACAGTGAACCGAAACGCCCTGTTTTACAAACTATATGGAATGGGAATGTCATCGAAATTTGGAAGGGTCATACAAAATCTATACGAAAATACTAAGGCAGCTGTGTGGAACGGTGAGGCGTTATCAGAATGGTTCCAGACGAAGGGATGTCCGTTGAGTCCCAACCTATTTGCCCTTTATATAGATGATATTGTAGACTTTCTGCCTGGAGGAGTTGGGTTTGCAGGAGTTACCTTTAAAGCCCTTCTGTTCGCGGACGATATCGTGCTGCTGACAAACTCACCAGAATCCCTGCAATCGATAATAAATCGTTTATATGAGTAGTGCAAGCTATGGAGTTTAACCGTAAATTTGGAAAAATGAAAGATAATGGTTTTTAAAAAAGGAAGAGGTAGATCTGCGTACAATGAAAAATGGAACTTCAGTGGAGAAAGAATAGAAGTAGTAAAAGAGTACAAGTACCTGGGAATCCTGTTATCAAGTAACCTTAGTATGAAGAAGCATCTACATGAAAAGCTTACGAAATCTAAGAACGCAATTATTGTAGCGTGGAAGAACTGTTTCAACAATAAAAATATATACCACAGCAGCAAATTTAAGGTATTTGAAGCCGCGCCTGAGGCAATAATGCTCTACGCGGCTCAGCTATGGGGATATAGGCCCTATGAAGAGGTAGAGAAACTACAACGGTTTTTCATTAAAAAGATTTTCCACCTCCCTCCTAATACACCGAACTATATGCTTATGCTGGAAACAGGCTTATCGCCACTATTTGTGAAAACACTTAAACTGCAAGTCAACTACATATTAAGGGTGGGGAAAATGCCAGACAATCGACTTCCCAAGATAGTTGCCCTACAAGCAATTAGGAATAAATCCACATGGTACGAAGAGTGGTTGGAATTAGCAGGTGGGTGTGGAGTAGAGCTGAACGGGGAAGACAGGAACTGGGAAAATTCATTATATATGTAAGTTAATAGAACAAGTCGACCTTCAGGCCAGAAAGAAGTTTTTAAAAGAAGCGCGGGACATTATATCGTAGTACATACAGCCGACTAAATCACAACCTATAGGGTAGAAACTATTTTAAAGACATCATACTATCCAAGAAATTTCAACAATGTTCAAACTCCGAGGAAAACTTCTAAGGCTCAATTTCGTGCCGCATAGAAAAGACCTGTAGTATGTGCAATTTAAAGGAGAGGGAAGATTCCTTGCATTTCTTGGGCAAGTGCCCAGTCCTAAAAGAAACTAGGAGAAGTGTTTTCGAAAAGGACTTTTTATCGGAGAGGGATATGATATCACTTCTCAACGAAATCGATGTCAAGAAGCTATTTGCGTATTGCAAGATTGCATTAAAATATAGAGAAAGCATATTAACAGAAGTCTTCGAAATCGCTTAAAATAATAGGAGCACTTAAAATTAGATGAGGAGCTATTAGTACAATTGTCAATCTGGCAGACGGCAATACCATGCATATTGATTTTGTTATACCTTAATTATTAGCTCAAATGGAAAAATAAAATCTAATCTAATCTAAATCTAAAATCATCAACTTATTTCTGTCGACCTCTACGATTTAAATATTTGTAGGGACAGGAGAAGAGAAGGATTCAGTCTTCAGTGAACCGCCGTTAGAGACAGATCGTCAAGTTTTAATATTTAAACTCAATCTAAAAAAGGTACTCCGTTTGTTTTCTTTTCAAAAAAACTACAATTTTTGGTGTCGGAAGTGGGATAGAGAAAAGAAAAAACATAACTGAAAGAACAAAAATCAACACGAAACAAAAAGGATGAATAAAAAGCAACGGCAAAGCATATAAAACAGCAGCAACGATATCGGGTAATATAACAACAACACTTAAGACAATGGCAACGAAGACACCGAGCGACGGCGAGACGTGTACAACAGCAGCAACGATATTAGGTCATAAAACATCAACCCTTAAGACAACGGCGACGGAGACACACAACGATGGCAAAGCATATGCAACAGCTGCAACTATATTAGGTCATAAAACAACAACCCTTAAGACAACGACGACGGAGACACACAAAAAATAATAAAAAATAATACTCGCACCACAAAATATCTATATATAAAGAAATATCAGTAGCGTTGTGAGACATTTGAAATTGAAATAAGGAAGAAGTCACGAATAGTGTAAGTTACGAGGTTTATCTACTCATTACCGAGTCAAAAGTGAGTTAGTCGAGCGGCTAATTAGGGTAACATCAAAGAAAGAGATATTATCAAACTAAGGGGAGAAATTAATTTAATTTTGGTGGGGGTACTACCCCCATTTAATAAACTTAATTCAAGTTACAAGTGAATGAATTTCTTACAATTACCTTAAAAAGCTATGGAGTAGTTCTACGATTTAGGGAGGGTGGTTGAAAAGGCGAAGCTTTTGGGAAGGAGTGCTGAGGTTAAAGTCAAAGCAATTAGTCGAGTTAACGCTTCGCAGCATACGGGAGATAGGTTCATTGCAGCCATAGGAAGTGCGGGACGTGGGTAGATAGAACAGACGGGGATTACGTGTATTGCGAGGGTTAGAGTTGAAAAAGATAGAGTTGTAAAGGGCCATACAGTCTATGGAACCTGAGAGGAGACGATGGATGAAGAGGATGTCGGATATCCTTCGTCGTTCTTCCAGCGTGTTCAGGTTAATCAATTTAAGGCGGTCTTGATAGGCAGGGAGAATGAGAGGATTGTTCCAGGGCAGACCGCGAAGGGCGAAACGGAGAAAACGGCGTTGGATGCTCTCGATTCTGATAATGTGTGTGAGATGGTAAGGGGACCGCACTTGAGAAGCATATTCGAGGAGAGTTCACAAGGCCAAGAGCTGAGTTGGCCTTGAGAATTATATCATTGATATGTGCAAGGAAATTAAGTTCCCGGTTGATTATGAAGAAAGTAGACACGAGGAGGAAGTTTGATACGTTTGCGAGAGAATTGAGATTGATTGACATTTGGAGATGTTAAGATCCAGGCAGTTTTTCGAGCACCAAGTAGAAAAGCTGTTAAGATCGGATTGAAGAAAAGAAGAGTCATAACCTGAAGAAATGGACTTGAAGATCTTGCTGTCGTCGGCGTACAGTGAGATGTAAGAATGTTTCATGACCATTTCGATATCGTTGATGGTAAGAATGAAGAACAGTGAGCCTAAGTGGCTACCCTGAGGAACTCCGAAAGAGGCTAGGAAGGGGGTAGAAAGGGCGGATCTAAAACGAACACTATAATAGCGTTTTTCCAGGTAGGAAGATATCCACATTAATAAGATGGGTTCAAAGCCTAGGGTGGATAGTTTGAAGAGTATTTAATTTTGTGAGAATTTGTCAAAGGCCTTGCTGAAATCAGTTGAAATCGCGTCGACTTCACTACCGTTCTGTAATGCTGACAGGGTAAAGGAGACAAATTCAACTAGGTTCGTGGTTGTGGACCTACCTTTGAGGAAGCCGTGTTGTCTGGGGGAGACTAGAGACTTGCATTGGAAACTTAAGATTTCATACAAGATACTTTCGAACAGTTTAGGTATATACGAGATCTTAGCGATAGGACGGTAATTGGTAATATCGCCCCTTGGGCCTTTTTTATGTTATTGTTATATAGGAGGTTTTCCAAATTAGGGGAAACTCACCCTGAAGAAGGGATAAACAGAAGATTTTTGAGAGAGGAAGAGAGAGGGCGGAGGAGCATTTTATTAGAACTATGGTGGGAAGGCCATCGGGACCGGGAGTGAATTCTTCTTTGAGTTGATTTAAACGATTTTCGATGATATCGGGGTGGATGCTACGAGGGAGAAGTGGGCCGAGGGAGAAATTTGGTAAATAATTGAAATAGGCGGAGTCAGGTACAAATGAGTCATCGGTGAAGGATTGTTTGAAAAATGAGGCAAAATAGTTAGCAATGATATGATGGTCATTGGAAGTTTCATCATTGAGGGATAGGGAAGTTGGGTACCCGTCAGATTTTTTTTTGTGATTAACAAACTGGAAAAAGGACTTGGGATTATTTATAAGGTTGGCTTGCGTCTCGACTAAATATCGTTGATATAGGAATTGATAGAGCTCAGTAAAGTGCAGGTAAGTACCGTAGAAATTGGAGAAGTGAGAAGGGTTTTGAGTACGAAGGAAGATTGCCTAGAGCTTATTACGTTTGTTATTCAGATAGCGTAGTTTGCGATTATACCAGGCAGGGGAGGATGAAGAAGTTTTGTGACGGGAGAGGGGTACGTAAAGGGAGAAGGAGTTATTAATTTCCCTATAAAGAATAGAAATGGCATCGTTGACGGGGAGGTTGTCAAAATTAAGGGGAACAGTGCTAAGATATTCAGTGATTTGACGGAAGTTGGCTTTATGAAAGTCGTAAGAAAGTTTAGCTGTGTGAGAGGCATTAGGTAAAGGAGAATCGTGAAAGAATGTGGGAAGGAGGGGAGGGTGGTATTTGTCGATGGTTGATAAGTAGAGCAGGCTAAGTGCGACAGAGGAGTTGAAGGGATCGGTTGTGAAAATGAGGTCTAGTTGCCTACCCATGTAATTTGGGATGCCGCTGACTTGACTAAGGTATGAATCAGATAAGCGATCCAAGAATAGGCATTTTTTAACAGCGGTGGGATTAGAGGCAATATAGAACGAATGGTCATCTGATGGAGTCCATTGGAGATGAGGAAGATTGAAGTCACCACGAGGAGGATTTCGTCCTCGGGATCCCGTAAATCAATTAAACTGTCAATTGTGTTAATAGCGAGTTCGTAGGACTCAGTGGTTTTGGATGGCAGGATATAGAAGCATATAATGTGAAGTGACTTCCTGGCAGCGTTTCCAGACGTCCCGATTTTGGCGGGACGCCCCGATTTTTAACCCAAAATGAAATATCCCGCGCGGGACAGGCACAGTCCCGCTTTTAATACATTTGTTTATTCCTCTGCCGACCAAATAATAAATGTACTTTGTGAAACAAAACTTAAAATTACGCAAATTCGCAAGTAACTTCATACGGAGCTGACAATACAAATGGAAACTTCGGTCCACAAATCCGTTTACACAAATCTCGTTGACAAGAACAAAAAAAATGTAAAAGCGAACTGTTCGTGCATAACATATCTTGCATAGCATGAGCAAATTTGCATGTGATAGATTAGAGATCGATATAGAAGCTATTATCTTAAAAATATATGGCCATTTCTCACATTCAGCTAAACGTGTGCGGAATTAATGAAAATGTTTGAAACTACGAATATGGAGTGGGTCGAGTTATTACGTCACGTTAATATAATATTTCTGTCTCTCTGTAGCCATTGAAAGAGTAATTAAGGCGTGGCCTGCTTTGAGATGTTACTTTGGTAAGCCAGGATCATGTGCGAAAGCCATTGAAAAGGTTCTTCATTCGGAAAAAGAGGAGATAAAAACCCCTGCCTACTTGCATTTCGTTCATAATGTTATGAGTAGTTTCAAAAGCAGGCAAGGCGAGGCAGGTAGGCAAAAGGATTGTTTTTAGGCTACCAAACAAAATAAATTTGAATTTGTTGAATCTGAAAAAATCAAAGCCATTAAAGACTTCAATAATTTTTACACAAATTGTCAAAAGTTTATAACCAAACGTTATAATTTTTCAGATGAAAATATTTTCGCTAAACTCGAATTCATAAACCTGAATAATGAAATTAGTTTTGAAATGGTTGAGATGATGAATGATGTTTCAGTAAATAACTTGTGTGAAGAATTTAACTAGTTAAAATCATCCTTGGACGTAGTAGTGAAAAATAGTAAAGACACCACTGCACAGAAATGGCACCAGCTCTTTAAACAGTTTCCAAAAAAAGTGTCCCAACTTCGAACTGCTTTCCTGAACGCTTTTTTTCCTAACTGAATTTAAGATGATCGGATGCCAGAAATGTAAATGTTCCGTAAATTTAATAAAAGCTGAATTACTCATCCAATTCAATCTGGAGGTATCCTGTGCGGAGTTCTTTAACTATATTAAAGAAGAAAAGGAAATATTAAGAAAAGTTAAGTCTTCACAGAAATATAAATAAGTAATGGTATTAGCCTGAATTTAAATCTCAAATAAAAAGATAAGTAATCAAAAAAATACTGACTACTAATTATTTTTTTATGTCCCGCTCTCGACGTAAGAGTCCCGGTTTTTTTAATCAAAAGGTTTCAGAATCCCGCTTTACCCGAAAATAAAATCTGGCAAAGTTGCTGCCTGGGTAGGACAATCTTGACTGAAACAATGTCGAAATGTGCCGAAGATGCTGATGGTATAAGGAGTGAGTCAAAGGAGTTTCGGACGGCTATAAGAACACCCCGGCATGGGCAGCCATCAGTAGGCCGACTGAGATCATCGTCGCGATATACATTAAAATCTGACGGAAACAATTCTAGATTATTTATGCTAGGGATAAGGTTTGTTTCCGTCAGGACAAAGACATCAAAAGGAAAGGCATGTGACTGTTGCAAGACTGTGTGAGTTTTTGAACGCAGCCCCCTTACATTCTGATAGTAGAAGGTGAGTGGGAGGTTTCGGCAGAATTTGGAGGAGGTCGGGAGGGGGGAGGAAGTAAGGATGGTTCGTTTTTTGAATTTTGCTTAGTGCTACTAGGACGGTTGGTGAATTCTTTTACAAGTATATACTTAGGCGAGAAATTGGGGTTCAATAGAGCCTTTCCAACGTCGCGAGGGGCAAGCATTTTGAAAGAGGCAGATATCCGCTCCGGTAGGTTGTCAGCTGTTAGGCAATGATATTTGATGGCTTCGGTGCAAATACCATTGTACTTGATGGATTTTGATGAGTCGTTGAATTGTCCACAAGTACTTGTTGATTGATGATGGGTTGAGGCACCGGATGATGGAGGATATGGTCGATTTTTGTATAGCTCTCTAGCAATCGTTGAGCGTTCGCAGCGTCGAAATCGAAAACGCTTTGCAGTTCAGAAAATAACGTTGCCATATTCTTGAAGCATTTTTGGGCTTTTATTATTTTCCAATGAAGGATTTCAGGTGAAATGTTGCGATGTTTTTCGCAGTATAATCGGGGGTTGTGATAATTTTATCGACATCCTTTCCTTTAAGGCCTATGCATTTAGCATGTGCACTTGAAAGACAAATTCCACACCAGACATACATATATATCGTTCCTGTTTTTTTTTGCAAATGAAACAGTCGGGGTTATTCATTTCGATACGGCAGTCGAAACTATAGGTGGTAACTCTGCGATTAGTAAGTACAGCAACCAAAAAGCTCCGCGGGAGAATAGGTTGTTAAAAAAGATGGATAAAAAGAAGTTAAGGTGAATATCAATCTTGCACTAGCGGCAGAACATGTACTAAAAGTTGTACTCACACGGATAGTCGGGCTGGTATACTCCGAGAGGTTGAAGAGAATTGGAGAAGCTGCAGCACTCAATTTTTCGACGTTGATGCGATAGCGGGAAAAAATGGGTCGGCGTAGCACTCAAATTGCTTAGTATAGGAATTAGTTAAGTTAATTATGTTTTATTTCTTTCACTGATTATTTATTTTCTTTTTTTTTTATTTATTTTTTTTTTGCTTATTTCACTTCGTAAAAGAAATTAAATAATTGCACTAGGAAGAAAAACTCGCGCCTAGCGATATGCTATAAAACGAGTAGGAGTGAGTTGAAGAATAGACGATCAAAAGCACATCCGCACTGTACGACGTTATTATGTCAACGAGGAAGGTACATCGGAAGGAGACCGTAACAAAAGTGACGAAGATTTTGTAGGACAAAAATTATTGCAGAGAAACGTTCAAACTGGGGAGAATTCAATCGAACAGCCAAGGCGGAAAGTGATACAGGAGCAGGGTGCGGTGGGTTGTGACGTGGAGCGTAAATCGGAACAAATACAGGTAATAAAGATGAGCAGTAGTATTAACTTTAGGGACATCGAAGACGCATTGGAAACATTTGAAGGTGCGCCAGCTGAATGTATTGTAGAGTGGGTGAAAAACTTCGAGGACATTGCAACGACATGTGCTTGGAACGATGTGGAGAAATTCATTTACTGTCGCAAACTAATAAAATGTGTTTCGAAACTCTTTGTCGAGGCCGCCCCAGAAATAAAAAATCCCAATACCCTAATCGAAAGCCTGAAGGCGCAGTACTCTACACCTCTCGCTAGCATTGAAATACATAACATGCTCAGGATGCGTATAAAAACGGAGAGCGAATCCTATTTTGAGTACCTGTACAAAATGATGCAGATAGCTAATAAAGGGGGCATCGATGAACAGTTCTTGATCGCATACGTGGTGGCGGGTATAGAGGATGCCCTACATCGTAAGGCAGTATTATACGGGGCGAAGTCAATAAAAGAACTAAAAGAAAAGCTGAAAGTCTACGAAACTATCCAAGTAAGTGCCCGTGTTGGAAACCAATTTCCAACTTCAACACCTGGAAGTGAAAACGCCTGGCGACGGAAACAACAGCGATGTCTTAACTGCGGCGCTCGCTCACATCAAGCTGTCGGTGCTTTCGCTGCAGTGAATTTAGACATACCGGAAAGAACTGTCTGGGTAACGGAAACGCAGGTAGAGCAAATCAAACTAATTGAATTAAAGCAACAAACAATTAAAACAACAAACGCGCCAATCAACCCTTGTTCCGCCTTGCAGAAATGTACACGACAGCGAGGATAGGCGATATCGAGATTTCAGCGCTTGTTGGCACTTGTAGTGACGTCACCATCTTGAGCCACTCAATAAACTATCGGCTCCGATCGGCCGCCGAACTGATTCAGCCAGAAATAATTCTACAAGGATTTGGGCTCAATTCTAATCAGACACTTGGTGCACGACTATTTCCATCGACTCAGATTGTTTTCATGTCACGTCGTCCAAGACTTTTGGATGTTACCAGATATGATCATCGGTAAAGATATTCTGTCGCTCACTAATCTCTCTGTTACAAAAGGAGAGGTTGAGATTGAGCGCTTGGAACCGTCATTCAGTCCGGAACTACCTTGCCATAACGAAGTCGATTTCATCAGTACCGAACCTGAAGAAGCCCTCAAATACGAAATGAGATTAATCTTTTGGTTAACAATTATAGACCCATTTCGCCATTAACATCAGCCACAGAAATGCGTATCCATTTGCTAGACGATATTCCGGTGAATCAAACACCACGACGTTTATCTCCATTCGAAAGAGATGTTGTGCGGTTACAAATGGAAAACAGAAGATATTACAATCTACGCAGAAAAAGGGCGACCGTATATCGCGTTAAGGATTTGGTTGCGATAAAGCTCCCTGATTTAAGGTTTTCCCAAAATATTTAGGATAAAATGGGATTAATTGCAGATACACCAAAACGCGGCTTCGGAAATACTGGTAAGACGATTTTTTGAGAGTTTCGAAACAACTGCAGAAATACTAAATATTGAAGTTAAATATTGAAATACTAAATATTGATGCAGACAAGTATATAACACCAACTCTACACAAAATTCTTTGTCATGGAGAATATATGTGTATTTGGTCCCCATATTTTGCCAATAGGAGAACTTTCAGAAGATGTTCAAGAGCAAATCATAAGCTATACCGAAAGTACCGGTCAAACAACAGCTGCAAAATTTCAAGAAAGGGGACAAATGAAGATTTATATCGAATGATGCTGGTATCATCAGACCTGTTAATATCTACATTGAGAAAATTACCATCAAAATGTGCAGATAAATGGCCTTAAGACATTCAAGAAGTTTTTGAGTAACAAATGATCATCTTTCTTTTTTAATTAATCATTTTCGCGCCTTATCGCAATAAAAAAAACCAGACCTAGTTTCGTGGTGGCAGCGATCAGCAATGCCCAAAAAAGAGAGCTAAGCCTTTATTTTACGTAGAGTCTTTAGCCGAACATAATAAGACATTAGATGAGACGAGATGAGATTACATAGGGTTTTCTCGTAGGGGGAGAAGGGGTACATTGATACAGTGGGCACATAGATACAGTGGACATTATTTTCAAATTAAACTCAGTAGGCCAGTCAACTGCGCACACAACGCAACATGTGATTGCGATGATACATATATGTATCTATCCGAGACCGCTGTTCTGTTACTGTTTAGCGCCAAGCAAACACAGAACTATTTTGCAAGTCCAGAAGTAATTTTTTGTACTTTCTTTCGTGTGAGCATATTTTTGAGCATATTTGTGTCAACAATTTCTTATAAAGTTATATGGTGAGTATATGCTGTGCGTAATGTGATATTTTCTTAAAAAGTTATAATTAAACATTGTTTTAATTACATATGATATTTATTTTCTGTGAAGTAAGTCGGTGCACATTGATGCACACCACCTCGGGGTAGTTTGATACGTATCAATGTGCCCCACAAATTTTCTCTCTGTGATATATAAGTTGGTAAAACCTAATATTTGAATTTAGAAAAAGGAAAATGGTGCGGACATACAAGAAAAAAACAGCAAGAACCAACATCGATGAAGTTGCTGTTGCTTCTGCGATATCTGTTATGTTGGAAGGCAGATTATCAATCAGAAAAGCTGCAGAGAAATATAGTTTGAAGCCGGCCACTCTTCAACATAGACTTGAGAAAAACAAGAAGATAAAAGTAGAACATGTAAGTTATTCCTCTAGGTACACATCCCACTAAGTATTTTCAACGGAACAAGAGCAACAGTTAAATATATATATTATAAAATGCAGTAAAATGCATCATGGATTGACTTTAACTCAAGTACGACAACTTGCTTACGAATACGCTAAAAAACTAAATTCCAGTTACCCAACATCTTCGGATGATAATAAAATTGCCGGCTTAGATTGGATGTATAGTTACCGTAAGAGAAATCCTAATATGAGTTTAAGGACACCTGAAAGCACAAGTATTGCTCGATCATTCTCGTTCAATAAGACTGCTGTAGATATATTCTTTAAAAATCTAGAAGATGTTCTTTTGAGATTTAATTTTGCACCTAATCAAATAATGAATTTCGATGAAACCGGCATCACTACGGTCTTGAGTACTCCAAAAATAATGGCAGAAAAAACAGAGCGTCAAGTTGGTCAAATTGATTCTGCGGAGAGAGGAGAGTTAGTGACTTCTGGAGGAATTATAACTGCCTGTGGTAATACTATTCCACCAGTTTACGTGTTTCCCAGAGTTCATTATAAAAGTCATTTTTTGAATGGTTTTTCAGAGGGATCTTTGGGTTTGTCATCTAGATCTGGGTGGATAAATACTCAACTATTCTTGGAAGTCCTTAAACACATTCAAAAATATACCAACTGTTAACCGCCACGAATTTGAGGTCGTCACTCTCGAACTCTTTGAGCTCTGAGAGCATTTCCTCGGGATCTGTGATAGATTCCACGCCTTTGAGGAGCATCGTCCTCAACCTCTCGGCCTTTGGAGTGAAGGAGAAAAACTCCGTCGTTGACTCCTTCATTAGGCTTTTAATACGCTTATGCTGCTCCAGTGTCTTGGACTGAATTGCATAGCGTTTCTGGCCCAAACATTTAAATTCAAAATTACCTACACCAATGGCATTCTTACACAGATTGATGGTTTCTCGTAAGGCCGTGGTATAGGTGAGGATCGGTGGCACTTTACTTGTTGCTGCGGCTGATGTTGCTGCTGCTGCTTCTGCTGCTGTGGTTGTTGTTGCTGCTGTTGTTTCTGCTGCGGCTGCTGTTGTTGCTGCTGCTTCTGCTGCTTTAGCTGTTGTTGTTGCTGCTGTTTCTGCTTCTGTTGTTTCTGCAGCTGCAGTTGTTGTTGTTGCTGCTGCTTCTGTTGCTGCGGCCGTTGTTCTTGCTGCTGTTTCTGCTGCTGTGGCTGTTGTTGTTGCTGCTGCTTCTTCTGTAGTTGCTTTTGTTGTTGCTGCTGTTTCTGCTGCTGTGGCTGTTGTTGTTGCTGCTGCTTCTTCTGTAGCTGCTTTTGTTGTTGCTGCTTTTGTTGAGGGCCGGTTGATGCCTGCTCTGCCTCTTTCTTTTTAATTGTTTTCAGCTTTTCGACAACGGCCTGCAACTGGGCGCGTAGGAACTTGAGAGGGCGGCAAAGGGGTTATTTTCCCCCGTGTAGCGACCTTCCCTACCGTCGGAGAGGTAAGTAACATCCGTTTCCACGGGGATTAATTGTTTTAATTGTTGTTGTTGTTGTCCGGCTGCTTCGGACGTCGATGGTGATGGTGATGGCGCCCCTTTCCTCGCTTCGACCAGCAGCCTTTCGGTCGAAGTAGTGAGGGAAGGGCGCTTAATTAAATTGGGCCTCGGGTTGACCCTTCTGCGCCTTTTGATGACAGCGGCCGGTGTTGCGAAATCGGATGATAAATCATCCGATTCCGACTCCGTCTGACTTGAGATTGTCCATACTACCCATCGCATGTAACGTGCTTAATTGACCGCTGACAGATCCTTCTACTTCGCTAGCCAAAAACCACCCAAACTTGGTATTTTGAGCAATCAGCTGACTGCTATCGTCACATATTTTACCGCCAGTTAATACTTTAAACAATATATTAGATTTAAGTAATATGTCTATTGGGCCTGGTTCGCAGAAACTAGGATCTGCCAACTCGATGTTCTCCAATTGTGACGAGGAGTTGTACGAAGCTCTTTTCTGGGGTATAAAATTGATACGGCTCAAGATAACTGCTTCTGAACTCAAACAAAAATCGCATGTCCTTGATTTAATGTTCAATGAAACCTTTCCTCTAGCCTTAGTTTCAGAATCACCCAGAGCGCTTATAGCCAATGAGCATTTCTGCCGTGCTAATCCCAATAACAGGCTTCTGTTATTAGCGTTACCTGGGATCCGGAATCGAAGAGAACCCTACATGGTTTAAACTGTCCAAATCGGTTTTGCACCAAATCGATAGCCGTAGGAAGCAAATCACGCCCCTTTAAGTCCGGAACCTGCTTATCATTCCTCACTGACAACACAGCCCTTGGCTTCTCTAATGCTTGATCCTGTATTTGTTTCGCCTTAATGTCTGCTAAACTATTTTGTGTCCCTGAACTAGACCTGACTTCTGTGTGTATAGGAGTGTGATGTCGTGCTCTACACTTTCTGCACATTCCTGAATTACAAGCCTTTACGGAGTGCCCTGTTTACAGACAGTTATAACACAGACCCTTTTGAGCAATAAAGTTTCGTTTCCCTTTCAGATCAAGTTCGCAGAATTGAGGACACGAAGCTACAAAATGAGAATCATTGCACATGGGACATATCGAAGAGACCGCTGCTAGTACTGACTGACGATTTGGTTTGGTTGTTAACGTCTTGTGAACCCTTTTGTTTAAAAATGCTTCGAGCTCAATCTGTCTATTTGTAAGAAAATCCAAAATATCCTTAAATACTGGTTTATCATTTGACGCCGAGAACCTCGCCCATAGTTTTCTTGACTCCGCATCTAATTTCGAAGACACTACGTATATTAGCCAGGCGTCCCAGTAGTCGACAGGTAACCCTAAAGACCTTAAGGCGGAAACGGATTCATTGACTGTATTACGAAGCCTGCTAATATCTAATGCATTGGGGTTGTGGCCAATATCCGACAGCTCCATAATGGTTTTTATATGTGTGTTCGCGATCACCTTCTCCTTGTCATACATTGCACAAAGATCGCTCCATGCTTGGTCATAATTAGCAACCGAAATGTTGGTATGCTTAAGAATGGACGCTGCATCACCCGTCAATGATAACTTCAAATACTGCAACTTCTGAGCTTCTGACAGACTACCTGAACTGTGCACTATTGGCTTGAAAAAATCCTTATATGTTGGCCATTCTCTAAAGTCGCCGTTGAACGTAGGAAGTGGACATGTAGGCAATTTAGAAACAGTCTGCCTTCTAGCGAAACGATCACTATCGGAAATAGATGCAAGTGCCGCGGCAATAGCCCTTTGACTTTCGGTCGACTGTTGCAGGGTTATATCATGCTCATGAGTTGAGCGAAACGAAGGATACTCGCCTATGTTCCTAGATCCACCTGGCGCAGATGTGTTGATGACTGTAGATTCCGCTATGTGAGAACCGCGTGACAATACCTTCAAGCACCTTCCCTCAATGCTATAATACTTTGCCTCAAACTCTTCCCTCACAGTGACTTCATTCTCCACCTCTTCATCTGTCAACTGCAACTCTATTTCTATTTGGACGTTCTCGAATGCTTTCATAAGTTCTTCTACCTTCTCTAGCTTTACTTGTGCATCTATTGCTGACACACTTCGTATATATTATATATGGTATATGTTTCAAGGTGTAATAAATGAAACTAAATGCGCGTACTCACTGCGATATTCCCGCCCAGATGTTCCACTTGTTCGATTGCTGAATCCAATCCACTGCCAGCCGCTCAGCTTTACCCGACCATCCACGTGTGCGATATTCCAGTTCAAATGTTCCACTTGCTTGATTGCTCACTCCAAGCCGCTCAAATCTACCCGTAAGACCATCCATGTGCTTCACTCCAATTGAAACAGAATCCGTGTATTCTGCCCAAATTTCTCCAAATTTCCACCGATTTTATTTTTTATTATTATTTTTTTTTATAGCCAATTGATCCGGCTCGAAGGACCAAATTTATGTCGCAATAAAAAAAATCCAGACCTAGTTTCGTGGTAGCAGCGATCAGCAATGCCGGAAAAAGAGAGCTAAGCCTTTATTTTACGTAGAGTCTTTAGCCGAACATAATAAGACATTAGATGAGACATAGGGTTTTCTCGTATAGATGGCGCTTACAATCATTTTATTATCTCTATGTATTTTAAATTTTGATTGTTTTTAAATAAAAATGAAAAATATTTTAAAAATTAAAGATTGTACAATATAACAATACAATTACAATAGTTTGAAATTAAATGTTTTTTTTGCGCACTGTGCGACGGTTGTTTTTCCCTGCCTGGTCGCATGTTTTTTTTTTTTTTTTTTTTTTAATTCATTTTTAATATCAATTTCTTTAAACTATCTTACGCTAGACAAAAATTATTAAACTAGCTTAACTAACTTATAAATACCTTACTGGCTCTATACGGACATTCTAAATTACCTTTCGGCCATATAAAAAAAAAAATTGTAATATAATAATCAAAATAATTTAAACTTAAGCTAAGAAAATATTTGTTTTTTTTTTTTATAACTTAGCATCAGATACATTTTTTTTTATATATATGTAGGAGGAATGTTGACAGTCTTCAACGAACCGCCGTGAAGGACAGATCTTTTTTCTAAATTCTCTTGTACGTAAATAAAATCAGTTAAAAAACGAAAGGTTCTCTGTTTCTTCTTTCTTTCTTTTCTCAAATCCTACAACTTTTGGTGTCAGAAGTGGGATTGAGAAAAGAAAATACATAATATATAACTGAAAGAACGAAAAAAATCAACACGAAACGAAAAGGATAAATAAAAAGCAACGGCGACGGCAAAGTATATTGTTATGCCATCGTTTTTAACACAATAAAAAAAGACTCTAGCGAGGATCCCTCGTCGGGCCAGCTTTGTATTCCGGGTTCGGGGAATGCTGGTGTTACCGTCGGAGAAAGTTTAATTGGAAATCCACCGATGGGATGGTCGAATGACAACCAAGGCGATAGCGAAAATAAAACAAGGGGCACTGATGTTAAACTTTTACATATGTTTTTTATTCAAGAATAACAGTGACTACAGCACTACAATCACTAAAAATCGACTTCTGAAGGTTACAATTTTCCGATGTACTTATAGTCTAATTATTGCCGACATTTGATATATTACAAATTGGGTCAATAAGTGATTTCCTTATTTCAATTTATTGCTGATATACGAATTGGGTCAATAAGTGATTTCCTTATTTCAATTTATTGCTGATATACGAATTGGGTCAATAAGTGATTTCCTTATTTCAATTTATTGCTGATGTACGAATTGGGTCAATCAAAGAGAGTAAGAATGAAAAGGTGCTGAGTTCCCTTTTGTTTTTCTTCTTTTTTTTTTCTTTTGCTTGCTGCATGCATAACACCTCCCCCTTTTAAACACATCTAGGGATACCTTATCCTTAGATTGGATTTTGGCGTCTGCATCTCGAAGTTTTCTGTTCGTTGTTCAGGTGTGCTGTCCACTCTAAGGGTTATTTCGGGATTTACTTGGTTTCTTCTATTAAAACATCTGTTAAACCAGAGCTAAAGTTGTTTTTTCGGAGTTGCATTTCCACATCATATAGGCTATGAGCAGCACGCTAAAAACTCCTGATATTGAGATAAGTACACCCTGTGAACGTTCGGGTATCTTTTCTAGAGCTTTTGACCAGAAACCTCGTTGTTGTTGTATTTCCACTGATAAGTCCTGTAGTTCATGTATGTCCTTCGCTGTAATTTTGGACATTGGTTCTTGGAAGATCTTAATGTCTCTTAGTTTGGCTTTTACACATCAGTCGTCTAATTCTCCATAGGAATATTTGCCTCTCAGCAATACCTCAGTGTTTTTGTTCGATGTTCTAATAGTAGTATCATATGTTTCTAGTTTACAGTTTTCACTTAAAGTTATTATACCTGTGCCAAAAAGTTTTCCGGTTTCTGTGTTATTATTACATTTACATTTAAAACTAGTTTCATCGGTAATTGTATATAAAATTGAGTTAATTTTAATTTGGTGATAGATTTCTACTTTTGAATTTATCAATTTAATGTCACAGTTGTAGACTCTATTTCTCATAAAGATATTTACTTCACAATTTGAATCACTTATGGTGCTTTTAAGTAGTTGTGGTTTACAAACAAATAATTGGTCAACAAATTTACAATTTTCTAGATTATGCTTTATGTTATATTCTTCTCTCATTTGGTCAATAATTAAATACTTATAATTTAAAGCTATAGTCAATATTCCGTTTGTAACAATTTTAGGAATAGCAATTATTTCATACACATCGTAATTGATTTTTGTTACTGTTGGTACACTAACGACAATAATTATGTTTTGCTCTTCAGTAAACGCTTTTAATTCTATGAGTTTTAGGATTTGCGAATAGTTTTCCGTATTTGGTTCTATTGCAAGGATTCTATTATGTTCTAGATCTCTTAATTCATTTAGTAGGTCGGTCGGTTCAATTATTCGAGGATGTAAAATCCCTGCTTGAATGAATAAGAGGCTATCTACAATCTTTTCTACTCTTTTCTACTTCTAATTCCAATTGCATTAATTTATGGTTAACTTTATTTGATATGTCTTCAAAATACGAATTAATAAGGATGGTTCGATTGAGATTGGCTTCGTCATTATTTTCGGTTATAACGTTGTTAATTTTGTTCATAGTAGTTTTACTGTTCTTTACGCCCTCTAAAACCTCTTTATTTAAATAACTCAAAATTTTTATGTTTTCCCCCATACCGTCTTTAATACGCTGCTCGTTTTCAGATACGCTTTGGATTGCCGTATGATAGTATTCGGCATCCTCATTGTCCATGGTTCCAAAAAGAACTTTAAAACCTGAACCAATTACGTTAATTAAGCCGCGTTTTTCCCTTTTTGGTTTACCAATTATTCCCAAAACTGTTCCGATTCTATGGTCTTTCTTAATTATTTCCCGCTTAGCTGTTTGTTGAAACTCTTTACATCCTATTCTAGATTCTAGGCAAATATTATCTATTGAGTTTATAATATAGGGTCCGCCAAATAACTTTTTTTTTTGAAAATGCTATAAAAAAAAACTACTGAATATTTTCTCAAATTTCTTTTTTTATTTGAAAGTACAATCCTTCCGGTTAATAATGGAAAATAATTTCATTCAAATGGCTGCCTCGGCTGGCCATGCAGTAGCCTACACGATCGGTCCAATTTTTAAGCACATTATCGATTGTGTGCAGCTGTATTTCACCAATGGCTTCACGAATATTGTCCTTTAAAGCGTCAATTGTCTCTGGCTTGTCGGCGTAACACTTATCTTTGACGGCACCCCACAAATAATAGTCCAACGGTGTCAAATCGCAGCTCCGAGGTGGCCAAACGACATCAGCTCTGCGGCTGGTAATGCGATCTTCAAAAACAGGGCGCAAAACATCGAGTGTAGCTTCGGCTGTGTGGCACGTAGCGCCTTCCTGTTGAAACCAAATGTTGCCAATATCCTCCTCTTCAATTTTTGTGAACAAAAATTCGTTCAGCATGGCCCGATAACGATCGCCATTGACTGTAACGGCCACTCCTTGCTCATTTTCGAAGAAAAATGGCCCAATTATGCTTCTGGACCAAAATCCGCACCAAACAGTGGCTCGTTTTGAGTGCACCGGCTTTTCAATGTATGCGTGCTTCATCTGAAAAGATGATTTTTTTGGCAAAATCGGCATCTTCTGTAAGTTGATCGCAGGCCCACTTCGTTCAGCGGAAGGATAAAACTAATTATCTGTCAAATCAGACATGAGCTAAATAAGCACTACTTGAAAAAAAAAACGTTAGGTGGCGGACCCTTTAGTTCGGATATTCGAGCTGGACTGTTCTAACGTGTTTATGTCTAAATTTATTATGATTGATACTTTATTATTTATTTCTTTCCCGGCTCCTAAGTGATTGAAATATAAACCAGTATTATTTTGTAGGTTTTTTATTCGGACGTTCTCTGCGGTAATCTGCCCGATGAGCGAGATCCTGTAAAATAAGGTTTCACGTTAGCTCTATTGAATTTTTGTTTTTTTGTTTTGAAGATTTACTACTAGATGATCATCGTGAACTTCCGAAATCGAAAAAGGACCCTTATAAGTACTTTTCAGTTTTCCTTTTCTTTCATTCTTTACTAGTACCTTTTCACCTACTTTATATTCTATTCTTTTCCCAATCTTCCTATCATAACTAAGCTTAGATTTCTCCCTACATTCTCTGGTATGTTTTTTAACGTTTTCCTGAATGTCGAAAAGATTTGCTTTGAGTACATCTATATAGTCATAAATCGTGGTTTGGTTCACAATATCCACCTCACTAGGTCTATTTGCCTCAACACCGAAAACAACTTCATATGGCGTGTATCCTGTTGTATTGTGGGTTGTGCTGTTATAACAGAAACTTGCATAGGGCATTCGCCTATGCCAATCCTTTAATTGGTTTAATTCCTTTCCTGTTGTCTTAAGGTATTCCAATAACCTGCAATGTGCTCTCTCTACGCTCCCATTAGCTTGTGGATGAGCTACACTGGTTGTTATGTGTTTCATCCCTAATAGTTTGCAGAATTGCTCAAAGAGGGAATTGCAAAACTCTGTGCCGTTATCGGATAGGATTAATTTTGGCATTCCAAAATTCATAACCCATTCTTCCATAATAGCTCGCGCCACTGTTTCCATATTCTTATTTTTAAGTGGAATAAATTTAATGAACTTCGAAAGGTCGTCCTGTATGGTTAAAGCGAATTTAAATCCTTCTTCCGTTTCCTCCATTATATTGGTCCGATAAGGTCGATCATTATTTTCTCCAGGGCTCTGTTAGCTGAGCTGACAATTGTTATTGGATTTCTCGTAGGGACTCTATTTATTTTCTCAGTTTGACATTGGGGACAATTTCTGATATAATCTTCGATTTCTTTTTGCATTCCTTTCCATATGTATTTATTTCGAACCTTAGCGTAAGTAGCCTTCTGACCTGTATGACCCCCTATAAGACCCTTATGATATTCCTTAATTATAGCTAATTTTCTTCGTTTCGGCTTCCTGATGATGCTCAAAATCGTCTATTACTAAGTCTTCTGCTTCTATTTCTTTTCTACTTGTACTTGCTAAATTTTCCTCATTCTCATTATTTACATCAATACCTTCTTCCTCTAATAGACTTATTAAGTCTTGCCATGTCTCTTCCCTTTCTTGCTCGGTTATTCTGACATTTATACTGAGTTCATCGGCAACCACGATCTCCTTACCTTTCTTATAACTAATGGTATAATCAAACTCTTCAAGTTTGAGGCGCCATCTTACTAGTCTGCTCCCTGGATCTTTAACCTTAAAGAGCCATGTCAGAGGTCTGTGATCAGTTTGGATAACGAATTTGGTACCATAAATATATGGTCTAAATTGTTTAGTTGCCCATACGATGACCAGGCATTCCTTTTCTGTGGTTGTATAGTTAATTTCTGCTTTGTTAAGAGTCCGGCTTGCGTAGTGTATTGGAAGATCCTTGCCGTTATGTTATTGACTGAGTACGGCTCCAATGCCTCGATTGGAAGCGTCAGTGGTAATCACAAATGGTATACTAAAATCAGGATATTGTAATATAGGGTGAGTAGTAATTAATTCCTTTAGTTTAGTGAAACTTTCTTGCTGTTCTGGACCCCAAATAAACGGAGCATCCTTTTTTAGTAGTCTATTTAAAGGTTCGGCAATATTACTGAAATTCTTTACGAATTTCCTATAGTACCCAATCATGCCGAGAAAAGATTTTATTCCCTTAGGATTTATAGGTGCTTCTATATTGATGATACTTCTAATCTTTCTAGGATCTGATTTAACGCCTTCGTCCGTTATAACATGACCCAGGTAGGAGACTTCCTTTCTCAAAAACTCGCACTTGTCGGGTTGAAGTTTGAGATTTGCCTTCCTTAGCTGTTCAAGTACTTCTACTAATTTTTCATTGTGTTCTTTAAAATTTTGTCCATATACGACGATGTCTTCTAGATAGACAAAACACTTGATGTCCTGTAATCCTGCCAGAACTGTATTGATGAGTCTCTGGAAACAGGCTGGAGCATTTTTCAATCCAAACGGCATTCTGGTATACTTGAAATGCCCATATGGAGTACTAAATGATGTCTTCTCTATGTTTTCTTCTGCCATTGAAATTTGGTGGAATCCGGACGTTAAGTCCAAAGTGGGAAAGTATTTGGCTTTTCCCAATTGGTCTAAAATTTCTGCGATGCTGGGCAGAGGATAATTGTCTGCGATAGTCAAATTATTTAGTCTGCGGTAATCGATAACCATACGCCATTTCTTTTTCCCACTTGCGTCAGCCTTTTTCGGGACTATCCATAGTGGTGAACTCCAAGGGGAGTTACTATCACGTATTATACCGTCATCTTTTAATTTCTTGACCCGTTCACGAACTTCCTCCTCGTGAACTTTTGGGTATCTATAACTTTTGGTGAATATAGGTTCCGAACCAGGTAAAGTACGTATCTTATATTTCACAACCGATGTGTGTGACAGCTTTTCGTTATCTGTACTGAATAAGTCACTGAATTTTTTAATAATCTCCATTAGGCTTTCCTTTTCCTCTTTGTTCAGGTGATCAGTGCGAACATTCTTGGCCACCCTCTAAACTTCTGCAATATTAAAATCGCTCAAATTAGCTCCTTGTATGGATACATCCTTCAAATTGAACGGTATGTCCGCTGTGTTTACAATTGATACTAGGCATTTTCCTTGTTTGTTCTTGTGTAACCGAGAACTGTAACTGGAATGATGATACCATCGGTAATTTTCTGTTTTGGTATCACGATCTCTGTATCTAGATTGCCCTTTATCTTAACAGTTCTGAATACTTCAGTTCTTCCTTTAATAATGTGTTCTTCGTTCAAATACCTTAGTGGAATCTCTCCGAAATCTCTCTCTACTATTACATTCTCTTTGTAATCAATAGTTAGACCGCCTTCCCTTAGGAAATGATTCCCAATTAATCCATCGTATTCTCCTAATAGACCGTTTTCAATGACATGGAATTTAATCGCATTTGGCTTTAATTTGCCAACCTCACAACAGAATGCAATTTTGGTTTCGGTTTCT
Organism: Merodon equestris; assembly: GCA_958301585.1. Classification (NCBI taxonomy): domain Eukaryota; kingdom Metazoa; phylum Arthropoda; class Insecta; order Diptera; family Syrphidae; genus Merodon; species Merodon equestris. The sequence continues at coordinate 80,532,954 of OY284413.1, read as the reverse complement.
CCTAAGGTCTTACAGGATTTAACTCCTATTCCCTTGAACTTCATTGTTTTCTCGGCATTTACCTCGTTTTTATATACGCAATTTGCTTTGATAAGGGAGATCTCGGCTCCCGTATCTATTATAAACCTTTTTATTTCGCCATTAACTATTCCCAAAATATGAGGACTTTCAGAGCTGTCCAAAGCCCTTAACTGCAATGGTGCCTCACTCGCCATGCAGCTCACCGAAAATTTCGTTCTTTGAATTGTGCTTCAGCTGGAGTGGATGGTTGATTCGCGTTCTGTTTAAATGGGTTTCCATAGGTTCCATTTTGATCTCTTTTTGGAAGTCGACAGTTTTTCGCGACATGTCCAGGTTTGCCACAATTGTAACATCTTATGATTTGGAATTAATAGAGGATCTCAACGAAGCCGCAAGGCTCAGGAAGATCCTATCCAAGGACCCCTGCGTCCCGGGATTCATCCTTAAACCAGATGGTTCTTGGACAGAATCCAGTCGAGAATCTTTAGAACTGCTGACTGAAACCACTTCCCAGGCTGTAAAACCCCTGAAACCACAGTCTCCTTCGAGACGACGGTTCCTACGGTTCACACAACCGAAGAAGTGATAAACAAGATTATCACAGCGGATAAAGTATCATGGGCAATAAATTCGTTCAAACCCTTTAAATCTCTGAGCCCGGACGATATCTTGCCAGCGATGCTTCAAAAACACAGATCCACACTGTACCCCATCTCGTAAGCATTTTTTCCAATTGCCTGCGAACGGGGTACATCCCAACACAGTGGAGAGAAATTAAGGTAATTTTCATACCTAAGGCAGGTAAACCATCCCATACTGCCGCAAAGGACTATAGGCCAATTAGTCTCTCGTCATTTCTATTAAAAACCTTGGAGAGACTCCTTGAACATCAGAGGACTCACAAATTCACGAAACAACACTCAACACGCCTACCTCAAAGGCGGAGAGGTGGAGAGTGCTCTGCATAGTGTTGTCCGTGAGATTGAGGGCTCGCTGTACTTAAAAGAGTTTACAATGGCAGCCTTCCTCGACATAGAGGGGGCCTTCAACAATGTAAACACAGAGACCATAACAACAGCTCTTGAGGACATAAAAGTAGACAAATCCATTGTAATCTGGATTGAGAATATATTGAAGAACAGAATCATCAATGCAGACATTGGACACAGTTCTATAAGGAAGGTGACAACTAGAGGCACACCACAAGGAGGAGTTCTCTCCCCCCTACTGTGGCTTCTTACAGTCAACAAGATCCTCAAATTCTTTATGGAAAAAGAACCAAAGATCATAGCGTACGCGGATGACCTGGTTATTTTGATAAAAGGTAAATTTCTACCAACTATCAGTGAACTAATGGAATCTGCGCTTAGTGAACTCTCCTCGTGGGCAAGACAGAACGGTATGAGAATAAACCCCCAGAAAACCGAGCTGGTCTTGTTCACCAGGAAAAGGAAAATTCCGATATTTGCTCCCCAAAGTTAGAGGGTACTCCACTCAAACTCAAAGCGGAAGCCAAATATCTAAGCATCATTCTTGACTCCAAACTCTCCTGGAGAAAGGGATGAAAAAAGGATTGAATGCTTTTTATGCATGCAAAAAGACCTTCGGCAAAAGATGGGGCTTCTAACCGTACATCATTCATTGGATGTACACAGCAATCACCAGACCCATTTCAACTTATGGGCCCTAGTCTGGTGGACTGCTAGCGGCACAAAAAGCTATATGAACATGCTCAACAAAGTACAAAGGTTAGCAGCTGTTTGTACAAGCACGCCGCAGGCAGGGTTGGACATGATTCTTCATCTCCTCCCCCTGGATCTTTTCATAAAAGGCTACGCTGCAAAGAGCGCTCTCAGACTAAGAGAGTCCTCTCTGTAGAAGCAAGCCAACTATGGACATGCGGCCATACTTAAGATAATAGACGACCTGGGAAGGAAATATGGTTTTAGTAGCCTCGCAGCTACGACCAACTATATTCCCCCCCAAAATGACTTCTCTCTCAGTATACCTATCCTTTTCCCCGACAAAAAAGAGTGGCTATCAAACGCCGTAATCAACGACCATGAGATCACCCTCTTCACCGACGGATCGAAAATGGACACAGGCACTGGGGCCGGGTTTTACTCTGATACCCTACACAAACAGGAATCATTCAAACTTCCTGATCTGTGTAGCGTGTTCCAAGCAGAAATCCTGGCAATAGAGAAAGCAGCTAAATACCTACAGGTAGCCGATATCCCACCGTCTGATATCACCATTTTCGTAGATAGCCAGGCTGCACTGAAGTCAATAGAATCCTGTATAACGAGATCAGAGGCTGTCAAGAAATGTCGCGACTTACTGAAGTCCATCAGACACCATAAAGTTAAACTCTGTTAAACTCGCAGGGAACGAAAGAGCAGACGAACTGGCCAGGCAAGGTTCTGAAATGGACATCAGCGAAGCGGACACGTCATTGCAACCACCGATCAGGGCATTATACCGGATCATAAACGACACAATCATCAAAGAGGCCAACTCGTCTTGGCTTACAAGAAACGACAGCTACACGACAAGATCATCGTGGCCAGAGCTCAACGTCGGAAAAACAAAGAAGCTCCTGGCGCTGGACCGTAACTCGATCCGTATGCTCGTCGGGGTGATCACAGGACACTGTCCCATTGGAGCAATGCTCCGGAAATGGGACTCGGGATCCAGCGATCTCTGCCGGAGCTGCGGCGATGAGGAAGAAACTGAGACGATCCTACATCTGCTCTGCCACTGTCCAGCTCTCCAGAATCGACGCCTAGTGTCGCTAGGCCAAAGATTCTTTACAGAGATTGCGGACGTGGCTAATGCAGATATATCGGATCTTCTAAGATTCATCAAGAGCACGGGGTGGTTTCAGCCACCACGTGATAGGACAGGTTAATTATATGTGTACCCACACAAACAAAGGGAATCACAATGGGCCTCTTGGCCTCCGAGTGGAAGTGATGTCCAACCATCACACTCCCCTTCTCTAACCTAACCTAACCTAACATATGATTTGGAAGTTGATCTTAGCTAAATGAATGGAAGTGTAGTCGTTTTGAGTGTTGATTTTAAACATATTAATGCGTTGCTCTTCTTCAGACGCCAATTGGGCCGCTTCGGCTATCGTTTTCGGGCGTTGTGTTATTACATACGTCGACAATCTTTCCCGCAACCCGTTTATGAAAACCGTTAAGGTTTCGTTTTATACAATTTTTATTTATTTTATCCAGTTGCGCATATCTATGTTCTTCCTTTGCGTCAGCGAGCTTACTTTGTAACAGCCGTCGCTGCAGGGTTTCGACTTTTGCTGGTAATGAACAACAGACTCGTCCCTATTCTGCCTAATAGAAATTAGTTCCCTATGAAGCTGTAATGCACAGTGAGGTTCCCTAAGCTGCACACTGAAGCAAGCAAAAATCGCGGCGGAGCTATTCTTTTACAGCGATGCCCAGAGGGCCAACAGTTTCACCCTGTATTTTACTACAGTTTCCAAATGAGGCTGAACAACGGTACTCCAGTTACGAACTAGAGATCTTGGCTGTGGTTCGGGCGTTGAAGAGGTTACGGCACTGGGTATCAACTTCACAATTTTCACCGATTGCCAGGCCTTTGAGATGACAATGAGGAAGCGGGACATAAACGCCAGAGTTGCACGCTGGGCTATGGTTATCGACGAGTTCCAGTGTCAGGGGATCAGCCATGCAGCATGTCGATGCACTGAGTCGATGTCCGGCAGTTTTTGTGATGGAAGATGGTTTACTCGAGAGGATTCGGAACGCTCAACGAGAAGACAGCCAGTGCAGCATTCTGCTCGATGTCCTGTTCAAGAAGGAAAGCTTTCGAGACTACGTCCTGAGGAATGATGTGCTCTACAAATACAGTGAGGGTGACTATTTTCTTGTACTGCCCAAAGCCATGCAGAGGGAAATTATCATGAAGACTCACCTGAACGGTCATATGAATGCTAGACAGGTAAAAAAGATAGTTAGCAGGGATTACTACGTTCCAAAGGCCGAGAAGGTAATTTCTCTTATAAAAAACTGTATAAATTGTATTCTCGCAAATCGAAAAGCCGGTAAGCAGGAAGGACTTCTGAACCCGATAGACAAACCAGAAGTACCGCTTCATACTTTCCACGTTCACCACGTCCGTTACCTTCCACGTCAAAGAACTATAACCACTTATTTGTAATCGTGGACGCCTTCACGAATTTTGTGTGGATCTACCCGGTGAAGACGACCAACGCTGAGTGATTACGAAGCTGGATCTGAATCGTGACACATTCGGGAGCCCTTTAAGAATTATCAGCTTTCACTTCCAAAAGTTTCGACGAATATTACCAACACCACCATATACAACACGTCAAGATAACGACCGGTGTTCCCCGAGGTAATGGCCTAGTGGAAAGGATCAATCGGACGATTATCGCGGTTCTTTCAAAGCTATCGGTGGACGATCCAAAATAATGGTTCAAGCATGTGTCTAAATTACAACAAACGCTTAACATGATGGTTGCAAGGAGTACAAAGAGGTCACTTCTGGTTGGTGTTCCAATGCGCGGAGATATATCCCATGATGGTGATCCCATGGCTATGATCGAAGAAGAAATGATTCAGATGTTCGAGGAAAGGAGAGATGAGCTTCGGAAGTGTGCCAAAGCACAGATTTTGCGGTTACAAGAGGAAAATAGAAAACATTACAATCTACACAGGAAAAGGGCGACCGCATATCGCGTGAAAGGCTTGATCGCGATAAGGCGAACGCAATTTGCTCCTGGATCGAAGATTTTTCCAAAATATTATATATGAGGTGGTTCGGATGAGTGGCAAAGATCGCTACGATGTGGTCAAGGTGGGTAACCATGAAGGCCCGCAGAGAACGTCATCTGCAGCGGATTCTATGAAACCATGGGCTGGAATCATTTGCGATTTTGAATCATCGGAGTCCGATGATGAAGTCAGGGGGGCCGAGATGTAGGAGGGATGTTGACAGTCTTCAACGAACCGCCGTGAGGGACAGATATTTTTTCTAAATTCTCTTGTACGTAAATAAAATCAGTTAAAAAACGAAAAGTTCTCTGTTTCTTCTTTCTTTCTTTTCTCAAATCCTACATATATAAAACTTAAACCTAACTAAAAACTAGCTTAATCTACCTTAACTTAAGTATATATACAAAAATATATACATAATATATAATATATGTATATACAGGGTGTCCCACGAGCAGTGTGCCAAAAAGTATATATATCTTTTAATCTTATTTTATGTATTTTATATTTTTTTTTTGTTGCCTTTTTTCTTTTTGTGTTTTTTTTTTGTTGTTTTTCAAACTAAAATTACTAAACCTACCCTAACCTACCCTAACCTACCCTAACCTACCCTAACCTACCCTAACCTACCCTAAACCACAATAACCTATGTAAGCCTGCCACTGGTGTTTGGCGGACTTTGCCTTGAAGAGGCTGACCTATAAAAATTTACCACTGACGTAGTCCGCTCCAACCATCAAAAACGTTGACGATGTCAGACGACGTATTTTCGATCTCGGCGTGAATTCGACCTACTGAACCTGAGGCGCTCGGGCTCATGGAGCGCGACATAACGTTCGTAGAGGAATCGTCGTTCCACGAAATTGCGGGCTACGTGGAAGATTAGCGGCATCCCCAATGTATCTTGGATCAGGCCACATTGGTCTAAGTGGAGGAATGCCTCTGGTGGGACAAAGCCGTTAAGGCGCACCCTCTCGTGGTACAGGCAGTTGGCGTAGTAAGCGCCGTAGATCAAGTTATTGACCGAAGTCATTGCTCTTGCAACGTGGCTTCGAATCAGTTTTATCAGAAAGTTATTCACCCGTACAATCCTGCCCCTATTTTATAGGACCTCGTTCGGTTAAAATTTCGTGTACTCAGATTCAGGTGTCCTATGTAACCCGAGACAAGTCCTGAGACATTGTCTCTCAAACACCCGAATCCTTTCCATTAAGCTGGCTCTCACATTGAACCAGACGGGACATCCATAGGCAACCATGGGCCTGATTAAGGCCATGTAGCAGATTAACTTCACTGTAGAATCAAGTTGGCTGCTATGAAACAGCCATCTTGTCAGAGCAAAAGCGCCGCAGGCCCTTGCCAGAGCAGCATATACAAGTTTGTCAAAATATATGTAGATACTGATCTAGCACGATTCCAAGGTATCTGACTACACTTTGTCTCGTCAGTAGACGCCCGTCCGGCCCAAAGATAGAGAACCTGCGCCAATTTTTTCTAGTGTCCCGAGATGCCGACAAAGGCGTTCTGAATAAAATAGATTCTGATTTCTGGAAGTTGATTTTCAACTTCCTTCTAGCCATACGGTGTCGAAGGCTTTTTTCAAGTCAATCAGACAGGCACCCGTGCATTGGTTCTTGCATTTATTCCACTGGATATCCGATACGAGCTTCGACGCGGCATGAATAGTGTCATGCCCCGCTCTGAAACCGAATTGGTTATCCGGAATGATTTTCTTGTCCTCAACCCATTTAGACAGGGCTCTATGGACCACCTTCTCGAAGACCTTGCTGATACTCTGAAGGAGACTTATTGATCGAAGATTTGCCGGATTAGAGGTGTCTTTACCCCTCTTGGGGATTGGTTGCACCACCGCTGTTTTCCAGTGTACTGGATAATATGCATTATTCAGTGCATTGTTGAACAGGATGGCGTACCAGTACAGCCACTGGCAGAAGTTGCCTAAGCACAACATGGGATATACCGTCGGTTCCCGCAGACTTTTTTCTTTTCAATGACTCGAAGATCGGCTGACGGTAACGGCTGATGTTTGTGAGCGACCTGCCGGATGTTTCTCCTCAATCTTCTGCTTACGAGCCAGATTTGATTTGATGTCTTGGAACTTAGGACATCCCCGATTGTTTGCATGCACTCGAGCTGCTCCCTGTCTGCGACCTTGGTCAGATCGCAATCCTCGTTCTTGTGGTTCTTTGCACACTTAACGCATCGAGGCTGCATCTCGCAGTTCGACGCACGGTGCCCGAACCGTCAGCGGATACATTGTAAAATGTTTTCGTGTCTTCTTAATTTTTCCCATTGTACAGACTGGCATGGTAAGGAAGTGATGGTTCTTAGCCTCTCCAGTATGTTATTGGGTGCGAGCTGGACCAGGAAGAATGGTAACCCACGCTTCTCCCGTCTGGCCGGCGCCGTGGTGAACGACTCCCACGAATTTGAGGCCATCGCTCTCGAACTCTTTGAGCTCTGAGAGCATTTCTTGGGAGTCAGTAGTCGAGAACACGCCTTTGAGGAGCATCGTCTGCAGCCTCTCGGTCTTGGGGGTAAATGAAAAGAACTCAGTGTTGGTCTCTTTTAATAGTTCCTTGACCGCTTAGGATGCTCCAATGTGTTACATTGGATAGCATAGCGGTTCTCACCTATACCTTTAAAGATGAAATTGCCTACACCAATAACGTACTTACATAAGTCAATTGTTTCGCTTAGAGCCGTGGTGTGAGTAAGGATGGGTGGCACCTTCTCCTTAAGACGTTGCTGCTGTTTCTGTTGTTGCTGCTTCTGTTGATCCTGCTTATGTTGTTGCTGCTTCTGTTGTTTCGGCTGTTGTTGTTGCTGCTGCTTCTGCTGCTGCTGCTATTGTTGTTGTTGCTGTTGTTGTTGCTGTTGTTCTTGTTTCTGCTGCTGTAGCTGATGTTGTTGCGGGTGCTGCGGCTGTGGTTTCTGCTTCTTCCACTGTTGTTGTTGCTGCTTTTTTTGCTGCAGCTGAGGTTGTGGCTGCTGTTCGGCCGTTTTTATTGGCAGCTTTTTTTGCGGCTGCTGTTGATGTGACTGAAGCTGGTCGGCCGTTGCCTCCCCTTTCTCCTTCTGCCGATCATCTGATTCCGACTCCGTAGGACGTACGGGATTTCCCCCGCCATCTCCAGACATCTCTCCCTGCAGAAAGAAGACGGAGAAGAAAAAAAAAGAAAAATCACGAACACACTTTTTTCCCGACAGTGGACTCGAAACGACGACCTTCCGATTTCAGGTCGGGCGCTTTACCACTGCGCTAACTCGGGTTCCGCGAATACTTCGCCCATATGCGAACTTATGTTCTCACTTATTTTCTTTCGCACTACACAAGCTGACACTATCTTCTCCTTCACTGGTCTGTGATCAACTGGTCGTTTATGTCCATTTTCAACTGTATGTCCCTAAAAGTTGACTGCTGTTAGGAGGAAGTGACACTTTTGCCATTTTATTTTGAGCCCATACCTTGCTACCTCAGTAAATACTCTCTTCATTTTATAAAGGCACTCGTCCGCTGTCACCGCGTGGATGATAATATCATCCATGTACAGCTCCATCATAACTTGATTGATCATGTTCTGGAACACGTGATTAACAAATCGAATGACCACAACTCGTGAGTTACAAAATCCGAACGGTGCTTTGTAGAATTAGTATTAAACCGCTTTTGGTAACGAACGCTGTAAGTTTTATGCTGGCATATAAAAAAATCCATTTTCCAGGTCCATGACAGTAAAATATTTCGCCTTCTGCAACTTCTCCAACACGTCGTTGATCAGTGGTACTGGAAAGGCACCTTTAAGCACCATGAAGTTCAGCTTTCGGAAATCAACGCATACGTGTGGATCCTAACAACAACAACTCTGCTGTGAACATTGGATGTAGATTTGCGTATAATTCCCTTTTTTAGTCAACCGGTTTTCGCACTGCTTCAGCTTCATCAAGTAGGAGACGGCTTGGTGCCTGACGAAATGGTGCAACCTCTCCATCTGGCACAATCATCAACTTTATTGGACATTCCATTGCTTCTTCGGCTGGGTCATAGTTCTCTATCCTCTTTTGTACAATGTCCTTATGCTGCAGGGGTGTAATCTAGGAGGGTGGTCCGATAAGTACTTAGCCTCACCGTCAGATGGCGCCAGTATCGCAAGAGCAACTTACTGTCGTCTAGTACATTCTAGTAGACGGCTATTTCAGCCGGATCGGACTCGTAGTTTTGTTTTGACTGAGTGTGGAAGCGGGAGTGTCCACAGATTTTAGAAAAATGGAAAAAGAGCAATATCGGTCGGTGATCCGATTCTTGTTTTTGGAAGGGAAATCGCTCAGCGAAATCAAAGAGCGTTTGGATGCTGTGTACGGTGACTCAACCATCAAAAATTGGTTTAACGAGTTTCAACGTGGTCGCACGTCAGGTTTTGATGAGCCACGTCCAGGTGCCCCGAAAACGGCTACCACGGAGGATAACGTGACAAAAATCCATGATCTCGTATTGGCAGACCGCCGATTGAAGATGCGCGAGATAGTAGGCATTTCAAAAGATCGCGTGGGTCATATCCTGCATGAAATTTTGAGCATGAGAAAGCTGTCGAAGCGATGGGTGCCGCGTTTGCTCACTCCGGACAACAAGCGCAACCGTGAGACCACTTCAGAGCAGTGTTTGAAGCTGTTTAAGCGCAGTCCGAAGGAGTTTCTGCGTCGATTCGTGACAGTCGACGAAACATGGATCCACTGGTACACACCAGAGACCAAGGAACAGTCGAAACAGTGGACTTCACCCGGCGAACGTGCTCCGAAGAAGGCGAAGACTGTCCAATCGGCCGGAAAGGTGATGGCCATTGTTTTCTGGGATTCACAAGGTGTGATCCACATCGACTACCTGGAGAAGGGCAAAACGGTCACAGGGGTGTACTATGCCAAATTATGGGTCGATTCGACACGGATTTGAAGAAAAAGTGGCCCCACTAGGCAAAGAAAAAAGCGCTCTTCCACTATGATAACGCACCGGCTCACACCTCCGCCCTCGCCACGGCCAAATTGGTCGAATTTGGCTATGAACTGCTGCCCCATCCACTGTATCCAGAATTTCAGTCGAATGAGGTCATCGCCGCCACGGAGGCCTACTTTGCAGACCTCGAGAAAACGTATTTTTCAGACGGGTTAAAGAAGTTGGAGCATCGCTGGGTCAAGTGTGTCGAGCTAAAAGGAGACTACTCGTATATTGAAAAATAAATCGCCATTTCTCCAAAATTTTTGTTTTTCCTTTGTAGGCTAAGTACTTATCGGACCAACCTCATATATCAGTACTTGATTCAACATTATTATAAATACTTATCTAATTTTTCTCGATATCATTTTCCTGTTGCTACGTGGGAGAGAAATGGTAACTATTTCTGGATGATGTAAAGTAAAACTTCTTTGAAAAGTCATATTCCAAAAATGCATCAAAATCAATTTCTTGGTTAGGGACCACGACAAACTGTTACATTGTTTACATACCGTCGACTGCTTCAAAATTTCCAATGCGGCAATTTTTGTCAGATAACAAATACCTGTGGATACTCTCTACTTTACCTTAGCCTTTTATGAATTTTAGCACTGCCATATAAACGTTCAAATTCATTTTCCAATAATAAACGAAGTTCTTCCTATTAAGCCACGGCCACCGAGTCCAGGAACAGATTGGCTGTACCTGTCATCTTACCCTGTGTTTGCAAATATTTCACTCAATTCACAGGCGTCTGGATTTTGCTCAAAGTTTTGAAACCTTAACGAAAGCTTAACAAGAATCGTTTCTTCGTCAAAGTCTGGAATAATTTTTGCAAATTTTTTTACTGAAATCTTGGAATCGTATTGTTTTATTTCGTATGCTTTAATTTTTAGCGTGAGCAATTGAATGACTTCCCGCAAACTCACTACATTTTCCATCTTTTTTTTTTCAAATTGTATGGTGTGGTGCCATGACATAAAGCCAAGTGACAAAAGGCCAAATATTTTGAGACATAAGACCAAATAGTTTTTTGTTTTGTTTTTCATTAACAATAACTTGCTTTACCATTTGAATTATGATTTGTGTTACAAGCATGCATAGTTCTCATTCGTTTACTGGTCTTAAACGGAACGTGATGCCATGGAAAGTTGTAATGAATTGGTATATTGTTACGAGCTTAGTGAAGGCTTAAGAAAAGATAGTAAACTTTTAAATATACCGACAATAAAACAATTGTAAATTGTAAAACAATCTTGTTCGTATTCCAAAAATGAGTGCCGCGCATAATCATTCGGATAATGAAAATTTGTGGAAAAAAAATGAAAGACGTTAGCAAATTAAGGGAAGAATGAAACGGTATTCGGTAAGTTTTCAATGAAGTGTGTGCAAAGAATTCTGAAAACCCCCACAGGTAAGTTACATGAGGTATTTGTGTTTTATTTCTCCATTACTTATTTCGGTTTTTGGTTCGCCCATGACAACATCGAGCACAATCGAGGCCATCTAAGTGGAAAGCTTTCAAAGCATGGGAATTTTTTTTACTTTTCTGATGTGTTATTAGACGAATATCAAACCAAATCGAGATGGAACTTTCGATATATTTGAACGTCCAAAAAAGAAAATTAAAGATAAACATTCACAATTTAAGATAATTTTGGACAAATTGGACAGAAATCTAATTTCAATAAATGACTTCCTTAACCAGATGACGAACCAAAATAACAACTTGTTAACAGCATAATCTGTTAATCTCGAGCAATGTGTTAAGGATGAAGAAATTAAAGACTTAGATGATTTAGACAACCAACAAAGTTTTTCCAGTGAAGCACCCATTCTCTGTATTATTTGCTGCGAAAATACTATTCGTACTATTCTCCTGCAACCGTGTAATAATTTTAAAGTATGTTTTAATTGTTATACACAGTTGTCGGAGTATTATATGAATAATAACAATCCTATTCTTTGTCCAATCCGTCGACAAATTGTGAAAAACAGTATCCATGTTTATTGTTAAATTCGATCACCAATTTGGAACTAGATCATCAAGTCAAACTATTGAATTGAACTAATTCTGTTTTTATTCACATTTAGTTTCCCAAAATTTTAAATGTAATGTATATATTATTCAGGTAAGCAAAATCAAATATACATTGGAAAGTGACATAAAGCCATTTTGGGATTGTGACATAAGGCCAAATATTTAAATTTGGCTTTATGTCACTTGGCGTTATGTCGTGGAACCGTATCATGTTAGTGGCAATCCACTTTGGTCCCGTGGCACGAACCGTTAAATTATTTTTTTTCTTTCTCGCTCTTGGTCGATCTTGTGATTTTGAGTCGCTTGAGTTATATCCAATTCCTGCCGCTGCCTGTATTTCTTTCATTTTCCTCTTTCCACGCTCCTCACTTTTTGTTTCTCTTTATCATTTACTGAAGAAAATTGTATTTTCCTTTTTTTCGGTACGAATGACTGGTTGAGACCCCGAATGTAAATTATAAATGAGAAATGTTTTAAATTACTACTTATATTCACTGCTGCTTACTACGAGTACTTCACCATATCGACGTTGCTTTTACAACTGACTACTGAAAAAATGACATCTTGATTACTGCTAAATTCAACTTGACGACGATTGAAACCGCCTTCGTTTGCTGAAACCTCTTGATGGTAATGTTCGTTTACATCTTTACTACAAAAAGGATTGACAACACACCCGCTGTTACCGTCTCACCGCCTTCCTTCGCGGTATCGTCCGCAAGGCCACCCACCAACTCTGCGAGAGTGGTCGTAGGTAAAGATAGAAAGAACGCGCCACACGATTGGGTCCAGTGGACGATTAACTCTATTACCGCGAATCGCGACGAGGTAATAGAGCCCGCTTGAACCTACTCCGAGTTCCCTTACAAAAACCAAGAGATATGCCCCTCTCGGGTGTTTATCGTTTCTTTTTTCTAACTTTTTCTTACAGTTTCTTTTTTTCACTAACCCTATCACCGGTGCCTTCTTGAATACTGCTACCCTAAGATAATATGTATAAATATAAAGTATATAAAGATATGGGTATAGAAATATAATATAGATATAAAGTATATAAAGCAAGAAGTAAGCCAAAAAAAAAAAAATTAAAAAAAACCCAGCTCCTTCGCATCTGGAACCGAATTCGCCGTCGCTGCCCGTAGCACTCTGGACTCGGTCCTCGTCTGCCGCTACCACCGGTTTCCTACCCGGGACAGGAATCAGGATACGCGGGGGGAGGTTCCTTAATACCCGAATCAACTCACAAAATTAATTTTTTTTTTATTGTTTCCTTGTTTTTCTGTTATGTATTCAACTCAATTCAATAATATGTTTAGAATGTATTTATGTATCTACGAGTATTACACGCACTATGGTCTGAAATTAAAACTACGAGACTAATACTGTCCGTTTCAAAACACTATGTTACTTTTCTTATTTTTTATTTTTTTATTTCTTTCTCCGATGGTCGACCTCAGCAACTCGCACCCAACCTTTCACTGTCACGTCCCAAAATCAATGCCCCTATTTTCTTATTCCCAGACTTCTCCTCACACACCATCTCGACTGATCAACCCGTTCACCCTCGCGAAGGTGACCGATCGACTTTCCAGCCGATAGAAAAAAAAGAGATTTCCAGAGTGATGACCTTCCCGAAGAAGACAAGAAAAACAGGAGGAAAAGGACAAAACAAGAACCCGAAAGCAGAGAAGCCCTTGCCGCCGTCCATTGGTATAAGCTCGACTCCCACCCGGTCCGATAACCACTACACAGACCCACTCTATCACGACGCCCTACCTGTAAGCTGCGCCAGAACTAAACCGGGTAGAGAGCCTCCCGATGTTGTTTTACCCTACGGTACAGGAAATGGTTAAGCGAAAATCACAATACCGCTTTAACAATTAATGGCAAGCCCATACAAACTAGCGACTGCGCCAAATACCTCGAAATGTTTATTGGCAGTAAATTGACGTGGAAAGAGCACATAATACGAAAAAGAAACCAAATAAAAGATAAATTCCGCAAATGATCCTGGATGCTCGGCAGAAACTCGAGACTCTCAATGGATAACAAACTTATATGCAAGACTATGATTAAACCAATATGGGCATACGAATTACAACTATGGGGTACAGCAGAGATCACTAATATCCAAATAATATAATGTACACAGAACAAAATACTACGGACTACCGTCGACGCTGCGTGGTATGTACCAAATGATGAAATTTACAAGGCAACCGTTGCAGAAGAAGCAAAAAATGGTTGCAAAAACACTGACTTAAAACCTACAACACACAAACGATGAAATACGTACAATCCCAAGTGACGAACAAACACAGACCATTAAAGGAATTTGGACCAACTTACTTGGCCCATTAATTTTCGCAACAACGAGCGATAAGGGGTGCTCGGAGTCAATATAACTCCCAACACTTTGGGTGGATTAAAGCCCACCTGTGCCAAGATACAAAAATATAAATAAATAAAATAAAATGTTAAACACCCAACAAATTATAAAGGACATTGGTCATACATTGTACATCATACCTTATATTTTGTTAAAACATTAACTAGATGTCAAAAAACAGATGTTAAATAAATGGTAAAAAAACAATATTTTGTAGCTCTTAGACTTACAAATGAACGCTGCACATAAAATTAACTCATTTTTAACTATTTACTTCAGTATTTAATTTTGTTTAAATTTTGCAGGTTTAACTGCAATTAAATTACCATTTGAATAAGAAGATGCAAACGAAAAAGAGAGTATGGCTATAAACAATCGAACACTCATGGTAGTTGAATAAACTTGAGAGAAATGAACTGAATAACTAGAAATAAGAAATTCACTTCCAACTTTCTTTTTTTCTCATACTCGTACAAGGTACAAAATATCAGACGACGCAGCCTGCCAAGCGATCTGTTAAGCACTGGGTTTCGAAATGATGCTTTTATTAATGCAGAACTTATCTGACTACTCTCACTTTTTTTTAGGGTTAGTCGAAACAATCGAGTAACGAGTTTAAGTTTGTTTTGGAGTTTACAAATGTATTCTCCAGTAACTATGCAGGTAGGAATATAATACTTTGATGTGGTGATTTATTTTTGATTTCACAGACAAAAAAAAAAATACTTTTAATATATTACTATAAATAAACATGAGTTTAGACTAATGAAAATAAAATGAAGTAAACATTTAACTAATATTTAAGCCATATTTGCGTTTGCAATTAGATTCCATCATACCAGTCCATGTGAATTTTTGTTTAACATTTTTGGTGTACTAATATATACATACTGAATTGCTAACAATATAATAATTGGCAAAAGATAAGTTTTCCTCAAATATTGTAATATGGTTACAAGTGTTTTTATAGTATATTATATTATAAATATATTTCCTAAAGAATAAATCCTTTTTTGGTTTTACACAAATATGCAAATTTGATATGAAACTTAGTCAATGCATAATTAACAAGACACCAGTGGAAGGAAAATTGTCCGCTTTAAAGGCCAACCATAATAGACATGAGCGAACTAACGGCAGCTTACGGAAATGTCTTATTACTTGCAAGCCAGTGAAGGGTTTTTTTCTCGTTTTTCCCTCTATGAGTAAATTTTTATATTCATATAATTTCCAATTGTACATTAATATTGCGGAAGAAAGATATAAATGATCAAATATCTGACCTGTTAAACGTTTGGTAACGCAACCTTTTGTAAACATGCTATGCGAAATAAAATATCTATCTATCTTTCGTGTAAAAATAGAGAAAAATTCAAAGTTTTCAATTGTTTTAGCCACACCGAAAATAAGTAAACCGAATGAAAAATTTGACAGTTCCTTACGTTCATTATGGGTAACTTGACGTTTCGTTGAAGCTTAAGTGAGAATTTCATTCGGTTTTGACATACTCGTAAGCTTACACTCACTTCCAGAAATATTAAACCATTTTTTTTTATTATTTATTTAATATATGTCTCCTTAATTGACAATAAGTTAAGGGGGATAGCCACTGTGATGGGTCAACATTTTTTTTTTCTTTTGTCTTAAATGAAAGTTTATATTTTAAAAAATGTGTGTACAAAATTGCAAGTCAAAATTTCAAAAATTGACTAAGTTACAGCGATTTTAGTGAGAGCATGTAGGTCGACTGTTTGTCGCTTGACTTTAATATATTTAACATTGTGTGACGTAGTGGACTCTTTTCTTCGAATTTCTTTTTGTAATATAAATCTCTGTTATGCAGGCTTTAAACAATTTCCCCGAGTGTACTTTCCAAGAGCCGGCCCGAAATATCCGACATCACAGTCGAAGAAGTTCGGTACGCGGTTAAAAACTCCAAGAAAAGAAAAGCTGTTGGGCCGGACGGGATACCCTCTGAGTTCTGGAAAAAGATGGGAGACATCGGGTCTAGATGGCTCATGGTTCTTATCTCCAAACTTATGAGAGGCGACACTATGCCTAATCAATGGAGGGAAAGCTATCTTCTTCCTTTGCACAAAGGAAAGGGTGATACGCGAAATTGTGATAACTACCGTTCTGTCAAGCTGATGTCGCACACCATGAAGATCGTTGAACGGGTATTAGATAGCCGACTGCGGAAAATAATACGACTATCTGATGACCAGTCTCGGGTAAATCAACAACAGATGCAATCTAAAGTATAAGGGTCATGATGGAAAAGCATCGTGATTCGTCAAAGGACTTGCATATGGTGTTGGTTGATTTCGAGAAGGCCTTTGACCGGCAACCAAGAGATCTTTATGGGTAGCGCTAAGACAAAAAGGAGTTCCAGAAACCTACGTGCGAGTGATCATGGACATGTACAAGAGAGCAACGACAAGAGTAAGATGCACCGCAGGAGTCACCGAAGAGTTCGCAATCAAAGTCGGTGTACACCAAGGGAGCGTCCTCAGCCCACTGCTCTTTATAGCAGTCCTTGATTGCTTGTTTGAAGGAAAGGTGAGTGCACCAGCTATTCTTTGCTGACGATGGAGCCAGTATAAGTGATGATCAGGCGTCCGTACAACGAGCACTTGATGTGTGGGTGGACATTTTTGAGGGGCACGGGTATCGTATTAGTTCAAAGAAGACAGAGTATCTGTGCTGCCCGTTCTCTGACCCTCATCAGCCTATTCCAGACATTTACTTGAATGGAAGAGTGCTTCCCAAGTGTGAAAAGTTTAAATATCTGGGATCTATGATTAATAAAGAAGCAACTTGTGATGACGACATCAACCATCGCGTAAGCGTAGGGTGGATGAAGTGGCGGGAAAACTCCGCCATCTTCTGTGATCGGAAAATGCCCCCTAAGCTGAAAGGAAGGCTCTACACTTCAGTTGTACGTCCGGCGTTCACATACGGTTCACAATGCTGGACAATGCACAAAAAGTATGAGAGCAAATTAACGGCAGCTGAGATGAAGATGCTTCGCATGACAGCGGGAGTAACAAAGCGTGACAGAATTAGAAGTTCAAAGATCCGAGGAAGCCTCCACGTAAAAGAAACCATCACAAGAAAGATAGAGCGCGACCGACTCAGTTGGTATTGCCATGTTCAAAGGAGAGATCCTTTGAACCCAGTCCAAAAGGCGTTATCAATCAACGTTCCAATTTCAAAACACAAAAAAGGCAGGCCGAAAAACAATTGGTGCAAACAAATGCAAAAACACCAGCATTTGATTGGCCTCAGCGATGAAGTAATCCCAAACCGGGAAACCTGCCGCTACTTTCTGAGGTCAAACCGGCGGACCAGTAGGAATGCAGTTAAGTGGGAAGGTTATGGTCCTACACTTCTGACCATAACGACGCCGGAAAGAAAGGAAAAGAAGAAGATGCAGGCTTTAAAATACAATAGTCCCTTTCATCAATTTAAGTACCTAGAAGTTCGGCAGATGTTCAGTTACTCTATGATTTCATTGCGAGAGAAATGGACTAAAATCTTTAACCGCGTTTTTTTCGAAACGACTTTTTTCAAACTGGTCGCATCGATAACTTGGTCAATTCTTAACCGATGTTTAAATTTTGTTCATCTTAGTAGTGGCTAAGGTTAAGCGTAGCCGATTTGGAAAATTTGGTTTTTTTCTATTTTTTAAACTGTTTGAAAAAAAAAACGGTCGAAAAAATGCAAACATTTTCAATCGGTCGCCATTTTGTTAAAAATCAAAAAAAAAAACGGCTACGTACAACGATAACTACATTCATACAAATTATAATAAAATTTTTGTTTGATTTTTAAGATTACTGGCTTTTGAATAATTTTTTTTCAGGCTCTACGGCATCGTTTATATTGTTGAAACTATTCAATATTTTTCAATAAAAATTTGTGGAAACATTATTAGATGTGTACTTAATAAAATAAGAAAACCCGATCCAAAAATTCCTTCATTTACTCGGTCAAAAAAATTCTTGAAAATCACTCATTTTTGGGGCCGTCACAGTGGCTATCCCCCTTAATGTTACGAGGTTGGACCAATGTCCTTTACATCGTATGCTTAGATTACGATACGTAGTTGGCATGAGTGGGTTTTAATCCACCCGAGGAGGTTCACCACGTTGGGGGTTTGGTTCACACCGAGCGCCTCTTTTCGTTCGTTATTATCGCCACATAATGCTTTACTTTTTTTTTACTATGCCTTCCGTTTAACATATTTTGGACGGTATCCCCAATTTTACCTATACCTGTATGTTGGCCTACAGCTTTCATGGTTTCGATTTAGATTTTATCATGGTTTTGTAAAAGTGTAGTTTGTTATCTGTTGATAGCCTAGAGTTTTTACAAAGCATTCAAGAGCATTTTTGATATTTGTCTTTTATTTGGTTTCTGTTTTTTAGAATGTGTGGCGCGATCACTAGTTTTTATGCTTCTATTATAATTTTTATAGGAGGTGAGTTGTCGATTTTCCTTGTATTGGGTATCTGTATAGCTTTTTATTCGTTAATTTTGATTCCATAATTTAGTGAACCACTGTATAGTATTGTTAAAGCTTATTGTTCTCATCCGTTACGTCTTTACTGGATTAATTTTTTGTATATTAAGTAAAGTAGTAGGCCCCAAAACGCTATCCTATAAAATGCCAGCTTGTACGATATGCAGAATGGAATATACGTCATCTTATTTTATATAAAAATGCCATTGATCCCATGTGGCAGACTTTATCAAAAGCTTTAGATGCATCTAGAAATACTATTGGGCAGTATAACTGTTTGAAATTTTATTTATTGTTCTGTGTGTTTGTTGTATAGTCGAGAGACCTTGTCTGAATCTGAATTGGTGATTTAGTACAATTTTGTTATGGTCGAGGAGTATTGGTTTTAGCCTTTTGTGTAGATTTTTTCCCCAAGAGTTTAGATAAGATTGGGAAAAGGCAAATTTCGGGATGGCATGTATTTCACCTACCTTTCATGTTTTTGGAAAGTTTTTTGTTCGAAATATGGCATTAAATATATTTTGCAATACAAATAATTCCAATTTCTTCTTTAGTCGTCGGTTTGATTGGGATGGATTTATTTGTGTTTTGGAAGTGTAGATGACTGTCTTGATTGACCGGATTATTGTCTTTTTCGTTTGTGAAGCTGTTGTAAAGACAGCCCCTAGTGTGGCAGCTTTTTCTTCGTTGATCTAAGACCATGTTTTGTTTTCGATAAGTATTGGTAGTTTATGCGACGTGGTCGGTTTTAAGTTATTTGTGGCTTTCCAAAGAGAATAATCTAATAAAAGTGGTCAAATGAGAGTTCAAGGCAAGTTTTGCAGTTAAGCTTGTTTCTTTTCCTTTGTTTCTACGTGTATGCAGAAGTCTACGAGGTCTAGTTTCTGGTTCATGTTTGCGGGCCAGTATGATGATTCCCTTGCGCTGAGCAAATTTATGTTTAGTGATTTAAGGATATTTCCTTTTCTGTTTGTTATTTTAAAGCCCCAATCTGTGTTCTTTGCAATTAAGTCACCTCCTGCAATAAATTTTTACCTAACGTGTTAATGTAGTTTTTGTATTGTCCTGTCGATATTTTGAATTTTGGTGGATAGTAAAGCAAAGTCTTCAATATGCTTGACCGTCGCTTGGATATGTTCGGATTTATGGGCTAAAAGTTTTTTTGATCTTATTATTATTGTTGTACCACCATGAGCTTTGTTGTCAGAATGATTTGTTTATTATACATATTATACTCTGGTACTTTAAAGTAATTCCTGGTTGTAAGGTCTGTTTCAGCAAGATGTCTATGGAACTAGACTTAGTAAATATTTTCAGTTCGTTTCAGTGCTATTGACCTACTCCAACAGCGTCCCAAATAACAATTTTTTATTTTTGTTTTGTTATTAATATTGTAAGTACATTAATCATGTAAGCGATTCGTGTCACTGCCATTATTTTAAGATCAGTAAGGTCATTTGGGGACTGTGTTTGCAGCAACGTGGTTAATATTATGGTATTAAGTTAAGCAAAACTAATAAACCTACGTTGAACGGCCTCAATGCGCGCAATGTGGGAGGACTAGATTTGACTAACGCATTCAAGAAGGGGTCTAACGAAGGTTGTATATAAGCATTTCGTGAGCTTCAGGACCACTGTTTCGCAAAGCCGAGGACGGGATTGTTTTCATAATGTTGTCGATCTGAAGGTAAAAATTAAGTCCTCACTCAGAGATAGCACCTAAGTCAACCAAAAATTTGACGGGAGGTACTACTTCATGAAAGATAACGCAGGTTTTCGAAGGTGACAGGAAGTGCTTACGGAAATAAGTGATATCTTGACGTTTAATAACATCGAGCACCCTCTCTGCTCTTCGGTCGCCTTGTCGTGGCGGAGAGGCTTAAGAGGGCAATGACCTCGAACTAAGACCCGGAGAATTTTCGGTTTACATGGATGAATGGACAACCAAATGGATGGTAATACTCCAGGTGGCACCCGCAATAGAGGAAATTCACCCGCGATCTCCTCGATCGCGGCCGGGGCAAGGATTCTGGAGGCCCCACCACTAATTCTTAACTCTCCGGCAGCCCGGAACCACACCGACTCCTGCGGCTCATTGTCGGACCACCAGGTTGGACTGAGCATGAGTGGTGTAATTAAGAGAGGCGACACCGGCAATGGCGCGGCACTGGGAACCGCTAAGGTTGAACAAGCCCAAGGATGAAGGCATACCTCTAGGAAAAGCAGCCAAGAGGATTCGTCAGACAGGGATCCGACCCTCGCATGTGCAGCCCGCGCACTTCTTGGCGGCGCGCAGCGCAGAAAGATTCGGCAGCTTGTAAAGACTGCTGCAGGAGGCTCAAGCATGCCACCACTTTCGGCATGCGCCTCAAATATTCCTCCTCTTATTGGTGACGATCAAATCCCCAATAAGAACGTGCCAAGTTCCCAAACTGACGGAGCTGGAGATGTTCAGCGTCCTGTCATGGCCGGCGCTACCGCCAAAAATGCTGACAGGCAAACTCTGATCGCAGAAGGCAAAGCGGTTTTGGATCCCAACAAACCTCAAGCTGGCAGAACTGTTCCAAAGCGGCGTCGGAAAGCAGCAGGAGCTCGAACCGAAAAAGGTAAGAGCGTTCGCAAACGGAGGGCGGCCGCCGGGGGATAACCTTGCTTGGGAGAAAGAACGTGCTGTCTCCTCCTCCGACGTGGCGGCGGGTAATCGGAGTCCGAAGGTAGATGCGGCGATTAACAAAGATTAAAGCAAAAATCTGAAGACGGAGAGGATAAAAGACTGGTCCTCGGAGGTGGGCACTACACACAACAAAACCCTTTCCTCTGGAAAGAAGATACAAGTGGCCGTAAAGGGTCGAGATAAGCACCTCTCCTACAAAGGAGCAGCAATCTCCTCCGAAAAGGTCAGGATAGGAAAAGCTGGCAGTGACAGCAGAAAGACCAGCGCAGATTGCCAACACTGCGAGGATCATCTAGTGGAGCTGGCTTCAGCAACAGGCTTCTGTATTCAGGCTGAGAGGTCTGCTCTAATGAATGGTACCTCCGTGGTGAGCTGTTCTTCATAGCAGACATCTGCCTTGATCAATTGCATTTGCTGTGGCATTTTTATATGGCTTCAAATCGCCGGGTACTGATGTACCCTGTTATGCTACAAGAAGGTATAAGACGGCTGCTTCCTATTGTGAAAAGAATTTTCACTTGGGGCGAGTGAAAGTGGTCTTTATTCCCAATATAGGGAAAGAAGATTTCTCACTCGCCAAGAGTTTTAGAACAATCAGTCTAACATCCTTCTTGCTGAAAAGCATGGAAAGATTAGTAGAGTTTCACGTGCACAAAGTTGCCCTTCGAATGCATCCTCTCTCGGACATGCAACATGCTTATCAGCGCGGAAAATCCTGCGAGACTGCGCTTCAAAACCTAGTTGGGAGAATTGAATGCTCTCTCGAAAGGAAAGAGTACGTACTAGGCATTTTCGTCGACGTTGAGAGACCTTTTGATAACGCTACTTTCGACAGCATGTATAACGCTGCTAGACGGCATGTCGTAGATGAAGCACTGGTTCTGTGGATCAAAGCAATGCTCGTGCAGAGGACATTGATCGCTGATGCAGGCCTCGAACAATGTGTCAAGCCTGGAGTAAACAGGGGTTGCCCGCAAGGTGGCGTCTTGTCTCCGCTATTATGGTGCATGGTGGTCGACTCTCTGCTCGATGCTCTTAATGCCTCTGGAATCTATGCCTAGGCCTATGCGGATGATGTTGCTGTTCTCTCTGTCGGCTCATGTTTAGCGAATGCCTGTGTCAAAGCGCAGGCGGCGCTAAATGTGATCGAAGACTGGTGCACGAGAAATGGGCTGTCGGTTAATCCTCTTAAGACTGATGTCGTTCTCTTCACGAGAAGGAGAAAAAATACTGGCATTACTCAGCTGGTGCTAAAAGGCATTCCCATCCCGATATCCAGGTACCTGGGAGTCATCTCTGATAGCAAGCTCCTTTTGTCAAACCATGTTGAGTCAAAAACCACCAAAGCGCTATTAGCTTTTTGGCAATGCAAAGGTGCCTTTGGCAAAACATGGGCCTTATCGCCAAAAAAGGTCCTCTGGATCTACAATGTAATGGACTGTCTTCGCATTTTCACAGAGGACTCCAGGACTGGGCAGGGATCCGGCGCTTGAGTTTTCTTTGAGTGCGAAAACATTCGACTGCACCTCATTCGTTTTAAAAATAAAAGTTTGTATTTCAATCAGATATTTACGCAATCCAAATGGCCATGCACTATGTTGTGAAGCACAGATGGAAGGAAAAAAGCATATACGTCTGCAGTGACAGCCAAGATGCACTCAAAGCCAACCCAACCCTCTATGCAGCTAAACATCAGTGCATGAATTCAAGACCCTTTTGAACAAAGGGGGAGTACTTAATTCACTTAGGCTTGTATGGGTCCCAGGTCACTCTGGAATCCCAGGAAACGAGATCTCCGATGAACTCGCTAGAAGGGGCTCAGAGGAGAGTTTCTCAGGACTTGAACCAGCCTTAGGTCTAGCTGCTTAAATCTGACATCAACGACTGGGTCTTTAATGCACTCAGTCGAAGATAGAGGGATTATCCAGGATGCAGGAAGACTAAGCGCGTATATGTCTGATGCCTGATGTTTTTTTTTTTTTTTTTTTTTTTTTTTTTTTCAATTCAATTTATTTTTCATTTCAATTTACATTAAAAATGTTTACCTCCCTTTAAATATATATAAATAACAATTCTTGTAATCAGTTTTTCATTAGACTAAGTTAAACATTTTTAATTTTTATTAATTAATTACAATAGAGCAACAAGATAATAAAGGATTTTAACCATGAATTATTATATTGAAATGAATTTCGCGTTTAGTACTTGTGGTATAAACACCAGTTTTAAGTGCAATTTGTACTAAAAGTATACCTTTTTTCTATATTGAGAGTCGCGCAAGGAGTATAGTGTGTAGTGGACAAAGACGAAGATTTAATCAAGGCTGATGTTATTGAAGTTGACAGGCAAAGTTGTTAAAGAGGCGGTTTACGGGCTTATATGATACCTTTCAATTAATGTTTAAGAACAATAACTTTACTAAGAATGTATGAGAAATAGATCTTCCACATCTGATTTGGATAGTAGCCATATTCTTAGATTTTTGAGGAACTTGTGAGTTTCCAATGCACTGCGTATATCTTCAGGAAGTTTGTTGTATAATTGTGGAGCTATAACAGTTATGGAACGTCTAAAAAACTCTGTTTTGTCTCTTGGGACAACAACATTGTTTGCTGACCTTAATGAGTACGTTATATTACTTCCACATAAGTTGTTATAACCACTTCGCAAATAAAACAATCTTAACACTTTGTACACGTATAAATGTCTAAGAGGCAGAACGTTAACTTTTTGAAATAATGGAAAAGAAGTCTCCCATCTGGGTTTGCAGAGGATAACTCTGATTATTTTTCTCTGTGCTTTTATAAGAGGTTGGAGATTATTTATGTAAGCACTGCCCCAACAGGAAATTCCATATTCTAATCGGGAATTGACAAATGAATAGTAAATTGATCTAAGTAGGTTTTGTGGGACTAGCTTACGTAGGTGATATATTTTATTTAACGCGATATATAAGAATTTCTTTACATTTTTTATGTGCGCTTTCCAGTTAAGCTTACAGTCCACAGTAACTCCTAGGTACTTATATTCGAGTACATGTTCAAGTTGCATACACGAATTATTGCAATTGTAACGATCACACCCTGCATCGTGTATACCAACTCCTTGGATAGAGACTTCGTTTGTTAGGGAGAAGCACATCATCTTAGATTTGCTACTTAGAACCATATCATAAAATGAAAACCAATGTTGCAGGGCTACTAGATCGGAATTCATTTTTGCTTTAAGTCCTTCTACGTTAGGAGCAGTGTAGGATAGAACCAGGTCGTCAGCAAAAGCGATAATATGCCCAGTGAGTGACAGACTAAAAACTGAATTGATATATATTAGAAAAAGGAAAGGTCCTAGAACTGATCCTTGGGGAACTCCTGACTTCGCGCACGAAATTGGATCACTTAGAGAATTATTCACACGAACTAGCTGTGTTCTATTTTCAAGATATGAAGCTATCCAGTTTAATGTATTATCTCTAAAACCGTATCTATAGAGTGTCTTTAGCATTAATTTGTGATTGACTAAGTCGAATGCTTTTGTCAAATCGAGAAACAAAGCGGCAGTTTTGTTACCTCTATCTATTTCACGGTTTATACTTTCCAAAAATGCCTGAATAGCATTTTCGGTAGATTTTCCCTTCATGAATCCATATTGCAAGTTGCTAAGTATTTTGTATTTTTCACAGAAACTTATCATTCTTTTAGTTAAAGTTTTTTCATAGACTTTTGAGAAGACAGAGAGTAATGAAATCGGTCTATAGTTATTCGGATCACATTTGTCACCTTTTTTATAAATTGGAATTATTATTGCTGTCTTTAGACACTTAGGGAATATACCGCTTTTAAAGCTGTTGTTTATAAGGAAAGTTAAAGGTTTTATTATCCAATTACTAATTTTTTTTAAGACGATGATGCTAAGACCGTCTATTCCACATGAATTCTTCGGCTTTAAATTTGCTACAACACGCAGAATTTCAGCTTCATTCACTTCAGCGAAAAAGAATGTTGGAAGGATTTCAAGATCAACAAAGGAGCCTGAATATACATTTGTAGTGTAATACGAAAAGGTGGGCTTATGGCTATCAACTATGTTTTTAAAGAATAAGTTAAAATTATTTGCAATCTCCACCTCTTCTTCTGATACCACACTGTCTAAAAACTTTATTCTTTTCGGGCCGTTTTCATCATTTCCCTTTCCTAGCAGACTATTTATAATGTTCCATTGCATTCTGGGATTCGATGAATTTTCATCAAACTTCCCTTTATAATACGATTCTTTCTGTTTATATACTTTTTCATTAATATCCCGTTGCATTTGCTTGTAGGCGTTTCTAATATGTGGTAAATGTAATTTATTTCTATTTCTAATATAGTACATATTTTTGGCATATATTTCCTCACACAAAGTATCTGTTATCCACGGTTTGATTTTGTTGAACTTACGTTTTTTTGTTACAACCTTACTATTAGAAATATGATCGGATAGAGTAGTTATGAAATTCCTAAATGCGTCTGATGGGCAATTGCAACTATATACATTATTCCATCTTTCCAAAGAAAGTCTTTCATGCAGGACCAGGTAATTAATTCTATTGATGTTATGGGTTTCAAAATTTTTACACTTTCGTTTAGAGCTCGCAAAGATATTAGAGATGGAGATCCCAGTAGCGAAGTGATCAGTTACGTCCCATTCAAGTACAAAAGGGCGGATGTAATGAGAATTTTTAACTCTACTAAAGATATGATCAATGCACGAATTGGTAGATGAAGTTATTCTAGTTGGTACATTTATAACTGATTCAAAACCTAGAGAAGAAAGGAGTAGCAAGTAAGTATCGCTAATCGAGCAGAGATTCAGTATATCAATATTCATATCGCCAACCATAAAAGCATATTGACTTGCAATTCCGGTGAGGAGATCTTCAATATCTCTTATAAATACATCTTGAGGTACAGAATGAAGCCGATATACGCAGATAATGTCAATGGAAACACTATTGTTAAGTTTAAGTTTAACAATGATACTATCAGCACTTTTCAAATCAGGTGAGATAATCTTCGTAATCACAATGTTGTGTTTTATGAAAATTGCAATTCCGCCAGATGAATAACTTTCGTTACAATTGGCATATAAGTCAAAGCCTGATATAGAATAATTGGATAATTCATGGTCAAAGATCCATATTTCAGATAAAACTATAACATCAGGAAGTGTTTTAAAAGAATTATTCAAATATAGACAGAAACTATCAAAGTTTTTTCTCATACTTTTAATGTTTTGATGAAGGATAGTAATGTCACTTAATTGGGGATCATAATAAGTACCAATAGAAATATTACTACTATTAATACTAATCCTAGTATCATAGAGATCAAGTAATTCATTAGATTGAGATTGCATAATTAATGTATAGATTAATAGAAGAAAAATAAATAAAAAAGTATTATAAACAATTTAGATCATCAATACACATTATGAATTTGATCTCCGTTCCAGTAGCCTTACGCATCATTATTCTGCCGTGTCTCACCCAGAGAAACTCATATTTATGATTTCTCTTTGCTGTTTTCGCCTCTTTCAGTAGCATCTTCGTTTCATATAACAGCCAATCGTTTATGTAGATGTTGCCTTTACAAGAAGAGAAACATTTCTCTGCTTTGATGGGTTTCTTCTTTGCATATGAAGCCGACAAGATTTCCTCTTTTATTCTTCTGCTACGGAGTTGTACCACTACTGTACCAGATGCTTTTCCCTTGGTTTTCTTCCTATAGCATGTATCAACATCGTTTTCAGCTATGTTAACTCCGACGCCTTGTTTAATAATTTTAATAGCTGTTGCTGCAATATTTTCATTCTCTAAGAGAGGAACTTCGCGCAGTTCGATGTGGTGTGAGTGACACATATATTCTGCGTGTACCAGTCTCTCTTTTGTTGCTTTAAGCTCAGCTTTAATTGTTTTATTTTCTCTCATAATTTCGGAGAGCATTTGTGTTGTCTTCTCAAGTTCACTTATTTGTTGCTGCATGATGAGTAGTGATTTTACTGTATTATCAAGTGTCTTTTTCAGTTCAGTGACGTTAACATGAATACACTCTAATGTTACTTTGTCTTCTGTTGCTGCATTTTCGTCACTTCTAACACTTGTTGATACCGAAAGTCTGCGCGGGTTGTTTCTGTTTTTTTGTAGACAGGTGTCACAGGTCCACGGTTTTCTTGATTTATTAATGTAGTCTATATCAGTCGGTTGAAGTTTTACACACTCCGCATGCACCATTAGCTCACAATCCCCACATTTAATATAACAGGCATCTCTGCCCAGTCTCGAAGTGCAGATCTTACAACTCATTTTATTTTTATTTTTATTTTTGTATACTTTTTTTTTTCTTTTTTAGCCACTCACAGTTTTACGTCCACACTCAACGCGACACTCTCACATCAATAAAAGAAAATTCAATTAACGGATGTAACCTTCTACTCCAAAGGCCATTAAGGACTTCGATATCTTCTGCACGAAGTCCGCAACATTCTTCTTATCCTTAAGGAGAAATGATTGCAGAAGGCTTACGGGCGTCATTACGAGCCTACCTGTGCTGCATGTTGCGAGGAAGATAACACAGGAGAACACTTTCTCTGCGACTGCCCCGCATTTGTTCGCGCACAGTGGTGCACCCTTGGGGCCAACGGGGCGTGCCGAATCTCTTAGCTCTACATCACTGGAGCCCCTCCTCACTCTTCTCCGGACAACGGGGAAAATACAATAAAGACAAGGTGTCTGTCTGGTAGTGCAATGGACCAGTATTTGTGTGTGAGTGCTCCAACAGATAGTAGAAGCCTCCAACAACATTTTTTGACACCAATTTTGAATTTGTTTATGTTAGATTCGAAGAAGCAAGAACTGGCAGGGGAAGAAACATGTATGCTTAGAGATTTTAATATGCGGAGATAGAGAGATAAATATCAGTGGGCCGAACTAGCTGTTTGGGGGACTCCGGATGTGGCATTAATTAGATCAAAAACAGAATATCTGAAAATATTATTGTGATGACGGTTTTCAAGGTATGACAAAACCAGGGAGAAAACCAAGAACAGTGAATTTAAGAAGTATAAATTGATGCCGCGTTTTGTTGGAGGCCGTGTTCGAAACTTTGGCAACAACGTCTACTTCTTTGCTTTTGCCAACCATATGTGAACACACGGATTGTGAGACAAACTAAATTAGGTTAGTAGTTGTCGATCGCGCTTTTGAGAACCCATGTTACTTCACTCTCAAAGAGTTTGGGAATGCAAGAGATTTTGGTTTGGTTTTGTGTTTCGGTAGACATCGCATTCTTTGTATACACTTTTCAAAACTGAGGTTGGAGCAGGTAGTTGGCGCATTTTTTTTTTAAAGTATGGCAAGGAACTAGTTACGACCGGACTAGAGGCATCTATTAAGTTTCGTAGTTTCTCGATTACTAAGGCAGAAGTTATAATCACCGACTGCAGAAACGTGTGGGGGCAGTCTTTTATATAAGTCACGATCGGGTTTAAGGACCTGTTCAGTGAACGATTGGCTGAAGGAATGCACAAACAATTTGAGAAATACTTTTGGATCATTGGAAGAGGAAAATTAGAGGGATAATTATCAGCTTTAGTTTTTGCAATAATAAAGTAATAGAAGTTCTTGGCATCTCGGATAAGAGAGGATTGCATTCGGTTCAATTATCGGTGGTAGGAGATTTGCATAGCGAATGCCGTATAAACCTGTAAAGTTAGAAACAGAGCGAGACTTAGAGTAGGCCTTCCACCATTTGTTTCTTGTTCCTAAGGGATAATCTGTGAAGAAGATTTTCTTACCAGACGAAGTCTTAGTCTCCACAAAGTGAATCTCGTCGCCGGATTTGGTACGAAAAGTTGAAATCGCCATAGATTATGAAAATGCCATTGGTGCTTAGTTTAGTTTTAATTAAAACAAAAAAATAAAAAAACCGTACAAAATACACGACAGAAAGAAAATAAAAAAAGGAATAAAAAATCAAAATAACAAAAAAAATTACAAAATTACTAATAAAAAGAAGATATATGTATGTACATTGTACATAATATTTTATATTATTTTATTGTAGGGTCAAGCTAGTTTGAGTTAGTTTTATAATCAAAAAATTGTACGATCTAATGCTCAAAGAGTTCATTTGTTTTAATTATTATAAGTTAATAACAAGGCCGAAACACATAATTTTAAGTTGTTCCGTCTACTTTTAAGAGTGTCGTAGAAGGCCGGTAAGGTATTTTAAGCTAGTTACGTTATTTAGCTGCTTTTAAGCATTTTTGTATAGCGTAAGATAGTTCTAGAAAATACGAAATAAAAGTGAAATATCAGTATGGTACCATAATATGGTACGCCATCTACCAACGATATCTCATAACCACATTTGTTTATTTTCATCGATTTATGTAATAATGTTACCCTTGTTACACGTTTCTTTTATCTTCTTTCCAGGCGTCTCCTTTTACAGCACGCTTAAAAATAACTTAAGATCTAGTCTCCATTGGTGTTCTTGTCTTTTTCGTCTATGAGAACAGGGCAGAGCGACAATTCTTGTGGGAATACAATGTCCGATCACATAACAAGTGCACAGAGACATGCTTTCACATTACATATGTATTATAATATGACATCTCCCACCCTTAAATTTTTTTTCAAAAACATAATAATTGGAATTATTACACAATTATATTAGTGTTTTACTGAATAATAGATTTTAGAATACTTCGCTGCAACTTATTAATAAGTACACGTGCATACATACATGTATGTATCCAGTTAGTACAGGACTTCATTACATTTCAAATTGAATTAACTTTTTGTTATTTGTATTTGTGGTTGTACGTAAATATATGTGGGAAGTTTTAATTATTTCCTATTGTTGTACAAACTATTTCTAATAAATAATATAAGCAAACTTCAATGCATCATTCATCAATTTTCTCAATACAAACATTTCCTCTTTCTTTGCTTCTTACAATATTTGGTAAGCCTTCGGTTACCTGCGTCTATAACATAATTTCCTAGTTCCTACCATTTTAAAGTTGTTTAATCTTTTATATTTTCATTTGCACTTTGAAATGTCTTTTACTTACTTACTTGTCAGACTATCAGGCGACCCTTGGAAGATCTGAGCCTGAACAAGAACCTGTTTCGTTTCATATCGGTCCTGGACTCACTGCTTCTAATTGGAGAATAAAAGTTTCTTGACGTTGAAACGTCTGACGGTCTCCCTTGCCTTCTCGAACCACCTCATCATACAGCTCGTAGAGTTCGCGGTTGTGTCTTCTACTCCATTCGTATCGGAAGGAGAATTTTTCTTTCAAAAGAACACAGAATCATCTCTGCTTTTTTGCCTATCGTCCAACATCAAGCATGACTGACAAGACAAGTGTTCTGTAGAGAGTAATTTTGGACATCTTGTTAGGAGTTTTGACCCTAGCTGTTTTGACAGACCAAAGTAGCACCAGCTATCCAGGTAATTGTTAGTCGGATCTCCACTAGGTTGTCATTTTTGGATTTAACATTTGCCTCTAGAACTCTTGACGATGAATGCGTCATATGCGGTTTTGAAGTCAATTAAAAGATGGTGGGTATCGACTTCTCATTGTTTTTTTCCAGGATCTGCCGTAATGCGAAGATCTGCTCTATATTCTATTAGCCATGCCGGTATCCACACTAGTACGTGGCTATTAGTGTGGCACAAAACACCTTAAGACACTTCACATAGTACACTAGATAGGAACTTGTAGGTGACATTGAGCAGGGCTATGCCCCGGTAGTTGAGGCAGATAGAGCTGGGGTGCCAGTCGGGCATGCTTTCATCCTCCCAAATTTGGCATGATCCCTACCAGAACATCACCGCCAGTTTTAAAGAACTTGGCCTGAAGACTATCTGGTCCTGCAGCTTTACTGGACTGCAGCTTATGTATAGCTGAGCTGACTTCTTCTAAACTGGGTTAGGAGATTAGTTCTTCTACTGGGTGTTCTTCTGACCCTATCACTCTCTCTTGGTCTTGCCCGCTAAGCAGCTATTAGAAGTGCACACATTCACTATTTCCTGCGGGTCGGCGACAAGATTACCTTCACAATTTCGAAGAGCTTGGGCGCCCATTCCAAAGAGGAATGTAGAAGGCCCTAACCTTCTGTCTATCTCATGTCTTTTTGATATCCTTGATGAAACCCCATTATGAAACTCAAATTAATTTTGTTATTAAATCTGACTCGGCAATAGCCTACGGCAGAAATAGCCAGTTCACTGGAATCCACAAAGATATGGAGTTGAACTTCGGAGTTAAACTTTGTTATGTCTGAATGATAACTTGAAGAAGTTTTATGCTGTCTAGTTGCTTATACCATTTGTACCATTTAGAATAAATATCTTCTGGTATTAATTCGTTCCATCCCACATTTGCCTTCCATAATTTCTGTAGCAAAAGTTTAGATAAGATCGTAACGTCCGCCAACAATCCCAATGGATCAAATATTGACATGGCAATGCTCAAAACACTGTCCCATTCAGTACTGTTTGAGGTATTTTATTAAAGTTTAAAACAAAGCAGAACATATCCGTCCTTGAGTTCCAATACATTCCCAGTATTTTTTCCGTAGTCGATTCACTTCTGCATATACTTATTAAGTCGGTTTGATGAGTCTCTGTAGAACTATTATTCATTGCTTGAAGAAAATCCGTTGAATTCGACACAAAATTTCTAATTTCAAATCCCGCTTGGCTATGTATTTCTTTGACTTTCTTAGCAACTTCTATTGCTTCTTCAACCGTATCAAAACTATCAACATAATCGTCGACATAATGGTAGTCTATAATGACCTTAACCGCTCGTGGATGGACGTCTTTGTACAGATTTGCATTCAAGTTTTTAATGTATTGTGCTGAGCAGGGTGAACTTTTCGACCCGAAAATCATTGATACATATCAGGCGCTCGCGTACGATCTCCATTTTTCCATAAAAATCGTTGGGCGTTTTGATCTTCCTTTCTTATGTTTACGCGAAGAAACATTTCTCGAATGTCAGCACATATACCTATTCTCCTTTGGCGAAAACTCAATAAGATTGAAAGTAATGACTTTGGTTGATAAGCAGCAGCACCTTTAAGTAACATTGAGTTAAGTGACATACCGTTTGCTTGAGCGGCAGCATCGTAAACTAAACGTAACTTGTTGCCTTTATTGGCATTGCGAACCGCGAAATGAGGAAGATACCAAATACGATCCGATGCGCAAACTTCGTCTGGCAGCAACTTTCTAGCATAATTCTTTTTTACATACTCGAATATTTTCGATTTGTACCATTCCCCAAATTCTTCATTTTTTAAAATTTTGTTTTCAACTAACTCAAGTCGTTTTAATGCCATGCTGTAACTCTCACGCAATTGTATATCCTCACTCTTCCACAATAGTCCTGTTTCATATTGGTTATTTACCTTTTTAGTGGTTGTCTTCAATATCATTTCTGCCCTTTTATCATTTTCGGAAACTACCTCCTTTGCTGGTTGGTATTCTAAACTCTCTAACGTAAAATACTCAGCTACCTGTAACTGCAAATCTTGTAATTCATTTTGTTCTGGAATAATACAGCTAACAACAACTTCTGATTCATTGCTTTCGTTAGATCCAAATAGAGTCCAACCCAGTTTAGTGTTATGAACTGCGAACCCCGTTCCAAAATTCAAAATACTAATCGGTCTTACTAGATTTGTATGTGGAATTCCAATAAGAATTTGTGGCACGGCATTCACATAGTCGTCAACAAGAATTTTTGCTAGCTCGGCATATTCCCTTTGAAATTCTTTAAAACGTAAAGTTTGTGCCGGCAAAAGTAAATTCTTTGTTGTGCGAACATCTTTCATCTGATAGTTGAAAGCATTATTGTAGACACCAGAAATCTAAAGGTCGACGTGTTGGGATATCTCGGTAGTCATTTCATTAGATATCCACCTCAACGATAGGAGATCAGATGCACCCTTAACTACGCGCTATCCTCTCCTCGATCAGCGAAACCTTAGCACCCTCATCTATAAATGCAATTACAACACACGATCCCAACGGCCCACTCAGCTTCACAGGTAGAAACTTAAAAAATGTTTTGTTTATTTTCTGTTCATATTCAATCGCATTTACTATACCATCCTCATGAACAAGATGTTCATTCGATAAATAAACTGTGGCGCCGTTTTATTTTTGTTTTATCACTGAATGCATCTCGGTAGATCCGCTATCACTATTGGGGTCATGAAGCAAACGGTTGTGACGGTTGCAGGCAGCTATGTTACACATTCGTCGGATCGAGCATTTCGCCACTACGTGACCTTGGCGTAAACAACAAAAGCATATGTGGTTTGCCTTTACCAATTTCCAACGATCGTCCACGGAAAGTTTCCTAAAATCCGGACATTGATGTAAGAAATGATCGTGTTTACAGGCAACATAATTCGATTTCCTTGGCGTGGTATCAGTTAAGGCGCAGACCGTATTTGCATTTTTAATGTTTTTTTCATAGAGGCAGTATTTGTGGATATGTCTTTAGCAATAGCTACATACGTTGCTACAGTCTTCAACCAAATATTAAAATCGCGAATGGAAGGGGACGAGGGCAGAAGAGACACTGTATGGCGAGCCCAGTCCTCTCTTTTGTTTAACGGAAGTTTCATAACTAATTCGTCGAGTAAGGTGGGGTTAGATAAGTGAGACGATGCAGAAACGTTTTCTAAAAACACAGTAAGATTGGATACCATCACACTGTAATTGACGATCTCATTCAATCTTGTTTCACAAATGTTTGGAAATGACCTGACCTTGGCTAACTGACTTCTTATTAAAATTTCCGGGCGACCGTAGTGAAATTCGAGGGTTTCTATTATTGAACGTACACTACTTGGATGAATCAAAAGTGCTTCGACTTTAAATTTGGCATCTCCTTTTAGTGCTCGTTGTAGACGCCAAAAATTTTCTAGGTCGGTGTATCCATGAGCGTTCGACGTCTCCTTAAACGCGACTATAAACATAGGCCATTCTTCTGGCTTGCCCGAAAACTCAGGTAGTTCTTGTAGTTAGTTTGATGCATAAGTTGTCAAGGTAAAAGCATCAGAAAAATGTGGGTTTTGAAGGATTGGGTCAAAACTTAGTAATGTTTTGAGTTTTTTTAAATGATTCGATATACCCAGGTAATGTTTCTTTATTGGAGTATTCTTTTTCAGATATCAAACCATTGGATATACCACTTTGGCATAATCGTCTTCAAATTTTCGGTAATAACCGGCAATAAATAATAATCTATATATATAAACATCTAATAATCTAATATTTGGTTTTGTGGAAATCAAAGTTTTTGTATGGTCAGTACTTTCGTTGGATCGGGCTTAATGCCTCCTTCTCTTATAACATGTCCTAAAAATGTTGTCAATTTTTGAGCAAAATCGCGTTTATATACTGGATTTTAAGGTTAGCTTCCCGCAGATATTGAAAAATATTTTTACTTTAACAAAGGTGTTCATGTAATGAGGTGGAGAAAATTAAGATATTGTATAGGTGCACGATCCAAAGTCGATTGGTGTATTATTTTAACACGCTATTTATAAGACGCTGAAATGTACCAAGGGAGTTCTTTAAATCAAATGGCATGCGAATAAATTCGTATTGACCATTGGAAGTTGAAAATGCAGTGTTACATCTATCTGCTGGGTGGACTTCAATCTGATGAAATCCTTTCGCCAGATCAATAATTGTGAAATATTAACATCTCGGAATAATTCTTCAATATTTGATATAGGAAATTTGTCGTCA
Organism: Merodon equestris; assembly: GCA_958301585.1. Taxonomy (NCBI): domain Eukaryota; kingdom Metazoa; phylum Arthropoda; class Insecta; order Diptera; family Syrphidae; genus Merodon; species Merodon equestris. The sequence continues at coordinate 80,497,689 of OY284413.1, read as the reverse complement.
AACGTATTATCGTTTAATTTATTGTACGATGATCGATAACTATTCTCCAGTTTTGCTTGTCGGAGTTGTCTACCTTCTTCCGTACAACCCATATTAAATGGCGTTAACAATAATGCTTTGCTCAAGCATTTCATGAACTTGATGGAGACTTCTTTTCCTTGTACTACTGGATATCGATAGCTACATATATTATAGAGACAATTCAACTCATACAGACAATTGTTTTGTCAAAAAAACTAAAGTAACTAACAACAACAAAAACAACATGCACTTCCCAGTATTGTATGTGATAAGTTTTCGTCTCTTTCGCGAAAGAAAGCAGTAATGTCAGCTATGCGATCTAACAAGAACCTGTTCTCTTTTGACCTGTTTGATCCTCCGTGTTCCAACAACAATCGACATGTTACCAACAACGACAACAGTAGCCGACATAAAATTTATATGCACGGTTCTTTAACTTTTTATTCAAAATCCTTATTAAAAGTTGCTAATAACTTAAAATTGAATAATAAATGTAAATTTGGGTAAAAAAGCGTTAGTTAATTTTGAAATATAATATTCCAATTTTATTATAATGAGTACCTAATAACAAGATTATTAACTATTTACTTTTAAATTCTTCCGAGAATACTCTTTTTGAAAATAACCTTTCATCCGCGATCTCTAAAAGTCTTAACTGCTTTTGTATAGAACATCCAAAATTTGAGTATTTCTCAGGCTTTTCGATTATTCATCAACACGTTCGTAGCCATAGATCAAATTTTGACATCTTTCCCACTCAACTCTCATCTTTGGATCATTTACCGGATATTATTTTTCTCTCTGAAAGGGTCTAGCAGTATAAGGTAGGGTCGACGGCCCCAAGGAGCTATTTTCGAAATAATTTATGGTAACATATTTATGAGGTATAAGATTACCGCTGACACAAATTCAGCCTCCCATCTCACTGCGCTATGGAGATATTTGACCAAATAGGCACTAGGGCGGGTATTTTTTAAAATAATTTTTTTTCGAAAACTATTACAACTATACTAAAAAGACTAATACTGTTTGTTAGATAATAGATGATTCTACATAGAATAATTTTTTGTAGAATTTTTCTACTTTCTTTACGATTAAAAAAAATTTAAATATTTTTTTTATTATTTTTTTCGTTATTGAAGCAGAGGTACAGTCACAGAAAAAATATATAATATAGCTCACTATGTCTAGTATTACAACCAAAAAGTACATACGAGGATGGCGCCAGTATCGCAAGAGCAACTTACTAACGTGTAGTACATTCTAGTAGACGGCTACTGTCGAAATTTCAGCCGGATCGGACTGGTAGTTTTGTTTTGACCGCGTGTGGAAGCGGATTTTAGAATAATGGAAAAAGAGCAATATCGGTCGGTGATTCGATTCTTGTTTTTGGAAGGGAAATCACGCAGCGAAATCAAAAAGCGTTTAGATGGTGATCATCAAAAATTGGTTTAACGAGTTTCAACGTGGTCGCACGTCGGTTTTTGATGAGCCACGTCCAGGTGCCCCGTAAACGGCTACCACGGAGGATAACGTGATAAATATCCACGATCTCGTATTGGCAGACCGCCGATTGAAGGTGTGCGAGATAGCTGAGACAGTAGGCTTTTCAAAAGATAGCGTGGGTCATATCCTGCATGAAATTTAGGGCATGAGAAAGCGGCACGATGGGTGCCGCGTTTGCCCAACCGGACAACAAGCGCAACCGTGAGACCACTTCAAAGCAGTGTTTGACGGTGTTTAGCGCAATCCGAAGGAGTTTCTGCGTCGTTTCGTGACAGTCGACGAAACATGGATCCACTGGTACACACCAGAGACAATCGAAACAGTGGACTTCACCCGGCGAACGTGCTCCGAAGAAGGCGAAGACTGTCCATCTCCCGGCCACCGTTTTCTGGGATTCACAAGGTGTGATCCACATCGACTACCTGGAGAAGGGCAAAACGGTCACAAGGCTGTACTATGCCAAATTATTGGGCCGATTCGACGCCGAATTGAAGAAAAAGCGGCCCCACTTGGCGAAGAAAAAAGTGCTCTTCCACCATGATAACGCACCGGCTCACACCTCCGCCCTCGTCACGCCCAAATTGGTCGAATTGGGCTAATTCTCCAGATTTGACCCCGTGCGACTTCTCTTTGTTTCCAAACTTGGAAAAGTCATCGCCGGGCAGAAATTTCAGTCGAATGAGGAGGTCATCGCCGCCACGGAGGCCTACTTAGCAGACCTCGAGAAAACGTATTTTTCAGACGGGTTAAAGAATTTGGAGCATCGCTGGGTCAAGTGTATGGAGCTAAAAGGAGACTACTCGTATATTGAAAAATAAATCGCCATTTCTCCAAAATTTTTGTTTTTCCTTTGTAGGCTAAGTACTTATCGGACCAACCTCATATATCGGTACTTGATTCAACATTATTATTTATAATAATCTAATTTTTCTCGATATCATTTTCCTGTGGCTACATGGGAGAGATGATGATGTAAAGTAAAACTTCTTTGTAAAGTCATATTCCAAAAATGCATCAAAATCAACTTCTTGGTTAGGGACCACGACAAACTGTTACATTGTTTACATACCGTCGACTGCTTCTAAATTTCCAATGCGGCAATTTTTGTCAGATAACAAATACCTGTGGAAACTCTCTTCTTTACCTTAGCCTTTTATGAATTTTAGCACTGCCATATAAACGTTCAAATTCATTTTCCAATAATAAACGAAGTTCTTCGTATTAAGCCACGGCCACCGAGTCCAGGAACAGATTGTATGTACCTGTCATCTTACCCTGTGTTTGCAAATATTTCTGCTTTTCACTCAATTCACAGGCGTCTGGATTTTGCTCAAAGTTTTGAAACCTTAACGAAAGCTTAACAAGAATCGTTTCTTCGTCAAAGTCTGGAATAATTTTTGCAAAATTTTCTACTGAAATCTTGGAATCGTTTTGTTTTATTTCGTCTGCCTTAATTTTTAGCGTGAGCAATTGAATGACTTCCCGCAAACTCACTACATTTTCCATCTTTTTTTTTTCAAATTGTATGGTGTGGTGCCATGACATAAAGCCAAGTGACAAAAGGCCAAATATTTTGAGACATAAAACTATATTGAAAAGTAAATCGCCATTTCTGCAAAATTTTTCTTTTGTAGGTTAAGTACTTATCGGACCACCCTCATATATATAAAATGGGTGCAACATTTCCAAAAAAAAAAAAATATAACTTCTTATGACCTTCCTGGCCAGTAACCACTTCACATTTGTATTTCGAACAAATGTTCTTATACATAAGTATAATTACGCTATTATACGAAATATAGTAAATGTGAAATGTAATTTTGCACACAGAGACCAAAAAACTTGTTTATACGAGTGCCGTTACCTAATTGGGAAGTATACACGCTAGTGATAGGTTCGCCTGGTCTTTTCCGATAGCAGCAATCACAGTGAGCAATTAAGACAAAGAGCAGTTAAGCGAAGCTGTGATTTAATCGCATTTATGATCACAATTAAAGGAATAATAAAAATGAGGAAGAATTTTTGAATATGTACATACAGTCAATGCAGTAGAAACAATCATTTAAGACATTCACTAATACACTAGTATACATATTATAGGTAGTTTGAGAATATAAATTTTATTTTAGACTATATTTTAAAAATAATAGTTTGCTGAGTTTCTTGTGAGAGAGCCTGGAACGAACTTCAGTAATAATACTGAACTGTTGTAGCTACCATGCAACATCTTATTTTTACCAACGCACTCAGGTTGGGATGTACATTTTTATTCATACTCCACCACTGCAGTGGACTATCTGTCCTTTCAACCGCTTTGTCGTTAAGGTAGCGCTAGAATTCAAGCACCGCGTTCGACATTCCACTAGTTCTGGGCTCTATAATAGGCATTTTACTATCGAATAAGCTCCAGTTAGAGTAGTCCTTCGCGGTTTCTACAATGCCTTGTGATGTGCTTGGTAATAGCTCTTGTTTTTTCCTGCTAGTGTTGGCAACCCAATTTGTAATATCCTTTTACACCACCCTGAGGGCGGGTTTATTTTCAAACACATGTTGCTTGAATCGAGGCAATATACACATAACTCGGAAGCAATAACCCACTCGACATCTGTAAGCATCTGAACTTGTGAACTAATGCTAATAATCATTATCTCAATGGCTTCTTTCAGAGCTACAATTCTCTCTATCATATAATATGTGGAGTTCCACCTCGTTCTTACGTCATTTATAACGCTAAGAGGTTGTTCAATACCCAACATGATCTGGCTATGTATCAGTTTTTCATTCGCTTTTGGGCTTCGCTTTATGTAATTTACTATTTCTTTAATCTTGTTCGTTGTGTATCTGAGCTTTCTAAAGAATCTTCGTTCCCGACATCACACCGAAAAGCCAAGGTTGCTTGCACACACAAATTAGTGAGCAGAATAACCGTAATGACGTTTGTTCAAGTGGTCTTTAACTGCTTTGGTGATGTTTGCAGCATTGTCAGTTAAAATAATCAAGACCTTGTCTTTTAAATTCCACAACGTCAAAACACGGTCTATTTTGGTTGCAATGGAAACGGCGGTGTGGGCCTTGAAATTTATTACACTCTAACATTGTATTTTGAAAACGAAAATGATCATCAATATAATGAGCTTTTATACCAATGTAATTTTTGTTATTTATGGATGTCCACTGGTCAGTGGCTATGGAAACACTTTTTATATTTTTGATTCTTTCTTTTGATAGCAGGAGGCACTCATTGTACATACTGTCTAATAACGTGTTGGAAAGAAATTTCCTACTCGGAAGACAGTAGGTAGGAGTCAGTGTCTTCATTAACTCCCTGAAGCCTTCATCCTCAACAATATAAAAAGGCTGATAGTCTTTTATAAATAAATTCATCACGAACCTATCTACTTTATCCTTCTGTTGCACAGACATTCTGGACGGTACAAATTGCAATACCTGTTGCGTTAAACATTGGTGAGATGGGCTTCGATGGGCTGGAATGATTTCAGCGGATAATGTCTGCAAATTTGCAAATTTGCAAATTTTACACACAGCCATCCTTCCGGCTTTTGGCGTAAAATGAACCCAAACGTCACCTGCTTTTTTTGCGATAAAGTTAAAAAAATAAATCCAGAACATAGACACAAAACACTCATAAGCCTACGAAACAGAAATTAATTTTTGAATCATACGCTAAAAAACAACAGCAAATCGATAAATAGATTAGTTCTATTTGTATTTTTTCTGATCCTTTGTGTCCCATTTATACCACTTGGCAACGTTCACAAGCGGAAGTTATTTCACGAAAATATATTTGTCATTGAATAAAAGTTTTAAAACTTAAGAAGGCAAAAACTAGTCAATTAAAAATCATCGTGTCCTTAAATATTTTTCATATTTCACATTCACATTCTGGTGAACGCACCCCGTGGCTGAATTGGAATATCTCTCTTCATTCTATAGTTTTTTTTTGTAACTAACATAATATACGTTTGCACGCTTCTTAGGTTAGATATTGAAAATCGAAGACACGGCGAAAAGGAAATGAATGATCCCATACACATGCTCCGTAGCGGAAAGAGGATGGAAATATCCATGCCACACAAACTACAGCAAACATCATTCTCCCATGTTCTCTTACGTGGTTCTGCACTGTGCAAAAGTAGAAAACCAGATAAGGGAGCAGCGAAGAGCAGTCACTGCTCAGCAGATTGCTCAGAGCAATCACAGTTTCTTGCTGCTCCGAAAGAAGAACACGGTTCTGAGTAGCAGGGATCGCAATAGCAGTCTCACCACTAATGCACGCTTCGTCAGCGACTCAGCATGCGAAGCGTACGAAATGATGATTCATCAAATCCCGTTAATACGGGGTATCGGCCTTGCCCCTGACCTTGGTCGATGGTGTTAACTCATTGTGTTTGTTTATCTACCATTCTCATGCCGATCACTGACTATAGAAGTTCTACATATATGCATATTGTTTGGGAATATTATAATATTTTCATAGAAAAGCTGTTTTATTGTGTTCAATTAATTACTGTAATTTAACCTGAATCATGTCTGATAAATTTAAAAACTGTAAGTCATTGTTTCAAAAAGAATATTTCAGTAAGTGACGTGATATGTAACAAATGTCGTCTAAGTTTTTACAAACAGACAGTCTCGATTTCAAAAAAATCTATTGGGGGTGATACTAACAGTGATAGTGATCATATGGCAGTGGAATCTGTAGATAGAAATAATGATAATGAATTTATGTGTCACATAACTAGCCCCGAAGAGAAGAATTATATTAAAATGCCTTTCTCACGAGTGCTATTAATACATAGGTTTTGTATAATATATCGCAAAGAATGAAAACTGCGAGTAATATCTCTTGGAACGCGATGTGATGTTTTCGTAAGAAAAAAGATTTGCATACCCAATGATGATCGTTGCTGTGAAGAAACGAAGATGACAAGTCTCGCTTATGTGTAATTTTTAACACGAGTAGAGTACAAAAATCGGAATTAGTTACTTTTTTAAACATACTTGCAGAAACATCTAATTTATCATTGTTCGGTCGAATAGAAAATAGAATATCAAAAGATCAACTTAAAGCCCTGACAGGCCTTACTTGGAAAAACATTACAGAACATAAACAAATGCTACCTTCAATGAGAAATACAACGATCCAGAGTGTGACGCAAGCTTTAATTGTTTTTGTTTTTAAATTGAGGACAGCAAATTCAAATAGAACCATTGCTGCTGTTTTGGGTTTGCAATATGAACAATACGTATCAGAATTGTTTAACGAGGCCGTTAAAGGTTTCGAGAGAGACATTTTACCAAAATATTTTAGCTATAACGCAATTGTACGTCAAGATCTTATATCTAATACCTCAAGTACAGCCAAGAAATTGTTAAATCTATCTGAAAATCAACTTGTTATTATTTGCGATGGCACTTATGTGCGACATCAGAAAAGTCAAAATAATTTTTATCAAAGAAAATCTTTTTCTGGGCAGAAAAAACTCATCTCTGCACAACAACGGTTATATCACAGACTTTGCAGCGCCTTTTTACGGCATCCAAAACGACGCTTCAGTATTAAAATTGGTTTTACAAGACTCTACTTATAGAAATTACTATCACTCAGTGATATTTTTATTGTAGATCGTGGTTTTCGCGATTCAGTTGATCTTGTACAAAGTAATGGCTATAAAGTACTTATGCCTGCTTTGAAAGGGAACAGGTCTCAATCAACAACATAAGAGGCTAACGAATCAAGGAAATATCGTCTTATATAACATAATTCTTTGGATAACAAGTACCGAAGTTGAAAGAGCTTTGTAAAATTGCTGGATTTTTTACAGAACAAATATGGCCAGAGATTTGATTCTAATAGTGATGAAGATGATGAGGTGCTTGAATACATGGAGAGCAGAATAGCCGTTGAAAATACTCTGAGTGAAGAAGTTATAACAAGAAAATGGAATCGTCAAAAGTCGGCTTTCCAGCAGCTGATATAATATGATTATATCCAATAGCATACTACATATACGCAAATCAACAGAATAGACATGAGTGTCAACTGGATTCCCTTGATTTGAAAAAGTTTTTAAGGATTTTAATATTATCTGGATACCATAAGCTACCTCGAGAACCAATGTACTGGTCTCTAGATGAAGATATAGGCGTAGATTTGGTCGGCAAAGCCATGTCGAGACATAGGTTCCGAGATATAAAAAGAAACGTTCATCTTGTGACAGCGACTTAGCAGCAACATCGAACGATAAAATGTTCAAAATAAGACCATTGAGAGAGAAACTTATGCAGAAATTTTTTAGAGTGGGGAGTGTTTCATGATAGTATTTCTGTCGACGAATCAATGGTGAAATACTATGGCCACCATCCAATTCATTCGTGGGAAACCAGTGCGTTTTGGATATAAGAATTGGGTAGCAGACAGTTCAACTGGATTCTGTTACTCATTCGATTTTTACTGTGGAACATCGCAAACACCGACTTCTGAGCCTTTGGGTTCTCCCATAATCAAACATTTATTGAAGAAACTGGCTAATCATCAAGTTTTTTTTGACAACCTTTCACAGGCTGCGGTCTTTTACTGGAATTGAAAAGCTTAGGCTACCGTGCTACGGGAACAGTACGAGAAAATAGGACTAAAAAATGTCCACTGATTAGCACAAAGGAAATGAAAAGGAAGGAACGTGCCACTTACGACTACAGGTTTGACAAGAAAGGTGAAATTTTATTGGTAAGGTGGAAAGACAACAGTGTGTGTACCATGGCAACCAACTACGACACTATTGAACCGCTAGGGACAGTCAAGCGATGGTGTCTAATAAAGAAGGAGAAGCCAGATGTAGCTATACCACGCTTATTCCAATAATACAACAAAAATATGGGAGGAGTGGATGAACTCGACCAGTCTGTCTCATTATATAAGATTGCTGTACAGGGTAAAAAGTGCTGGTGGGTTTTATTTACATACATGTTAGACGTGGCTATTGCTAATGCTTGACGCTTACATGTAATGAGTAATGATAATTCTATGGATCAACTCATGTTCCGCCTTCACATCGCACGATACTATTTACGCAAAGGTGAACAACGGAAATCGCGCCAGGCCGCATCAATAGTTGATGGCCTTCCTCAAAATGGAGTTGGACATTATCCCGTTAAAACTGCGGTGTGTTCTTTTTCATTCAAGAGTGCGTTGGCATTGTGGAAAGCGTTTAAAAACACTTTGTGTCGAAAAGGCGTGCTTGGAAAATTTTCATATTTAGGCTGTCAGTGTACTCGTACTCAATCGAGTACACCCCTGTTATTTCATGTAAATTACTATTTTTCATTTTTTTCTTGCTTTAAGTGTTTTTGTTCTTATTTCAAAATTAAAATAAAGATAATTAAACAAAAATGAGTACTTTTTATTTGACTTCTAATTGGTTAATCGCGAACCTACCAATAATTCGTCCACTTCCACCATTGCAGCAGTTTCTATTCCACCTGTGGGCATCACAACCCATTGTGGGTTGAAATTGAACCCCCTTGGGCAGGAGCAGTGGTGCCGATTCGCCCAGACATCCCAGCGTTAGATTCGTAGGCGACCCAGCTGGTGGCACTGTACTGCTCATGGAGTTTATAATTATTCAAATGCTTCATTTACCCTCAGACGCACTTTATCAACTTCTGCTTCAATGATCTCAAGCCAGTAATTGTTCAGACTTGAAATAGTTGGCTCTTGTGCGGGAAATTCACATAACAATTCCTCAATCTTTGTTTGACTTAGATGGTCTTGGTTAGTTCGTTACAGACCTTTTGAAGCAATAAGAACTAGTTTCCTCCTTATTCGGTAGGGATACTCAACCTTTCTATTAATTTTTTCCTAATTAAACGTGTTGCTTGTCAACGTACATATTTCTAATGCCTTAGTTTGGACAATAAATTGAAAATCTAAATGGGTTAGAAAAAAAAGTTTTTCTACAACAACCACAATAGTCAATGGAAAACGCCTGGCCAAATCTTGCTACACACGTATCAAGAAACGTATTTATCTCACATTTCATCCGAAAAAGAAAATCTCTGTTTACCTATTGTATGTCCGTCATGTAATTATTAGCTTTGTTTAGTGCATTATTTATTTTTTTTTGTTGGAGGCTTCTACTGTCTGTTGGAGCACTCAGACACAAATACTGGTCCATTGTACTACCAGACAGACACCTTGTCTTTATTGTATTTTCCCCGTTGTCCGGAGAAAAGTGAGGAGGGGCTTCAGTGATGTAGAGCTAAGAGATTCGGCACCCACTACGTCGGCCCCAAGGGTGCGCCACCGTGTGCGAGCGAAGGTGGAACAGTCGCAGAGAAAGTATACTGCTGTTTCATCCGGCGTCTCACTGATGCCAAACACGTAGAGATGCTTGGCAAAAGTGTAATGGCCCTTAATGACGCCCGTTAGCCTTCTGCAATCATTTCTCCTTAAGGATAAGAAAAATGTTACGGACTACTTACATACATTAGTGCGTACGCGCTTAGTCATCCTGCATCCTGGATATTCCCTCCATCTACGACTGTGTACGGTAAATACCCAGTTATTGATGTCAGATTTGACCGTGGAAGCAGGTAGACCTAAGGCGGGTTCACGTTGTGAGAAACTCTCCTCTGAGCCTCTTCTAGCGAGTTCATTGGAGATCTCGTTTCCTGGGATTCCAGAGTGACCTGGGACCCATACAAGCCTAAGTGAATTTAGTCTTCCGATTTTGTTCAAAAAGGTCTTGTGCTCATGCACTAATTTGGAGTTGGATAGAGGGTTGGACACAGCTTTGAGTGCAGCTTGGCTGTCACTGAAGACGCATATGTTTTTTCCCCTCCACCTGTGTTTCACAACATTGTGCATGGCCATTAGGATTGCGTAAATCTCCGCTTGAAAGACAGACGCATATTTTCCTAACGAGAAGTGCAGTCGAATGTTTTCGCGCTCAAAGAAAACTCCAGCGCCGGATCCCTGCCCAGTCCTGGAGCCATCTGTAAAAATGTGAAGACATTCCATTCCAGGTTCAGTGTCTGGCCAAAGCCAGTCTTGACGCCATGGAAATGTGACTGTGAAGTCACAGCGCAGTAGGATGGCAGGTGTCATTGCGTCAGAAGGCATATCTATGAGACAGGGGTCCATGCGACTTGTACCAAAGACCATTTCTCTTTAGACGAGAAATGGCTTTCAATGCACACCCTCTGCTATGTCAAGGGGTGGATGATTCATTATAGCATCCAGACCAGCTCCCGGTGGTCTGGGGAAGGCCCCCGTGCAGCTGAGACGAACCGCTCTTTCGAGTTTGGTGAGTGAAGCCACAGCGTGTTTGCGTGTTTGCGTGTTAGCCTGCTCCACCAAACAACCGATGCATATGAGATTATCGGTCTTATCATCCAGATCCAAAGGACCTTTGTCGGCGATAAGCCCCATGTTTTGCCAAAGGCACCTTTGCATTACCAAAAAGCTGACAGCGCTTTGGTGGTTTTGGACTCAACATGTTTTGACCAAAGAAGCTTGCTATCTAGGATGACTCCCAGATACTTAGCTTCCTTGGATATCGGGATGGGAATGCCTTTTAGCAGCAGCTGAGTAATGCCAGTATTTTTTCTCCTTCTCGTGAAGAGAACGACATCAGTCTTAAGAGGATTAACCGACAGCCCATTTCTGGTGCACCTTCGATCACATCTAGCGCCGCCTGCGCTTTGACACAGGCATTCGCTAAACATGAGCCGACAGAGAGAACAGCAATATCATCCGCATATGCCTAGGCATAGATTCCAGAGGCATTGAGAGCATCGAGCAGAGAGTCGACCACCATGCACCATAATAGCGGAGACAAGACGCCACCTTGCAGGCAGCCCCTGTTTACTCCAGGCTTGACACATTGTTCGAGGCCTGCATCAGCGATCAATGTCCTGTGAACGAGCATTGCCTTGATCCACAGAACCAGTGCTTCATCTACGACATGCCGTCTAGCAGCGTTACACATGCTGTCGAAAGTAGCATTATCAAAAGCTCTCTCAATGTCGACGAAAATGCCTAGTACGTACTCTTTCCTTTCGAGAGCGCATTCAATTCTCCCAACTAGGTTTTGAAGCGCAGTCTCGCAGGATTTTCCGCGCTGATAAGCATATTGCATGTCCGAGAGAGGATGCATTCGAAGGGCAACTTTGTGCACGTGCAACTCTACTAATCTTTCCATGCTTTTCAGCAAGAAGGATGTTAGACTGATTGGTCTAAAACTCTTGGCGAGTGAGTAATCTTCTTTCCCTATTTTGGGAATAAAGATCACTTTCATCGCGCCGAGGAATAGGTATGTAGGCAAGTCCCAGGCTAACAGTCTCAAGCTCCTCCCTGAATCGCACCCAGTCCGGCTTTCTCGGATTCCGCTTGGGCTGCAAGGGGGAGATCCCACACTTCAATTGGATTTCGATGTATCTATGGTCTGACAGCGTAACATCTGGTAAGACTCTGCAGTTAGTGATGGCCTTCACATGCCTATTAGACAGGGTTAGGTCAATCACTTCTTGTCGTCTCCCCGTCACAAAGGTTGGTTGAGAGCCAACATTGTTGATGTTAAGGTCAGACGAAGAATGAAGTTTAAAAGATGGTCTCCTCTCCGGTTGCATTTGCTGCTGCCCGAAACAGTATTTTGAGCGTTAGCATCGCAACAGATGACGAGTCCAATCATTCTGGCTTCACAGTACTCTACGAGTTCGGAAACCGCCTTAGGTGGCGGGGGCAGTACCGAGTCGTAGGGGAAGTAAGCAGACGCCACGACGAAGTGTAACTTTCGCAGCCACCAGATCTAAACCACAGAATTGACCAAGTTTGGTTGCCGATAGCATGTTCGATATGATGAGGCAGACCCTGGGCCTTTCGGATCGCTCATCATAAAGGATCGCAGCATCACGAGTGGGGTGGTAGTGGTGCAATGGTAATCATCACCGACTGTTAAGCGGAAGGTCTGTAGTTCAAGTCTGACCATAGCCAAGAAAAATTCCTATACGGAAAAAACCCATGCAACAACACCAGTTGTGAATGAGAGATGATCAAAAAAATGCTGACGAAGGCATAACACTCGCAGTATAAAGATCACTTCAAAATTCATACTCTGCGTGTGCATTTCCAATACAAAATCTTAATGGCATGGAATAAAGTTACTGTAAAACTACAAACAACGCGACAAATTCAGTCGAATCTCTCGAATCCCAAGACAACCACCCCCGGAGAGTAGTGAACGAACATCTTCGACACAAACCATCTGCACCCCGTCCAGGTTGTGTGACAAACATCAAAAGAGCGTAACTCTTGAACCTGCACGAATTATAAAAAAAAAAAAAAAAAAAAAAAATCACATATACCACCAAAACCACACAGGCGTTTATTCCACACCCATGGTTCCTGAATGGATACAATGTGATGATTTGTACTACTGCATGCAATTCTGCTACTGAGAAGAGCAGTAGCAGCATTGCAATGCTGTACATAGGTTAATCTGAGTGAAAATCATAGATTTGTGTGAAGTGCCCGCCTCCGATGAGCAGTCTTTGGTCCTCTCTGTCTTCAGATTTTTGCTTTGATCTTTGTTGATCGCCGCATATATCTTCGGACTCCGATTTCCCGCCGCTACGTCAGAGAAGGAGACATCAAGTTACAGTAAATTAAGTTGGAAACAGATCGCCGCACCCACAAGCTACGCTAACAACATTGCTACGTGAACCTGCTGAATTTGCACCTAAACACCGACATCCGTCCGAGGTTGCACACGCTGTCACCCGAATCGACACCTAATGAAGACAAACATCCAATGGCGAATAAAGTTTATAATTTATTAATTGGGGCTTGAGCAGGGACCACAGGTCACGTTTGATGTAAATAAACAAAAGCGTAAGTCATCCGTGAGCCTCACGCCGCTAACAAAATCTCGCGACACCTGTAGTCACCACTCGAAAACGCAGATTTAAGAACTCTGCCCGCGAAATACAACTAGACGCAGAACAAGAACTCCACAAGTTATATAAATAAATAAAATGTAATAAGCAAGAATAAGTGAAGGCGGAGCTCGGAACTCTGCCGGTAAGGCATTGAAGTGAATTGAAATAGTGAAAACAGATTAAAACGGAAACAAAGTGAGAAATCGAAATAAAAATTACACAAGCAAGCCACAGCGCTCAGAAAGAAAGTAAGATAATTAAAGAAGAAAGTGTCCGACGAAAGTAAAGAATTATATAAAAAGTGAAGTAAGACCATAACTGAAGAAATAGAGCCCTTTAGTAGGCCAACGCAGTTACCAACTTGTCGTTGGACAAAAAGGAGACGTAAAACAACGTCAGCCGCTTCAGGATGTCGATATTCATGTTAATGTAAGAATTTTGTTAATTAAAATAATATAAGTTTAACTAAAATAAGCAATTAATAACCTTTAATCGGTTGTAAACTAAGGCGAATATTAATATTATTTATATTTTTAACTACATTTGTGAGCGAAATTTTGTACGTTCATTAGGGGTCTAAAGAGGGGCCTCCCGAGACTACTCGGAATCAAGGAACCCGCTGATCTGCCACCAGCACTCCATCTGTGCTTGAAACTACAAAATCAAAATTTCTGGGCAAGCCACGCCTATGGCAATCAGCTGCCACCTAGAAGAGTGCAACACCAACCACCACAAGGTGCACCACAAAGGAACGCATCCTTCCCGAGATACACGGTGCACAGATCCTCGTGCTCACCAACTTTTCAGAAGACAGGCCAAAATCAAAACAACACAGCTTCTGCATCAGAACCAGTGCAGCCGACATATTTCAATAGACCCTACATTCAAACGCAAAATCCTAACCAGCCCAATATCGGCTATCCTACTCAGAGATTCTCGAATCTCCAAGTCAAACAAGAACTCGTAGGCAGGTTATAGCGCTCAGACTAAACCATCTGACTTCCAGAACAAATTGCAGAACCGAACTGATCCAGTGAAGAACCCAATATCGCCACAGTTTCGGAGTGGAGCACAAAGGAACTTTCACATAAACGCAAGTGAGTCGGAATACCAACAGTTAGCCGAAGCTGAGGACACAAACTGCGAACAAACCCTCGAGGAGTATATAGAATCGATGGAACAATACGAGGAAGACTCAAATATAGACGAAGTATTGGTGACTGATTTTGTCGATATATGTACTTTTTTTAGGCTAACGAAATCTTCGTTGCCTTATCCAACTACAAAATGTTCGGGATTAGATCAGTATACCGCTGCTGTGCTGGATTCGGACAACATGGTAAGATTCATGTGTGATGACTGCATTACATACATTCAAAATGTGGATTTGGTGGTCAAAGAAATGGCAGAAAATGTAGACCGTAATTCCAGTTACCTAAAGCAGTACAAAGAAGAATTTGAAGAGTCGTTAAAGAAAAATGAGACAGAATTGAAAGAATTACTAGCGGCAATCGAAAAACGTTACGCAGAGAGAATAAAAGAAATGAGAAAAGCTCAAGAAGTATGCGAGAAGTCACTTGAAGAAGTCATGAAAATAAATGCTGTCACTGAAAACATTAAAGAACAGAATGAAAAAATATGCGCGGAAATAAAGAAAAACAATGTTGGCGTTTGTAACGAAGTTAAACATTTTGTTGACAAAATGCAAGCAAAATGCGGTAACCAAGTGTCATATGCTGAAACTGTCAAAAGATCATCAGGGACATGTCAAGAAAAAAGGTTTGTACCTGAGCTAAAAAAAGAGTTGCCATTGATTGTTAAGCCAAAAGTGAAGCAGAATAGTGTGAAAACAAGGGAAGTACTAAACAAGAAAATTGATCCAACAAATTTAAGGTTGCCAACATCGAGGGGAGCAGAAATGGAAGCGTTATAATTGCAAGTGAAAATAGCGAAGATAGACAAAAAATACAAAAAGTGATGCAAGATCAACTCGGGGAGGAATATGAAATCAAAATACCAAAGAAAATTAAACCAAAGATAATAATACCATTTATGAAATTTAAAAATAATGAGCAGGAAATTATCGATAGACTAAAAAAACAAAACTGTATTATGGAGAGTAGTGAATTAAAGCTTTTAAAATACAATGAAAATATTAAAAAACAGTAAAAAAAACTATAGCGCTATTCTAGAAATTGATGATGATACATTTACAAAAGTACTGGAAATAGGAAAAGTAAATATAGGATGGGAGAGGTGTAAAGTTTTTGATGGTGCAGACGTAATTATATGTTTTAAATGCAGAGGGTTTAACCATAAGGCAGCGAACTGTAAGAAAGATGAAATATGTCTGAAGTGTCATGGAAAACACGAGACAAAAAGTTGCGAGAAAGAAGATACACCAAGGTGCATAAATTGCAGTAGAATAAATGAAAAATTGAAACTAGGACTTGATGAAAATCACAGTACGATGAGTAAACACTGTCCCTCATATTTGAAGAGACTTGAAGAAAAGAAGAAAAAGATGGGATATTAGCAACCACAGCCCAAAATAAGAGCATTATATTTTAACATTCAAGGTATTATTAATAATTTCGATGAACTTGAAACAATAATAAGCAATAATAACTATGATTTCATAATTTTATCGGAAACGCATTTAACAGAGAATATTGAGCAAAGTGAAATACAACTGGAAGGTTTCAAGTGCATATCATGCCTCTCAAACTCACCGAGAACTGGTGGTACGACACTGTACATAAAAAATCAGTGGAGTATTACCAATACGTGGCAGACAGCAGTCGATTACCAAAGATGGTTACTGGAATGTAAAGTCAGCTACAAAAACATTAACTTGGCTATAGCAGCTGTGTACAGGTCTCCAAGTAGTTCAGAAAGAGATTTCTGTACGTTTTTCAAAAAAGATATATATTGAAGAAGTCACGGAAAGTTCAAACAATATTATAATAGCTGGTGACTTCAATATAGATTGGTCGAAAAATGAGGTCTACAAAAAGGACCTGGAAAGAGTTATTAATGATAACTTTCTTTCACAAAAAATTAGCGACTATACAAGGACAACGGCAACATCTAGGACAATAATAGACTACATTGTTACAAATATATATGACCTATGTACAGAAATTAGAAGTGAATGGAACGTATCTGACCACGAATGCATTGAGATCAAAGTACATAACAATAGTTTAATCAAAGACATAAAGAAAATCGAGATTTTTAAGTATAATAAACAAAGATACAGGAATGATATGAGAGAAATGGATGTTAGGTACGATAATACACACAATTTAAACAACAATGCTAAAAAAATTGGCAACAGCTTAACCAAAAATATACGGTAAAAAAGATCAAAAATAAAAAACGTGATGCAAATAGTTGGTTCAGCAATAGCCTCAGAACACTGAAAAACGAAAAGATCCAGAAGTACATGCAAGCGAAGATGACAAACGATACTAACATTTGGCGAGAATATAAAATTATTCGAAACCAATACAAAGCTAAACTTAAAGAAGCAAAAAATAATTACATTAACCAAAAGATCAGTAATGCAAATGATCAAAAGGCTATGTGGAACGAAATTAAAGTGCTAGTTTTGAACCAACAAAAGCAGGAAATTAATACAGTTGAGTTTTATGGCGAAACCTATAACTGCAGCAAGGACATCGCACAAAAATTTAATAAGTATTTTATCACCAGCATTAACGAAATAAGAGATTCTATCCCACATATCCAATACAAGAACATAATCCCGAGTGCCGAATGTAGATTTAAAATGAAGAAATTAACTGAACAGGAGTTAAAAATACTTATTAGTAAAATGAAAAACAAACGAGATGTTAACAAAGTTAGTCCAAAAATTCTTTTAGACAACTGGTCAACAGTGGGTCATTGTATAACAAAAATAATAAACACCTCAATAGAAACCGGTGAATTTCCGCAAGTATGGAAATGCTCGGTGATCACCCCTGTAGAGAAAGTGAATGGCTCAATTAAGTGTGAAGATTACCGACCAATAAATACAATACAAACCCTCGATAAGGTTATGGAGATAGTTGTAAAACAGCAACTAGTGAAATTCCTTGAAGAAAACAACATAATATCTGACTGTCAATCTGGCTTTAGGAAAGGCTATTCATGTGAGACAGCAATAAATCACATTGTCGACAAGTGGAAAGCAAACGGATCCAGTAACAAGATAACCGCTCTATTCTTGGACTTCAAAAGAGCATTCGAAACAATTGACAGAAGCATAATTTTCAAAAAAATGTTTGAGTATGGAATCAGGGGTATCGAATTGCGATGGTTCCAATCCTTCTTAACAGAGAGGTTTCAGAAAACCAAAGTGAATGGTGAAGTCTCAAGTGAGCTTGAAATAAGGCATGGAGTCCCACAAGGATCAATACTGGGAGCCCTATTATTTGTCATATACATAAACGATATGCCAAAAATAGTGAAGAAATGCAAGATTGCTCTATATGCTGATGACACGCTAATTTATGCTGAGGGCAAGAATGGAATAGAATGTAGAGAAAAATTATCAGAGGATATTGAACGACTGACTAAGTGGTTACAGATGAACAAACTTAAACTAAATGAACAAAAAACCAAATATATGGACATTTATATGGAAAACAATTTCACAATAAAAATAAATAATTGTGCAATTGAAAAAGTTGACGAGATAAAATATCTAGGCGTTATAGTTGACAAGAAACTTAATCTCAATCCCCACATCGATTACATATGTAAAAAAATCGGTTTTTTCAAACGTATCAGAAAGAGTTTGAGCACGCTAACAGCAATAAATGTCTACAACACGATTGTTAAGCCGCATTTTGAGTATTGTTCTACGCTTTTATACTCGTGCTGCAATGCTGGTCACATAGCTAGATTGCAAAAGCTGCAAAACAAAGCAATGAGGTCTATTCTCAGATGCAATAGATACACCGCAGTAGGATGGATGTTAGCTAGCCTAAAGTGGCTGAACATAAAACAACGATGGGAGTTTAACACACTAAAGATAGTGTTCAAAATAAAGCATGGACTTGCACCAGCATATTTGAGGGAAGGAACAATAAGTGTTGGTGAATCACAACCATATGCACTAAGAAATACAGATGACTTTAGAATACCATTTAGAGGCACAGCAGCTGCACAAAACACTATACTGTATAAAGGTCTTGAACTATATAATTCACTACCTTTCCACATAAAATCTGAATCAAATTTTAACGTATTTATAAATAAATGTGTAAATTTAATCAACATGAATGCTATGTAAACTAATTAAATTAATTTGTACGTTAAATTCTGTTGAACTCGTTGTATTGTAATGGTAATAACTATGTCCAAATAAACTTATCTATCATCTATACCTAATGATATAAAAAATGAAGCAAATTTTCAAAGATTTAAAAGAAATGCATTGAATTTGTAAAACATAATGTTTAAAAATTGTAAATGAAATAGATTGAGTTTGTTTTTCGGCTAACTTACTAAGTTATTATAAATTTAATACTAAGTTTTTTTGTAAAGTACTTTAAGTACTAATATAATGAATATTGTAGTCTTCTTGCAGCAAGATAGGGAATAGCCACAGAGCCTAATGAATGGATATTGTATATCCAGGAATCGGTGCCTTCCGGCTCTTGCCGAGAAGAACGCAATTCTTCTTCTTCTTCTTCTTCTTATTTTGAGGTTAAAATAAAGAGTGGCCAGTTCATCAAAATTCTAGTATATACCGGCAATAACACACTCAAAGAGTTGAACGCAATTATTCATACAGCAGAAAATTTTATGAAAATAGAAAGGAACGGAACTTGAATCCGTATTAGACAGCTACTCGTATCAACCTGGTCGAATTAAGAACAGAACATATGACTGCTTTTCAAATAGAATCTCTCCGTATACTAGTATATCAACATCCTAAACTGTATTCCGAAGCCGATGCGAAATCAATCTACATATGTCACTAACATGAAAGGGGAAAGAAGGACAGAAGGATATTATTTGACGTATCTTCTGTGATTTCTGTAATAGTCGCTGTTAAAGGTGTATTGGACGGTTAGCAGAGTTTATTGTTTCGTATGTTTACGTTTGTTACAATGTCAGCTTTTAGGAGGGCATTGTAACAATTATGGGTATGTCGCAATGGTCGTGTCTGTTTATTACTATGTCAGCCCTTGGGCGATTATTGTACTGATTCTGTGTATGTCACAATGGTCATGACTGTTTATGTTTATAACAATGTCAGCTTTTGGGCCATCATTGTACTGATTCTGTGTCGCAACAGTTGCAGTGAATATGCTATGTGACCTATATTATATTAGGTTTTACGTTTGTGTTTTCTGATATAACTCCGCCCTCGTTGGTGTGAGGTTCCGACGAACCTTTTACAATAAGTTGTCTTACAAAATACTTTCTATAACCTATGATCAATATTATGATAAACAATGCGTATGTTACAATGTGTAAGGAAATATTTTCGATATTCTTATAATAATTTTTACTTTCTATTTCTAAAATTTTGTCTCGATTTTCTATATTTTCAAAGTGGATTTCTTCCAGCTTTATATTGGGAATTATGTGTTTTTCATTAATATTAATGAGGAAATTTGGTAATATAAAATGATCGACAATTTCTTTGTTTGAATTGGAAAACTTATTATCTTTTATTCTAATGGAACAATTGGTCAATTTGATAAGTTTAGTTCCGCTTATGTTTACGCTGAAACTATTACAATTGTGGTGGAGTTCTTCAGTATTTAGGTTTTTGGTTACAATTAATCCTCCTTTTATTTCCTTTATTTCTTCAACGTCATTCTCTAGTATGTTGTTTTTAATGCATATATCTTTTTAGGTATTATTTATTTCATATATATTTCATGTTGTATATTTAGTCTAAAGGAAAAACTTCCCAAAGAAAAAGTTCGACCTCAAAATTTGTGTCCGGCGTGGAACGCCATTGAACAGACAGGGTGCCTATTTGTATGGCACTCCTTTAGAAGGGTTTTCCTTTTTACGCTTGCCGTTTTAAGGCAAGAGAATTAGAACTGCCGATTTTTTTGGCTGTTTGATTGACTCTGTCTTTTATTGTGGACTGCGTGGGTTTTTATATCCCGAGTAGTCCATTAACTATTTAAGAGTACACATAGTGACAACATTTGTAAAATATATTATTACTATTGTAACTTATCCTAAAATCTACAATACTTCTTTTCTCCTTCCAATTTCGCTTCAACTCGATTTCCACTCAATATTACTAATTTGGCCTTGGCCAATTATAGTAAGTTCTATTCGATTGGGCGTTACTTATTCCATGTGAAAAGTTTGTCGTTTTTGTTGTTTTTATTTTCGTCTTACTTTAGCTGCTTGCGCTGGCGTATATTGGTCACCAGGCAAATGCACTCATAAGTGCATGCTCAGCAGGAAGTGCTTATGACATATTCCAAGGCACTTGCTGTTGAGTGCAGTAGCGGATCGCGGGTAATGTGCGGTCACATAACACCGTATATTGGTCACCAGACAAATGCACTCATAAGTGCATGCTCAGCAGGAAGTGCTTATGACATATTCCAAGGCACTTGCTGTTGAGTGCAGTAGCGGATCGCGGGTAATGTGCGGTCACATAACACCCTCATCCGTAAGAGAAAAATTATATTGAAAATAGATTTTTTCAGAGCGTGCGAAATTGAAAAGTGAAGTTTACAGGTAACTATTTTTTTTTAGTATATTCATATTATTGTTATATTATTATATTATTTTTCTTAATATATTCTTATTTAATGTTAATCTAGTAAAATTTATGATTCTCTTAATATATATGGTTTTAGTAAGTTGTTGTGCAATTCCTTATTCGTGCCATCTATATCTATAATTGAATTTATGCCCTTTCTTTCTATGATTTTATATGGGCCTTTGTATGGACTAATGTATTTTTTTCTATTTTCTACTTTAATTAATACTAAGTCTCCTATTTGTAAGTTTAATGGGTTTACATTTTTATTGGTTTCTTTGGAATATCGGTTTTGTTTTTCTTCTTTTATGTATTTTTTTGCTGTCTCGATCGAGGTTCGTAACCTGATCTTCAGTTCGTTCGCGTAGTCGTCAATATTCATCGTTGTGTTTGTAAATGTGTCAGTTGGTAATTGGGATAATTTTCCGAATATCAGTTCGTGTGGCGAGTAGTGTGTTGTGACATGAGGTCTTGTGTTAAAGGCAAACATGTAATATGGTAACCATATGTCCCATTCATAGTTTTCTGCTAGATTTAATAGAAATTCGTTTAACACTCGGTGGTTTCTTTCTACTGAATCTAATGTTTAATGATTGTAAGGAGTTGAAAAAATCTGTCTTATTTTTAATGTGTCGCATATGTTTTTTTAATAAGTGGTTGGTGAACTCTGTACCTCTGTCAGATTTTAAGGTCTTGAAATGTCCAAATTTTAAGATTAACTGCTCTACAATTGTTTTTGCTACTATTAAAGCGTCTTTATTTTTTTATTTTTTTTTTTTTTTTTTATTTATTACAATTATAATATGCTACCACAATAAGACAAAGTCTTTTAAGTCTGTGGCAGATTAAAGTACAATTTAGTATAACATTAAAGAGTATAGTTTGATTACAAAAACAAAAAAAACAAACAATTAACTATTTAACATGTTTAAATAAAGGTTTAGAAAGTAATGAATATGCTGTAGGAATACTGCAAGAGAAGAAATCAATTGTCTTGGTTCGACAGGTAGGATTTCAATCCTTCTTTAAATTTTTCAATGCTGCTTTGGTCTCTTAAATATACGGGCAGAGAGTTCCACAGGCGTACAGTAGCGATAAAGAATTGTCTCTGAGATGTCAAGCAAGAGAATCTAGGTAGAATTAAATAATTCGACCTAGTATATACCGGAAGTCGAAGTTTGTCGTAAAGATAGCGTCGCACACCAAGTCGCAGTATTTTAAACAGAAAGGATAGTGCTCTGAATTTTAAATAGTTTTCGAGAGACATGTTGAGGAGGTTTTTTGAAAGTTGTGATACGTGTTCATACCTTCGAAGACCGTATACATACCGAGCAATGCTATTGAATGCAACTTTGAGTTTTCTGAAACTACTGACATCGCTGTTTACGAACATTTCGCAGTTATAAAGCAGTACAGGAATAGCTATTGCTCTAGCAAGTATCAATCGAGTATTAAGTGGGATGAGTTGCTGCGTTACCCAGAGACTTCGAAGAACCCCATATGTTTTATCGACAGCTGAATTTATGTGGTCATTCAAGTTTAGACTTTTATTAAAAAGTATGCCTAAGTTTTTTGACGTGTTAACGAATTCTAAAGGTGAGTTGTTTAACATTACTGAGGGAAAGTAATCAAGTGTCAAGGCATTTTTAGAAATAACCAAGCATTTGCACTTACTCGGGTTCAATTTGAGGTCGTTCTTTAGTGACCAGTCAAATATTTGTTCCAGATCATAGTTGATGTTATGGACACAGTTTTCAATAAGACCAAGTGGGCAGCTTTGATATATCTGAACATCGTCGGCGTAAATGTGCGTCGATGAGTACTTCACTATATTTGGAATTTCATTAATATACATAATGAATAAAAGTGGTCCTAAAATGGAGCCTTGGGGTACACCTTTAAGTACAGGTATAAACTCCGACAAAGTGTTGTTAACACATACAGCTTGCAAACGTCCACATAGATAAGAGGAAATAAGATTTACGGCCGATGTTGATAAATTATAGTTATAAAGTAATTTACTAGCTAGTATTGAGTGATTGACCATATCAAATGCTTTAGAAAAGTCTAAGAGGATCAAAAAAGTAACCGCATCGCCATCTAGTTTTGACCTAATGTCTTCAATTACTTTCGTTAGAGCAGTTAAGCAGCTATGGTTTGGTCGAAAGCCAGACTGGAATTGAGTTATAAGGTTACGCGAGTTAAGATGTATATTAAGTTGCTTTTGAATTATCCGTTCACAGACCTTCGACAAAAAAGGCAATAGGGAAATGGGTCTAAATTCTTCACATATTGAATTTTTTGATATTGGGATCATTTTTGCCATTTTCCACTGATGGGGAAAGATTCCGGTGGTTAATACTGTGTTTATGATGTGCTAGAGATACGGCAATAAAGAGGCAGAATAATTTTAACAAAGGCAGGATGAACAAAGTCAACCCCGGTTGCATGAGTCTTAATCGAGAGAATACTTTCAACCACATCTAGCTCATTTACGTTATGAAACTCAAAAGCTGCCTCATTCGTCGATTAATGACCTATCTCCGTTCTTACATTTATTCTATCAACGTCAGAGCCGCTACTCACTAAAAACCTTCGGTTGAGTTCATTAGCGTCAATATTATTTTGAGATAAAGAACGCTGTTTACCAATTCCAATGTTTCGTAAGTGGCTCCACATGTTTTCCCACTTGGGTTTTCATTGAAACGACTAGAAAAGTGCTGTCTTTTGGCTGTCTTTATCTCCCAAACAACTTTATTTCGTAGGCACTTGTAAGCTCGATAAAGTTCGTCCATCCGGAAACGTTTCCATCGTCGGTAGGTTTGATCACGGTCAGCTATCAGTTCCCTAATTTCTCTTGAGAACCAAGCTTTACTTGTGGAATTAATAACTCTGCTTTTTACAGGAACATGTTTCTCAAAAAGTGAAGTTAAGTTTCTATGCAATAAATCAACTTGGTCATCAGGAGAAGGCATGAGGTAGATATCATACCATGGTACACTTCTTAAGTCTTGTTCTAAGATTGATCTATTTATGTTGTTGAAATCTCGGTAGCTAAGAATTTGTTGTTCACGTTGGTGGCCAGTTGGAAAGTCATATGTAAGGAAAATAAGATCATGTTTTGGAAAGGCTGGTGCACACAGCTTGTCATAGAGAAGAACACTGTCTATTCGACTAACAAAGAAGACATCTAGAAGAGTGCTCGAAGAGCTTGTGAAGTGCGTTGGAATTGTAATATTTACCGCATGAAGGTCGAAAGAGCTCATGCTTTCGGATACCTGGTTGTCATTTAAAAGGTTGCTGTTAAGATCTCCACAAACGATTATGTTTTGGTATCTTGTGGACTCTTCTTCGGGTAAAGTATATAACGGTATCATGTCAATATCATCATAAGGTCTATAGACTGTTCCTAATAGCATCTTATTTACTCCACACACTATTTCTAAAAATATATACTCCACTGAATCACCTATACTAGATGACAATTTAAGTTTACATGTTATATTATCCTTAATGTAAATCGCCACACCTCCGCCGCGACTACCTCTATCTCTGCGAAAAAATTTGTATCCATTCAGAGCACACATCTTGTCATTCACGTGATTATGTAACCAAGTTTCAGATACGCAAACTGCATCAACGTCGGAATTACAAAAGGTATCTCTAAATTCATCAATTTTCGGTACTAAGCTTTGGGCATCAATATGAGATATCTTCAGACCATCTCTTCTATTACTTAAAATTTTAATCATAGTCTTCAAAAATCTATCTCTACTAGGGCCTATGGGACTCACAGCCCGCGCGCTTACATCCATTTCAATTCACAGAAAGAAACACAAACAAGTAGTAGTTCACGGTAAGAGACAAGCAGAGAATATGTATATGTACGAGTATATACTTTAATATGCGTATGTAAAGACAAGAAATTGAAGAAAGACAAAATTCTCAATCTTGCAGTAAGTTCTAATCGAGCACACATAAATTATAAAGTACAACTTAACATAAGAAATCCTATTAAAAGAAGGAAACAGAAAATTAAAAAAAAAAAAAAATTAATTAAAATAAAAGTGGAAAAGTAAAAGGTAGCAAAACAAAGTTACAATATGCTACTCTTACTATTTTTACTAACACGACACCCCAGTTTGTTTTTATTGATCATGTTGATATCTCGCAACAGTGGGTATTGGGTGTGTAATGATGTATTTTGTTAATTCGCATTGCATTGTCAAAATGTATTTGTATCCGTTGGATAGTCTTAAAGATCCTACTGTGTCGATTACTATTGTTTCAAAACTCGTGCTTGGAGTATCTGTAATTATCTGATTTTCTCTTATGTGTCTAGTTTGCTTATTTCTGGCGCATGAATCACAATTGTTTATGAATTTCTTAATCATCTTGTTCATATTTTTCCATATATATCGTTATTTGAGTTTTAAGAGTGTTTTTCTGATTCCTAAGTATCCTCCCTGTAGTGTATTATGGTATTCATGTATCAATTTATTTTTCTCTAAGTCGTCTGTAACTCTTCTAGGGGCTTTGTAAAGTATTATCTTCAATATAGAGGTATTTTTATTCATTTTCTTCCGTTGCAACTCATTGAATATTTTTCTAAATTCTTTTTCTTCTATTCTCTTAAATATTTCATCTTCTTTTTGTAGGCCTACTTGTAATATATTTTTTTCAACACAAATGTCAGTTTCTCCATAATCGAATCTAATTCGGAGGATTATCACTGCATCTAACAATCACTTTATTATTTATTTCTACTTTTACCATGGATTTATTAGTTGCCTCAAATTTGAATTCTAATTTCTTAATTTTATTTACGTCAGTTGAGGACGTGCATTCCCATATGTGAAGGTGATCAGTCTTCGAATGAGATATACATTTCTCCTTTGACGTTGCCCTATTTCTATTTCCTTCTTTGGTACTATCAATTTTTTCTTTTTTTTTTCATACACCTTGTTACTATCTTAATGTTTTCTTTCGTTTCTATTCTGTTAGGAATCATTCTTTTTAGTGCGACTGAATCTACTTTTATTCGAGATAAAGCGTCAGCATTTGTATTTATCGAACCTGGTTTATATAAAATTTCAAAATCGTAGTCCGCTAAATCCATTCTAATTCTTGTCATTTTTGACGAAGGATTTCTATGTGTAAATAGAGAAACTAAAAGTCTATGATCTGTTACTGCTATAGTTAGTTACTATATGGTTTGAAGAAGTTGATTCCCCAATGAATTGCTAGTAATTCTTTTTCTATTACAGCTTTATTTATGTCGTGTTTCGAAAGTGATTTACTTGCATATGAGATTGGCAAGTCAGGACCTATTTCGCCTTGCGAAAGAACTGCTCCTAGAGCGAAATATGAGGCGTCTGTTGTAAGTATGAATGGTTTGTCAAACCGTGGATATTGTAGTATCGGTGGATTTATTAGTTTATTTTTCAAAATTTCGAAAGATTTTTGGCATTCATTAGACCAAATGAAAGGTTGATTCTTTTTAAGTAGAGTATTAAGACACTTAGCGGCTGATGCAAAATTTTCTATGAATCGAAAAAAGCTACGAATCTTCTTACTTCGTCAGCGTTTTTCGGTACCGGATACTCTTGAATTATTTTGTATTTCGAGGGATCCGTTTTAATACCTTCTGCTGTAATTAAATGTCCCAAATATACTACTTCCGGTCTAAGGAAACAGCATTTTGAAGCATTTAATTTAAGATAATATTTTCGTAGTCGTTGAAAATTTTTTATTAAATTTTGATTGTGATGTCGAAAAGTGCAACCAAATACTATGATGTCATCTACGTATAGAAAAGAGTCTGATTCTAGTCCAGTTAAGGCTATTGTGAGCATTCTTTGAAAACTGTTGAAAGAAATTTTTAGGCCAAATGGTAGTCTTTTAAAGTGATAGTGTCCATCCATAGTGGAAAATGCAGTTAAAGGTTTTGATTTTGGGTCTAATTTAATTTGATGAAATGAACTTGTCATGTCTAAAGTTGAAAAATATTTTGCTCTGCCTAATCTGTCTGATACATCATCTAATCGAGTGAATGGGAATTTATCATTGACAATTTTTTCGTTTAGTTTCCTGAAATCTACTACTAATCTCCAATTCTTTTTGTCTTCAGAGTCTTTGTTTGGTACTATTAATAATGGTGAGTTGTATGGACTGATTGAGGGTTCTATTATGTCGTCATCTAGTAATTTTTGTACTTGGTTTTGTATTTCTTTGGTATGAGCGTGAGGTAATCTGAAGTTTTTTTATATAGACTGGGGTGTTGTCTATTGTTGAAATGGATTGGGTATAGAAATTATTAGCTGTTAGAGTTTCCCCTTCTAAGTGAAAAATGTTTTGGAAATCTTTCAGAATTTTTAATAGTTCTGCTTTTGCTATATCGTCAGAAATGTCTAGATTCAGAATTTTGGATAGTTGACTAAATCGTTGTTCTGTTCTTTGAGATTGTATATAGAGTATTTCATAATTTCTTAGTGGTTCAATATCCACGTGAAAATTTTCTATAGTAATCTCTTCATCACGTGTGTTTTTTTATGATTTTTATGGGATGAAACCCTTTTGCTGGTATAATCGAGTTTGGTATATATACGCCTTGCTTTATCTCTTTATTGAGGATTACGCTGTCTTCGTCTATGTTTATATTTATTGCGTGTATAAATTCTGACCTTGGAGCTAATTTTATTCTTTGGGTCCTAGTCTGTATTGGTATTATTATTTCTGATTCCTTTATGTATACGCTTAGTGTATACGTTTCGTAGTCTATTCTGTAGAAGTATTTTTCTAGAAAATCTCTTCCTAATATTCCGTCTGTTTGTATCGGAAAATTTTCATCTACAATATGGAAATCATGAACAATTTCATGATTTGATATTTTGAAAGATATATCTGATGTGCCAAGTGAATTCCTGTTTGTCTGCAACTTTCATGTGTTGCCAGATATTTGATATCAATTGTTTTTTCTTTAATAATTGATATGTCAGCGCCAGTATCGATTAATAATTTTAAATTAGTGTTATTTATATTTATGATTACATAGTTTATTAAATTCTTGGATATATTATAAATATTCAGTTTCTTTGCCCTTCGGTGGTCCAATTTTCGGCCACCTGGGTTAACTTGTTTCCTTGATCCCTAATTACATAAATGTGTCTTGAGTTTTGGTTCCGTCTTTTGGGGCTTGGTCGATTCTGGGAATTTGGGTTTGTCGAATTCGATCTGTTTTGGTTGTTATTATTGGTTCTGTTGTAGTTGGTGTAGTTTCTGTTGTTTTGATAGGTGTTGTTGTTGTATCTGTTGTAATTGTTATTGTAATTATTATTGTAGTTATTGTATCCGTGCAGGGACGGGTTAAGAATATCCTTGCAGCGATACCTCTCGCTTGTCGTAAAAGGCGACTAAAACAAAGGTAAACAAAAATCACATCTACCTATAGACAATTTAGAAAACACCAAGGTGAGCCTAGGGACACATATACCACCATTAAACTGCCCCACAAGTGTACATGCAAATCAGTGGGTTGACACGACTGGAGATCACCGGTGTTGTAAGAGTAAGATCAAACAAAAAAAATCTGGAGCATGCCCGTGTCACAAAAAAAAAAAAAAAAAAAAAAAGGCCAGGCTGAAAAACAATTGGTGCAAACAAATGCAAAAACACCAGCATTTGATTGGCCTCAGCGATGAAGTAATGCCAAACCGGGAAGCCTGCCGCTACTTTCTGAGGTCAAACCGGCGGACCCCACAAGCGGACCAGTAGGAATGCAGTTAAGTGGGAAAGTTATGGTCATACACTTCTGACCATAACAACGCCGGAAAAAGAAAAAGAAGAAGATTGTAGTTGTATTTTGGGTATTGTATATTGGGTTGTTATTGTACCCTTGGTTATTATTCTGTCTCATGCCGTATGTGTGGTAAGTCTGATTAGTCCGGTTACGTCTTCGTGAGTTGTACTTTGGGTTTCTGTTTAGAAAGTATGATATTTGAGCTGGGTTTTGGTTTCTCGTTTGCTCAAGTTTTAAGTGCAAGAGTTATTGCGTCAGACAATGTCTTTGGTTGTGCCGCGAAAATTGTTTGTTTGTAGTCTTCGTTGACGCCGTTCTTGAAGACTGTAAGTGCGTTAGTGTCGCTTATTTTCGTTATGGTCCTTTTTTAGTTCTATTGTACATTCGGTCCTAGGTCTTTTATATGTAAATTGTTTAGTTCTGATATCATAGTCAGTATTTTGTCCTTGTAGTTTGTTATGTTTCCTCTCTGTGTAAGGTGAGACAGTTCTGTATGTAATTGCGGTATTGTTTTATTTGTTTTGAACCGTGCTTCAAGTAATGTCCGTAAATCTTTCAATGTTTTAGGTTCTTCAACAGAATTTAAGGCTGTCTTTACATTTGGGCTCAGTTTTATGTGATAAGCGAACTCTATCAAATCTTGCTTTGAATTGGACTGTAGGGTCTTGTCTATTATTTCTATTATTTTTATGAATGAGTCTAATTCTCGATAGTTTCCGGTGAAGGTTGGGATAGTTTTGGCTGCGGTTTCAATATTAAATGTTGCCATGTTGTTTGTGTCTGTTTCTGTTTTAGTCTGGTTAAGCAATAAAGTTTTTGCTGTATTGTAAGCTTTAGTAAATTTTTCTATTATTTCTGATAAATCTCCTTCTTTAATATTTGTTGTATTAATTTGGTTCGAAAATTCGCTTTTTACACTTACTAATTCTTTTAATTTTAAATCTATAGTTTCTTTAATGTATTGTCTTTTACCAGTTTTCTTAATATTTGATATTATTTGATCTAGTGTTTCTAATATTTTTTGTATTTTTTCCATAAGATATGTGGATGTTAATAAAACCCACGGCTAAAATTCTATTTTCAGTTTATTTCCTTAACCAAAAAAAAGAACAAAACTCTGCACGCGGAATCCCCAAAACGACGGAGGCGATGGAGGGGCTTGACTGCTTGATACGGATGTCGGACGATGAGTGAGTAAATGAAAGCACAGCGGCGATGCAACGGAACTTTCCGTGGTTCATCGAGCTTTTTGGGTGGCGTGATGCGTCGACGATGGGCTGACCGGAGCTGTCAGTTGTTGCTTACTCTAAGGCTGCCGTCACACCGCCACATGGGCCCCCCAGAAGCCTTCCGCACTTTAACGCAATCTCCTTGGAATTTGTGTGCTGCGCCCAGAGCGGGTGCGGAATGGCTGAGACTGAACGTTGTGGCGGTGGTTGTTTCGAATGAATGCATGTGTCGAACTAGCTAGATCCTTATGTACGAACGGGCGCTGCTGCGAGTGCCAGGCTGTCTGCTGAGGTCTGATTTGCTGCATCCTCCGACGGAGGTCCGAAACGAAGTCCGTTTGTGAGCGATTATCATGCGTGGAAGTTACCAAATCGGCTGGGAGTCGAAGTGTTGTACCGTAGACCAATTCTGCGGGGGTAGCTCCGATGTCTTCTTTTAATGTTGATCGCAAACCTAACATGATGAGAGGGAGATGCTTCGTCCAGTGCGCAGAGTCGGTGCAGTTGATCGCCGCTTTCAGGGTCCTATGGAGTCGTTCGACGATTCCGTTGGACTGTGGATGATACGATGTTGTCATGGAGTGGTTTGTGCCTGTGCGCCTGCACAGTTCACTGAAGATGGACGAAGTGAACTGCCTACCTTGATCGGACGAAATCCGGGAGGGTGTTCCGAAACGAGCGATCCATCCTGTAATTAGGGCGTTTGCGCAACTAGTGGCGGTCATGTCTACTAACGGTATCGCCTCTGGCCACCTCGTGAAACGGTCTATAATAGTCAACAAATAACGATAGCCCTCCGATGGGGGGAAGGGTCCAAGCACGTCGACATTGATATCGGTAAAACGCTGATCGGGGACTTGGTAGTGCTGTAGCTTGGCTCTGGAATGGCGATGTACTTTAGTTCGTTGGCAGGGAACGCATGTTCTTGCGAATCTGGCACAGTCCTGGCGGATGTTCGGCCAGATAAAACGTTCTGTCATCAAGCGCACTGAAGCACGCCGACCTGGGTGTGAGAGGTTGTGTGTGGCATCGAAAAACGGTTTGCGCAGGACCTTCGTGATGAATGGACGAACCCGGCCGTGTGAAACGTCACATATGATGGGCTTTGCTAAGTGGGGGAAAGAAAGCGAGGTTAGCTGCAGCGAATGCGAAGGTTTACCTGACAGTAATTGCCGGAGTTCGGTGTCAGCCTCTTGCGATTCAGCGAGCTGACTGTACAAGTCCCTTGCCTCGACCGCCCCAATCCGTGACAGCAAGTCTGCGGCGGGGTTGTCCTCACCCCTGATGTGACGGATGTCGGTGGTGAACTCAGCTATAAATGATAAATAATTTGTTTGTCTTGGCGATGATTTTTCTGGGCGCTGTTTGAAGGCAAAGATGAGCGGTTTGTGATCGGTTTGGATGTGAAAAACCCGCCCCTCTAGCAAGTCACGGAAGTGACGCACCGCCATGTACATCGCGGTGAGCTCGCGATCGTATGTTGAGTAGCGTTGCTACTTGTGGAAAACTTTTTCGAAAAGTATCCCAGCGGCTCCGCTACATTGTCGACCATTTGATGTAGGACCGCTCCCGCGGCCAGATTCGACGCGTTGGTTACTAGGCATAGTTCTGCGCTTGGCATAGGATGTGCGAGCTGCACCGCGTCAGCCAGGAGTTGGCGACAGTCTTCAAAGGCCTTGCTAGCTGTCTCCGTCCAAGACAGCGGAGTTTTGTCGTTCTTCCGATTGCCAGGTGCCATCGGAATGAATTTCCGGTAGAAGTTGATGGCCGCAATAAACCCTTTTAACTGCTTTATTGTTTCGGGGCGCTTGATCGGCTGGATTGCTTCAACTCGGGAACGGAGAGGAGATATTCCCTGACGAGTGATGAGGTGGCCTAAGAATACGAGTTCTGGTTGGCCGAATCTGCATTTAGCGGCGTTGATGGCCAGGTTGTGGTTTGCCAGTCGCTCAAAAACTTCCCGCAGGTGTTCCCGGTGTTGGTCGATGTTCTCCGAAGCGACGCAAATATCGTCCATGTATGAAAATACAAAGTCGAGCCCGCGTAGGACCTCGTGTACCAAGCGTTGGAGAGTTTGTGCCGCGTTGCGAAGCCCAAACGTCATGTGGGTGAACTCGTACAACCCGAACGGTGTAATGATGGCGGTCTTGGGGACGTCGTCCGGGTTGATGGGCACCTGGTGAAAAGCTTTTTGTAAATCGATTTTTGAAAATATAGTCTTACCCCGCAGTATGTTGGCGAAGTCGTGCAGGTATGGGAGCGGATAACGATCTGGTAGAGTGAGTGCGTTGAGGTTTCTGTAGTCTCCGCATGGTCGCCAAGAACCGTCAGCTTTTTGAACCATGTGAAGAGGGCTTGACCAGTTAGACTTCGATGGGCGACAAATCCCGGCCCGCATTAATGAGTCGAATTCTTGTCTAGCTGCCTGCAGTTTGTCGGGGGGTAACCGCCTGGCCCGCGCTGTACACGGTGGTCCGTTTGTTTCAATGAAGTGAAACGCGTTCGAATTGGTTGACGCCCCAGGAGGCGCGAGGCGCGTGATTTTGGGGGACGATAGAATGATGTCTGCGAAAGGTGCATTGCGGTCGATGAGCTGAGGGGTCGGTACGTGGCTGGAGATTGCTGAGAGTTCCTGAAAGTGGGAGTTTGATCGGACATCGATTAGGCGGGATCGTTTGACGTCGACCATCAGGTCATGGTGTTGCAGAAAGTCCGCCCCGATAATTTGAGATGTGACGTCAGCGACGACAAATGTCCAGACAAACGGGCGACGGAGGCCAAGCTCAATTTCGTGTGCGACTTGTCCGTAAACTTTGATGGGAGTGCCGTTGACGGCGAATAACTGCAGTGATGTTGGTCGAAGGTTGCTGGGTGACGGTGATGGGGGAATGCAGGAGATCTCGGCTCCAGTGTCGATAAGGAACGGGGTGTTCGTTGTTTGTTCGCGAATGCACAGGCGGTTGATAGCAGCTGATGGCGAGGCGCGTACTGCTTCGGTCTTCTGGCGTCATTGTACATGGGCTGTTGATGAAGGTTGGCGGAACTTGCAGGGCGGGCGGCAGTTGAGTGCCCTGTTGCCGAAAGTTCGGTGGAACCAGCAGTCGTCGAATTGTTCGATGGAGTTTTCTCTTCGATTTTTCGAACTTCGATTTCGTCATCACTATCTAGGGTTTCTGCTAAGAGTTTGAGGCCTTGGCTTGCAATATTAAAAAGCCCGCGTTTTTTGTCTGTCGGGTGGTTTTAGAAAGTTAATTTTATCTTCTAAGATTTGTAAGTTATGCTTGATTGTGTTAATCATTGGGGTGACCAAAGTCGTGTTAAGTTCTAAGATATCTATGCTGCGTTGGAGATGTTTGTTAGTGTTTTCGTATTCGGTGGTGTTAATGATGTGAAGTACCTTCGTGTATCCGTTTATAAATCTGACGTTGTCGAGTTTGAATACTATAAATCCATTATTGTGTGTCAGGTCTTGGATTTCCAAATGTTGTCCGTTACTTTAAAGAGATAGGAGCAGTATCATTCGCAATATTGACATCCTCGTTACCTAAGGTAGTAGGGTTTTTGTTATTACGATGTCATACACGTTGAATTTTGGAATTTTCTTTTCTTCCTTACATGAGTCTTATAATATTTAAGGTTATTGTCTTATCTTTTACATGGTCTTCATCTAGGGGTTCGCAGTCTATTTGCCTATAACGAGGATGGTTTTTTCCTCCTCTTATTTCCTTAATAAAATGTATTCCCGGTTCAATTGTGACCGGTCATTTGTGTCATTTCTAGTTCGATTAGATTTAGCTATTACATTGGATTTCTTTTGAATAAGTAGATTCCGAATTTGTAGATATTATTCGTGTTTTATCTTTCCTTGTACGAAATCTAGTGGTTTGCATTTTGGTTGTTGAGTGAACACTATTGTTATAGTAACTATTTATGAGAATAAGTTGTTCTCCGATAGGTAAATGTTTTTTCCTGTATCTGAGAGGCATGAGATGTTCGTTAATGGTGTTATTTAACCTTTCGATGTCTGCATTACTAGTGTGTATGAATTGGAGGTAAAATGCATTTCGATCTTCTTTTCTGTGACAAAATCTCGCATTCATTTGGATTTCATAATTTCTAATTCATTGTCAGTGATTATTTTTTCTGTATGTCCATAGACGCTTATATATTTTAGTATTGCTTTCCTAAACTCTCGTTCACTTCTGTTTTCTACCTTGTTAAAGAGGGCTATTTTGCTGAGCTTGTCTATCATTGTAACCAAAAGTGATTTATTGATAGAATAGGATACATTTACGTCTACGATTTGATTGGGTTCAATTGGGGTTTCAGTTATTTTGAAAGGGATTTTCGCGGGATTGCGTTCGTATTTACCTGAAATACATATTTCACAATTGATTATGATTTTTGAAATATTTAACTTCATGTTTGGGAAGTAAAATGTTTGTTTTAGTTCTTCGTATACTTCTTCGATTCCCCTATGATTATTTTCAAGGTGTTTACCTTCGATTATTTTTTCGAGTTCATTTATATCTTCGACATCTTTTAGCATTTTGCTGCATCTTACCACCTTATATGCTCTAAAATGTTTTTGATGCCTTTCCTTTATTATCTCGAATACTGCGACATTTGCTAGGATAGCCGTAACATTATTCGGGTTGAAGTGATTTTTTATTATTTGTTTTATATACATAGGTACTATCTTCGTCAATTTTCTTCATGCCTATAATCTTCCTACTTTTTCCGAAGATTGTTTTATTTTGTATTTCGTAATTGTATTCATCTAGTTGCAGTTTACACCTTACGAGCCATCAGTAGTATTTAAGGTAGAGTAAAATTCGATGTACTCGTAAGTTAGAATTAAATCAACATTGTAAGGGGTAACGTTCAGTTAAAAAAAAATTATTTTTTTAATCGAATAAAATTTCTAATTTATTAATTTGTATAAACGAAATAATTTATTATGGTATTTGAAATATATTTGATAAATATGCCACTGCCTGGAGTTTTCCGCTAATTACACTACTTACAAACCAGGCTATCGTTAAGCCCCCAAAGGAAAGCCTTGGTTCGCGAAGAAGGCAAGGAAAAAGTAAAAGCCCGTAATGTTCTAAGACAAGATATCAAACCCTACGAAAAAGTCAGCCTTCCGGATAAAAGAACGACAATGGCAGAGGAAAATATTTACTAAAAATCAAGATTTATCCGCAACGATGATGGAAAGCTCGTTATAGTCAACGAAAGAGTTGCAACCCAAGGAGGAAATATATCGATGAACAGCTGAATATACATGGAGAAACATCAGCAATGGAAAACAGTGGTAGCTTACACAGCAGAAGGTAGAACTGCCAACCATTGAGGACGAAAAAGAAGCAATTCACCGGCTTAGGAATAACAAGGTAGCAGGAATCGACTATGGGAATCAATAAAATATGCCGGAAAAAAATTAACAGAGAAATTACAGGGGCTAAACATAACTAAATGGAACAATCAAATTATGCCTGAGAAATAGAAAAACGTGATATTAGAGAGACTGATATCATACGCAGAAGAAATAATCGGAAACTATCAGTGTGGCTTCAGGAGCTGAGATGTGATTTATTTGAAGTACAGGTATTTGAAATCCTTTTAAATACCTTCTCAAAAAAAAGCCTTTTGTATTCTATTTGAAATACTTTTGGAGATATATTTTCCATTTTAAAAATCTAAAATACTTTGTAATTAAGTTTAGTCAACATTGAACATAGATAAAGCCAGGTGTAAAAATGATTCATACCGGAAACTACATGATGCGGCTATGGCTAAATATAAGGCTCTTTGGAACCTATGCACTAGGTCGCCGAAGCATCTGAAATTTTCTTGGAAGTTACTTGTAAATCTCCAACGAACCCCTGCCCAACTCGGTGGAATCATATTACAAATGCATAACAGATATCTTAAAAGTTCAAGAAATTTTAAATGAAGCACTGAGAAAATTGGGATTGGCAGTCTTCAAGGAAATTGAAATTCAGTTTTTGGTTAAATATGTTAAGACTTTCTAACCCATAGCTGAAGCAATCAGAAGCTTGGAAGGTGGCAATGACACATACATATTATGGACGTCTTCAACCTAAATTACTAAGAATGCAAAAAATCTTAGCTTCATTGGAAATCGACAATCCAGTATACTGTGGCACGCTAATTAAAATAATTGTAAAAAAAACCCAGAATCTTTAAACAAGTAAAACTGGCCAAGGCTTATACCGCAAGATCTTTATTATATGATTGACTGTTCTCTTAAACGAATACAAGACAAGTAGGAAAAAGGAAGTAAGAAAAAAAAGAAGAGAATTCAAGTACTAAAAAGGTGGTAAAACTTGTTGTCGAGATTACAGCAGTTGTACCGTGAACAGGGATGATATCTTCGTTAAGTCCCTAATTTTCAACAATGATAAAAGATATAATTTAGAAGACCCAAGATTCAAGGACAGTATTCTGACAGCAGTATCATATCCTTTCTTTAAATTGAAATGGGTGCCAAAAAATAAAAAGGAGCAAGTGAAGGATTTGCTTATCACCGAAATCTGGAAAGTGAAATATGATGATATGAAAAGTGGAGCCATGTCACAGACATCAAAAAAAAAGAAAGAAAAAAAAAACGAGTCTTATTACATGTTCCAGGATTCAGACTCCTCAACAACCAGTGTGGGTGGTACCGATATCACGGTAGATCTGGAAACCCTTCAATATTTAAAGGATGAGTGGTAAGTCTAGCGATATTAAACCATTATCCTACAGTAAGAAAAATGTTTTTAAAATGCAACACATGTTTACCAAGCTCAGCACCAGTAGAGACTTTTTTTTTATAGTAGTAGTAGTAGTATTGAAAACTTTATTTAAAATAAAAAAGTACTTAAAGTAACCATTGCAATTTGTTAAACTTAAGTTTATTATGATTTGGCCCAAGGCCGTCTACTAGATTAACAATTCGTTAAATAAATGTCTTAATTGAATACATACTCCTATGTTTATTTAGAAGTCTTCTTCAATAATACGTGTTCTGTACTTAAGTGGGCTTGAAGTGTATTTAAACAAAGCTCTCCAACCAAGTCCACCGTTTAAAATGCTCAGAACATCATTCATATCCATTTTGTTTACACCAAAGTATCTCACACGCAACTCGCTTAGGATAGGACATCTGGCAATAAAATGGAATACATCCTCTCTTTCTTGTAGGTTAAACAGTTCACATAGAATTGGCAAGTCAGGACGATGGGGAATGTAATTTAAATTGATTACTTCACCTCTTACTTTGAATATTAAATTAATCATCTTCAGCGGAAAGCGGTTGAGTAAGTACGTGTGCTCTTGGAGATTATATTTCAGTTGACTGTAAAGCATTCTATGTTGTGAAGTTACTGCTTCCATTTTACATTTATCGCCCAAAGTTGTACTTGCTCTCTTTAGTAGTTTTGTAAAAATCTTCCTTAAATCAGCAGTACTAGTGTCTGTGGTAATGCCCACATTTTCAACTCCTCCCAATTTTCGATGAGATATCTCCTTGTCGAAATAGGTCTCCTGAGCACCAATCTGGGAAGCCGTTCTTCTTTCATCTCCAGTACTTTTATGACATAGTCAAAGTGCAGTTTAAGCGTATCTAAAAATAGGGGCGACACTGTTGTTTCCAAATGAAGCATATAATTTGGAGTTGACTTTGGTAACCGGAAAATTCGTTTCAGAAAATATATCAGGAATCTTTCAACCACTTCAAACTAGCAGTAACCTAAAAACTTGCGCACCAAATAGTAATATAGAGGCAGCAGTTGCACGAAATAATTTAAACCTAGTGCTGTGCTCAAAATATTTATTATTGATGCATCGGCCCCACACTGAAGATACATCTGGAAATGCTTTCCAGATTAAGATTCGCCGTAATTAATACGCCTAGATATTTATACTCCCGAACTATTGAAACAATCTCTCCTTTGAAGGTCCATTGTACATTACGAGCATATCTACTGCCACCAGCTCTGAATATCATAATTTTAGATTTCTCTAAGTTAATAGACAGATTCCAAAAAGGCAGGCCGAAAAACAATTGGTGCAAACAAATGCAAAAACACCAGCATTTGATTGGCCTCAGCGACTAAGTAATCCCAAACCGGGAAGCCTGTCGCTTGATCATTCGCTGCAATCCTTCAACTGAATCCGAAAAAAAAACTATATCATCGGCGAAAAGTAGTCCTGGTATCTGCATACTGGGGCATTTCACGTCAAGCGGACAAGGAAAAAAAAGTGAGCTTCTGAAATTTGTTCATATTAGGTCCAGTTGTACTTCTAGTAGAT
The DNA here is from genome assembly GCA_958301585.1 of Merodon equestris. NCBI lineage: Eukaryota > Metazoa > Arthropoda > Insecta > Diptera > Syrphidae > Merodon > Merodon equestris. The sequence continues at coordinate 80,459,099 of OY284413.1, read as the reverse complement.
ATGAATACGAACACATAATATTTTTTTTATATGATGTGTATTTGTCAAGTTATGGGCTTCTAAAGAATCCTCTATATCAAAATTCGTATATTTTGGAAAAATTTTTTCGTATTGAAAAAAAGTACAATAAATTTTCAAATTACCAGATTTGCATCAAAAGTTTCCTGCTCTTTTTAAAAAAGAAATCAATTTCGACAAAAAAAAAAATTTTAATGTTCAAAACCGGAAGTAAACATTTCGAAACAACATTTTGGAAACTTCGACCAATTTTATTTTTATTTTTCTTATTTCAAAATATAGCTTAGAGTACATATGTATATAATACATCAGAAGTTTTGAAATGGGATCTGCATTAGTTAAGGAGATAGGTAAATTAATGTGTGTACATGTAGCAGTAAGTATGATGTTAGGCGTTTGTGTATGTCGGCCGGCTGGTGCGAATAGAGTTAGTATTATTGTGGTTTGTATAGTATTTAGTATGTATAATAGTATTAGTAGAATTAGCATATAGTATTAGTATAATTAGTATTTAAGTGTTAATATTATAAAGAAATAATGTTTGTTTGTTAGTTTCTAAGTTAGGGTACCCCTACCCTAACCTATCTCCGGAACTACTAAAAACGACTACTACTACTACTTAAAACTGCTGTAAAATTAAATGATAATGTAATGAAATAACGTAATAATAAATTCAGAACGATTTTACTTTATAATTTTTACAATTATACCTTGAGCATCTACGCAACTGGTTCTTTTTACAAGAATACCTTCCGTTGTCGGAATGAAGGCATGCAATTTTTTAGTTCCTGAAATGGTTATTGCAGAATCAAATTGGGGTTGTAAAAAAATTCTTTCAAGATTAATATCATCTTTGGAGCAGTAATAAATCGCTGTATGTTTTAAAGATGATTTTGCCCATTTATATAACTGCATTGGTGAAACGATTGATCTACTTGCAGGTAATTGTAGACTTGCACGCGTCGCTAAACGTTTGAGGTTTCCCCCAAGACCATCACATGGCCCCTTTCCATGAAAATGTAACTCTGCATTCGTATTAAAATCATGTTTATAATAAAATAAATTCACAAAATTGAATCTATTTTTAAAATGTTGAGATGCACCATCGGTTATATATATAATTTTAGACACAACTATTGCTTTTTCAAAAAGGTGTTTGTTTTGTATTTTTTTGGTAAGCGTAAAAAGTGGCTGTATCATGTTTTAAGTCATCTGAAATCATAATAATGCTGCCATGTTTTATTTCAATTCCGTCTCTATAATAAAACACCGAAGTCAGAAGAGCAGCATCTTGGACAACGAAACTATAATTTTCTGCAAAATCACATTGTACGAGTATTTTTCCTTCATTGATAGTCTCCTTAAGTGCCTGTGCCTCTGCAATATAAGCATGAGGTTTCAGAGTATCCAAGGCATTACACAAGCTATCTACAAAATCATCAGAAGATAGTACTAGAGTCTGTGCCAAGCCACTTTCTAAACTGCACTTCTGTCACTTGATTGTTATCGAATATGATTTTCAAATTATCACGAATTGCACTTAAGCCAGGACAAGACTTACAACATTCAATTGGCAGTATTTTTGCAGTCATTAAATGACACGTCTCTGTTGGATTGCGAAGGCAATCCTTATAATATGAAAGTTCCATAGCAGTTCCAGCTGTAAGATTAGCTATGTCTCCACTATTCAACATTAGCTTTATATTTTGGTGGTAAGTATAGGGTCCGCCAAATAACTTTTTTTTTTTTTTGAAAATGCTATAAAAAAAACTACTGAATATTTTCTCAAATTTCTTTTTTTTATTTGAAAGTACAATCCTTCCGGTTAATAATGGAAAATAATTTCATTCAAATGGCTGCCTCGGCTGGCCATGCAGTAGCCTACACGATCGGTCCAATTTTTAAGCACATTATCGATTGTGTGCAGCTGTATTTCACCAATGGCTTCACGAATATTGTCCTTTAAAGCGTCAATTGTCTCTGGCTTGTCGGCGTAACACTTATCTTTGACGGCACCCCACAAATAATAGTCCAACGGTGTCAAATCGCAGCTCCGAGGTGGCCAAACGACATCAGCTCTGCGGCTGATAATGCGATCTTCAAAAACAGGGCGCAAAACATCGAGTGTAGCTTCGGCTGTGTGGCACGTAGCGCCGTCCTGTTAAAACCAAATGTTGCCAATATCCTCCTCTTCAATTTTTGTGAACAAAAATTCGTTCAACATGGCCCGATAACGATCGCCATTGACTGTAACGGCCACTCCCTGCTCATTTTCGAAGAAAAATGGCCCAATTATGCCTCTGGACCAAAATCCGCACCAAACAGTGGCTCGTTTTGGGTGCACCGGCTTTTCAATGTATGCGTGCGGGTTTTCTGTGCCCCAAATGCGACAATTTTGCTTGTTTACATACCCGCCAAGATCAAAATGAGCTTCATCTGAAAAGATGATTTTTTTGGCAAAATCGGCATCTTCTGTAAGTCGATCGCAGGCCCACTTAGCGAAGCGTTGTTCAAGCGTATACACAACCATATTCGTTCAGCGGAAGGATAAAACTAATTATCTGTCAAATCAGACATGAGCTAAGTGTTACCATTCACGAAATAAGCACTACTGATGTATGGCGGACCCTTAACAAACACATACCATACATATGTGTTCCAGGGTCGCCAGCGAGGATGCATTGTTTGGGTCTTAGAGTAAAAAACTTTGTTAAACCTACTTGTACGTCTGGATATTCTTCCTTGAACTTCTGAAGAAGTTCATCAATATTACGCATCAGAAGTTGTTTTTATATGTAAGTTCTTTTTCCGTCATCCTGTTTAACAGATATAAAATCTTTTTTACCGGGCATTATTCGGCTAATGTCTTCTCGGAGATTTTTTTTTTTTTTTTTTTATAATTCGTGCAGGTTCAAGAGTTACGCTCTTATGATGTTTGTCACACAACCTGGACGGGGTGCAGATGGTGATGGTTTCGTGTCGAAGATGTTTCTTCACTACTCTCCGGGGGTGGTTGTCCTGGGATTCGAGAGATTCGACTGAATTTGTCGCGTTGTTTGTAGTTTTTTTTTTATAGTAATTTTTTCATTCCATGCCATTAAGATGTTATATTGGAAATGCACACGCAGAGTATGAATTTTGAAGTGATCTTATACTGCGAGTGTTATGCCTTCGTCAGCATTTTTTGATCATCTTTCATTCACAACTGGTGTTATTGCACAGTTTTTTTTTTCCGTATAGGAATTGTTCTTGGCTATGGTCATACTTGAACTACAGACCTTCCGTTCAACAGTCGGTGATGATTACCATTGCACCACTACCACCCCTTTGTAATTTTAACCAAGTTTTCGCTCTCGGGTAGTAGTTTACGACCACCACGTGGGTTCGGAGATGACAAAATACCAAACAAGCTGTTTTGCTTTTTTCGCTTGTCGCCTGGATGTTTCAAACTCTTCTGCAAGTCTATTTTCACTCCAGGATTTAGGTGCTATGGTCAGCATCATAGTTTTCATAGAAGCAGAAGTAAATGGATCATTAAATTTCTCCTTTAGCTGCTTCAAAATGTCTTGGTTATCTATTACTGTGTCAGTTTGAGTTGAATTATGTTTGAATTTGTCTTCGGGAATGAATGGTTCGTCTTGGATGTTTTGTGAAAGTTCACACGATGTTGGACTGCAGGGCACTTCTTTCGTTAAAAAGGCGTTTCCTGCAAGATGCACACAAGTAAACGTTTGCTGGAAATCCCCACTTTTGCACTAAACATGTAGAAACTATTCTTATACTTTTAAACTTTCGATGATTCACCAATCGTAATGGATTAAAACATCGATCACCGTACGGAGACATTATAAATTGTCTCTGTCAAGCACCAGTCACTAAGAGGTCAGAGCAACAATTAAATAATAACGGAAATTCAAAATGATACATAAGTAAATAATTCTAAAAGATAGGGCAGATAAGGGAGTGGAAATCGGACTACAATATAATGATAATTATGAAGATAATGAACTTGTAATTAAGTTAAAATAATTAAACATTTAGTAACTAAATAATTAATCCTTTATTAATTGAATAAATAAACTTTTTGACAAACTACAGGTAAAATTATTTTTTATTTCTTCCTACTAATATTTCTACAATATTTAAATGAATTTTGTCAATGTATTCATTTTTTTTTATTTAAAAGTAACTACCCCTAATTATTGTTAGAGCTTCAACACAAATGAACAGGATGATAAATGTTCGTAATTTCATACATGTAATTTCATAATTCGCTTATTAACCGACATTTAGAGTGCTAGTGCTGAAAACGGGCATGGGTGATACAGTGCGTAGAGATGTTTTTCACGTTTTCCATACAGGGCAGGAACACAGAAGTGCGGAAGTGGAAATTGTGTGCGAACTGTTTGAAATCAGGACATGTTGCGCAAAACTGTCCAAGCGGAGCATGCCGAAGGTGCAACAAAAAACACAACAGTGTTCTCTGTGCAGAGCAATACGTGCCTAACACAAACATTGCGGTTGCAGCAGTTCCCTAGCGACAGCAGCCAGTTGCTTCATCATCAAGGGAACAGCCAAGTGCATAGCAGTTGAAGAACAACCTTACTGCTAAGGTAGAAACCAGCCGAGCTACAACATCAACGGGCGATAGGAGCAGGGGGGTCGAAGTGCAGAGCAATCCGGGGCAAACCAGTGCATTACTAGCCACAGCGCGAGTCAAAGTGAGAATTGGAGCAGAGCGAACTATGCTGGTGAGAGCCTTACTTGACAGCGGAAGTCAGATAAGCCTCATAACAGAGCGGTGCATTCAGCGATTGGGCATTCCTAGACGGAGGTGCGAACTGAATGTGAATGGCATTGGAGCCGAGACCAACGTGCGGTTGACGGGCGTCGTCCAAGTCGACATACAGTCAGACACGGATCGGAATTTCTCGCTGAGCTGCGAGATGTTCATCCTTAAGAAGATATCCTCGTGTCTTCCAATGACAAACGTACCACCATTGCAGATGGTCGATCTGAGCAAAATGCAGCTGGCGGACCCGATGTACAACAAACCCGCCAGAGTTGAGATGTTACTTGGGGCGCAGGTGTGGGCAGACGTGATCAAGGGCAAAGTGAAAAGGCATCGAACTGGGCTGACAGCCCAGGACACCCGCCTTGGATGGATTATTTTCGGGCAATTAAAGATGAATGAGCAGCGAGTGCCACGAGCGATGGTTATACCAGAGGAGCCAATCTATGTGCAATTAGATGAGCAGATTAAACGATTCTGGGAAATTGAAGAGCTGAAGAGAATCCCAACGATCTCGGCAGACGATAAATGGGTTGAAGATAATTTTAAGTGCACACATTATCGAGACCCCTCCGACAGATAATGGAACATCACTCAACGATGTCCAATTTCCAGGAGCAAAGATTCAGGATGACTTATCGGTAATTATTACCCGCTTCCGGTGATTCAAGGTGGCGATAACAGCAGACGTCCAGAAGATGTATAGGCAGGTGCGAGTCAATCCAAATCAATGGGACCTGCAGAGGATATTCTGGAGAGAGCATCCTGATGACGAACTTCGAGAATTCTGGCTGACAGTAGTTACTTATGGCATGACCTCGAGCAGTTTTAACGCAGTCAGAGCAATGATCCAATGTGCAGAGGATCACAAGGATACATTTCCGCGGGCATACCAATCGGTAACGAGCAATTTTTATGTCGATGACATGTTTTCTGGAGCGGATGACGAAGAGCAAGCCATTCTTTTGAGCAATGAGATAATCTCATCACTACGTGCAGGTGGTTTTGAGCTAGCAAAATTCATGTCTTCGAGCGAGAGAGTGCTTTCAGAGCTGTGCAGTGCCAAGAGCAACAACGACGAGCTAATCATTGCGGACGGTTTCCATGCGTCCATACTTGGTCTGGTATGGAATTCCGCAACCGACGAGATCCAGTTCAAGGTGCGAGTCGATGAGAGCAACCCAAAGTTCACCAAGCGAGCTGTCGTGAGCGAGATTGCAAGATTATACGACCCTAACGGATATCTTGCACCAGTGATAGTGCGCGCTAAGATCTTTATACAAGATTTATGGAGATCGGGAGTACAGTGGGACGAGCAGATCCCAGGAGCCATGGTTCCCGAGTGGGAATCCTTCCGCGAAGTATTACCACAGCTGGCGCAGATTCGGATACCCCGATGGTTGGGGACCGAACGATCCTGCAGCATTGAGCTTCATGGCTTTGCCGACGCATCGTCCAGAGCGTACGCTGCTGTCGTCTATTTGCGGTCAATTTCGAGCAACGGTGAGAAGAGCTGCATCCTGGTAGCCTCAAAAACCAGGGTAGCGCCTTTGAAGACAGTCTCGATACCCAGACTGGAGCTGTGCGCAGCAGATCTTTTGTGCAAACTGATGGAGCAAGTGAGCAGGGCTTGGGGATTACAACACATTCCCAAAACCTATTGGAGCGATTCCATGATAGTGCTATACTGGATCACCAAGATTCCTTTCGAGCTTAAAACCTTCGAAGCAAACAGGGTAAGCGCCATACAAGAGCTGAGCGGGAGTCACCCCTGGAAGCATGTTTCATCGAGCGACAAACCAGCGGACCTGGCGTCAAGAGGAACCTCAGCAGTGCGGTTGAAGGATGCCACCATATGGTGGGAAGGGCCGCATTGGCTCAAGCAATCAGAGCAGGACTGGCCGAATGTCCAGCCACTTCTCACTAGGATTCAAAGAGATGGGGCGAATACAGCCCTGAAGACAATAATTGTTGGGAAGCTGACCTTGGCAGGAGCAACCGAGTTAGAGATCAATGGAACGAGCCTATTGGAGCGAAGATCTACCTTGCAGAGCGTTCTACGCATAACGGCATTAGTGCGGAGATTTGTGCGCAAGGCAAGGAAGAATGAAGACAAAGAGCAGTTTGGAGCCGTGACATCCGTTGAGCGACACGAAGCGTTGACCTATTGGGTAAAGGTTACGCAGCATAAGGCGTATAGTGCGGAGCTGCGGTGTTTGGTCGAGAAAAAATCAGTGAGCAAGATAAGCAGCATAGCAGCGCTTGCCCCCTTTGTGGACTCCAATGGTGTTGTGAGGGTAGGTGGTCGATTACAAGAAGCGGAGCTACCCTATTCCAGCATTCACCCGATCATCCTACCAGCAAAGAGCAGTCTGAGCGGATTTTTGCTCAGAGAGGCCCATCTCAAGACACTACACGGCGGAACGCAGTTGTGCATGCAGTACATCAGACAACGCTTTTGGATTCCAACGTTGAGACGTGAGCTGAGGACGTACATTTCAAGATGCAAGGTGTGTTTTCGTCAGACGCAACAGGTCGCCGAGCAGTTGATGGGCAGTCTCCCCAGAGACCGAGTGCGAGCATCCAGAGCTTTCCGGCATAGCGGCGTAGATTATGCCGGGCCAGTCAAAATTAAGGCCAGGGCGGGCCGATCGAAAATAATTGACAAGGGCTACATCGCAGTTTTTGTGTGCATGGTGACGAAGGCGATTCATTTGGAGCTAGTGAGCAACCAGACCTCGGAGGCCTTCTTGGCCGCTTTTCAACGATTCACTGGACGTCGTGGGAACTGTTCAGTGCTATGGAGCGATAACGCCACAACCTTTGTTGGCGCCGAGCGAGAGCTTTGTAGGAGCGCGAGATCATGGGGACAAAGACTTCCTTTAGAGCAGATACGGGCAATGGGAACCCAGTGGAAGTTCATCGTGCCAGGAGCACCTCATAGAGGCGGCATTTGGGAAGCCGCCGTCAAATCTTTAAAGTATCATCTGCGTAGAGTAATGGGCAGGCAGATTTTCACTTTCGAGACTTTGGCGACGACACTAGTGCAGTTTGAAGCGTGCCTAAACTCACGTCCGCTCAGCGCGCTGTCGGATGACCCAGGCGATTTGAGCGCACTTACGCCTGGACATTTCCTCATTGGAGAGCAGATCGTACAGCCGTTGATGGCGGATGTGAGCGAAGTACCAGAGAGCCGGCTGAAACTATGGAGCCATATTCAGCAGATGCAGCAGCATTTTTGGAGACGATGGAGCCAGGAATACATTCATGCGCTACAGCAGCGACCTAAATGGAGGGTACGGCGCAACAACATCGAGCTCAACGATTTGGTGCTGGTAAAGCAAGAGAACATGCCCCCCACGGTATGGCCTCTAGGTAGAGTCACCGCAGTTCATCAGGGCAAAGATGGACTGGTGCGAAGCGCAACCGTTAAAATGGAGCATACGACATTGGTGCGTCCGGTGCAAAAATTGTGCATTCTCCCTAAGGACGATTCTTAAACCTGGAATTGAAGACAAGCCTTCAATTGGGGGCGGAATGTCTAAAATCGTCGCCTAACCGGCATCACACCACCCGATAGCGCCGTTATCCTTTGTGCATGCCTTCAACGGCATTTCTCGGAACAGAGCAGCATTCGGAGAAAACAGCACAACTGGCGACGGGGATGATCGGCACCAACCACCAAAATACGCGCATACGTGAACACACATACGTGCACACACATGTATGTGCCTGCGAACGTGCCGCGTACAGAGCAGAGCAATGGAGGAATTTCTTCTCTCAGCGACGGAGCGAGCAGCTGGACGAATTTCTTCTCGGGCAACTAACTCACTTCCCTGCTGAGCATCGTGCAGAGCGCAACTTCCCTGCTGAGCATCGTGCAGAGCGCAACTTCCCTTCAGAGCATCGGGCAGAGCGCATCATATTCGAGCCGTGCATATAGTGTAAAATTAAATACGTAATAAAGAATTGACGACTTTTATTAAGTTTTTTTTCCTTTTTTTTCTTTACGCTGAGCTATCGAACAGTATGAAACATTGACATCTTTTTTATTATTTTTTAAAAAAAATTGTAGTTTTATGAGGATTCAATAAACTGACACAGTATTGAAATAACCCTGGATTAATCCTTTTTTTTCATTGATAACGCCTGAAAACTGACCTGCCAATTTCGTCTGGGTCCGCCCGCCGCCAATGGGTTCAACCGGCTAGGACCTTAAGACAATAAAACCGCAATTTTTGGATTTGGTCCGACGTAATCCCTCCCTTAGTACAAGGAGTATAGCTATTATGCTTGGAGTGCCCAAATCTAGCGTATGGAGAGTGCTTCATACCGAAAACTTACACCCGTACCATTTTAGGCCAGTTCAGGAACTCACCTCAAAGGACAAGTTTTTGAGAGCAGAATTTTGTTGATCATTACTGCTTCGAGATGAAACTGAACTATTTCTATTTTGCTGGCTATTTCTGGCTATTTTGCAAAGATATTCTGGACGGATGAAGCACAGTTTACCAGAGATGGGATTACTAACTTCCACAACACAATTTGCATCATCAATTTGCATCATAACACCAATCCACACAACGAAAAACAAAATAAATCACAACATCGCTCTAGCTGTAATGTTTGGCTTGGTATTGTTGGACAAACTGTAATCGGACCCCGGTTTTTGAATGCCGTTATTAATGGAGAATCATACTTGCAGTTCCTACGAGACCTTTTGCCCGATTTGATAGACAAAGTTCCTTTGGCCATAGCAGATAATTTAATCTACCACCAAGATGGAGCACCAGCACACTACAGCTTACGGGTTAGAAACTGGCTGGATGATCATTTTAGTGACCGTTGGATCGGAAGAAGGGGCCCCACGAAATGGCCACCTAGATGACCAGATTTAACTCCCCTAGATTTGTATGTGTGGGGATTCATGAAGAATTATGTTTACGAAGTGGAAATAGTATCTTTGGAACAACTGAAAGAACGGATTGAAGTCGCTGGAGTCAAATTGCTTGACTTATGTGCAGCCATTAGAAGGAGATATAATCTTTGCCTTCTAAAAAATCGGGATCATATTGAAAATTGATTATAATAAAACTCCAAAGTTTTTAAAAATAATACAAAAGTGGTCAATGTTTCATACATTAATTTGCCTACAAGTCCAGCCGCGTTAAAACCAAAAAAAAGTTTTTTCTTAGAAAAAAGTGGTTCGGATTTTTTTTTAATTTCTCAAAAACTACAAGACATTTTTACATCTGGTCTTCTGTTTTTAACTAAAAACTAACTAGGGAATTGAATTTTTGAAAAAAAATTAGTACTTAATTACATACAATTTTGAAAAAAAATAGTTCAAAATTTTTTTTTCAAAATTTTGAGTTTGAAAATTAATTTCTCAAAAAATATTCCTTAAAACAGCTTCGTTTAAAAACATGATAAAAGAAAAGGTTTCTGGCTTTACAAAAAAGTACATCACGGCATTGTGGATGTAACTGGTGATTTTTAATAATTTTTTTTCCACATTAAGTCAATTTTTTAGAAAATTGCCCCTCCCGGCTAAACGGGGGGGAATAGACCCCCCCCTCCCATACGATTTTTTTCTTGTCTTGACCAGACCTACACGCTCTAGCTTTTTGGCACACTGCTCGTGGGACACCCTGTATATCAAAATTGTCAGGACAAGACCTATTTTCACATACTGAAATTTCATCAAAATCGGTGAGTAGGGCCTTTTTCCGAATAATTACCATAATAAGTAATCTTTTTGGTAATTATTCGGAAAAAGGCCCTACTCACCGATTTTGATGAAATTTCAGTATGTCAGATTAGGATTTTTTCTAAGAATTTTGATATATATATTTTAGGTCGGACTTATCTAGTTTGGAAGATATAAGCTTTTTAAATTTTCCATACAAAATAAGATTTCATTATGCCTAAAAGTATGCAACTATGTTTTAAATAAAATTATTCTTCATATTCAATTTCCTTAATATGCAGTCGGAAAAGCTTCAGTTTGTTAGGTATGTACATGAAAAACTACATACATACATACATATTAGAAATTACCCACATCATACTTTAAATACACCGGACTTTCTTACAGGCGCCTGCCAGACAGTCGTAGACATACCCTTAGCGGAGCGACGAAGTCGCGTGAGCGGCTAAACCCTGCGAAGAAAAGGGTTAAAATCCTGTTAGCGAGCGAAGCGAGCCACCCACATCATACTTTAAATACACCGGACTTTCTTACAGGCGCTATTTCTGACCTCGTGCATAGTTCCAGGCATAACTATGATTCAACTAAATCAAGCCAAATCTGTATTTTGTATGGGAACTTCAAAAGCTTATATCTTTGAAACTAGGAAAGTCCGACCTAAAATATATATATCAAAATTCTTAGAAAAAATCCTAATCTGACATACTGAAATTTCATCAAAATCGGTGAGTAGGGCCTTTTTCCGAATAATTACCATCTTTTTTTATATTTTGCTTAGTTTTCGAGATAATGAGGCTTAAAGTTGATTAATTTTCAGGTTTTTCACTGGAATTTTAATAGAATTTTTGTAGTATTTTGTGAAAAGTATTGCATACTTTTTGGCGTATGTAAATAGTTTCTTTACACGATACGAAAGATGGATATAAAAAAATATTGAATACAACAACTTGCACCTACCCCAAATCCTCTATGTGGCCAAGCAGAGGGGTTGCAGGGGGGCAGCATGCCCCCCCCCCTTAGGCGTTTAAGAATTACAAGGTAAGTCAAAAATTTGGTGCTGAAGTTCATAATGAGATCCCTTGGAGAAAATAGATAGGAATAACCCTTAAGGAAATCAAATCTTCCGAAGAACATCTTCGCTTCTTCGCGAAGAGAGAACGCTTTTGATTCGCAATGTTAAAATTCGCATTTATAAAACCATAATTATGACAGTGACACTTTACGGATGTGAAAGACCTCTTCATCGCTTAAAAATAATTTGAAACACGAAAAGAAAAGCTATTTTTTTTTGTTTTAAATAATAGACAAAAGCACAAAACGAAGTCACTTCAAACACAAAACATATGAAAGTGATAGCTAAATAGCTGTCACCAGAAAACCGTCAAAAAAATGTGACAATCACAGTGACTCTCAACTTACACGATACCGAAAACGAGAATGTGACTGTCAAGAAATTACCAAAATCTTTTTTAAAAAATCAGCCATATGTACATACATATATGTATATCGGAAAATACATTTTTGAAAGGACTAAGCGCGTAGCTTGAGCAAAAATAACTTGGAACGTGATTGGTACATGCATAAATATGCATTTGAAGCATACTCGTAGATATGTGCAAGAAACAAAAAGAGCGGTACACATTGTTAGCTTGAAAAATTGATATTTAATTTAATTGATTTTTTTTTCTTAATGACAATCATTTCAATAATTATTGTTATGCTAATACTCTAAATTTTTTGCTATACCACTTAACATTACAAAAATTAAAAGTAGATTTCCGTTTCTTCATTGGAAATATTTAATAAAACACAATCATTATTCCGTTTACCAAATCATTAAGAAATCAAAGTGGTGCAAGAGCGTTCAAAATTTAATTAATGAGAATAGATATACATATGCGGTTATATTTTTTTTTTTTTTTTATGTATATATATATATCTGTAAGTTTGCACATTTATACATAGTTGTGCACACAATTGAAATTTTTGTTTTTATCTCAAAAGTAAACAAGTTAGTACTTTGCTTTTTTATTTTATAAAAGCCACTAGAAATACATCTCTACACATATTAATTTACATACAAAACAATAGTTTAATAGAACGCAGGTCATTCACAGTGCAGCAAAAAATAGTAACGCTGACACCACTCTATATTATGGCGATGATGAATATACATATACTGCAAAAGAAAAGATGCAACATTGAACTTAGGTAAATAAAAAGAAATCGGTGGAAGTAATGATTCACGATGTTTATTTATTTATAGAAATGCAAGAACGCTTTTCTGGTTTTAGAGCTGCCGATGGACGCGGACGTGTTAACTGTAGATGGAGTCAAACGGCCAACATCAAGGTCGGACCATAATGGTAAATGCTAGTCCCTGAACATACCTCTAGCTTTAGCAGAAATCTTTCGAACTCGGCCTCTACTACTGACGCTTACCCGACGTTTATTACTGTCGCTTTCCACTTCGTCATCGTTACTTTCTAGAATGCGTGGTGCCATATTTCCGTTGGTATGTCGGGATGGGCCCTTTCTTCGTGTGCGATCCTCAAGAGTATCGTCTGATTCTTCATTGTATCGAGGACGTTTCTGGTTTCGAGTACTTCGGGAACCATGTGCAATTTGCCTATGTCTAAAAGCTTCATTTTCACGATCTTCAAAGGCGAGATCATCATCACCGTCAGAATTAATATGTCGTTTTCTACGTTGACGACTATTGCGATGACATCGGATATTATTGTTCGTTGGCGCTTTTGAATGCTGATCAACAATTTGCTTTCTACGAGATGATACGTAAGATGTAAGTGGCTGGTTGTCCTCCGAATCCGAGTCTTTTGAAACATCAGTTCTATCGTCCGACTCGCCTGAATTTTCAGGCACTTCGTTATCTTCTTCTACATCCGGCTCTGTAGCACTAGCTTCCTGACTAAAACGTGATCTCCCACGACGGACTGATAAAGGTTCTATCGGCAAATCGATATGTGTTGTGCTATTCACGTTATTGCGCATGCGAAGACGAGATGAAACACCTCCAAATAGATTTGGCATTTCAAGCGGATCTTGAACTAAATCAAGTTCATCGGCGTTACGTTGGTGACGGGAAAACACGCGGCGACTACTTCGACTTGTTGTTGGGACTGGTTCATCATAATTGTGGTCAACTTGAACTTGATTGGAACTTGTAACTGCATTTTGCAATAAAGTGGAAGAAGATGGTACCGCATCTTGACTTGTAGTATGTGAGCGTGTGCTGCGAAAATTTGTTGCATTCGGCATACGCATATTTCTGGTTTCTGAAATATTTTGATCTACAAAAAATAAGTAAATAAAAAGTTAAAAAATATTTGTATTATGTGCATATCGAACATCGGGCTTTGAAAAAGAGGATCTTATAGAGAATCTATGGTGAAAAACATCACGAAGAAACAGGCGAATGGAGAAAACTACACAACCAAGAACTCGAGGAACTGTATTCAGCACCAAGCATAGTCCAATTAATTAAATCGTGAAGACTAAGGTGGGCATATAGAACTAATGGGTAGTTGACGAACCTGAGTGGAAAACATGTAGCAAAAAGACCGCCAGGAAGGCCGTGCCGTATATGGGATGACAATATAAGTATCGATTTAGAAGAGATGGGACAGAACGGCGAAAAATGGAAGGAACACACTCATATTATTAATAATAATATTGAAAAGGTGAAAATAAAAGAGATAACATAGGAGAACAGAAACGCGCGCAATCAATTGTCTTATATTTGTCCCGAAAGCACTCTCCGGATATTGCTTTGCTTTATTTTTTTCCCGATACCTTTCGAAGAAAAGAAAAAATGGGCGCGTCCATTGCTGATAAGCATTTGAGAGCTTTTTTACGTATTTTTAACCGCTCCAGTGAAAAATTCTGGCGACAAGTCCTCGCATTTTTATTAAATATTTTCTCTGATAGCTTCTAGAGTCTGCGGCTTCTTCTGATATGCCGTAACTTCAAAAAGCCGCAAAGAAAGATGTCTGGAGCGTTCAAGTCGGATGACTTCAAAACTGACAGGCGAGTCATTTCGAAAGTGGTAACATTTTCAAATAGAGTGATACAATTTTGGCCAACCTTGTTCCTACATTCTTTTTTCTCGCTTAAAAACCGTGTAAATCAATTTTTTTTATCAAATTGTGGCATAAAAATTAAAACAAAAGTAAACAACTCTCACCTAATCTCTGTCTGCTGTGATTTCTGCTAGAAGCAAGAGGTTCATTATCACTTTCGTCCTCGTCGTCATCTGAAGCAGCAATTGTGTTTTGGTTTGTTCTTAATTGACGTCTATTCAGCAACATAGCATCTCGACTTGTTGAAGCTGTATTAACATTGATGTTACCATTCATCACAATCACTTGAGTTGAGAGAGATTTCTTTTTTAGAATTTTCGAACTTCGGCAACGCATTAATGTGGTCTAAAAAAAAAAGAAGAAATTTAACGATTTTTATGTTTAGTATTTATGGTCTTACATCTTCATCCTCTTCATTATCGTCTTCTTCGTCTTCATCAGCACTACCCCGAGCCCATTTTAATATTGCTCGTCGTGTACTTGACCTAGTTGGACGTGATATTTCTTGCTCAGATTCGGAATCTACAACGATGTTACGTAAATTCCGTACGGGGAGATGATAGCTATGATCTGTCTCAGCAGCCGTTCTCCGACTACTTATTCGGGTTGCTCTGGGAGAATTCTCATGAACAGACGAACCGCAAGCAGCTGCAATAGCTGCAGCTGAAGTTGAAGGCTGATGTACATTCTTACCAGTCCGCATAGCGCGTTTCTTTGGTGTTGATTTATATCCTGATGCACCAGTTTCTTCAGCATCAGCGGAATGTTGATCCTCAATGTCATCAGAAGTATTACCCTTTCGGCGGTGACTTGTTCTACTTCCACACACACCTCTAGTTTGACGTTTTGTTGGTGTTTCGGGTTGCCTCGTTTTTTGATCGTTATCTTCTTCTTCAGATGCAAGTCGTTGAGGTCTCTTCGTATTCTGCGAAATATTCTGTGTCCTCTTACGTTTTGTATTAGCGCGGCGATCATTAGGCTTATAACTTTCTTCAGAATCGTTTCCCTTAGATCGAGTCCCTACACCGTTTCCAACAGCACTTCCATATTTTCTTAATTTTCCACCTTCTCTTCCTTGATTATTATCGCTATCATCGTCAGATGACGTTGATTGTCCACTTATTAAAGTACTTGAATCACTCGAACTTTGCTCATCGATTTCTTTGCTGTTAGGACGGGATATATTACGACGAAGATTATGACCACTGGGTCCTGGCAACGAATCATTTTGATTCGATGATGTTACTCTGTTTGAACTAAAATTTGACGTTGCAGCATTACGTAACATCCGCCTACGGTTATTATTCATCCTATGTCGAACACGATTATTAACAGCTCGATTTTGTTGCCCAGTTTCATGGTCAGGCAATTCATCGACATCCTCTTCATCCAAAGCATGGAATCTATTTCGACTGATAGTTGCTTTTGCTCGAGTTGATGGACCCGAACGATAATGAGTTCTATCAGATGGCGTGCGTTTGGTGTTTGACTTAGTGGTTCGTCTTAAGTTCGCTTTCCAGTTAGAAATAACTTGTTTAATGTGAGCTTCAAAAAGAGCACTTAAACGCAGTGTCATAGAATAAATCTGTTAAATAAGAGTTTAGAATTTTTTATATTTTTTTTGATAAAAGAAACATACTCGAGATCGCTTATTAGTATTGTAATTTCGTGAATTTTGAAAAATCAACCGCACATCTTTCGCAAAATCCAAAGGGTCCTCATAGTTGCCCCCAAGTAAGTCTTCCTTTACTGTCCGCAAGTCCATAGGGGTATCAATAATTTGTAAGTAATCAGGAAATTGCATAGTATCAACAGGTTCACGGAAAGGCGCGGAATCTGGATGTAACCACATGACTTCTAATAATTGACGACAGTCTGATCGCCAGTCAGCGTCTGAACGGTTTCGCTGAGATCTGTAATAAGTGTCTATTCAAATTAATTTTTTATAATGATTTTTTGCGTTTAGGAACCTTCGTATGTTTCCTATATTCCTACGTGTTGCAGCAGAAGATGATAAAGCTGCCGTGCTTGTAGAAGGACCGGGTTCATTTTCGTTATTATTGTCAGATTCAGAAGAAATATATATATCCACCAACTGATGATATACGGCAGCAACATCAATATCGTTTTGTTCCCTAAAATCATGATTATATAAGGCTGGCGTCTTCTTCAATAATTTAACTGAAAACTACCTTATTATTCGTAAACACAAATCTGTTATAATTCTGGCATGGCGTACAATGTTGGTGTGCTTACGATTAAACTTTTCCGCGTTTGTCGCGAGATATCTTACATCAAACTGAGCCGATGTTATGCGGCGATAAAAATGATTTTCAAATCGAGACTTTATAGTCGTTAAGTCAATAGGATACTCAATCAAATAGGCATAGTTGGGATAGATATTTAAATCTACTGGCGCTAAAAAGGGCTCGGCTATCGAGAGTCTCATTACTTGTTCTAAACCGTTAATGATCCTACGGCAAGAGCCGTCTCTATCTCCACGATGCCATTCCTCTGATTTTGGTTGGTAAAGTGTCGCTCGAATTTCTTCAGGCAAAACGGGGACAGCTCCCCCGATCTCATCTGGTAAGCGATCTTCATCAATTGGTTCCATATCCCATGGACTCATATATTCATACTCGCCATTGTCCCATCTAACGCGGAAGCACATAAAATACGAATTGGGAAATTCAGGTGAAAGAAGATATCGCGATTCAATTTGCCCCATCCACCAACCGTCGCCGATCATACACCTATTAAAATATTATTTATTTATGTTATACCCTCATTTTTTACTAGTTACCTAAACCGGTCACCAATGCCCCAATTGCGCTGTACGGCCAAATCAAATGTTTGCCTTAAAACAAGAAAGTCCAATACGTCGGGCATATCGTGGTATTTAATTTTAAAAGTTACACCAGACATATTACCATCTTCATCTATCATGGCTAACTTTAGGCAGCATAACCTAGGCGGACGTATTTCATACTTAATGCCAATAACTCGAACCAATTCATGATCACGTAATTCTCGAAAAT
The DNA here is from genome assembly GCA_958301585.1 of Merodon equestris. Lineage (NCBI taxonomy): Eukaryota > Metazoa > Arthropoda > Insecta > Diptera > Syrphidae > Merodon > Merodon equestris. The sequence goes on along the minus strand of OY284413.1, from coordinate 80,441,441 downwards.
TCCAGGGTTCTGAACTATGTGTAAGCTTATAAGCCTTTTTAACGCGCACTGCTTCTAAATAACGTTGATGACCCTGCCGGAAATACACAACTTCATCACCCATTTGTGGGTAATATGGCGTTTTCCGAGGTATAACTTCGGAAAGCCATTCGGGTGGCTTATATACTTCCGGAATTTCTCCAGTAATATTATCGGGGATTGCTGCCCGTCTTCGACGTGATTTTAAAGCTGTAACTGCTGGTGTGCTTCTATGTAGTGTATCATCGCTGCTGCCAGATGAGCTTCGTCTCGTCACCGGTTTCCTTTTGGACCGTTTTGGTGGCTCTAGGTTTGGACCTGGTTTATCCGCCACCCAATCAGAATAATCCGAAGATTCTGAGTCGGTTGTTGATGACTCATCTTCTTCGCTAAAATTCTCTTCTATGTTTGAATAGCTAGTATCGCCAGACGAGTTACTACTCTCTTCTTCTTCGTCCTCCTCTTCAGGTGGTTCATTATTTTCTTGACCACGTGCAGCTCTAGTGTGATAAGCGGGCCGAGGGCCACGACGGACATTACGAATTCCTCTTTGTCTACTCGATGGTTGTAAAGCAGTGTTCGCATTTAATGTATTGATCATTATGGGGCGGCGACGCATCTCTCTTTTGTATTGCTCCATTTCGAACTGACCTGCAGCATATACCGTCTGCCTTAAGTTTTGTAACTGGCTATACTTCATTGGACGCACATATATTCGACGAATAAATTTAAAATTATTATCCCTATGCCAGTTACCACTACTCTGCCGAACGCCTTCTACATCTGCATTACGGCGAGTGGATGACAAAGCTCTCCCAACAGCACCACGTGGAGAATTTCCGCTACCGCTAAAGCTATTATTACGATTACGATCAATATTAGAATCTGGAGTTGGATCTTGTCCTTGTCTATTAGCTAATGCTTCAATAAGACGATCAATGTGCGAAAACCCCCCATTGTCATCTATCTCAACTCCTTCCATACTAAGTGTTATATTTGGCACTAGCTGATCAGTCGGACAATTCTCTCTACCTGGAACTAATCTTTGATAGACAGGGGGATGTGGATTGCCATCGACATCAACCAAAAAGGGCGGTGGCATAAGATGTGGCATAATTTGAGTTTGTTCATCAATAACATAATGTTGGGCATCTCTTAGGAGCGGCCGATAATCAGTGTGAAAAAATAATTCCGTTGGCAACTACATAAGCAAAGTTAATTTATAAAAAGGTTAACATTTTTTAATTATATCTAGCAAAAACAAATACGAGTGAATATTCACATTTGTGTACGTACCTAGACTAGCCATAAATACTGAAAACTTGATATTTTATTAGAATCTTGAAAAAGTTCTCGATGTTTTTTTTTTTTAATAAAATTATTGTTTTACTGAAAGTAAGTAGTAAAAAAACATGTCACTCAAAGTACTGTCATCGTTACCCGTAATCCCACTACGGAGAAAAAACACGACTTTTGAATCTATCCACGTATCCATCTATTTTTAGTATTTTCATAAAAATGGAAGTGGTTCTCAGTCACGTCATGTGATTTTGAAACATATGGTCGATGTTTTGTATTTTCATAAAAATGGAAATGGTTCTCAGTCACGTCATGTGATTTTGAAACATATGGCCGTACATTGTCATGTAGCAAAATAACCTTGACGGTCTCTGCTCTTTTAACAGCCATTTTTTCTTCAATGCTCTGCTCGAAAGTGGTCTTCCATTATGGTTTCTTTTAACTTGAGATGCTCGTAGTAAAGTACTCCCACCAAATTCAAAACAAAACCTTCGAACCATGGGTATGTATGGGTATATGATAATGTAATGAATTTTAGAAGATCCGATATATCTGCATTAGCCACGTCCGCAATCTCTGTAAAGAATCTTTGGCCTAGCGACACTAGGCGTTGATTCTGGAGAGCTGGGCAGTGGCAAAGTAGATGTTGGATCGTCTCAGTTTCTTCCTCATCAGAGATCGCTGGATCCCGAGTCCCATTTCCGGAGCATTGCTCCAATGGGACATTGTCCTGTGATCACTCGGACGAGCATACGGATCGAGTTACGGTCCAGCGCCAAGAGCTTCTTTGTTTTTCCGACATTGAGCTCTGGCCACGATGATCTTGTCGTGTAGCTGCTGTTTCTTGTAAGCCAAGACGAGTTGGCCTCTTTGATGATTGTGTCGTTTATGATCCGGTATAATGCGCTGATCGGTGGTTGCAATGACGTGTCCGCTTCGCTGATGTCCATTTCAGAACCTTGCCTGGCCAGTTCGTCTGCTCTTTCGTTCCCTGCGATTGAGCTGTGGCCCGGGACCCAGCAGAGTTTAACTTTGTGGTGTCTGATGGACCTCAGTGAGTCCCGACATTTCATGACAGCCTTTGATCTCGTTATACGGGATTCTATTGACTTCAGTGCAGCCTGGCTGTCTACGAAGATAGTGATATCAGATGGTGGGATATCGGCTACCTGTAGGTGTTTGGCTGCTTTCTCTATTGCCAGGATTTCTGCTTGAAAAACGCTGCACAGATCAGGGAGATTCCTGTTTGTGGAGGGTATCAGAGTAGAACCCGGCCCCAGTGCCTGTGTCCATTTTCGATCCGTCGGTGAAGAGGGTGATCTCGTGGTCGTTGATTACGGCGTTTGATAGCCACTCTTCTCTGTCGGGGAAAAGGATAGGTATACTGAGAGAGAAGTCATTTTGGGGGGAAATATAGTCGGTCGTAGCTGCGAGGCTACCAAAACCATGTTTCCTTCCCAGGTCGTCTATTATCTTAAGTATGGCCGCATGTCCATAGTTGGCTTACTTCCACAGAGAGGACTCCCTTAGTCTGAGAGCGCTTCTGCAGCGCAGCCTTTTATGAATAGATTCAGGGGGAGGAGATGAAGAATCATGTCCAACCCTGCTTGCGGCGTGCTTCTCATGGCTCCCGTTGTACAAACAGAGGTTGACCTTTGTACTTTGTTGAGCATGTTCATATAGCTTTTTGTGCTGCTAGCAGTCCACATGGCCGGCCTTAATCCGCGATCTTTAACGCTTAGCGTTATCGTAGAGTATCCACACTTCATATCCAAGTTTCATAGCCCGCATTGTAATTCCAGCAAGCGTCTGATACGAGTCTTAACGAAACAAATCCTACATTCTCTGCCTTTAAACTTTTCTGGTACGCAAGGCTGTTTTTATTTTCAAAAATTTCAAAATCGTAATTTTTGAAGCGTGGAAACCAATCCCTGCAACTTTTTCTAAAAATCAAAGTCACCGTAAGTCTCAACAAGAAGATGGGAGATGTTGCAGAAGGCATTTGGTAAACGAAAAAAAAAATGTTTACAAGTCACAAAAATAATTCCAACAAGGCAGAATGGTCAAAAACATCAGTTGAAGACCGATTGTCAATGGCGTACGTACATATTCGATTAGAAATTATACGCTCCTTTCCTAATGTTAGGATAAAAATATAAGCTTGATGAAGACCAAAGGCGTTAAAAGTCATGCATACCTTCATCTAATCATTTTATAGTGGTCTTAGCCTTCTGTCGAGGGGCAGAATACTGATGAAATGACCACGGTTTATTTTCAAAAAAGAGAAAGTTTTAATGGTTTAACATGGTCTCTAGAGCGATCTTCTGTTTTTGGATTTTATTTCACGAAAACTATTTTTTTTAATTATGCCCTGCAATTTTTTTTATAAGTTCGCAACGCTCTAAGTGCAAGCAGTCATTAAAGATGATCCCGAGAACCTTCTGGAAGCAATACCCATCTTATGAAACATTTTCTGTAAAAGTGATCACTTCTATTTTCTTGATCTCTCCATTCCATATTGACCATTTCGAAATGTTTGCTTAAACTTAATTATTATAACAAGCGGATAAGCCACTTCACAAATTACTGATTATGTTTCAGTATTTATGACTACGCTAGGTTAAAAACAGAAATATATTGAATAATTTAAATTATTTACGTTTTTGAATCTTTCTGGTCCAATCCCCAATCCAAAAATAAGTATATGCCCGTGAGAATCGGTAGCTCCAATCATTGTGCCATCAGGCGACCATTTAGCATCAAAAACACCGCCATGACCTTGCCCGTCTATATGATTTAGAAAATGGGCTACGGAAATTCCATGTTCAATATCCCAAAGGAATACTTGGCCATCATGTCCGGCGGAAAGCAAAACGTGTTCATCCTTTGGGTTTGATTCTAATACATACAATTCATCCTTATGGCCTCTTAACACACAATGAAGCTTTCCGGTTTTTGCGTGCCAAATTTTTATCTTGAGTATAGAATGAAGATATATAAATAAACAAAATGGAAGATATCACATAGATAATTAGCGCAAATCTTACGGTGAAATCATTAACAGCTGTAATAACGTATTTGTCAGAATAGTCCCACGCAACCATTGTTACTTTTAATTTTTTACCTTCTTCTGGTTCTTGACAGCTAAATTTTGAATTTAAAAATTATTTATTTATTATGTGTATATATATTCCAATATTACGTTGGCAGTCTTTCGGTCATATTTAACTTGAGACTTTTCCACTGTTGAGATTCAAAAGTCCAAACATGAGCTGTTCCGTCTTTACTTCCTGATATAAATTTTAACCCACGATGTGCCCATTGCACTGAATCAACTGCATCCGTATATGCTTCAGTCTCTAATATTCTTTTGGGACCATCTTCGGACATTATATAAACTCTAGCATGATGATCTGCAGAGCCAGCAGCTAAAAATATTCCTCCAGGTGAAAATGAAGCACACAACATCTGTGCTTGTCCAGGCCGTAGTTTTTCATGATACTGTATTGGTTTGGGGGCAAATATAGTTTTTCCAGCTCTCGGGGTAGTATATTGCCAAAAGGCAATTGATCCATCAGTGCTCGTTGTAACCAAATATTTCAAATCACTTCGGGGTGATGGGCAAAAATTAACTGATGTAATCATTCCAGTATGACCAGTAAGAACAGCTATCGGTGACGTTGTTTGGAGGTCCCAAACCCGAAGAATACGATCTAATGAACCAGCTGCTAACATCGTATTATCTAAGTTAATAGCAATATCTGTTATTTCTGCAGAAGCTCCACGAAGTGTCGCTAGGAGACGACCATCTATAGAACTCCATATTTTAATAAGTTTGTCATCGGCACCCTAACAAATAAATTGATTATTTTATTTTTTTTAATCTACAATGTATTTTTTTATTACCGTAATGATATAATGGCCAGTCCTATCAAAAAGAACACAGTAAACGGACGACAAATGGCCCACAGTACGACGTAGTAATCTGGTTTTGCTGTATAAGCTAGTTGGAATGATAAGTTTACGTCTAATAGGACCACCATATTCACGGCCAATTAAAACTTTATCTGTTAAAATAGCTCAAAATAGTTTTAAATAGCCAAGTTATACATTTTCTAATACCTGTGTTGTGAATTGGTTTGGTTACGGCAGAATCTGGTAACGTTACACCGTGGATTCTAGTACAGTAATCTAACAAAGATCTTGAACGAAAAATCGTCTCTCTTGTACGTAACAAACTTTGTCTTCCATTACCAAGTAAAGAAATAATACCAGGAACCGCTGGTGTAAGTTCCTTGTCAATGATAGGGCCGATACGACAGCAAATTTCCAATAAGTGATTTGATCCGATGTGAGAGAACTTATTTTCCTAGAACGTTCAATCGTTTTTTATTTTATTTCGAAATTAGTAAAATTCGGAGATTGCAATATACATAAAGGATACTTCAAACTATACTTGTAGTTATATTTCAGAAATTTCGTTGGGAATAATAACAAACAAAAATTACAAGAAGTTTGTTTCCTGTCATTACCACATCCTGTTTATAAATACATATGTATGTTAAACTGATTACCATTAGCAAGTGTGCAATATCCAACATTTGGAATGTAGGAAACTATACATGTATGTAGCTCTAATTGTGCCACTGCTGTCACAGATATTTACGATAACCAACCTTGAAGAAACCCACCTTGCGGGATAAGGGTTAGATTATACCCACGTCTCGAAATGCCAGTCGTTGGAGGCGACTAAACTACCCCATGAAAAAAATGGCAGAGGTAGGAGCAGAGCTGATGACTCTGTACTACCCCTGCACTCAAAAGCAACATCAAAAATCTTTGACCCACCTTGGTGTGGGCTGATCCCTGTTGGATAAAATATTCCGGAGGTAAACTAGTTCCTCCAATCGGATCGGATAAATATATGTAGTCTTAGAACAATAAGTTTCGCCGGCTCAAAAAATATGATCTTGAAAACTACGACTTTTAAACACAAGAGTAAAGTGCAACCAAATCTATCCCTTTCTGATGGATAGAAGACACCATACGAACATGCTAGACGTTAAACCAATATAGAGAAGCAAGTTATAAAAAAATCAACTTTGATAAGGACAAATGTATGCAGCATAAATACCAGGATGAAATTAACAACCGATTCGCCCCATTAGATGACATAGAAATTAAGAACGAAACAAGACAGGTGCAATAGAAGCAACATAGTCAACAATAAATTGTTGTAAAGGAGGCAGTGGAAAGTAAACCAGGCTTTTGCAAAGCCGCCAAAGTAAAGCCTTAGTTCGACAAATGCGAGGAAAAATAAAAGCCCGTAACGTTATAAGTCTTCAAGCCCTAGAAAATAGCGAAGAGATCAAGCGTACAAGATATCAAACCCTACGAAAGGAAGTCAGCCACCTCCTTCGGGATAAAAAACGATAATGGCAAAGGATACCAGGTTGTTTCAGGATTTGTTCACAAATCCTTGTTTATTGGACAACAAACGAGCTGCAGCCCAATGGAGTAGATATTTCGATAAACTGCTGAATGTACATGGAGAGCCAGCAGCAATAGGAAACACAGCAGAGGGTAAAACTGTCAAACATTGAGGAAATATAAGAAGCAATCCACCGGCTGAAGAATAACATAGCCGCAGGAACCGACCTAATACCATCGGAGAGAACTCGACTTGTTTTTTACTTTTGCTCGTTAGTTAACATTCTCGGTACCCAATGCGCAGTGACCTTTCAATTCGTTCATAAGGATTCTTTTAACGCTGCAATTTGAAATACCTGTGACCTCAACTGTATGCCTGAAGGTCACTCTTCGATCTGCCAACAAAAATTTCTCGAATTTTTTTGCGTTATCTTCAGTGAGGAACGTGGATGGGCGGCAGAACACACTCATGACAGGGAGGCTTGGCAATGGGTGGTCAACGAGTTTAAAATTTCCAGTAATAATAAAAATAATATTACGAAAAAACAGTCAAACAATGTGTATTTATTTGTATTGATACAATTTGTGATAGCGTCATTTGTTGAAAAGGAAATGCCAATTAAATACATAGAAGTTCATGCAGGACAACGACTCTAAGCACACCTCAAAATCATCTAAGGGGAATAGAGGCAAGAATAAGTAAAATACGGATAAAAAAAAAAGAACTATAGCCAAATATAGGTGGTGGTAGTTTGTGCAATGGTAATCATCACCGACTGTAGAGCGGAAGGTCTGTAGTTCATGTCTGACCATAGCCAAAAACAATTCCTATCCGGAAAAAAATCTGTGCAACAACACCAGTTTTTGTATATTTTTTTTTTTAACTAAAAATAACTAAACCTACCCACCACCCTAGCCTACCTTAGCTTACCCTAACCTTCCCTAAACTACAATAACCTATGTAAGCCTGCCATTGGTGTTTAGCGGGCTTTGCCTTGAAGAGGCTGGCCTATTAAAATTTACCACTGACGTAGTCCGCTCCAACCACCAAAAACGTTGATGCTGTCAGACGACGTCTGTCAAAGATCATATATAGCTGTCATGCTGACATGTCAAAGATCATATATAGCTGGGTTTACTTATGCCCAGCCGATTGAGCTTGTAATACAGCCCTTCTAACCATACGGTGTGGAAGCCTTTTTCCAAGTCAATCAGACAGGATAATATGCATTATTCAGTGCATTGTGAAATAGGATGGTGTACATCTCTACAGCCACTGGTGGGAGATGCCTGAGCACAACATTAGCTATTCCGTTGGTTTCTGCGGATTTTTTTATTTTCAGTGACTCGAAGATCATCTGGAGATCCTCCGTCGAAATGAACAGGGTGTTAGCCCCTTCACTGGCGACGGCTTTGTTTGCCATAAGATCATCATTGAACCTGGTAAAACCAAGATTCTCTGATCGCCAGTGATCGATATCATTTTGAAGGTAGAAATGATGAAGAGAGACTCTGTTTTCCAGGTCATTCACCGTATACACTTCCTGGAATACAGCTCCCACTGTCGCCACCTTCTCCTGCGGATCCTCGATCACGAAGAAATCATCATCATCATGCTGACTGTTCGTAGCAAGCGTTCATTGTCTGACGTCCTCGGAAGCTTCAGATCCTGAATATCATTCTGATTGTTTCTCCGAAAGATTTTATTTATTTGCGGGAACATACTCGCGCTATTGGATTTTACAGCACGAATTCTGTTGTCCCAATGCAAACTTACAGATATTCTGTAATTTTCCTTGATCAACTGTTGGAGATTTTTAATCAGTGACTTCAGTGTCGTGACCTCCGAGTTTTGTCTGTCGGTAAACCGCCTGTACAAGAGTTTGAGTCTTGTCAGGAGTCTACTTTTCTGCCTATGTAGTGCGCCGATTGTCGTGTTTCGGTAAACGTTCGTGGTATCGTGCTGTCGTTGGCGTGGTATTGTACTGTTCATTGTCTGTTTAATAGTATCGTCCATTTGTTTGAGGTACCTGTCAATCTCATAGTTTGACAGGTTCCTATTAGACGGTGGAAAGGAGGAGCTCGAAGTGAGCGCTCTCGTCAGGGAATTGGCAGAGCGTGGCCAGCGCGCCTTATTGTAATCATAGGGGTACGTTTGGACGTATTCTGCCATTTCCGCTAATTCGTCTGGTAATTTGATTACGGCACTTAGTCCGCAATGGTCACTGTCGTATACGAAGGTCAGTAGACAGGATCTGTCCACTCGGGTTGTCTGCTCATGGATCTGCTGTTGGAGCTAGCCGATCTGCCCTTGGATGGCGAGCAAGATCGAACGCAGGTCCCCCTCGGCCTCCGGTGCCTTAGTAACAGGCACTGGGGCGTTAGTAACAGCCACAGGCTTTTGCCTGCCGCCATTTGGGCGTAGGTCATTGTGGGTGTAACGGCTGATTTTTGTGAGGGACCTGCGGGACGTTTCTCCTCCATCTTCTGCTTACGAGCCAGATTTAATTTAATGTCTTGGAACTTAGGACATCCCCGATAGTTTGCAGGGTTCCTATAGAGCACGCACTCGAATTGCTCCCTATCCGCGACCTTGTCTTATGTTAGATCGCATTCCTCGTTCATGTGGTTCTTTGCACACTTAACGCATAGAGACTGCACCTCGCAGTTCAACGCGGCATGCCCGAACCTTTGACAGCGGATACATTGTAAAATGTTTCCGTGTCTTCTTAATTTTTCACATTTTACAGACTGGGATGCTAAGGAAGTGATGGTCCTTAGCCTCTCCAGTTTGCTATTGGGTGCGAGCTGGACCAGGAAGAATGGTAACACACGCTTCTCCCGTCTGGCCCGTACCGTGGTGAACGACTTGACTCCCAGGAATTTGAGGTCGTCGCTCTCGAAATCTTTGAGCTCTGAGAGCATTTCCTCGGGGTCAGTAATCGAGTATACGCCTTTGAGGAGCATCGTCTGCAGCTCCTCGGTCTTGGGGGTAAATCAGTAGTTCCTTGACCCGTTTATGCTGCTCCAGTGTGTTACATTGGATAGCATAGCCGTTCTCACCTATACCTTGAAAAACGAAATTGCCAATAACGCAATAACGTACTTACATAGGTCTATTGTTTCGCGTAGGGCTGTGGTGTGAGTAAGGATTGGTGGCACCTTCTCCTTGGGACGTTGTTGCTGCTTCTGTTGTTTCGGCTGTTGTTGTTGCTGCTGCGACTGTTGTTGCTGTTGTTTCTGCTGCTGTGGGTTTTTTTTTTTTTTTTTTTTTTTTTTTTTGTTGGAGGCTTCTACTATCTACTGGAGCACTCAGACACAAGTACTGGTCCATTGTACTACCAGACAGACACCTTGTCTTTATTGTATTTTCCCCGTTGTCCGGAGAAAAGTGAGGAGGGGCTTCAGTGATGTTGAGCTAAGAGATTCGGCACCCACCATGTCGGCCCCAAGGGTGCGCCACCGTGCACGAGCGAAGGCGGGACAGTCGCAGAGAAAGTGTTCCGCTGTGTCGTCCTCCTCGCAACAAGCAGCACAGGTAGGCGTCTCACTGATGCCAAGCACGTAAAGATGCCTGGCAAAAGTGTAATGGCCCGTAATGACGCCCGTTAGCCTTCTGCAGTCATTTCTTCTTAAGGATAAGAAGAATGTTGCGGACTTTTTACAGACGTCAGGGCGTACGCGCTTAGTCATCCTGCATCCTGGATATTCCTTCCATCTGCGACTGTGTACGTTAAAGACCCAGTCATTGATGTCAGATTTAACCGTTGAAGCTGGTAGACCTAAGGCGAGTTCAGGCCCTGAGAAACTCTCCTCTGAGCGTTTTCTAGCGAGTTCATCGGAGATCTCGTTTCCTGGGATTCTAGAGTGACCTGGAACCCATACAAGCCTAAGTGAATTAAGTCTTCCGACTTTGTTCAAAAAGGTCTTGAGTTCATGCACTAGTTTGGAGTTGGACAGAGGATTGGATACAGCTTTGAGTGCAGCTTGGCTGTCACTGCAGACACATATGCTCTTTCCCCTCCATCTGTGTTTCGCAACATAGTGCATGGCCATTAGGATTGCGTAAATCTCCGCCTGGAAGACAGACGCATATTTTCCTAACGAGAAGTGCAGTCGAATGTTTTCGCGCTCGAAGAAAACTCCGGCGCCGGATCCCTGATCAGTCCTGGAGCCATCTGTGAAGATGCGAAGACATTCTATTCCAGGTTCAGTGTCTGGCCAAAGCCAGTCCTGACGCCAAGGAAATGTGACTGTGTAGTTACAGCGCAGTAGGATGGCAGGTGTCATTGCGTCAGAGGGCATATCCATGAGACAGTGATCGTAGGATATTTCTCTCTCAAGTACACTTTCACTCCACTGCGAGTTGTACCAAAGACCATTCCTCTTTAGGCGAGAAATAGTTTTCAGTGCACACCCTCTGATATATATGTCAAGGGGTGGAAGGTTCATCATAGCATCCAAAGCAGTTCCCGGTGTGCTGGAGAAAGCCCCCGTGCAACTGAGGCAGACCGTTCTTTGGAGTTTGGTGAGTGAAGCCACATCGTGTTTTCGTGTCAGCCTGCTCCACCAAACGACCGATGCATATGAGATTATCGGTCTTACCATTGCCGTGTAGGTCCAAAGGACCTTTTTCGGCGATAAGCCCCATGTTTTGCCAAAGGCACCTTTGCATTGCCAGAAAGCTGACAGCGCTTTGGTGGTTTTGGACTCAACATGTTTTGACCAGAGAAGTTTGTTATCTAGAATGACTCCCAGATACTTAGCTTCCTTGGATATAGGGATGGGAATGCCTTTTAGCACCAGCTGAGCAATGCCAGTTGTTTTCCTCCTTCTCGTGAAGAGAACGACATCGGTCTTAAGAGGATTAACCGACAGCCCATTTCTCGTGCACCAGTCTTCGATCACGTTTAGCGCCGCCTGCGCTTTGAGACAGACATTCGCTAAACATGAGCCGACAGAGAGAACAGCAACATCATCCGCATAGGCCTGGGCATAGATTCCAGAGGCATTGAGAGAATCTAGCAGTCGACCACCATGCACCATAACAGCGTAGACAAGACGCCACCTTGCGGGCAGCCCCTGTTTACTCCAGACTTGACACAATGTTCGAGGCCTGCATCAGCGATCAGTGTCCTGTGCACGAGCATTGCTTTGATCCACAAAACCAGTGCTTCATCTACGCCATGCCGTCTAGCAGCATTACACATGCTGTCAAAAGTAGCGTTATCAGAAGCTCCCTCAATGTCGACAAAAATGCCTAGTACGTACTCTTTCCTTTCGAGAGCGCATTCAATTCTCCCAACTAGGTTTTGAAGCGCAGTCTCGCAGGATTTTCCGCGCTGAAAAGCATGTTGCATGTCCGACAGAGGATGCATTCGAAGGGCAACTTTGCGCACGTGCAACTCTACTAGTCTTTCCATGCTTTTCAGCAGGAATGATGTTAGACTTATTGGTCTGAAACTCTTGGCTAGTGAGTAATCCTCTTTCCCGATTTTGGGAATAAAGACCACTTTCACCGCGCGCCAAGGGATAGGTATTAGAGCACTGCACGAGTAAGTAAAAAGTACTCGGAGGCATAATCGCCGAGTATATCACCAAACGATGCGATTACATACTCGGCATCGTTTCCGAATGCATCGCCGATTGCTTTTCCGAAATGATTATGAGTAATAATCGTTACAACTGCATCGTAGCGAGTAGGTATCGTGAATCGTGAACAGTAGAGCTCTTGGGGTAGTATTCGGGTACCCGCGTTTGTCGGGTATTACCCGCATTACTCGAATACCCGGGTACCCGGGTAATTGCTAAGTTGGGTATTACCCGGGTAAAATCAAGAGCACTAGTGAACAGACATAAATAAACGAGCTATCAGCTTATGTATGGTATTGTTGAGGAAGCAATCGTTGATCGATCATACTATATGTACATATTACTTACTATTATTAATTTTTACTACTTATTATTTCTTGCTATTACTTATTATTATTTTTATCCTTATTTATTTGTGGCTAATAAAGTAAACTTTCTGTTTTGAATTTGTCTAATGTCACATTTCTCATCCGTCCTATAAATTCCTCATACAATGTTAGAAATTTTTCCAGCATAATCACAATTTCGCTGTTAGCGATGCCTAACGATGCGAATGCGTAAATACTCGCCGATACCGATGCGAACGATGCCGAATACAGTAATATTCGCCGATGCCGATGCGGAATGATGCGAATACTTCTAGGCTGGGCGATGCCGAGTACGCACAAATATTCGTTTTACTCGTCGAATGCGTATTTGTATTCGTAATCGTACGATGCAGTACGCACTCGTGCAGTGCTCTAATAGGTATGTAGGCAAGTGCCAGGCTAGCAGTGAAAATTCTTTTCAGTGTAGGAAGCAGCTGTCTTATACCTTTTTGCAGCATAACGGGGTATATCCCATCAGTGCCCGGCGACTTAAAGCCAACGAGGGATGCCACAGCAAATTCAATGGCCTCAGTAGTTGCCACGCGTGACGCAACATACCAGCTACGCCGAGTTGTTTTCATCGCTACAGCCGCAGTATCCAATGAGGGAGTGTGCAACGAGCCGATGACAGTCTGATTTCCCGGAAAATTGGTCTGAAACAGTAAACTAAGAGTTTCTGCTTTAGACTCGGTAAAGGTACCATCAGACTTTCTGAGTACCTCCAGCCTTGTCGATTTTCCTCGTTTGAGGACTTTAACCAACTTGCTGGTCGCGCTCAGGGATTTGATCTCTTCGCAGAAGGACTTATAGGAATCATTCTTCGATTTTCGAATAAGCTTCTTATATTCCTTCTGCTTCGATCGATATTTATTCCAGTCATCTTCCGAGTTCGATTTAAGCGATCTTCAGAAGACTTCTGGCTTCCCTACGAAGCCGTTGGAGCTCAGCATTCCACCAGGGAACCGGCTTCCTGACAGGACATGCGAGTTCAAAACATTTGGTGATGGCGCTGTTCAGGTTATGAACTGCATCCTCCACCGATTGATTAGTTTTGAGTTTAGGCGGGGCTTGAGTGGATTTCTCAAGCTCCTCCCTAAATCGCACCCAGTCTGTTTTTCTCGGATTCCGCTTGGGCTGCGAGGGGGAGATCCCGCACTTCAATTGGAATTCGATGTATCTATGGTCTGACAGCGTAACATCTGGTGAGACTCTCCAGTTAGTGATGGCCTTCGCATGCCTGTTAGATAAGGTTAGGTCAATCACTTCCTGTCGTCTCGCCGTCACAAAGGTTGGTTGAGAGCCAACATTGTTGATGAAAAGGTCAGACGAAAGAATGAAGTTTAAAAGATGGTCTCCTCTTCGGTTGCATTTGCTGCTGCCCCAAAATGTGTTTTGAGCGTTAGCTTCGCAACAGATGATGAGTCCAATCCTTCTGGCTTCACAGTACTCTACGAGTTCGGAAACCGCCTTAGGTGGCGAGGGTAGTACCGAGTCGTAGGGGAAGTAAGCAGACGCCACGACGAAGTGTTCAATTTCTCCGTGCGCCTTGTAGCTCACTTTCGCAGCTACCAGATCTTGACCACAGAATTGACCAAGTTTGGTTGCCGATAGCGTATTCGATATGATGAGGCAGACCCTGGGCCTTTCGGATCGCTCATCAGAAAGGATTGTAGCATCATGTATGCCACCAAGACCACACAGGCGTTTGTTCCACACCCATGGTTCTTGAATGGATACAATGTGATGATTTGTACTACTGCATGCAATTCTGCTACTTAGAAGAGCGGTAGCAGCCTTGCAATGCTGTAGGTTGATCTGAGTAAAAATCATGGATTCATACTGGGGAACACGTTCCATCCTTCGACTACTTGACATCAAAATGGAATACAATCCTACCAAGGCCGAAGTAGGGACGTGAGTCGTACGCGGTTTTCAGGGCCTCAACAGAGCCATTGTCCATTCCCACTACCAGAGTGAAGCCCTCTTTTTTCAGAGAGTTATTTTTCTCCTTGTAGGAATAGACAGTCCAGGCCCTCGTGTCGAGTCCCGGGTTCTGCGCACGTAGTCGCCTCAGCACGTTCAGCTTGTTTCCGGGTTTTCCCGGAATCCAGCAGATGGCGCGCGTTAGTTTCGGGAGACTAACTACTTGATAAGTGCTAGTTCCCAGGGGGGGGATTTTCGGCACCATGCTCCTGATCCAGGCAGATGTCTGCTGAGAGGAACAGCTCACCACGAAGGTACCATTCATCAAAGCAGACCTCTCCGCTTGAATACAGAAGCCTGTTTCTGAAGCTAGCTCCAGTAGATGATCCTCGCAGTGTTGGCAATCTGCGCTGGTCATTCTGCTGTCACTGCCAGCCTTCCCTATCCTGACCTTTTCGGAGGAGATGGCTGCCTCTTTGTAGGAGAGGTGCTTGTCTCGACTCTTTACGGTCATTTGTGTTGCCTTTCCAGAGGAAGGGGTTTTTTTGTGTGAAGTGCCCGCCTCCGATGAGCAGCCTTTGGTCCTCTCCGTCTTCAGGTTTTTGCTTTGATCTTTATTGATCGCCGCATCTGCCTTTGGACTCCGATTTCCCGCCGCCATATCAGAGGAGGAGACATCACGTTCTCTCTCCCCAGCAAGATTGTCCCCGGCGGCCATCTTCCGCTTGCAAGTGCTCTTACCTTTTTCGATTCGAGCTCCTGCTCCCTTCCGACGCCGCTTTCGAACAGCTTTGCCAGCCTGAGGGTTGTTATGATCCAAGACCGCTTCGCCTTCTGCGATCAGAGTCTGTCTGCCAGCATCATCACCTTTTTCGGCGGTGGCACCGACCATGGCAGGACCCTGAACATCTTCAGCTCCGTCAGTTTTGGAACTTGGCACGCTCTTATTGGGAGTTTGACCGTCACCAATAAGAGGAGGAGTGTTTGAGGCGCATGCCGAAAGTGCTGGCATGCTTGTGCCTCCAGCAGCAGCCTTTACTAGCCGCCGACGTTTTCTGCGCTGCGCGCCGGCAAGAAGTGCGTGATCTGCAGGTGAGAGGGTCGGATGGGCTTCGGTAGGGGATACGTCCGCCGATCTGATCCTCTTACCTGCCTTTCCCAGAGGTTCGCCCTCAATCTTTGTGCCTTCGGCTGTGCCAGCCTCTTTGCACGATTTTCGGGCACGCCTCTTCCTCCTTCTTTTTGGGCACTTAGCAGTGCAATCTACAGCACGTCCCAATTCTGGGGCTCGTTCAACCTTGGCGGTTTCCCGTGCCGCACCATCGTCGGTGTCGCCTCTGTCGGTTGCACCGCTCACGCTCAGTCCAACCAAGTGGTCGGACAATGAGCCGCAGGAGTCGGTGTCGTTCCGGGCTGCCGGAGAGTTAAGAATTACTGGTGGGGCCACCAGAATCCTTGCCCCGGCCGCTATTGCGGGTGCCACCTGGAGTATTTCCATCAATCTGGTTGTCCATTCATTCATGACTAACTCGGGGTTCTCCGGGTCTTAGTTCGAGGTCATTGACCTCTTAAGCCCCTCCGCCGCGACAAGGCGCCCGAAGAGCGAAGGGCGTTGTTACTGCTGCTGCTTTGGTTGTTTTGTCAATAATTGTTTTTTAAGTGAAATAAGGTTTTGGGCTGGATTTGGGTTTTTCAGCTTCATCCAACCACTTCCCAGGGCATTTACGGTTATCATATAAAATCCAATCTTCATCACAGGTGACTATGTGGTGCAAAAACGGTTCAATTTGGTTTCTTAATATAAGCGATGCGCAGTTTTCCACGCCGTAGTTTTGGTTTTGTTCATGGGGTACCCACTTATCGAATTTTTCTATCTGAAACAAAGGTGTCGACTTATTGTCATTCGGGATACTCCCATGCTTTGTCCCATCTCCCGCGCCGATTTCAGTGGATCCGCATCCACCATTGCTCTCAAATCATCGTTGTCAACTAACGTTTCCGGCTTCCCACGTGGTTCATTTTCGAGGCTGAAATCTTCCTAACGGAACTTTCCAAGCCAACGTCGTATAGTGCGTTCGTTTACCGCTATATCCTCAAATGCATCATTAATGTTTTTCAATGCCAATGACGCATTTAGTCCCATTTCAAATTCATAAAGGAAGAGGGTTCGAATTTCAACTTAAATCTTTCAAATACTGCTCGAACATAGCCCATAAGCAAATATTTTCAAACGAAGAAAAACTTTTGTTAGTTCAATATCTATCTGCGGCCGCCAAACTACACTATGGTCTATCCAAAGTCGACACGACGAAATTGACTTTTCGTTATGGACAGCTAACAACAAAGCTATTCCCCCATCTTGGGTGAAAAATGAAGCAGCAGGAATGGATTGGATGAATGGGTTTTTGAAGCATCATCCCGTCTTATCGTTGACCAGAAGCGACTAGTCTTTCAAGGTTAACCAGGTTCAACAAGACAAATGTTGAATCCTTTCTTAAAAACCTAAAAGACTGCATTTCTCGTTTCAAAATTTGTCCGGATAAAATATTTAACCTTGGTGAGACTGGAAACTCAACTGTGCATGTTCCACCAAAAGTGCTGGCGACTAGAGGTAAAAAACAGGTTGGAAGCATGACGTCAGTAGAGCGTCCAATTAATGATAGCAGCAGTGAGCGCCATTGCTCATGTGAAACCAATTCCAGAGGAAAAATTGCTCGCACAAAATGCAGCCTCTAGACAGGAGAGTTTTGGTCCATTCAAAACATATTTCAACAAGGCTGCTAGCGATTGGATGCTCTTGAACCCATGTCGATCTACAACATTGCTCCAATAGTCGTGAAAGCTTATTCAAAAGCAACATAATCAAAGGATTTAAGGTCACTGGAATATGGCCTATGGACGAACTCATATTTCAAGAAGACGAATTTTTGGGCAGCTATGTTACGGATCGACAATGCCCTTATGATTTTACTGCTGAATTATCTGCAAATGTTGACTCACTAAGTGTTGCCCCACCAAATACCCATAACCCTTTGCCCGAATCATCCCATACACAGATTTCGACTTCAAACTCCACCTTCAAGTCGTCGGAATTAATAAAACCATTCCCCCCTCCACCAAAATACCCCGCCAAACGTGGAAGAAAAAAAGGGAAAAACAAGAATGTTAACAGACACAATAGAAAAAGACGACGTTGAGACCAGCACATCCAAATAATGCAACGGCAGGGGTCGAAAGGCTGTTAAGAAGAAAGTCCTAGTCGAATCATTGGAAAGCGATGATACTATTGGGCCGCCATTTAATACTCGAACACCAAAGTCGAGAAAAGTTAATCAAATAAAAAAATCAAAACAAAATAATGAAAGCAGTGAAGACTTCAGCGGAGAAGATGATAGAACCATCGATGAAATTTTATGGTTGGCCGAAGCTAAATATTAAAGTCAACTTAGTTTTTTTGAATTAAATTTTTGTTTGTTTTTGTTTAAAATTGTATGTTTGTCATGAACGGTCCAATGTATACACTGGCTTAGTTCATGGTACACTTAGTATGTGTCCCTTGGACCACCGAAATACCTTTTTCTTAAATTCCATTTAAACATGACATGGTCATAAATGAGTTTTTGTTATGAAAATATTCTAAGTTTTACTTCCGAGCCTATTTAAACGAATAAAGCAGTCAAAGAAAAAAATACTTTTGTAAAATTTGGTCCAAGATACACTATCCTCCCCTACGTTTTGTTTTTAGTAAAAAAGAATTTGCATATTACAAGGCCAACATACCTATCAAAATTGACGGATGAGCAAATAGCTAATTTAATAGAATCTTGACCAACAATGTGTTTTTTATTATGCCATCCAGATCTTATCCGGATCATGATTTACATGCATTACAATAACAACACGTGATCCAGCTCTTGATCTGGATCAATTTCAAGATCTGAAAATGAGGTTACACTATTCCTCACTGGTTTCGCATTCAAATAAAGAAGATCATTGCCTGATAACCATTTAAAATTGTGGTCAGGAATTGGTTAGAGTTTTACCTTCCGTATAAACCAGTGGTTCTTAACCAGTTGTCCGTGGACCACTAGTGGTCCCTGGAAGCACCCAGCGCACAGTAATTCTCTTAAAATGCGTAAAATGCGAATAAATCAATTTTTATTCAGAATTCATTCTGCTTAAACCTAAAATAAAGCAATACGAACAAAACAGAAAAAGAATAATGAAAAAATAAAATTAAACATTTTAAGTAACTTCCGACATAAAAAAAAAAATTAAATAACCCCCGACACAAAGAAAAACTTTAAAAAGTAAAAAAATAAAATTTTTCTCTCGGCATTTTGGCCGAGCAGTTCCCCGACGCGGCGGCGCTTATATTAAAAATATTAATAGGTTCTTTTAATGAAGCCAAAATGCCGAGAGAAACATTTAATTTTTTACTTTTTAAAGTTTTTCTTTGTGTCGGGGGTATTTAAATTTTTTTATGTTATTTTTATTTTATTCTTTTTAAATTACTCGCGGACCCTAATTGCGATAGGTAACTACTTAAATGACATTTGTCTTAAGTATCGTGCAACATCGCATAGGGCTTCCTGTATATACAAGGTGGCGCAAGATTTATCTTCCAATTTTGTTTTTGAATAACTTTTTTACCAAAAAAAAAAAGACTTTGAGTAATGGAAATCTTTATTTGGACCCTTACAATTTTTTCTGTTATATGGAAAAGATGATATCCGTCCAGTGGCTACCGCCAGTGTTGATACACCTTTGTACCCGTTTTATCGCATTTTCCATGACTTTCCGCAAGATTTCTGGTGATAAATGTTCGTATTTCGGTCGAATATTCTCCTTAAGGGTTACGAACGCGAACGTCCGAGGCTTGTTGGCATAGGTAGCATAGTCAAGTAGCCCCAAATAAGGAAGTCTGGGATGGTTAAATCTGGCGAGCTTACTGGCCATGCCAAATCGCCAAAACATTATGTGACCAAGAAACGCTTCCTTCCTCTTATTGAAACCAAATGTTCACCAAGCCTCGCTCATCCAATTCCAGCAGTCAGAAGTCGCTTATCATGGCCCTGTAGCGTTCGCCAGTAAGAGTGATCGTATTGTCGATTGCGTCCTCCAATAAATACGGTCCAATCACTCCTCCCATGTGAACGCCGCACCACACAGTGGCTTTGAGTGGATGTAATGGCTCTTCGTGTATCACACGTGGATCTTCAATGCCCCAGAAATGAAGATTTTGCTTATTGACGTAACCGCTAAGTGTAAATGCGCCTCGTCGCTCAAGATGATTTTTGACACAGAATCGTACTCTTCGTTGTTGATTAAGGATGGCTTGACAGTAATTCATACGCGACTGACGGTCAGCAGGCAGTAACTAATGCACTGTTTATACTTTGTACGGGAACATGTGTAAGTTTTTCCGTAAAATTCGCTGTAGGGTCCGTCTGGTTATGCCCAATTGCGTGGCCCGTTGTCTGGCTGATATTGCTTCGTTCTCGGCCGAACGACCAGTCCGGTGGCGGCCACATCCTGCTTGGTCTCCTATGGTTCCAGTCTGTTCAAGTCGGGACGCTAAGCGGAATGTTTGCCCAGTTGGCGCGACACGAATAGGAAATCGACGTCGAAATTCACGAATTCCACTGGACGATTATTGGTTACAATTATTCCACGCTCTAAGAATAGCACTTTATTGCTTATCTGTTTGTATACTGCAACTGTCTAGTCCACTAATGTCAAAAATGATTGAGGTACGATGCCTATTGCAAAAGTTATAACATCTTCCGATAGGGTTATATTTTGCGCCACTTAAAAGAGCCCATGGCCTTGAAACGCCTGAACAGATCTTCATAAATTGTAGCTACGAACCATTTCGATCACGTAAGCTTTAAAACAAAAAAAAAATCATCAAAATCGGTCCATTCGTTCAGGAGGTACGATACCACACACAGACACGTCAAACTTATAACACCCTCTTTTTGCGTCGGGGGTTAAAAAGTGAATTCAATCGCTATTTTCCTGACTGCGAGGACAACGGTATTCGGAAACTGATCCGCAATCCTTTCATTGTAAACGTTTTTGAAGTACCTGATGAAATTCAAGACGTGATTGAAATGCCCCACGAAAGTAACTTGAAAGATACATGCCAGACAGAAATTAATATTGAAGAAATTTCGGAGCCAAAAGGCAATTTCTTTTCCAAAGATTCGGGAAATTGCTATATGTCACCTAACTTTGCCTTCATCGACATATCTATGCGAGCAGGGGTTCTCGTCGCTTCTGATAATTAAAAACAAGCACCGAAATCGGTTGCATGTCAGTGCCGACATGCGTTTGACTCTAAGTAACACTGAACCGAGGATTCAGAACTTAGTAAAGAGTATGTAGTCACAAAAATCATGTACTTATCTTTATAATGTAAAATTGTCGTAAAAAAATTAAAATACTGTTGGCTTTGAACGATTGTATGCGTGTTTTATTTAAAGATAGAACCCTTTACTCATTTCCATCTAATGTATGTATTTTACCTCTAAACAATTGGTGGTCCATGGCAAGACCGAAATTTTTTTAAATGGTCCCTCATCACTAAAAGGTTAAGAACCACTGGTATAAACTAATTGTACTCATAATGCTATAAAATGTGTGTATTAACTCACATTTCTAACACTCTTGAGTGTATTGGGGAAATATTACCCCCAAATTGTGTACATCGATAAAAATTATTATCATCAGCATTTAAATCGATCGTATCAAATTTGTATGAAGAGAACAATTTTCTTTGATATGGCAATTCCACAATTAAAATTTGTTTTCAAATGTTAGATCTTTGACAGCACTGAACAAGACCAAATGTCAAGCTGGCTATTCGTTGATCTGTAGTGTTTTATTATGTCCCATGATCAAGATCGGATCATGTGGCATAATAAAATACACCTAGAGTTCGTTTGTAACGGGTTTTGTCGCTACGAACCTGGACTTCACTCAAAATTTCAGGGGAGTCGCGGAAAAAGACGTAAGGACCCGTCCCACAGAATCCGTCAATCTGTTGATCTGCTGAACTGACAGCTAACGTGTTGACTGTGAGGTAAATTGTCAACCAAATTTGAAATTTCTCTCAGAACGAGAGAGTTCCTCAATATTCTCTCAATGCATCAACAAACGAATGTGCTTTCTCTTAATTCGTGAATTTCAAAATGTAAATTTGTAAACTCCAATATGATCTGTCTTCTTCTTCTTCTTTTCATTTTTCCGGCGTTGTTATGGTCAGAAGTGTAGGACCATAACCTTCCCACTTAGCTGCATTCCTACTGGTCCGCTTGTGGGGTCCACCGGTTTGACCTCAGAAAGTAGCGGCAGGCTTCCCGGTTTGAGATTACTTCATGCTGGTGTTTTCGCATTTGTTTGCACCAATTGTTTTTCGGCCTGCCTTTTTTTTTTGTGACACGGGCATGCTCCAGATTTTTTTGTTTGATCTTACTCTTACAACACCGGTGATCTCCAGTCGTATCAACCCACTGATTTGCATGTACACTTGTGGGGTAGTTTAATGGTGGTATATGTGTCCCTAGGCTCACCTTGGTGTTTTCTAAATTGCCTAGATGTGATTTTTGTTTACCTTTGTTTTAGCCGCCTTTTACGACAAGCGAGAGGTATCGCTGCAGGGATATTCTTAAGCCGTCCCTGCACGGAATCCAATATGATCTGTCAACGGATCAAAAAGGAAAAAGTGGCCCTACTTTGTCTACTTGTGTATATTCTATTTTGTTGTCAATTGAAATCGACGGATCGACGAATTCTATGGGACGAGCCCCGTACGCCTCGCTCTGGTTTCTGATTCAGTATAAAGATATATATTCGGCGCAAGCAACCCTTCTTATTCCCACTAGTTAAAAATCGTTCCTTCTCTTTTACGCAATGCAGCATTATTCCACCAATGTGAACCAGCACAGAGGGACGAGGAACTGTCTCTGATACGAACTCTCCGATACTTTTACAATAACAAAATGCTCGTGACAGTTTGAGAACATATGGTACAGGCAATTGTCGAAGTATGCAGATATGATACTATGCTCTGACATCCGTCTTTTCTGCTGACACCAAGAAATGGCTATATTCACGAGTATTCAACTAAAGGAAAATATGGCTCTTGGAGTAAATCAATGAAAAAAAACAGACTTCATAACAAAAGGCTGCCAAGAATATATTATTGAAATAAAATATTTGAAGGCAACTTTCCCCCGGGACATTGACATAGGAGATTATGGTACATCGAAGATATTAATACTAATAATTGTTCAATAGTGCCCTTTCGACTTAACTCCTTGCAAGCTCAAAATTCAGTTGAGAAATCAAATTGTCCAAATGTCGTTATATACCCAACTACAATTATATAATTGTTTTTATACAGTTCTAAAAGCAAAATGGAAGTCAAATAATATGCATACGTGAAAACCGATTGACCTGATGTCTAAATAAATTTGGCAGTCAGTTATAAACAACTTTAATAGGAATTCTTACCAGTTCATCAAAGGACTGATCATGTTCAGTGCCCAGCCAATCTGTACGTTTTGGTAAAACCTAAAAGAAAGAGAAGGTTAAGCTCAACAGCACTCAAATGCAACAATAAATGCTTGAAACAAATAGATCATGATAAAATGAACCCAACTAAAATATTCAGAACTGTATTATACGTATATATGCATTTATATACATATATTCCAGAATAGTATATGAATATACCATATAAATGAATATATATGTATATAAGAAAATATCAGAGCCCAGATGCTATCGTGCTCTTTTAAAAATATGAGTAAATTCACAGCACGTGCTAAACCAAAACAAAATAATTGATCCAATTCTTAGTATAGTTTGAGACTTTGAAACAAGTAGACGTCTTACTAAGGACGAAACTTGAATCTTAAATATTCCTAATATATTGTATCATTAAGTATACACAATTTTAACACATTTCTCTGACCTTTTTCTCCTGGAGCTCCTGAATAAGAACCTGTTCAGAAAAGAATAAATTGTAATTTTCCCACTTTTTAAATAAAAAAAAAACACGAAATTAACAAAAGTTAACTTAAGCTCACCTTCGCTGTTTCCTTGAGGGGTCCAGCGACAAGAAACTTCGAAATTAGAAAGTATAATTCTGAAACGAAAACATTTTATTTTTACTTTAATTTCACGTTTTTTGACGTTTTTGTCAATGGAAGAATTTGTTGTACACAACTTTTACAACAGCGTTTTGCATCCATTTTTTTTACCTGGAGTCACAATATTCTCCCTCACTAATTGTGTGTTATCCATTTTTATCGAAAAGTTCCGAGCCTGAATGTGCTGAACTCATTTATATTAGGCAATTTATTGGTAGATTATCCGGGCTTCTTGAAGATAAAATATTTTCCTCAGAAAAACTACGAACGAAATCGGCCGTCAGCCATTGCCGTTCTTTTTCTCTCCTTGATTTTATTTTAATGCTTCCACACATACCTATAGCCACCCAACTGTAATCAATTCAATTAAACTCCTCAAACTGTTCAAGTAAAAGTGCACCTGGGCTGGATATATATAAGCACATACACCTATATATTTTTAGTTTTCCTTACGGCAGAAACAGTTTCAACACAAACTCATTTTAAATGCGGATGAAGACTCATTCAAAATGGCGGAGCATGAGCTATGAAAATTAATTTGCAGCATTGGGGGTTTTCAAATTAATGTCAAAGTACGCACTCATTTGATGCAGTTTCAACAATGAAAGGAGACATGTTCACATAGTTCATTAAATTTAGATCTAATGCCATTGTTAATAAAAATACAATTTATTCATCAGACAAGTAACATTTTCTAGGTTAATCCTTTCGATTGAAAATAAAAACAACTTTCTCGGCTGTATAATTCATATATGCCAGTTAAGATGAACCATTTCAAACATCGTACATCTTTCACCAAAAATTTCGGACAAAAATTTAGACAAAATTATTTTGACAGTCTCTCTTTTAAGTGAATTCTTTTCATTAACCTTCTTATACCCGCGCTCAATTTCTTGACAATAATGCATGCGCACGGATTCAGAGTTATGGTTTTTTTACAAGGAATGTCTATATTTTAAATCGTAATTTATTTCGATAAATAGAGTAAGTTTTACCAATCTCCTTCCTCAGTTTCCTGTCTCCTTGAACGGGCTCGATCGATTTCAAATCCCCCCTTTTTTTTTTTTGGAATCGAATTCACACGAGACCATAAACGTCAAAGTCACGTCACCTCTTTTTGGATATTTTTTTGACAGCTTGAGACAGCCGTCCAAGGAGACAGAATATCCAACGGAGAAGTTACATGGGTCAACTTTTTTTTTTTTTTTTTTGTTTTACAATATTATTATAAATGTTTTATACATGGCATTACAACTCGGCCGACCTGACATTCAAATCGACCTCGATTGAATTGACTTATTTTACAAAGTATTACCCACATTACATTCGTCGGATCACTCAGTGCACTATCATCCGTCATCCATTTCCTGATACGAGAAGCCTTCTCTACGCCATCGTAAGGCAATTGAGTGAGCTGGCAATACTCTATATCCCTAATAACATACCGGTCGTGTGGTAGAACCTTATGGACAACGTATGGGCTGCGATATCTCGGTATAAGCTTCTTATTGGTCCCGACGGCTGTATCTACGTTACGTATCACAACAAAATCACCTTCCGAGTAAACTTTCGCGGGTCTACTTCGCTCGAGAAAATAACTCAAATTATACTCCTGAGATTTAGTAATAGCGTCTGAGGCAGACAACCGCATTTTTTTCTAAATCACGCTCCGAGTTTGCAGCGAGTTTCTCTCCGAGATATTCTGTTAACTCATCAACCAATTCACCTCCCTGCTCTACCCCGAACAATAGTTTACTTGGCGTCTGTTTTGTAGTGGAGTGCACCGTATTATTCAAGCTATTTCAATTCGACCCAACATGTTGGACCAATTAGCGTGGCTTATGGGCTCACTCAGTTTACTAAGCATGGACTTAATGACCCTGTTTACACGTGATGTTTGCCCATTTGCCTGTGGAGAGGCAACAGCCATCTTGACATGAGAGATATTACGCTGCAGCAGATGCGCGTCGAACTCAAGGGATGTAAAACAAGAGCCTCGGTCGGTTATGATACGCCTCGATCGACTACAGTAATTAAAATACTTGTCTAGGCAGGCTTTAACCTCCTTAGTACTGGTGGAATTGACTGCATGCAGACGGACAGATTTTGTAAATGCATCGATTACTACCAGGATATGCCTACGCTTTGAATTTATAGATGGCAAAGGACCAAAATGATCCAGGTGTATGGTATCAAACGGGACCGGCTCCTTGGGAATACAGTGTAGATTATGTTCACGTATGCGAGCAGGGGCTGAACACATTATGCAGCGAACACAGTTCTGTATAAACCTGTCCACTTTTTCCGCCATTTTCGGAAACCAATACCTTTTCTTTAACTGATCACATGTCTTTCCAGTGCCTAAGTGGCCGATCTTTTCATGAACTAGCCTAATTACATTACTCTAGATCTCGCTTGGAACAAATAACTGCAAGGTCCCTGCGCTATTTTTTATGAAGACCAATCCATCTACCAAGTCATATCCTATCACTGCTTTCTTCTCTAGTCGTTCTCGTAACTGTCTTATAGTCTCATCCCTGCTTTGTGTTACCTGGATTTGAAAATCGATCTCATCGGAATCAGCGACATGCATCACTTTACATCG
This sequence comes from Merodon equestris, assembly GCA_958301585.1. Taxonomy (NCBI): domain Eukaryota; kingdom Metazoa; phylum Arthropoda; class Insecta; order Diptera; family Syrphidae; genus Merodon; species Merodon equestris. The sequence goes on along the minus strand of OY284413.1, from coordinate 80,415,045 downwards.
ATAATCGGTAGTATCGACATCCTCGCATATAGCACCAGTCAGAGACCCCATGGGGTCCGCAGTTCCAGCGATGTGACAGCGGCTCAACGCGTCAACATGACCCATATTAACACCACCCCGATGCTGGATCGTATAATTATAGTTCTCTAATTCTAAAGCCCATCGACCTATCCTGCGGTTGAGCTGCTTTTTATTGAGTGCCAATATCAGCGTCCGTAACTATTTTAAACGGAATCTTATCTAAGTAAACATCAAAACGCCGCAGAGCATATATGACTGCCAACGTCTCTAGTTCGAAACTATGATACCGTGCTTCGGCGGCTGTCGTAGCCTTAGAGAAATACATCACCGGATGCAGCTTTCCATCTGATTGGCGCTGCAGTAGTACTGCACCGAACCCGGCAGAACTTGCATCGCAGTGCAGCTCAGTTTGTATCATCGGGTCAAAAATAGAGAGGACCGGTGCCAGAGACAGCCGCCTCTTTAAATGAACAGCTACATTCATCAGTAAAAACAAATAGGACTCCGTCTCGAGTTAACCTGGTTTAAAGGCCTAGCGATTTTCGCGTAGTTTGGGATGAACTTCCTAAAATAAGAAAACAACCTCAAGCACGCTTTTACATCCCTTGGGTTAGATGGTAACGGATACTCTCGAACGGCCCTTGTATGCGACTCGCTTGGGCTTATGCCCTTTGAATTGACGCGGTACCCCAGGTATTCTATATCAGTGTACCCAAACTTACACTTACTCAATTTCAGCTCTAAACCAGTTTCCTTCATTCATCGTAAAACTTTCGCCATTATTTGCAGGTGTGATTCGAAATCAACTGTCCCTATGATAATATCATCCATGTAAATTATGATGAGACCGCTATCAATTAGATCCCTGAATACATTATAAATGTACCCCTGGAAGACAGCGGGCGCGTATTTTAAACCGAAGGGCATACGCACATACTCAAACTGACCGTACGGTGTGACAAAAGCTGTATATTTTATAGAATCGGGTGCCATCTTTACGTGGGAAAATCCGTTTCGCAAGTCAAGAGTCGTAAAATAGTTTTTTGCACCTAAATACTTAATACAATCTTCAATTAGAGGCAATGGGTAATTGTCCCTGACAGTCAACTTATTTAACGGGCACGCACTTCCGAATTTCACCATTCTTCTTTGTTACCAAAACTATCGCAGACGCGTATGGGGAATCACTTGGCCTAATTTCTTTGGCTTGTGATTTCTCTTCTTTATTTTGCCCATTAGGCTGTACAACTGTTTTATCGGCAGCTGAATGATCCACTACTTCTAAATTACTAACAAAATCTGAGTTAAGCGCACAGAAATGTAATTGTTTATCAGAGGAAAATTTATTATAGCGATTTAAAAATGTCGGTTTATTTATTTGACATGAGTGTCAACGGTGTTGAACGTATCTAAAAAATCGCGTCCTAAGATTAACGGAATAGCCATTGTTTCATCTGGCACTACATTTAAATTCACATATTCGATTCCGTTCTTAAATTTTATCGCGGCTTTTATTTTTCCATATGTCATCAGTGTGTGTTTCCCGAGGCCGGTATATCTTGATTTAAGGGATCATCTCAGTATGACCCTCCGAAGAATCCCTAATTTTCGCGATTTTTTTTCTCATGGTTGGAATAAACTAATCGTCCTGTTTTTTTTTTTAATAAATAAAGATATTCAGGATAAATACAAAATGATTTTTTTTTATGTTGATTTATTTAGTGTACAATAGTTTAATTAATTGTTGAAAAGTATCGTAAAAAAAAGGTCCTATATGGTGGCCATGATTGCGACCTAAATTTTGATCTGAAACAAAAAGTTCAAAAAGATTATTAATCTGTAGGAAAGTCGCTATCTCCCTTCTTCTTCTTTTCTTTTTTTTCTCCGGCGTTGTTATGGTCAGAAGTGTAGGACCATAACCTTCCCACTTAACTGCATTCCTACTGGTCCGCTTGTGGGGTCCGCCGGTTTGACCTCAGAAAGTAGCGGCAGGCTTCCCGGTTTGGGATTACTTCATCGCTGAGGCCAATCAAATGCTGGTGTTTTTGCATTTGTTTGCACCAATTGTTTTTCGGCCTGCCTTTTTTGCGTGTTGAAATTGGAATGTTGATTGATAACGCCTTTTGGACGGGGTTCAAAGGATCTCTCCTTTGAACATGGCAATACCAACTGAGTCGGTCGCGCTCTATATTTCTTGTGATGGTTTCTTTTACGTGGAGGCTTCCTCGGACCTTTGAACTTCTAATTCTGTCGCGCTGTGTTACTCCCGCTGTCATGCGAAGCATTTCCATCTCAGCTGCCGTTAATTTGCTCTCATACTTTTTGTGCATTGTCCAGCATTGTGAACCGTATGTGAGCGCCGGACGTACAACTGAAGTGTAGAGCCTTCCTTTCAGCTTAGGGGGCATTTTTCGATCACAGAAGATGGCGGAGTTTTCCCGCCACTTCATCCACCCTACGCTTACGCGATGTTTGATGTCGTCATCACAAGTTGCTTCTCTATTAATCATAGATCCCAGATATTTAAACTTTTCACACTTGGGAAGCACTCTTCCATTCAAGTAAATGTCTGGAATAGGCTGATGAGGGTCAGAGAACGGGCAGCACAGATACTCTGTCTTCTTTGAACTAATACGATACCCGTGTCCCTCAAAAATGTCCACCCACACATCAAGTGCTCGTTGTAGGGACGCCTGATCATCACTTATAATGGCCCCATCGTCAGCAAAGAATAGCTGGTGCACATTGGGGTCCGTCACTTTTCTTTCAAGCAAGCAATCAAGGACTGCTATAAAAAGCAGTGGGCTGAGGACGCTCCCTTGGTGTACACCGACTTTGATTGCGAACTCTTCGGTGACTCCTGCAGTGCATCTTACTCTTGTCGTTGCTCTCTCGTACATGTCCATAATCACTCGCACGTAGGTTTCTGGAACTCCTTTTTGTCTTAGCGCTACCCATAAAAGATATCTTGGTTGCCGGTCAAAGGCCTTCTCGAAATCAACCAACACCATATGCAAGTCCTTTGAAGAATCACGATGCTTTTCCATCATGATCCTTATACTTTGGATTGCATCTGTTGTTGATTTACCCGAGATAAGCCCGCACTGGTCATCAGATAGTCGTCTTATTTTTCGCAGTCGGCTATCTAATACCCGTTCAACGATCTTCATGGTGTGCGACATCAGCTTGACAGAACGGTAGTTATCACAATTTCGCGTATCACCCTTTCCTTTGTGCAATGGAAGAAGATAGCTTTCCCTCCATTGATTAGGCATAGTGTCGCCTCTCATAAGTTTGGAGATAAGAACCATGAGCCATCTAGACCCGATGTCTCCCATCTTTTTCCAGAACTCAGAGGGTATCCCGTCCGGCCCAACAGCTTTTCCTTTCTTGGAGTTTTTAACCGCGTACCGAACTTCTTCGACTGTGATGTCGGATATTTCGGCATGATTCGGGGCAGCTCTTGGAAAGTACACTCGGGGAAACTGTTCGTTGAGAAGTTCCTCGCAATACTGTCGCCATCTGTGGAGAATTTTTTCGTCTTCCACAAGGAGTTGGCCTTCAGCATTGTTAATAAACTTTGGGAAACGAATCTCCTGAGCATTTCTTCTTCTCTGGGCGGCTATCTTAAAGATATTTGCTCCTTTGTTCAAATTGCTTTGTCGAAGCTCCTGGGTAGCCTGGTTCCTGTCAGACGCGGAAGACGATATTTCTTCCAACTCCTGATAGAGGCCTTCCATGCTTTTCGCTTTGAATTCGGCGCATTTTTTCTTCGCGATACCTTTGCAACATCTATATACCTTTTCACGGCGAGCTTTTTCCTCTCTATTAGTAGAAGAGCACTTTGACCAAGCTTGGAAAGCCATTTTCTTTTCGTGTATCACTGCTTTGGCTTCGTCTGTCCACCACCAGGTTTCTTTTGCGTGTTGGCAGGGGCCTTTAGATGTTCCGGGCAGTGATTTGGCTTTCTCCAGGCCAGATTGTTGTAGGGAATCCCACATGTCTTGTGCTCTGCACTCCTCATTACCGACCTCATCGATAATGGAAGAGAGGTAGTTTTCCATGTTGGTGATAAAAGCTTCGCCTTTTCCTTTATCCAGCTTATACCACTTGATTCTCTCAGACACCTTCGTTTGCTGCTTTGACTTCTTTCTCGCATCCATAAAAAATTCAGTCAGGATTAGACGGTGTTGAGGGGCGATCGCATCTCCCAGGATCACTTTGCAATCTTTAGCTCGTGGCTTCATGAAACTGGATACCAAATGATAGTCTATTTGAGTTTCATTTCCGCCGCTGCTATAAGTGATCAGGTGCCGGCTTTCTTTGACGAACATGGTATTTAGCACTATAAGACCGTACGACTTGCACATGTTTAGGATATCTTCACCTGAAGAGTTCCTGGTGCCGTATCCCAGCCCTCCGTGGTAGCCTTCATAGTCTTCGCTTGTCTTCCCGACATGTCCGTTTAAATCTCCCCCAACAAACAAAAGCTCTTCCTTTGGGATGATTTTGACAAGGTTGTGGAAATCTAGCCAGAATGCATCTTTTTCCTTTTGTTCGCATCCTACTTGAGGGGCATATGCGCTTACGATGTTCCACACCTCACCATGCATCACCAATTTGAGAGCCATCAAACGGTCACTGGACTTTGAAATGGTTAAGACGTTGCCAAGTAACTCTGCCGCAAGGATGATGGCGATTCCGTTTTTTCCTTGTTCCAATCCATAGTAAAACATCTTGTAGGCTTTTGTTTTAACGTCCAAGAAACGTGCCCGATTACCGGTGTTTCGCCATTTCGTCTCTTGTACGCACAGGATGTCTACTCGCCTTCTAACCATCATTTCTTCAAGCTCATAGCTGCGCCCACTCATGCTTCCAACGTTCCAACTCGCGACTCTTAAATGTGGCTTACGCCGTTGCATTACTTTGCTATCCCCCGGAAATCCTATAGCTCTGACCCGAGCATTGCTGCTCGTCCCAGGATCGCGACCATTAGTAGTGCCTGGCGGGGTAGTGCTTTTCCTTTTAGCGTTCTTTTCCATAATGCTACGGTTTGACCGTTTTCTTTCTTCCCTTCCTTTTTGACACGGGCATGCTCCAGATTTTTTATTTTTTTTTTTGATTGATCTTACTCTTACAACACCGGTGATCTCCAGTCGTGTCAACCCACTGATTTGCATGCACACTTGTGGGGCAGTTTAATGGTGGTATATGTGTCCCTAGGCTCACCTTGGTGTTTTCTAAATTGCCTAGATGTGATTTTTGTTTACCTTTGTTTAGTCGCCTTTTACGACAAGCGATAGGTATCGCTGCAGGGATATTCTTAACTCGTCCCTGCACGAGGAAAAGTCACTATCTCCCTATGGAGGTTTTCTTTTTTTTTTTTTTAAATTTGACAAAATGGCGGCGGTTTGAACAAAACGTATAGAATTTCACCTTTTTTCGACAGTTTTTCGTAAAAAAAAATAGGAAGATTTCATTAAAAAAAAGCTTCCATAGGTCAATAGAGAATGACGTGAAAAATGTTCTCCCAAAATTTGAAATGAAAAGCTTGAAAAGTCTGCCTTTGAGAGTGGCCACCGTTTTGAAAAACACCCTTCCGAGAAAAACGCGTTCAAAGTTTGGAGTTCGAAAATTTTAGATATGTAATTCGTTTTTCGTAGGTCTATCCATGGTGGATGTCGAAAACGAACTGAAATGATTGGCCAGTTTATTTTACGAAGTTATAGGACCTAAGTACCCTAGAGAGGTACAGGCGCAGAAAAAGAACAAAAGGAATAATGGTATGGCGGGACGACCGACGCGACAGATGTCCCGCTCCGTTCCCTTTCTACGAAAAACGATGTAGCGAGCGAAATAATTGGAATTTCGATTTAAAAATAGAATATAGAATAGAATATTTATAACAGTGTATACTATCTAATAATGCAAAAAAATTTCACACTGAGATGACTGAGTGTGTTTAGTATTGTTCTGCGGTGGCGCGTCAGATTTGCGTATGAAATTAGTTGGACCGGTAGTCAAAAAGAGATAAATATTTCTTAAATTTCTTGCGCTTAACTTCACTAATAATGTGGGCAACACTTACCAAGTTAATCGCGTCTATGGCATTGCGGAAGTACTCAGAGTCCTCTTCGTCGTGGTAGCTGCGGCATTAATTTCGGGCATCATTGGCATCGTCTATAGGATCGGCAACAGCGGCGGTGGTGTTTCTGATTGTTTTCAAGATTTTCTTCGGGTTGGGGCAGCTGCGGTGGTCATGTCCGGACATTTACTCTGGTAATGGTCCATCTGCGTACAGTTGGACCCCTCTTGCATCAGTTGCGTCAGTTCTTGCATATGGCTTAGACATCGGTGTTTTTTATTTCGGAATGGCAGCGGCTTCGGGTTTAGTGGCGGGGAATCCAGGGAATCCTTAAACTGGTCCATCGTCCGCGAGTTCATCAGGAGATGTGATTCCGGTGACGTGTCCTGCATTCCGTCAATAATCAATCAATTCGAATTCGTCAATATAGTTGCAATGGGCAGCGATATTCTCCATTTCCAGTACGTATCGGCGGATGTTGTCTCTTTTGTTCCATCGGTGCTTCGTGAGTAGTTGGTACATTTCACTGTGCGGCCAAATTCTTTTATGAGCGTCGTCTTCAGATCGCCATAGTCGAGTGCCATAGTCTTTGTTAAGGAGTAGTTTGGCAGCACCAGTTAAAGAATTGCACAACGATGTGCTTTGGATTCACCATCGAATTTTATGATGGCGTGTTCGATGTCTCGGAACGTCAACCGGGACGTTGAAATTGCAGATGGCGTCGGTGTTTGTGTGGCACATGGTGTAGGTGGCGTCTCAGCTCGCTCTAATCTAGCGATCGACTGCTGCAGTAGGAGGATTTCCTAACGTTTGCGCAACAAAATTAGTTTGTGATCCAGCTCGGCTACATTTTCTTGAGTAGTTAAAGGGTCCCCAGGGGTTTCGCCCTCTCGTCGATCGTGGACGTTCGCGTAATTATCATCCGTGGCTTCAGCGGCTTCAATGGCGTCAACGGCTTCGTCGTCTTCGGTGACTTTGCTGGATATGGTGGTGTCGGTGGCGTCAGTGGCGTCAGCAGCGGATTTGGCAGCAGCGGTTTCGTCAACGTCAGCATTTTTGCCTATCGAAGCAGCAGCAGTGTCGGTGGCATTCAGATTTCCATACATTTGTCTCAGCCGGGAAAGAGTTACGGTTAACGGTACCTCAATGCCTGCGTTTTGTAGCGCGTCCATCATATCCCGTTTTGTCAGGCGATCACTCATTATGTAGAGCTAATTTTTTTTTTGTTTTTCTTTTTTTTTGGTGAAACTACCCCACACCTGAGCTTCAAATCGTAATTTATTTCGATAAATAGAGTAAGTTTTACCAATCTCCTTCCTCAGTTTTCTGTCTCCTCGATCGACCTCAAATCCCCTTTTTTTTTGGAATCGAATTTACACGAGACCATAAACGTCAAAGTCACGTCATCTCTTTTTGGATATTTTTTTGACAGGTTGAGACAACCGTCCAAGGAGACAGAATGTCCAACGGAGAAGTTACATGGATCAACTTCGTTTTTTTTTTTTTTTTTTTTTCAATATAATTATAAATTTTTTATACATGGCATTACAATATTGAAATTTAATTTTCTCGCAGAAGAGGATAAAAATAAATGAAACAAACCCACTGTAAAATGATATGTTCGTCGAGTTCCTCGAGTACTTGATTGTACGAGTATAGTTTTCTATATTCGCCTGTTTTTTCGTTCTGTTTTCCACCATAGATTCTCCTTAAGATATTATTTTCAAAGAACTGAAATATATTTTCCTCTTTCTTAGTCTGAGACCAGGTTCCATACTCGTAAAGTGTCACTGACATTATAATGTTTTTATAAATACGGATTTTAACATTAGGCGACAAAAGAGTTGTTGTGAATAATTCCTTCATCTCAAGGAAGCACGAGTGGCCCATGTTTTTCATATATTTATTTTATTTATTTTTATTTATTTCAATTTTTCTCAAAGCGTTTATCTCGACAGTTAAGTGCGTCGTTAGGATCAATCCAATTTGGTCAGTGACCATATATTTAGTTTTCTCTTCATATACTTTTAAGCCCACTTTTTTCGTGCTATAATTACGCTTTCTTAATTTCTTTTAACTGTTTCCTTACTATCTTCCAGCAGGTCCAAATCGTCAGCGTAAGCCAGAACGGATGTGATTCCATCAGGGTTGTTCCTCTCTCATTTTCTTGAAGGGATCTCATTACGAATTTGAGCGCCATATTAAAAAGAAGTGGTTTTAATTCTTCACACATCTTGAATGTCTCCGATGAGACATTTTCTTATTCTTTGTTTCTTCTTGGTCATACTAGTATCAATTTTACCATATTTTTCGGGATTCCCAGCCTTACAACACATACATAGGTACATATTAGTTTGTTTTACTTTGTTTCACATTTGGCTGCCCTGTCTACAGGTAGCTGCAAGACATGAGTTCGATTGGTTAGAACCCAGTCGTCATGTTACATTGAGTATTAATCGTCCATTGAAGGTTTCGAATCTCCAAGTTGCAGTCGGAATTGTCCCTTTCTGAAGTACGCAAAAACTGCAGGATTGTTTGACTGATACGTTCAATTTCCCCGTTGGCTCTGGGGATTTGCACTGCTCTTTTACGTCTCTTAGAAAAAGGGTCCTATATGATCGAGGTAAAGCGTCCGGAACGGGACGAGATTGACATCGTAGATGTGCATCCGGTCGGGCATCTTTACGGTGATAGAGTTGAATGCTCGAAAACCAATCCACATACGATTCACGAAGATGACTGGCGACGAATAAGGTGATTCACTTGGAGGAATGACTTCACAATCGAGTAGCTCCGCCACGATTTTATCCATCACTTCTATTTAAGCAAATGGAAATCGATATGGTTTCTTAGCGATTGGTGTGCTTGACGTAATAGAACAGTCCAACTTTGTTGTGTTGCACTTTCCCAATCGATCGAGAGCTTCTCCAAATAACAACAACAAATATGTTGATGATGTTCAGAATCTCTTTGTGGGTATGGAGATCTAGGTCGCGAGGCTAGGTGGAGGTTGATGTCATCTTTTCTGGCTTCTTCGAAATAGACATGTTGTCGTTGAGGTTATCGTTCCCCAGGATGATTGTATAAGGAAGAATGTCTTCATGCACGACGAACTGCCGGTTGTCAATGGAAATGTATGCGTAGATGCAACTGTTCCCTATCCACGTTCCTCCGTCAAATTCAGTGAGTTTGAAGGTATCGCAAGGAATGATTGATCCAATTTCACTTGCAACATGTCGTTTAACCTTTATCCACATTGATTCATACAATCAATTCGGATACAATGGAGAAAATAAAACGATCTCATTTTGACTTACTTAAAAACAAAGGAAGTGAACTGTCAGTAGAGGCAGGTTGCATATTGTAACAGAACATATTGTAATAGAACATTAGTTCTGGGCAAGTTGGGTGACAAGGTATTGGCCAAATTGCATAAATCACATTTAGGTATAGTTAAAACTAACACATTAGCTTGATCGTATGTATGGTGGCCTAAAATGGGGATAGTGATATTGAAAGGTAAATCTCGAGAAAAGCATTCTATTTCCTTGGCTACCGACCGATGCGCCTTGGAGACGAATACATCTTGATTTTGCTGGCCCCATCAAAGGTTTTCAACTTTTAGTCGTTTTCGATTCTTTTTCCAAGTGGGTTGAAGTTTACAAAACTAAAAAAAATGCACATTTCCAATTTGTGGTGAATAACTTGAGAGAAATGTTCTGCCTATTTGGCCTGGTGGATGTTGTCGTTACTGATAAGGCTCCACAATTTACTTCAGAACTACTTAAAAGCTTTTTAGTTAACAATATGGTTAAACATGTTCTGACGACACCTGGGCACCCGCTTCGGGCAAGGCATAAGCTTCGTAAAAACTTTAAAGACATCAGTTTATGCTAGTTTGAAAGATAACAATTCGGATGATTTGGATAACATTCGATAGAATGTTATTCGATTATCGTAGTATAAAACATAGTACAACTTACTAAACGCCAGCGAATTTGTTGATCGGATGCGAACTAAAAACGAGATTTAGCTTATTAAAACCACCGATTACCAAAGATGCTATACAAAATCATCAATTATATGGTGCAAAGAATTATAAGGGCAAACGAAATTTTGAAATAAAATTTAATCAAAACATGTACGAGTACATTCGAAATTACACTGTCCTAACAATGTTGGTTGGACAAAAGCAAAAATTGGAAAGAAACTTGGTATGCGTAACTATAGATGTGTCATTACTAATAATAATTGATCTATATAACGACTCGCCAATCAAAGACGAGGCCAGCGGGATAAAACGAGTCCATCAGGTGTAAGAAACAGTTGCGATAGAGATGAGAGTGGACCACCAGTATTTATGGAAGAGGAACATATGGATCTCGCGAAAAGTACAGGAATTGAAAATGCTAATCTATCAAATGATCCAACTAGTTCTGTAAATGAGGCATCTTTCAGTACTGCCGATGGTGAGTTGCCATCTCCGAAGAGGCTTCGAGTTCACAAGCCTGTAAATTATGTGGAATAATTTAATTGTAAATTTTACAATATTTCCCACCTGGAAAGTTGGGAAACATGGTATCCATGAATTGAACTTTAATTGTAATGTAAATTAAAATTTGTAATGTTTATTGTATGTTTGAATTTATTTATATAAAACTAATAAAGGGAGATGTTGAATATTAGCGTAAGGCATATTCGACAATATGGTACGATGAAATGTACCAGTTCTCTCGCTCTCTTTTTTATATTTTTCTCAATAAAGCGGCATTCACGAGCCAGCAGCCAACCAACGCGATTTTAGTTTTACACTTATGTATATCTCTGCAATGTCCAATTTATACTTACTTATTTAATTAAGTGACTGGTATTATTATTGTTTTATTAATACGGATTTTAACATTGCGATCCAAAACAGTTGTTTTGAATAATTCCTTATGCACTTTAGTTTCCCATGTGCACTTTATTATTTATTTCGATCTTTACTATTTTATATAAAAATGTATCAAGGTAGTTCTTAAATAGCACGTAAAAATCTAGTAGTAAGATGTTTTTAGAGTTTGTAAAACAGTCCCATATGCCAAATCAATACATCGAGAAATATTGTTTTGCAGTATACTCGTATTTTACCATATATTCTAAGTCGCTTGAAATTTTATTTATTACTCTGTGCGTTTGTTTTATAGTCGAATGACATTGTCTGAATCCTAATTGGTGAATCGGTATAATTTTGTTATATACTATATATTTGGTATAATTTTCAGTATCCAGATACATGATACATGAAATTACTTTTGAACGTCGAACTTAAAAGCAGTTTAAAAGTGTATCTGGATGAGTCAATACAAGAAATTTCTTGAGTTGAAAATCGATGCATGGGGAAATTAATCTGTCGGGAACGCTCTCTTTTACGAAAAAACTACAAAATGTTTGTACATATACTCGAACAGGATTGTGTCTACTTTTATAGAAATGTGCTGTTTTGGAGGGAACGTTAACCGCAAAAGTCATCAGCATCTGAAGCTTCCGAGAACGTCAGAAAATGAACGTTAGCTACGAACTGTTAGTATTGATCCCGAGATTGCCGTCTTGGATGACGTTTTCTTTGTGATCGAGGATCCTGAGTATTCATCGTTCACTATTCATGCCCCGTCGAAATTTGTATCGGATATCCCAGGGAATAAATGCAAGAACCGATACATGGGTGCCTGCCTGATTGACTTGGAAAAAACTTTCGACACCGTATGGTTAGAGGGTCTTTATTACAAGCTTAGTCGGCTGGGCATAAGTGAGCCACTGCTATGTATGATTTCTGACATGTTAACCGATAGAAAGCTTTACGAAACTTGTCAACTTTACTTCTACTCAAACATTTGAAATTAACAATGGACTGCAGCAGGGTACCGTGAACTCGCTAATTCATTTTGGCAGTATGTACATAGACGCTGCTCTGGCAAGGATCCTGGACATTTTCGATGGTTATTTCACAGCAGCCAACTTAATCAGGCCCATGGTTGCCTATGGATATCTCGTTTGGTTCAATAAGAGAGCCCGCTAAATGGAAAGGGCTCGGGTGTTCAAGAGACAATGTCTCAGGAGGCGGTTCCTCTACAAACATGAAGTCAAACTCCGTGAACCTGAGCTTCTTACGACAGCATCAGCGCTTTTATAGATCGGCTTCCGATCCTATAGCTCTGACCCGAGCATTGCTGCTCGTCCCAGGATCGCGACCATTAGTAGTGCCTGGCGGGGTAGTGCTTTTCCTTTTAGCGTTCTTTTCCATAATGCTACGGTTTGACCGTTTTCTTTCTTCCCTTCCTTTTTGACACGGGCATGCTCCAGATTTTTTATTTTTTTTTTTGATTGATCTTACTCTTACAACACCGGTGATCTCCAGTGATTTGCATGCACACTTGTGGGGCAGTTTAATGGTGGTATATGTGTCCCTAGGCTCACCTTGGTGTTTTCTAAATTGCCTAGATGTGATTTTTGTTTACCTTTGTTTAGTCGCCTTTTACGACAAGCGATAGGTATCGCTGCAGGGATATTCTTAACTCGTCCCTGCACGAGGAAAAGTCGCTATCTCCCTATGGAGGTTTTCTTTTTTTTTTTTTTAAATTTGACAAAATGGCGGCGGTTTGAACAAAACGTATAGAATTTCACCTTTTTTCGACAGTTTTTCGTAAAAAAAAATAGGAAGATTTCATTAAAAAAAAGCTTCCATAGGTCAATAGAGAATGACGTGAAAAATGTTCTCCCAAAATTTGAAATGAAAAGCTTGAAAAGTCTGCCTTTGAGAGTGGCCACCGTTTTGAAAAACACCCTTCCGAGAAAAACGCGTTCAAAGTTTGGAGTTCGAAAATTTTAGATATGTAATTCGTTTTTCGTAGGTCTATCCATGGTGGATGTCGAAAACGAACTGAAATGATTGGCCAGTTTATTTTACGAAGTTATAGGACCTAAGTACCCTAGAGAGGTACAGGCGCAGAAAAAGAACAAAAGGAATAATGGTATGGCGGGACGACCGACGCGACAGATGTCCCGCTCCGTTCCCTTTCTACGAAAAACGATGTAGCGAGCGAAATAATTGGAATTTCGATTTAAAAATAGAATATAGAATAGAATATTTATAACAGTGTATACTATCTAATAATGCAAAAAAATTTCACACTGAGATGACTGAGTGTGTTTAGTATTGTTCTGCGGTGGCGCGTCAGATTTGCGTATGAAATTAGTTGGACCGGTAGTCAAAACGAGATAAATATTTCTTAAATTTCTTGCGCTTAACTTCACTAATAATGTGGGCAACACTTACCAAGTTAATCGCGTCTATGGCATTGCGGAAGTACTCAGAGTCCTCTTCGTCGTGGTAGCTGCGGCATTAATTTCGGGCATCATTGGCATCGTCTATAGGATCGGCAACAGCGGCGGTGGTGTTTCTGATTGTTTTCAAGATTTTCTTCGGGTTGGGGCAGCTGCGGTGGTCATGTCCGGACATTTACTCTGGTAATGGTCCATCTGCGTACAGTTGGACCCCTCTTGCATCAGTTGCGTCAGTTCTTGCATATGGCTTAGACATCGGTGTTTTTTATTTCGGAATGGCAGCGGCTTCGGGTTTAGTGGCGGGGAATCCAGGGAATCCTTAAACTGGTCCATCGTCCGCGAGTTCATCAGGAGATGTGATTCCGGTGACGTGTCCTGCATTCCGTCAATAATCAATCAATTCGAATTCGTCAATATAGTTGCAATGGGCAGCGATATTCTCCATTTCCAGTACGTATCGGCGGATGTTGTCTCTTTTGTTCCATCGGTGCTTCGTGAGTAGTTGGTACATTTCACTGTGCGGCCAAATTCTTTTATGAGCGTCGTCTTCAGATCGCCATAGTCGAGTGCCATAGTCTTTGTTAAGGAGTAGTTTGGCAGCACCAGTTAAAGAATTGCACAACGATGTGCTTTGGATTCACCATCGAATTTTATGATGGCGTGTTCGATGTCTCGGAACGTCAACCGGGACGTTGAAATTGCAGATGGCGTCGGTGTTTGTGTGGCACATGGTGTAGGCGGCGTCTCAGCTCGCTCTAATCAAGCGATCGACTGCTGCAGTAGGAGGATTTCCTAACGTTTGCGCAACAAAATTAGTTTGTGATCCAGCTCGGCTACATTTTCTTGAGTAGTTAAAGGGTCCCCAGGGGTTTCGCCCTCTCGTCGATCGTGGACGTTCGCGTAATTATCATCCGTGGCTTCAGCGGCTTCAATGGCGTCAACGGCTTCGTCGTCTTCGGTGACTTTGCTGGATATGGTGGTGTCGGTGGCGTCAGTGGCGTCAGCAGCGGATTTGGCAGCAGCGGTTTCGTCAACGTCAGCATTTTTGCCTATCGAAGCAGCAGCAGTGTCGGTGGCATTCAGATTTCCATACATTTGTCTCAGCCGGGAAAGAGTTACGGTTAACGGTACCTCAATGCCTGCGTTTTGTAGCGCGTCCATCATATCCCGTTTTGTCAGGCGATCACTCATTATGTAGAGCTAATTTTTTTTTTGTTTTTCTTTTTTTTTGGTGAAACTACCCCACACCTGAGCTTCAAATCGTAATTTATTTCGATAAATAGAGTAAGTTTTACCAATCTCCTTCCTCAGTTTCGACCTCAAATCCCCTTTTTTTTTTGGAATCGAATTTACACGAGACCATAAACGTCAAAGTCACGTCATCTCTTTTTGGATATTTTTTTGACAGGTTGAGACAACCGTCCAAGGAGACAGAATGTCCAACGGAGAAGTTACATGGGTCAACTTCGTTTTTTTTTTTTTTTTTTTTTCAATATAATTATAAATTTTTTATACATGGCATTACAATATTGAAATTTAATTTTCTCGCAGAAGAGGATAAAAATAAATGAAACAAACCCACTGTAAAATGATATGTTCGTCGAGTTCCTCGAGTACTTGATTGTACGAGTATAGTTTTCTATATTCGCCTGTTTTTTCGTTCTGTTTTCCACCATAGATTCTCCTTAAGATATTATTTTCAAAGAACTGAAATATATTTTCCTCTTTCTTAGTCTGAGACCAGGTTCCATACTCGTAAAGTGTCACTGACATTATAATGTTTTTATAAATACGGATTTTAACATTAGGCGACAAAAGAGTTGTTGTGAATAATTCCTTCATCTCAAGGAAGCACGAGTGGCCCATGTTTTTCATATATTTATTTTATTTATTTTTATTTATTTCAATTTTTCTCAAAGCGTTTATCTCGACAGTTAAGTGCGTCGTTAGGATCAATCCAATTTGGTCAGTGACCATATATTTAGTTTTCTCTTCATATACTTTTAAGCCCACTTTTTTCGTGCTATAATTACGCTTTCTTAATTTCTTTTAACTGTTTCCTTACTATCTTCCAGCAGGTCCAAATCGTCAGCGTAAGCCAGAACGGATGTGATTCCATCAGGGTTGTTCCTCTCTCATTTTCTTGAAGGGATCTCATTACGAATTTGAGCGCCATATTAAAAAGAAGTGGTTTTAATTCTTCACACATCTTGAATGTCTCCGATGAGACATTTTCTTATTCTTTGTTTCTTCTTGGTCATACTAGTATCAATTTTACCATATTTTTCGGGATTCCCAGCCTTACAACACATACATAGGTACATATTAGTTTGTTTTACTTTGTTTCACATTTGGCTGCCCTGTCTACAGGTAGCTGCAAGACATGAGTTCGATTGGTTAGAACCCAGTCGTCATGTTACATTGAGTATTAATCGTCCATTGAAGGTTTCGAATCTCCAAGTTGCAGTCGGAATTGTCCCTTTCTGAAGTACGCAAAAACTGCAGGATTGTTTGACTGATACGTTCAATTTCCCCGTTGGCTCTGGGGATTTGCACTGCTCTTTTACGTCTCTTAGAAAAAGGGTCCTATATGATCGAGGTAAAGCGTCCGGAACGGGACGAGATTGACATCGTAGATGTGCATCCGGTCGGGCATCTTTACGGTGATAGAGTTGAATGCTCGAAAACCAATCCACATACGATTCACGAAGATGACTGGCGACGAATAAGGTGATTCACTTGGAGGAATGACTTCACAATCGAGTAGCTCCGCCACGATTTTATCCATCACTTCTATTTAAGCAAATGGAAATCGATATGGTTTCTTAGCGATTGGTGTGCTTGACGTAATAGAACAGTCCAACTTTGTTGTGTTGCACTTTCCCAATCGATCGAGAGCTTCTCCAAATAACAACAACAAATATGTTGATGATGTTCAGAATCTCTTTGTGGGTATGGAGATCTAGGTCGCGAGGCTAGGTGGAGGTTGATGTCATCTTTTCTGGCTTCTTCGAAATAGACATGTTGTCGTTGAGGTTATCGTTCCCCAGGATGATTGTATAAGGAAGAATGTCTTCATGCACGACGAACTGCCGGTTGTCAATGGAAATGTATGCGTAGATGCAACTGTTCCCTATCCACGTTCCTCCGTCAAATTCAGTGAGTTTGAAGGTATCGCAAGGAATGATTGATCCAATTTCACTTGCAACATGTCGTTTAACCTTTATCCACATTGATTCATACAATCAATTCGGATACAATGGAGAAAATAAAACGATCTCATTTTGACTTACTTAAAAACAAAGGAAGTGAACTGTCAGTAGAGGCAGGTTGCATATTGTAACAGAACATATTGTAATAGAACATTAGTTCTGGGCAAGTTGGGTGACAAGGTATTGGCCAAATTGCATAAATCACATTTAGGTATAGTTAAAACTAACACATTAGCTTGATCGTATGTATGGTGGCCTAAAATGGGGATAGTGATATTGAAAGGTAAATCTCGAGAAAAGCATTCTATTTCCTTGGCTACCGACCGATGCGCCTTGGAGACGAATACATCTTGATTTTGCTGGCCCCATCAAAGGTTTTCAACTTTTAGTCGTTTTCGATTCTTTTTCCAAGTGGGTTGAAGTTTACAAAACTAAAAAAAATGCACATTTCCAATTTGTGGTGAATAACTTGAGAGAAATGTTCTGCCTATTTGGCCTGGTGGATGTTGTCGTTACTGATAAGGCTCCACAATTTACTTCAGAACTACTTAAAAGCTTTTTAGTTAACAATATGGTTAAACATGTTCTGACGACACCTGGGCACCCGCTTCGGGCAAGGCATAAGCTTCGTAAAAACTTTAAAGACATCAGTTTATGCTAGTTTGAAAGATAACAATTCGGATGATTTGGATAACATTCGATAGAATGTTATTCGATTATCGTAGTATAAAACATAGTACAACTTACTAAACGCCTGCGAATTTGTTGATCGGATGCGAACTAAAAACGAGATTTAGCTTATTAAAACCACCGATTACCAAAGATGCTATACAAAATCATCAATTATATGGTGCAAAGAATTATAAGGGCAAACGAAATTTTGAAATAAAATTTAATCAAAACATGTACGAGTACATTCGAAATTACACTGTCCTAACAATGTTGGTTGGACAAAAGCAAAAATTGGAAAGAAACTTGGTATGCGTAACTATAGATGTGTCATTACTAATAATAATTGATCTATATAACGACTCGCCAATCAAAGACGAGGCCAGCGGGATAAAACGAGTCCATCAGGTGTAAGAAACAGTTGCGATAGAGATGAGAGTGGACCACCAGTATTTATGGAAGAGGAACATATGGATCTCGCGAAAAGTACAGGAATTGAAAATGCTAATCTATCAAATGATCCAACTAGTTCTGTAAATGAGGCATCTTTCAGTACTGCCGATGGTGAGTTGCCATCTCCGAAGAGGCTTCGAGTTCACAAGCCTGTAAATTATGTGGAATAATTTAATTGTAAATTTTACAATATTTCCCACCTGGAAAGTTGGGAAACATGGTATCCATGAATTGAACTTTAATTGTAATGTAAATTAAAATTTGTAATGTTTATTGTATGTTTGAATTTATTTATATAAAACTAATAAAGGGAGATGTTGAATATTAGCGTAAGGCATATTCGACAATATGGTACGATGAAATGTACCAGTTCTCTCGCTCTCTTTTTTATATTTTTCTCAATAAAGCGGCATTCACGAGCCAGCAGCCAACCAACGCGATTTTAGTTTTACACTTATGTATATCTCTGCAATGTCCAATTTATACTTACTTATTTAATTAAGTGACTGGTATTATTATTGTTTTATTAATACGGATTTTAACATTGCGATCCAAAACAGTTGTTTTGAATAATTCCTTATGCACTTTAGTTTCCCATGTGCACTTTATTATTTATTTCGATCTTTACTATTTTATATAAAAATGTATCAAGGTAGTTCTTAAATAGCACGTAAAAATCTAGTAGTAAGATGTTTTTAGAGTTTGTAAAACAGTCCCATATGCCAAATCAATACATCGAGAAATATTGTTTTGCAGTATACTCGTATTTTACCATATATTCTAAGTCGCTTGAAATTTTATTTATTACTCTGTGCGTTTGTTTTATAGTCGAATGACATTGTCTGAATCCTAATTGGTGAATCGGTATAATTTTGTTATATACTATATATTTGGTATAATTTTCAGTATCCAGATACATGATACATGAAATTACTTTTGAACGTCGAACTTAAAAGCAGTTTAAAAGTGTATCTGGATGAGTCAATACAAGAAATTTCTTGAGTTGAAAATCGATGCATGGGGAAATTAATCTGTCGGGAACGCTCTCTTTTACGAAAAAACTACAAAATGTTTGTACATATACTCGAACAGGATTGTGTCTACTTTTATAGAAATGTGCTGTTTTGGAGGGAACGTTAACCGCAAAAGTCATCAGCATCTGAAGCTTCCGAGAACGTCAGAAAATGAACGTTAGCTACGAACTGTTAGTATTGATCCCGAGATTGCCGTCTTGGATGACGTTTTCTTTGTGATCGAGGATCCTGAGTATTCATCGTTCACTATTCATGCCCCGTCGAAATTTGTATCGGATATCCCAGGGAATAAATGCAAGAACCGATACATGGGTGCCTGCCTGATTGACTTGGAAAAAACTTTCGACACCGTATGGTTAGAGGGTCTTTATTACAAGCTTAGTCGGCTGGGCATAAGTGAGCCACTGCTATGTATGATTTCTGACATGTTAACCGATAGAAAGCTTTACGAAACTTGTCAACTTTACTTCTACTCAAACATTTGAAATTAACAATGGACTGCAGCAGGGTACCGTGAACTCGCTAATTCATTTTGGCAGTATGTACATAGACGCTGCTCTGGCAAGGATCCTGGACATTTTCGATGGTTATTTCACAGCAGCCAACTTAATCAGGCCCATGGTTGCCTATGGATATCTCGTTTGGTTCAATAAGAGAGCCCGCTAAATGGAAAGGGCTCGGGTGTTCAAGAGACAATGTCTCAGGAGGCGGTTCCTCTACAAACATGAAGTCAAACTCCGTGAACCTGAGCTTCTTACGACAGCATCAGCGCTTTTATAGATCGGCTTCCGATCCTATAGCTCTGACCCGAGCATTGCTGCTCGTCCCAGGATCGCGACCATTAGTAGTGCCTGGCGGGGTAGTGCTTTTCCTTTTAGCGTTCTTTTCCATAATGCTACGGTTTGACCGTTTTCTTTCTTCCCTTCCTTTTTGACACGGGCATGCTCCAGATTTTTTATTTTTTTTTTTGATTGATCTTACTCTTACAACACCGGTGATCTCCAGTGATTTGCATGCACACTTGTGGGGCAGTTTAATGGTGGTATATGTGTCCCTAGGCTCACCTTGGTGTTTTCTAAATTGCCTAGATGTGATTTTTGTTTACCTTTGTTTAGTCGCCTTTTACGACAAGCGATAGGTATCGCTGCAGGGATATTCTTAACTCGTCCCTGCACGAGGAAAAGTCGCTATCTCCCTATGGAGGTTTTCTTTTTTTTTTTTTTAAATTTGACAAAATGGCGGCGGTTTGAACAAAACGTATAGAATTTCACCTTTTTTCGACAGTTTTTCGTAAAAAAAAATAGGAAGATTTCATTAAAAAAAAGCTTCCATAGGTCAATAGAGAATGACGTGAAAAATGTTCTCCCAAAATTTGAAATGAAAAGCTTGAAAAGTCTGCCTTTGAGAGTGGCCACCGTTTTGAAAAACACCCTTCCGAGAAAAACGCGTTCAAAGTTTGGAGTTCGAAAATTTTAGATATGTAATTCGTTTTTCGTAGGTCTATCCATGGTGGATGTCGAAAACGAACTGAAATGATTGGCCAGTTTATTTTACGAAGTTATAGGACCTAAGTACCCTAGAGAGGTACAGGCGCAGAAAAAGAACAAAAGGAATAATGGTATGGCGGGACGACCGACGCGACAGATGTCCCGCTCCGTTCCCTTTCTACGAAAAACGATGTAGCGAGCGAAATAATTGGAATTTCGATTTAAAAATAGAATATAGAATAGAATATTTATAACAGTGTATACTATCTAATAATGCAAAAAAATTTCACACTGAGATGACTGAGTGTGTTTAGTATTGTTCTGCGGTGGCGCGTCAGATTTGCGTATGAAATTAGTTGGACCGGTAGTCAAAAAGAGATAAATATTTCTTAAATTTCTTGCGCTTAACTTCACTAATAATGTGGGCAACACTTACCAAGTTAATCGCGTCTATGGCATTGCGGAAGTACTCAGAGTCCTCTTCGTCGTGGTAGCTGCGGCATTAATTTCGGGCATCATTGGCATCGTCTATAGGATCGGCAACAGCGGCGGTGGTGTTTCTGATTGTTTTCAAGATTTTCTTCGGGTTGGGGCAGCTGCGGTGGTCATGTCCGGACATTTACTCTGGTAATGGTCCATCTGCGTACAGTTGGACCCCTCTTGCATCAGTTGCGTCAGTTCTTGCATATGGCTTAGACATCGGTGTTTTTTATTTCGGAATGGCAGCGGCTTCGGGTTTAGTGGCGGGGAATCCAGGGAATCCTTAAACTGGTCCATCGTCCGCGAGTTCATCAGGAGATGTGATTCCGGTGACGTGTCCTGCATTCCGTCAATAATCAATCAATTCGAATTCGTCAATATAGTCGCAATGGGCAGCGATATTCTCCATTTCCAGTACGTATCGGCGGATGTTGTCTCTTTTGTTCCATCGGTGCTTCGTGAGTAGTTGGTACATTTCACTGTGCGGCCAAATTCTTTTATGAGCGTCGTCTTCAGATCGCCATAGTCGAGTGCCATAGTCTTTGTTAAGGAGTAGTTTGGCAGCACCAGTTAAAGAATTGCACAACGATGTGCTTTGGATTCACCATCGAATTTTATGATGGCGTGTTCGATGTCTCGGAACGTCAACCGGGACGTTGAAATTGCAGATGGCGTCGGTGTTTGTGTGGCACATGGTGTAGGTGGCGTCTCAGCTCGCTCTAATCTAGCGATCGACTGCTGCAGTAGGAGGATTTCCTAACGTTTGCGCAACAAAATTAGTTTGTGATCCAGCTCGGCTACATTTTCTTGAGTAGTTAAAGGGTCCCCAGGGGTTTCGCCCTCTCGTCGATCGTGGACGTTCGCGTAATTATCATCCGTGGCTTCAGCGGCTTCAATGGCGTCAACGGCTTCGTCGTCTTCGGTGACTTTGCTGGATATGGTGGTGTCGGTGGCGTCAGTGGCGTCAGCAGCGGATTTGGCAGCAGCGGTTTCGTCAACGTCAGCATTTTTGCCTATCGAAGCAGCAGCAGTGTCGGTGGCATTCAGATTTCCATACATTTGTCTCAGCCGGGAAAGAGTTACGGTTAACGGTACCTCAATGCCTGCGTTTTGTAGCGCGTCCATCATATCCCGTTTTGTCAGGCGATCACTCATTATGTAGAGCTAATTTTTTTTTTGTTTTTCTTTTTTTTTGGTGAAACTACCCCACACCTGAGCTTCAAATCGTAATTTATTTCGATAAATAGAGTAAGTTTTACCAATCTCCTTCCTCAGTTTTCTGTCTCCTCGATCGACCTCAAATCCCCTTTTTTTTTGGAATCGAATTTACACGAGACCATAAACGTCAAAGTCACGTCATCTCTTTTTGGATATTTTTTTGACAGGTTGAGACAACCGTCCAAGGAGACAGAATGTCCAACGGAGAAGTTACATGGGTCAACTTCGTTTTTTTTTTTTTTTTTTTTTCAATATAATTATAATTTTTTTATACATGGCATTACAATATTGAAATTTAATTTTCTCGCAGAAGAGGATAAAAATAAATGAAACAAACCCACTGTAAAATGATATGTTCGTCGAGTTCCTCGAGTACTTGATTGTACGAGTATAGTTTTCTATATTCGCCTGTTTTTTCGTTCTGTTTTCCACCATAGATTCTCCTTAAGATATTATTTTCAAAGAACTGAAATATATTTTCCTCTTTCTTAGTCTGAGACCAGGTTCCATACTCGTAAAGTGTCACTGACATTATAATGTTTTTATAAATACGGATTTTAACATTAGGCGACAAAAGAGTTGTTGTGAATAATTCCTTCATCTCAAGGAAGCACGAGTGGCCCATGTTTTTCATATATTTATTTTATTTATTTTTATTTATTTCAATTTTTCTCAAAGCGTTTATCTCGACAGTTAAGTGCGTCGTTAGGATCAATCCAATTTGGTCAGTGACCATATATTTAGTTTTCTCTTCATATACTTTTAAGCCCACTTTTTTCGTGCTATAATTACGCTTTCTTAATTTCTTTTAACTGTTTCCTTACTATCTTCCAGCAGGTCCAAATCGTCAGCGTAAGCCAGAACGGATGTGATTCCATCAGGGTTGTTCCTCTCTCATTTTCTTGAAGGGATCTCATTACGAATTTGAGCGCCATATTAAAAAGAAGTGGTTTTAATTCTTCACACATCTTGAATGTCTCCGATGAGACATTTTCTTATTCTTTGTTTCTTCTTGGTCATACTAGTATCAATTTTACCATATTTTTCGGGATTCCCAGCCTTACAACACATACATAGGTACATATTAGTTTGTTTTACTTTGTTTCACATTTGGCTGCCCTGTCTACAGGTAGCTGCAAGACATGAGTTCGATTGGTTAGAACCCAGTCGTCATGTTACATTGAGTATTAATCGTCCATTGAAGGTTTCGAATCTCCAAGTTGCAGTCGGAATTGTCCCTTTCTGAAGTACGCAAAAACTGCAGGATTGTTTGACTGATACGTTCAATTTCCCCGTTGGCTCTGGGGATTTGCACTGCTCTTTTACGTCTCTTAGAAAAAGGGTCCTATATGATCGAGGTAAAGCGTCCGGAACGGGACGAGATTGACATCGTAGATGTGCATCCGGTCGGGCATCTTTACGGTGATAGAGTTGAATGCTCGAAAACCAATCCACATACGATTCACGAAGATGACTGGCGACGAATAAGGTGATTCACTTGGAGGAATGACTTCACAATCGAGTAGCTCCGCCACGATTTTATCCATCACTTCTATTTAAGCAAATGGAAATCGATATGGTTTCTTAGCGATTGGTGTGCTTGACGTAATAGAACAGTCCAACTTTGTTGTGTTGCACTTTCCCAATCGATCGAGAGCTTCTCCAAATAACAACAACAAATATGTTGATGATGTTCAGAATCTCTTTGTGGGTATGGAGATCTAGGTCGCGAGGCTAGGTGGAGGTTGATGTCATCTTTTCTGGCTTCTTCGAAATAGACATGTTGTCGTTGAGGTTATCGTTCCCCAGGATGATTGTATAAGGAAGAATGTCTTCATGCACGACGAACTGCCGGTTGTCAATGGAAATGTATGCGTAGATGCAACTGTTCCCTATCCACGTTCCTCCGTCAAATTCAGTGAGTTTGAAGGTATCGCAAGGAATGATTGATCCAATTTCACTTGCAACATGTCGTTTAACCTTTATCCACATTGATTCATACAATCAATTCGGATACAATGGAGAAAATAAAACGATCTCATTTTGACTTACTTAAAAACAAAGGAAGTGAACTGTCAGTAGAGGCAGGTTGCATATTGTAACAGAACATATTGTAATAGAACATTAGTTCTGGGCAAGTTGGGTGACAAGGTATTGGCCAAATTGCATAAATCACATTTAGGTATAGTTAAAACTAACACATTAGCTTGATCGTATGTATGGTGGCCTAAAATGGGGATAGTGATATTGAAAGGTAAATCTCGAGAAAAGCATTCTATTTCCTTGGCTACCGACCGATGCGCCTTGGAGACGAATACATCTTGATTTTGCTGGCCCCATCAAAGGTTTTCAACTTTTAGTCGTTTTCGATTCTTTTTCCAAGTGGGTTGAAGTTTACAAAACTAAAAAAAATGCACATTTCCAATTTGTGGTGAATAACTTGAGAGAAATGTTCTGCCTATTTGGCCTGGTGGATGTTGTCGTTACTGATAAGGCTCCACAATTTACTTCAGAACTACTTAAAAGCTTTTTAGTTAACAATATGGTTAAACATGTTCTGACGACACCTGGGCACCCGCTTCGGGCAAGGCATAAGCTTCGTAAAAACTTTAAAGACATCAGTTTATGCTAGTTTGAAAGATAACAATTCGGATGATTTGGATAACATTCGATAGAATGTTATTCGATTATCGTAGTATAAAACATAGTACAACTTACTAAACGCCTGCGAATTTGTTGATCGGATGCGAACTAAAAACGAGATTTAGCTTATTAAAACCACCGATTACCAAAGATGCTATACAAAATCATCAATTATATGGTGCAAAGAATTATAAGGGCAAACGAAATTTTGAAATAAAATTTAATCAAAACATGTACGAGTACATTCGAAATTACACTGTCCTAACAATGTTGGTTGGACAAAAGCAAAAATTGGAAAGAAACTTGGTATGCGTAACTATAGATGTGTCATTACTAATAATAATTGATCTATATAACGACTCGCCAATCAAAGACGAGGCCAGCGGGATAAAACGAGTCCATCAGGTGTAAGAAACAGTTGCGATAGAGATGAGAGTGGACCACCAGTATTTATGGAAGAGGAACATATGGATCTCGCGAAAAGTACAGGAATTGAAAATGCTAATCTATCAAATGATCCAACTAGTTCTGTAAATGAGGCATCTTTCAGTACTGCCGATGGTGAGTTGCCATCTCCGAAGAGGCTTCGAGTTCACAAGCCTGTAAATTATGTGGAATAATTTAATTGTAAATTTTACAATATTTCCCACCTGGAAAGTTGGGAAACATGGTATCCATGAATTGAACTTTAATTGTAATGTAAATTAAAATTTGTAATGTTTATTGTATGTTTGAATTTATTTATATAAAACTAATAAAGGGAGATGTTGAATATTAGCGTAAGGCATATTCGACAATATGGTACGATGAAATGTACCAGTTCTCTCGCTCTCTTTTTTATATTTTTCTCAATAAAGCGGCATTCACGAGCCAGCAGCCAACCAACGCGATTTTAGTTTTACACTTATGTATATCTCTGCAATGTCCAATTTATACTTACTTATTTAATTAAGTGACTGGTATTATTATTGTTTTATTAATACGGATTTTAACATTGCGATCCAAAACAGTTGTTTTGAATAATTCCTTATGCACTTTAGTTTCCCATGTGCACTTTATTATTTATTTCGATCTTTACTATTTTATATAAAAATGTATCAAGGTAGTTCTTAAATAGCACGTAAAAATCTAGTAGTAAGATGTTTTTAGAGTTTGTAAAACAGTCCCATATGCCAAATCAATACATCGAGAAATATTGTTTTGCAGTATACTCGTATTTTACCATATATTCTAAGTCGCTTGAAATTTTATTTATTACTCTGTGCGTTTGTTTTATAGTCGAATGACATTGTCTGAATCCTAATTGGTGAATCGGTATAATTTTGTTATATACTATATATTTGGTATAATTTTCAGTATCCAGATACATGATACATGAAATTACTTTTGAACGTCGAACTTAAAAGCAGTTTAAAAGTGTATCTGGATGAGTCAATACAAGAAATTTCTTGAGTTGAAAATCGATGCATGGGGAAATTAATCTGTCGGGAACGCTCTCTTTTACGAAAAAACTACAAAATGTTTGTACATATACTCGAACAGGATTGTGTCTACTTTTATAGAAATGTGCTGTTTTGGAGGGAACGTTAACCGCAAAAGTCATCAGCATCTGAAGCTTCCGAGAACGTCAGAAAATGAACGTTAGCTACGAACTGTTAGTATTGATCCCGAGATTGCCGTCTTGGATGACGTTTTCTTTGTGATCGAGGATCCTGAGTATTCATCGTTCACTATTCATGCCCCGTCGAAATTTGTATCGGATATCCCAGGGAATAAATGCAAGAACCGATACATGGGTGCCTGCCTGATTGACTTGGAAAAAACTTTCGACACCGTATGGTTAGAGGGTCTTTATTACAAGCTTAGTCGGCTGGGCATAAGTGAGCCACTGCTATGTATGATTTCTGACATGTTAACCGATAGAAAGCTTTACGAAACTTGTCAACTTTACTTCTACTCAAACATTTGAAATTAACAATGGACTGCAGCAGGGTACCGTGAACTCGCTAATTCATTTTGGCAGTATGTACATAGACGCTGCTCTGGCAAGGATCCTGGACATTTTCGATGGTTATTTCACAGCAGCCAACTTAATCAGGCCCATGGTTGCCTATGGATATCTCGTTTGGTTCAATAAGAGAGCCCGCTAAATGGAAAGGGCTCGGGTGTTCAAGAGACAATGTCTCAGGAGGCGGTTCCTCTACAAACATGAAGTCAAACTCCGTGAACCTGAGCTTCTTACGACAGCATCAGCGCTTTTAGTGTAGTGGTTGGAGCAGACTTCGTCAGTGGTACCTTAAATTCATATAGCCACGTTAAGGCAAAGCCTGCCAGACGCCAAACGCCAGTGACAGGCTTGCATAAGCTAGGGTGTTAAAGTTTTAATGTAAAACGAAAAAGCAAAAAAAAAAGATATAAACCAAAACAAAACCAAACCCACAAAAGAAAAAGATAAACAACAAAACATTTTAAGCAGAAAAAAAATATTATCTATATATCTAATTGCGGTAAAAATAATAGCACCACGATCGTATTACGACAAACTCCTAGAATTTGCATCTTTAAATGTTTTTTTTCATACTTTGCTGTATGTAACAAACAGTTACCTAAAGTTGTTGTTTGTAAGTTTTTAGTCATAAGCTCATTGTTCTGCAGTCAAAAAAATAGCACCAGCAGAGGCAGTCACAAAAAAATATATATATTTTTTACTAATAATTGAGCGAAAAGTTATTTTGAGGTACATTTATTGGGTTATAC
Organism: Merodon equestris; assembly: GCA_958301585.1. NCBI lineage: Eukaryota > Metazoa > Arthropoda > Insecta > Diptera > Syrphidae > Merodon > Merodon equestris. Next base: position 80,387,663 of record OY284413.1, on the reverse strand, counting down.
TTATTTTCTACTTGAAAAAAAAATAGCAATATTTTTTTTGTAGTCATGGATCGTGGTAGCACTGTATTAAATGTTATCAAAAAATTAATTTCTGATGGGAATCCTACTAAGGAGTCAGGGAGTTTCTTGGATGCTCTAACAAAATGATTCGAAACACAGTAAAATACCAGCGAAAAGCAGAAAGCTGCAGTAAAAAACCGGCAATATCAACGCATTTGATTAAGCGTATTGTAAGACTTTCCAAAAAGGATCCATTCAAGTCAGCCATCGAAATAAAAATGGAGCTTAATTTTCGGCAAGTGTTGAAACTATTCGTCAGACATAGAGGGAGGAAAATTTGAAGGCCTGTAGACCAAGAAAAGTTCCGCTACTCAGTCTATCTTATGTGACTAAGAGGTTGAAGTTTGCTCTTGGATCTCGATGTTTTGTTCGAAGATCTCCAAACATGGCATTTACATAGCCTTACACCATAAGTTTTTATTAATAAAAACTATTTTTCTTAGCTTAATTTAGATAGATATTATAATATTAATAGCATGTATGTAGTCGTCGAAAGACATGTTTCAATTGTTCTGCTTGTTTTAGAGTGTCCGTCTAGGGCCAGTAAGATAGTTAGTTTTGTTAAGATAGTTAAGCTAGTTTTAAACATTTTTGACTAGGGTAAGATAGATATCAAATAAAACTGAATAAAAATGAATAAAATGAAAAAAAAAAAAAAAAAACACCATAAAAACGGTGAAACATGGTGGTGGGAGTATAATGGTATGGAGATGTTTTTCGTATCATGGTGTTGGACAAATTTATTTAACAAATTCTGTACTAAACCAGCACATTTATCTTCAAATAATGAATGAAGTCGTGCTGCCATTTGTTTCCGACGAAATGCCGTTGGTTGGGGGTCTTCTAACAAGACAACGACCCCGAACATACCAAGTAAAAAGGTAAAGCAATGGTTTCGAGAAAACAATGTCAATATCATGGAATGGCCACCTCAATCTCCAGAATTGAACCCTATCGGTAATTTATGGACCCGAGGTAAAACAAAAACCATTTCCGAGAACCAGCCAAGAAACATCAACAAATTTTGGGACGTGGTCCAACGCCACTGGTATGCAATACCATTTTTTTTTATAGGGTTGGTGCAGGTTCAAGAGTGTACGCTCTTATAGTGTGTTTCTCACACAACCTGGACGGGGTGTAGATCGTTTGTGTCCGGAGGTGGTTGTCCTAGATAGGATTTGAAAGATTCGACTGAATTTGGGTTGTAGTTCACTGTGACTCTTTTATTTCCCTGTCATTAAGGTGACCTTCCGCTCAATAGTCGATAATGATTACCATTGCACCACGACCACCAATATATTTATGTATTTAATATATACAGTCGCCTCCCTCTAAGTCGAATTTCCCCCTAACTCGAATTTTTTCGCAATATTTTGGCAGCCACTTCAGTTTTTCATACAAAAAACCATCCTCTAAGTCGTAATCCCATTAAGTCAAAATTCCCTCTAACTCGAATATATTCTTTCAATTCTTGGTATATTTTGATTTCCTCTAACTCGATTTTTTTTTTCGAAGGAAAAACGAAAGCCCGCTTACAATTCGTATTAATAAACGTAAGCACACGCACACACATACACTGACTCCCTTCATCTCTGTATGTACACGTGCCATACTTATTCTTCGTATTGTATGTTGCTTCATTGCTTGCGTATATAGGAAATTTACTTTAAACGAGACCCGTACGGACGTTTGCCAGTGAGATTCCAATCGTAAACATTTGCGGACGTACGGGATATTTTTGCTAGGTATTTACTTTTAGCAGGTTTGTGGTCATCGGATACCAAAATTTAAATAAAGCTGAATAAATGCAATGTAAATGGTGTGGTCAGAAACCTTATTTAATTTGTATTGCTTTCAGGCTAAGCTATATGTATGTACGTTAACTTGGACAAAAGAAATTTATAAGGACAAGAAATCTAACTTTTAAAGAACTTTATTGCATTCTGTGGGGAGATTTCAAAATTTTCACAAATGAATACCAACTTTTCAGATATATTATGGCCAAAAGAAAATTGAAAACTTTAGATCTTGGCACAAAAATTCGTCTGATTGAAGAAATTGAAAAAGGACTTCAAAAGAAAAAGAAAATTGCTGAAGATTTCGGCATTCCCAGCAGTACTCTGTCAACCATATGGGCCGAAAGAAATCAATTAAGACTTCGGCACAGTTGTACTAAATTTAGTTCTCAGGTTTGTTCTTATGAAAATGTTGACAAAGCTGTTTTCAAGTGGTTCCAGAGTATGCGCGGCAATAATTTACCAGTTAGTGGTCCTATCTTAAAAGAACAAGCACTAAAATTTGCAAGCAAATTAGGTTTTCCTAATTTCAAGGCAAGTGAAGGTTGGCTGACTAGATTTAAAGCCAGACACAATATTCTTCACAAAGTTTTATCGGGTGAAAGCGCGGGTGAAAGTCAGAGGGTTCAAACTGGACGATATTTTTAATGTCGATGAAACCGGGGTTTTTTTGAATGTTTGCCAACACATACCTTGGCTTTTAAAGGGGAAAAATGTTTTGGAGGCAAGCACAGTAAAGAAAGAGTGACATGTTTAGTAGGATCCAACATGACAGGTTCAGAAAAGTTAAAGCTCTTAATTATCGGAAAGAGCAAAAATCCTCGCTGCTTCAAAAAAATAAAATCCTTACCGGTGGACCAGAACCAACGTTCTTGGATGACGGCAGATATTTTTACGAACTGGCTTTTGAAGCTTGATGCAAAATTTGGAAGATTAAGGCGCAATTATTGTTCATCATCGATAACTGTCCAGCTCACCCAAAGCAAGTAAAGGATAAGTTAAAGTTCATCAATATTGAGTATTTCCCTCCCAATATGACCTCAATAGTTCAGCCGATGGACATGTGTACATATTATATAAAATTTGAAAATACACTATAAGTGCCGTGTGCTTACCAAGATCGTAAGGATTTGGGAAACTAAAAAAGAGTACTACAAGATATCACTGCTCGACTGTGTACGCGAAATTTCAAAGGCATGGGTACAGGATGTAACTCCGTTGACAATTGAGAATTGTTTCAAAAAGGCAGGATTTAAGGCCGAGACATGGGATGATGAAGATGATATTCCACTTAATTTACTCAATTGTTTAAACGAGGATGCCAATGAAATCGAGGTGATCTGGAACAAGCTAACAGAGTCCAATTACAATGTTGAAGGCGTGAGTTGGAAGGATTATGCTGAAGTCGATGACGGTATCGTTGCCACAGAAGTACCTGATCGCAATTCAATTTTGGAAGCAATAACACATGCCGATGATGCTAATGATTTTGGGAGTGGGGAAGAATATGAAGCAGAAAAAAATAATATTGAAGTTCCGAAAAGGGATTATTGCAATCTGGGAATATTGCAATCTGCAATTGAAATGACAGATGATGTACCGGATGAGATCCAACACAGCCTTTTCAAAATAAAGTTGTTTTTTAAACGGGTAACCATTTCAACCACTCAATCGAAAATTACCAACTTTTTTAAGTAGAGTATTTAAGTTTTTCTATCTTTCTGATTGAATAACGAAACAGAAGTAAAAAAAAGTAGAAAAACGGATGTCAAATTCCTGTCACTGGAAACTGCTGTCGTGAAGATGAGTGATTTGATGGGAAATTCTTTAAAAGAGAAATCGTAGAACATGCAGGGGAAAACAAACAGCATAAAAAACCCGGCAACCTCTGTTGATGCTTCACATCATGCTTGTGGATTTTATGGTGTAGTTGAAGTCTATAAAGGAGTGAATAAAATCGAAGATCGGGGGTCTAGTTTTTCTAGGAGTAATAGTTTTTGTTGAGACATGTTAATTAGAAGTTCTAAAAACGGTTTGGACAACCCCGGCACGATTACGATGTCCGTGGCGCCGGCTTCTGAAGGTGTTTCGATATAACTCGATAAGCTAAACAAAAAATATTATTTTTTGGTAATTTTTTTGAAAAAGGACATACTCACCTATTTTGATGGAATTTTTACACGTAACAGTCTCAAAGTTTCAAAGATATAAGCTTTTTAATTTCCCATACAAAATGCAGATTTGGCTTGTTTTAGTCTAATCATAGTTCTGCCTGGGACTATGCAACAAGTTTTCAATAATCACATTTTCCACGTAAAGGTTTTATAACTCCTATCAGTATGCAGTTTTCAATGGTTAGAAGGTGCATATATGTACATGTCTTTGTATACGAAATAATAAATGCTTTCAAAAACATATTAGCACAGAATAAATAGTATACAGAAGTCGCATCTCGGCCTGCGATGATTTTTCACTTTAAGGTGCGGGCGGAACAACTGAAGGGAAGATCAAGCAACGAGAGAGCAAGCATGATCAGAGAGTAACAACCAGAGAGCAGCCACGATCAGAGAGAATCAACGAGAGAGCAATCTTAAAATGTTTATGTGTGTGTGTGTATTGTGTTGCTATCCAACGTCGTGAATGCACGTGGTGTTGACAAAATTTTGTTTCAAGTTTTAGATTTCTATATTTAGTTTTCTTCAGTTGAAAGCTGCGCTTGGTATTCGTACGCGTACTTTTTCGATGTAAACTAAAAGGGCCGGGTAACACCAATTGACGTTATTCCATTATTTGGGATTTTTGTGCAAATTTCAATCTGATATATGTAGGGAAGAATAACCCAAAAACTTTAGTGCGACAGGATTTTAAGTTTGCGGGCTTTAGTAAAAATTTTTTTCTCTGAAGCCCACGAGCAATGCTTCCACAAGAGTACTAAGATCATGAAGTCCAATATTATTTCCTTATGATCAGAACATGTGGAAAACCATTGCGGTGTGGCATTTTTGCATTTGGATTTTATCAAGTTTTTTATACCAACAGTTTGTGGTTGTGTGTCAAAAATATTGCTAAACACTGTAATATGTTTCTTGCTAATTTCCAAGAAAATTTGTGAAGGAGCAACGAGGTTACCAAAGTCTTTAAGAGAATTGTAATTTTTATGAAATATGAAAAGTTCACTAGGAACTGTTAATACTTGGTCTTCTTTTCTCAATATAGAAACACAAATATCGCAGTTAATTTTCGGTATCATTTTGTAGACGATATAACCTATGAAGTATCTTAAAGACGCCAAATCGATACTAAATTCCGAACAATTCTGAAAGTCATCATTTAATACGAAATCATCAATGATTCCTATGTTAATATCTATTTCAGAGTTTTCGTTTCGACTTAGTTCTTCATTATTTGTATCAGCTAAGTCCATATTTGACAAAATATTTGAAAGCGTTTCAAATGTGGTATCACTCAGCTCTTCACAGTTACTATAAGAACTCAACTGCACTATATTTGCAGACATTAAGCGTGCTAATAAAGTGTTTATATCAGCAACTGAGGGGTTAATATTATTTCCACCCTTTTGTCTTAGAACCGAGAACATATTTTCGAGCTTATCTTGGTTTAATGCTCTTGTCATTTAAAAAAATATTTGGGATTTTTTTTGAAATAGCTCGTCTACTAATTGTAATACAGCGTTTAAGGTAAATTTCATTCCATCTAAAAAAAATACTTTTTTCTTTTTGTCAACAAATGAGATTTCATTGAGGTATTCAAGGAAGAATTTTATATATTCGTGTGATGGACTGTTAAGTTGAACTGCAGACTTATAACAATTCTTTGAAGATAGCGAACCACTATTTAGGCAGTCAAATATTTTGTCAATATTTCCTATGAAGCATGCCGTAGAAAAACAAACTTCTTTTGAGCAACTTTTAAAGCCTACTGTCTCAATAACAGTTTTAATTGCTGCTTGAACAGTCCTACTAACAATTTGGGTGGCTAGTTTTACTTTCATTTTTTCGAAAGAGTTCGGAAATATGTGCTGGCTTGTAAGTTTAAGACACATTTTTGTATTAGATTTGCACTCCATTTCCCATAGTTCCTTAACTACTTTAAAACTAGCAACTCCATTTGGTGTTGTAAGGTCACATTGAAGCCAACCATTTCTTAATGATTTGATTAGATGTGGAAAATCATATACACAGAAAGTTTTACTACCATTATACATAAAATAGGGTTTTTCTAAAGTAGCTCCCAATTCCAAGAAACACTTCCTGTTAGAGGACCCTTGGTCACAAATTACAACTTTAACTATGATGCCAAAACTGTTCAAAATTGCTAAATTTCGTAATATTATCTTTTTTAGTAAATCGGCAGAAAGTCCATTTTTTGAAACAAAGTAATTAAATGTAAGCGCCCAATTTTTCATAACCAATTACTTTCACCAAAATCAAACTATTTATTAAGATAGTCCAAACTCTTCTTCTTCTGAGATGGCGTTACAGTTCATGAAGAGCCAGAGCCAAGCTTCTCTCATTCACTTATCTTGTGTGCGACTTTTTTTTGCACAAAAGTGCACGGGATTAATAGTATAATGCTGATTCCCAACGGCGAAAGCCGAGAAGCTTTTTCAAGGAAAGTGTATTGCCGCCGAGGAGAGAAGTCGCGAAATGAATATTCGTGGGCGTTGGTGTTATCGGGATCCGAACTTGCTTGTTGCCCGCCAGCGGCCGACACACTACCCACTGCGCCACGACACTCTCAAGATAGTCTAAACTGTTATCAATAGATACCAAAACAATATTTTGAATTTCATAACTTTCTCCAGGGGATTTTGCTTCTAAAAATCGCAACATTTTTCTGATTTCATAACTAAAAAAAAGTATCATTTTTACGTTGTTCCAGCGGCGATTTTAAAGTTGCATAATATTATACACATCTAAGATTGTGATATTATTGCCTTAGAGTTGTTTAACAACTTTATGAAAGTTATGCAAGAAATGACTCGCGAAATGCAAAACGATTTGAACTTTTACTGTTTCTATTAATTTCATTCATCATCAAAATATTTTGAATATGTTTAGAACAATCCTTCCAAAATTTAAAAGAATAATCACTCAAAGCCTTTCAATTTAAAAGTATATTTTCCATACAAGGTAGCAGTGAAAGTCACATAGTACCAACATGTCGTTTCAACCCATGCTATTTGCCTTTTACAACAGCAATACATTTTTCAAGGTCTTCTCTACGAACTGCAGAAACGGAGAAATGGCTGAACACTTTTAAAATTATATTTTTGACATCAATGTGGGATAGGGCCGAACAAAACATAAGAAACACTATCACATCAGGCGACAGACAATACACAGGACTAACGGTAAACAAACATACGACACAACGAACGACCGATAGCTAGTCCCTTTTACCTGCTAAAGAAATTCTTGTGTGTACAGTTTGGCATCAACCAGCAAAGGCGAAAGATCGCGTGGATTGTGAATCCAATTGTGAAAATAAAGTGGACTTTTTGATTTATTGAACTCGGTTTTTCTTTTACTCCAAACAAATCCCACATCAATTGTTAAAGAATTCATTGCATGCTTGAATGTGTAGTGAAGTAGGTGTGTGTTACCCTTCTCCAAATTAGGACCTATGTACTTGTTCAATATTTCTATAAAGACAATAATGAATACCAAAATTTTGCATTGGTGTTGTCAGACCAAACACTCAGACACACAGACCAAACACTCTATATCAAAGGAGATGTCGTGGTGAAATAGTGAAGTGTGTTAGCATCAAACATTTCATTGGCAGATTTTTCACAATTTTCGTAAATGTCTAAAAACTTGTTTTGTACCCCATTCGCAATATCAAAATATTGTACAATACAATTAAAGGAAAAATTGTCTTCTATTTTTTCCATTACATGCATCAATTTGCGAATAAAAATATAAAATAAGAGCATTTAAATCATTCAGTAAAGTTTGCAAGGCATAAGGCCCTAAAACTTCGTTAACCAGTGATTCCATTTCATCTTCACAGGGGTTTTAGAACCGGCATGATTTTCTTTAGTTTTACAACACCAGAGTAGAGCTACTGGCTCTACTCGTCTACTGCACGACTCGATCGTGCATTTTGACAGCTGACAATTCTTGTATAAGTGCGCTGAATGTGTGCATGGATTGTTTGAGAAAACATTATTTGGATTCTGTCATATTCCCGATCTTTGAACGTCTAAGCGCCTGAAGCCACATTTCGTTATAGAAATTCCTGGACCGCGCGTTTGATATATGTATGTTTATCGTAAGTCGATACAACGCCTGTCAAAAGCCCGAGTACTCGAACGCCACATTGTGATACGGCCATTGTTTAACACTTTAAACAATTACCGGCATAGACTGCGAAAAACCAAAAGAAAAAAAATGTTTAAAATAACACGCTCTGAATAAAAGATATGATGACAGTTTATTGAAATTGCTCGCACCGTGCCCAAAAGTCAAGTGACTAGATGCACTCTTAGCAGCAGCCATCTACGCAAACCTATCTCGCGAAAACGCAGTGGCGTGATAACTATAAATGGTACGGTTTCGAAAAAAATGCGGTAATAACGAACATCCGATGTGCGCAGGCGTGGCTGCTGTTGAGAGTGGGATAAGCTAGCATTCGCTGTGCATGGAACACACGATCAATGACGTCTCACTTTGGTCTGGATATGTGATACATGTACTGTGAGTGTTAACTATCTCGCTAACAAATATAAAATTCAAAATTGGTAATTTATGGTAAAAAATTACAATCTTAAACATCCCGGCCCCTCTGAACTAGATTTCAGGAAACCGGTAAAGTAGCTAATTATAAATAAATAAAAAAAAAAATAAATAAATTTTGTGATAGGTCTGATGAAGGTGCCGGTGGAGGTCCTTACTTCTGCTACTCTTACACGCCCAATGTGACCGGGAATGACTTCAGTTACACGACCCATGACCCATTTGGTTGATGGTAGATTGGGCTCCTTTACGACTACAAGGTCACCCTTCTTGAGATTGGATATAGTTTGTTGCCATTTATGCCTCTCCTGAAGGGATGTCAAGTACTCGATATGCCATCTTTTCCAGAAGCCTTGCACCATAGATTGAAGTTGGCGGTAGTAATCAAGCCGATTTTGTGGAATGTGTAGTTAGTTGGGTTCTGGAACCATAGTCATCGGCTCTCCTACAAGAAAATGAGCAGGTGTTAGTGGGTTAATGTCGGAGTCTGACAGTGCGCATACAGGACGTGAATTGACAACAGCTTCGATTTGGCATAATATAGTATACAGATCCTCAAAGGTTAGGATGGTAGATCCTATTACTCGACGTAAATGCGATTTTACCGACTTGACGCCGGTCTCCCACAAGCCACCAAAATGAGGTGCGGATGGTGGAGAAAAGTGCCAAGCGATCCCATCTTTCGCAAGGGCCGCGGAAACAGTTTCACTGTGAGACGATGACAACGCCAACTTATACAATTCCGGCAGACAGCGGCGTGCTCCTTGGAAGTTAGTTCCGTTGTCCGAGTATAGATTGCTGCATTTTCCACGACGAAGCGGCGAAGAGCGGCAATATAGGCATCTGTCGTCAAGTCACTAACCAACTCCAGGTGAATGGCCTTTGTAGCCATACATATAAATAGAGCGATGTATGCCTTGGTTTTCGAGTTCGAGATAGCTTTATCATAATAGGGCCAGCGTAGTCCACCCCCAAATTAATAAACGGGCGACTGGGTTGAAGTCGATAGGAGGGTAGATCACCCATGAGTTGTTCACAGGTTTTCTTCCTCTGAGTAAAACAAGTCTTGCAGCGAAAGATAATCCTTCTTATGAAATTCCGAGAACCCAATATCCAGAATTCTTGACGAACCAGCGCAAATGTTTTGGATACGCCAGGATGAAAGTGTTTCTGATGAATATCTGTAACGATCAATGTTGAAAGAATATAATTGCTGGACAAGATAACTGGATGTTTAATATTAAAGGAAACTGGTGCCTCCTTGATCCTCCCTCCAACACGTAAAACTCCTGCCTTGTCAACGAACGGAGCCAGCTTATTTAGCCTCGATAGCTGACGATTTTGGGTTAGGGCTTGAATGTCCTCTGCGAATGAAACTTGTTGAATTAATTTAATAACAATTATTTTTGCCTTATATATTTCAATGCATTGAAGCAACGAATGTCGACGAGTAGCTCTGGGAGTACGACAGTTGACACAAAATCGAATACAATAAGCCATAACTCTCTGTGTTTTTAACCAGGATGAGATCTTCATAACGAGTTGCTCCAGTAAGTCGTTGTTGATTGATGCAGCCAACACTTGAGAACCTTACATCCTTTCTTCTAGATTGTCGCCTCCATGAGCCTTATATTTAGTTTGATTTAGACTGCGGCCATAGCGAAGAATCTAATTGCAACCCTTCCACCAGATTTCCTTATCTAAACGAAGCTCGAGTGACACACCTCTCGAAGCAGTATCTGCAGGATTATCTTGCGAGCAAACATAGCGCCAAGAATGTCACGGTATAACATCTAATATAGCGGAAGTTCGATTGGCTACAAAAGTGGCCCAGCGACGAGGTGGCGAAATGCAATAAAAAATGCAACCAATGCAATACGATTTCAGAATCGCACCAAGCAAAGATGTTGAATGAATGACTAGGCATCGAAGAAGTGATTAGGGAAACCAGTCGAGTTAGAAGTAAGGCCTCCAAGAGCTCGAGTCTAGGAATCGACACTGGCTTAAGAAGAGCGACTTTTGTTTTAGCGGCAACGATATTAACTTCAACCTCTCCATCCTCAGTTATATATCGAATATAGACCACTGCAGCATAAGCAACCGATGATGCATCCGAAAAACCATGTAGTTCTAACACCTTCCTAGGTACCAATATCTTTCGTGGAATCCGAATCTGCTCAAAGTGAGGCAATTTAGAACGGTAGCTGGCCATCGTTGGGCAAGGGAGCTTTAAATCCGAAGTCCATAACTCTTGGATAAGAATTTTGAAAAGTACTATCGATGAAGCCAAAAACCCAAGTGGATCAAAAATGCGCGATATTTCCGAAAGCAACGATCTCCTTGTCGGTGACTGCGAATCGCATTTGATTGATATTTTATATGAAAATTCATCATTAACTGGATCCCAAAACATACCCAACACCTTAATTTCAACAAAAGAAAACATTAAAGGAAGTATGAGTGTTTTACGCTCGCCTCCTCTCGAGCGTAAACTCAAAAATTCCCCGAATCCTCCTCCCACTCACGAAACACCAACGAAATTTATTAATTTCCAACCGGATTTCTCTTCTCTTTTATTTAAAACTCTCCCTAGACTTTAACCTTCTAACATAAATTCCTAGCCAGTTTCACAACCAATTCAAATAAACTATAAACTATAATTCAAATCAAACACAGCAATGTCTCAATAACACACTTATAAATATACATTACCCTACCTATTAAACAACTATGTACATGACCATAACAAAAACAACAACAAATACCGCCATAACTACGAAAAAAGTAACAACAACCCCCACAAGCAGTCCAAAAGTTACAGCATCAACATCAGCGTGTGCAAACACCATACCCTCCACACATTTTGATGACTTCCTTGGGGATCCTACTACGACACAAACGCCCTCTGGCTCAGAACCCATTACCGCGATCAACAAGTCAGCAATACCAAACACATTCTTCTCCAACTCCATTGCTTCCTCCGTAAAGTATACAGTTGAGAAACCTATAGATGAAACTGTCTTCAACGACCTCAAAAGAACGAGACCATCCCTAGAACAACAACAACAATATCACAAAGGAAAGAACAAAAACACAGACAAAACTAACAACATGCTGACTCACCGAATCGACTCACACATCACAAAACAGGTTTGCCCTCCTCTTCCCATACTCTAACCAAGCCCGCTGCTGAAAAGCTCCAAAAGTGTCGACAGCCCCACCTATATATTCGTATATCCAAAGAGTGAAAGTTATAGGTATCCTTGCGAACGCACAAAATGAAGTTGCGCAGGACTACTTTTAAATACAAGTGCTCCCAAACTTGTAGAGTGCTGGTAAAGATCCAGCCAAGGGAATCTCAACATTATGCAAGTACATAATTTACACTGGTGTTTTTCTTGATGAATGCAAATTATCTTCCATAAACTCTATTTATAAAAGTGGTTTTAAAAACTTAATAAAGAATTACAGACCAGTCCCAAAACTTTCAGCTATTCCAAGATTTTTTGAAAAATTGGTATTCAAAAGGCGTAATTATGCAGTACAAAGTATTATAACTTCAAGACAACATGGTTTTTGTAGTGGTCGGTCTATTACTGTATATGTACAATCTGTGTCTTATCGCAAATTTTGTCTCTGTTCCTTAGAAAATAAAATGCAGGTTGATGTTTTATACACTGATTTCGTGAAAGCTTTCGATAGAGTCCATCATAAACTTCTTATTAGGAAATTTGATAGAATGAGATTTAAGTTTAATTTTCTCAAATGGTTAGAATCTTGTTTAAAGAATGGGAAACAAATTGTTAAAATCGGAAATGATCATTCTTTAAAGATATTTTATCAGACCTCCCTCAGGGCCTCTCGGTCCCTTTTGAAAATATTGAAAATATTCCGAAAAGATTTACACGTTTTGCTTTGAGAAATTTGGGGTGGTCTGAAGATTTCCCTTCATATAAACCTAGGCGCTCATTAATAGATTTAAAATCTTTGAAAAGTGGTAGAGCAAACTTTGGAATACTTTTCGTAAAGGACATTTTTGAGCACAGAATTAATTCTTCCGAATTGCTGACTCTTACACCTTTTTATGTTCCTGAGAGGAGTCTAAGGAACAAGGACGTTCTCTTTTTGTTTCTGAGTCATAGGACAAACTATGGACAAAATGAACCCGTAAACCGTTCCTTGACACTTTTAATCCAATTTGCAATGAAGCCGATTTTGAAATGAATAGATTTAGGTTTACGAATATTGTATTGAATTTTTTTTAGGTATAAAATATTGTAAAATAAATAAATAAATAAATATACAAACATTATCAAAAATGCTGCAACAAAACCACACTAGATACTACGCACAAGCCTAGAGACCAAATGGGGGTTAAAGTAAATCTAAAAAACATACATGCCTCAGACGACAAAGAGGAAATTCGAAGAGAAACCGCTGACAGGGGATACAGAGTGATTAACATCTACAACATCACATCTACAAAAAGACACACTAAAGAACATCCTTAGATGTTCTCAATCGAAATAGAAACCAATAAAAACAACAAAGATATCTATGACATGCAAACACTATTTTATTGTAAAATCACTTTTGAGTCTTCTTATATTTATAAAGCGGGATATACGGCCTAACACAAAACTACTGCACAGACTTGCCGGTGTGTGTTAAATGTGCCAATCAAGACACTTTACTGTCTATGAAAAGAAAGTACCAACGATGTACTCGTAAAATGTGCCCTCTGTGGAAATAACCACACGGCTTAGTACAAGGGCTGTGATATATATATAAGACCCTAAAACTACAAAGATTCCCACCTAAACAAATCCCAAACATCCCAGAACCAACTACTTCAACGACTACTATAACTGCAGCTACTAAAACAACCTCCTCATATGCTGAAACACAAAAACAACACACAAATTAAATTAAATTAATTTTTAATCATTATTCTTAGATTTATCTTACCCTAGAGAAATATGCTTAAAATTAGCTTAACTATCCCTATAAATTTAAATATGTTATTGGCCCTAGACGGACACTGTTCTGATATAAACAAAAAGAACGAAAAGAAAAATGCGTATCAACTATCAACACAATTGTAATTCTTTATTATTGAAGGAGTAAAGCACAAGATAATAGGACGTCCGTATAGTGGGAGAACTTCTGCGCGAGTGATTCGATTTCAATGAAGAATCGACGCAGATTGTTAGAAAGAGACGGAAACATTCCGCCCGCCTTGAACGAATGGATGAGTTCAAAATTTTAGAGTGATGTACGTACAACTAGGATGAGCCGTTATTAAGAGTTCCATTAACTTCTGGTAACGGAGTCAATTTTACGATAGGACGAGTCAGGATTCCATCCGCTGTTTTAAGTGTAACTACGCGCACCTTCCCATCTGTTCCGGGATGAACATTGGTCACCCTTCCTAGCTTCCACTTGGTTGGAGGGAGTTTCTCATCCTTGATGATAGCCAGGTCCCCTATTTTTATGTTGACGTTGGTACGATTCCATTTCGTACGTTGTTGCAGTTGGACGAGGTACTCCGAACCGCATCTTCTCCAAAAATGTTGCCGTAGATTAGAAATTAAATGCCATCTGTCCACTATGCTTCCCTTATGATCGATCATATCGGGTTCCGGAATCGTTTTCAGTTGCTCGCCGATTAAGAAATGGCCAGGAGTTAAGACGTGAAGAACATTGACATCAGGAGATATCGAACAGAGTGGTCGCGAATTTACGCAGGCTTCAATCTCTGCCAGAAGAGTCGAATATTCTTCGAATGTCAGTAAATGCTCTCCTAATGTAGGACGGAGATGGTATTTGACACGTTTCACAGCGGATTCCCAATAGCCGCTCATGTGAGGAGAAACTGGAGGAATGAAGTGCCATGTACTGCCGCTATCCTGAAGATATTTGGCTATCGTTTCGTCCTTAATGGCATCCGATAGGAGATTTCGGAGTTCCTTTTCAGCTCCAACGAAATTGGTTCCGTTATCACTATATAGCTCCTTGCAGTGACCTCGACGGGACACAAACCGCTTAAAAACGGTGATAAACGTTGACGACGATAGGTCCTCTGCGAGTTCTAAATGCATAGCACCAGTTGCCATACAAATGAATATCGCAATATATCCTTTTACAGCTCTCGAGCCACGACCCTTGGAAAAACGAAGATGTATTGGGCCCGCAAAATCCACTCCGCTACGTTGGAAAGCTCTGCAAGCTTGGACATGAGCTGTCGGCAAGTCCCCCATCAATCACTGCTGGATCATGCTGCAATGTCGGCGACATCTTACGCACAATCTGGATATTTTTCGAAGAATATTGCGCACACCAATGACAAAAAAGCGGCTCTGAAGGATTGCTTGCATAGTTTGTGGACCAGCATGGAGAGTTATGCGATGAATATCTTCACAAATGAGTGTAGTAATTCTTGCGGAACCAGGTAGCAGCAGAGGGTATTTCTTGTCCGGGTGTATTAATGCGTTACTCAGTCTTCCACCCACTCTAAGGAGTCCTCTTTCGTCCAAAAAAGGGCACATTTTTAAAAGTTTGCTTCTTCGGCTCAGGAGTTGGCTATTCTTCAGGTGTTTGATGTCATCTGCGAAGAAAAAACCTTGCGTTAGTTTTACCCAAAGGCTAAGAGCTTCGTTTAATTCAATAAGCTATAGACGTTTGCCTGTATGAAGAGATCTATGATTTTTGTTTTTGCGTTTTTCAACAGCAACGCGAGTGTTGTGCAGGAATCGTAACACGTATGCAGTGACACGTTTCAGCTTTCTCAAAGATGAATAGTTATTAGCAAGCTCCCATATTTGCGGTGGTTGGGACCCACTGAACAGATGTGAGGAATCTGAGCGCCGATCCAAGTTTGTGCTAAAAACCTGCTGTTGAGGCCATGTGGATTCGTCCTGTTTTAACCAATGTGGCCCATTCCACCACAGCCAAATGCTGTGGCTGTACACCTCGAGTAGCACAGTCAGCTGGGTTTTCAGTTGATTGAATGTGAAACCAATTCTCTGCGGGTATGACTTCTTGAATTTGCGATACGCGGTTAGCCACGAATGTGCACCATTTGCCAGGATGTTGCCGAATCCATGGCAGAGCTACAGTCGAATCAGTCCAGTCCTTTTCGTATTGGAGTTGCAAAGGAGAGTTTTTCTTCTTCTTTTCCTTTTTCCGGCGTGGTTATGGTCAGAAGTGTAGGACCATAACCTTCCCACTTAACTGCATTCCTACTGGTCCGCTTGTGGGGTCCGCCGGTTTGACCTCAGAAAGTAGCGGCAGGTTTCCCGGTTTGGGATTACTTCATCGCTGAGGCCAATCAAATGCTGGTGTTTTTGCATTTGTTTACACCATTTGTTTTTCGGCCTGCCTTTTTGTTTTTTTTTTTTTTTTGTGACACGGGCATGCTCCAGATTTTTTTGTTTGATCTTACTCTTACAACACCGGTGATCTCATGTCGTGTCAACCCACTGATTTGCATGTACACTTGTGGGGCAGTTTAATGGTGGTATATGTGTCCCTAGGCTCACGTTGGTGTTTTCTAAATTGCCTAGATGTGATTTTTGTTTACCTTTGTTTTAGAGAGTTGTGCATGCTTAATCAATTGGGCCAGTAAAGCGGCACCGCATAATTCCAAACGGTGAAGTGACAACGTAGTCAATTTTAAGGGTGCGACGCTTGTTTTGGCTGTTAGAAGCTGAACGTTAATACGGCCTTCAGAGGTTAACGTGCGGACATATATAGCAGCTGCAAAAGCAGTTTGTGAAGCATCTGCGAAGCCATGTAGATCTGATATGGCATTAGGAATGCCGGTACCGACCCACCTCGGCACTTTAATCGCGGCAAGTTTGTTTAAATTTTCTCTAAAGTGCAACCATTCGTGTTTAACGTCATCTGGAACAGCTTCATCCCAGTCCACTTTTGGCTTCCACAAACTTTGAAATATCATCTTAGGGATAATTGTGCTTGGAGAAAGTAAACCCAAATGATCAAACAACTTAGATGCGTCTGAAAGAAATAAACGCTTAGTAAGGTTTGTGATATGTAATTCATGAACCTGAACAGTAAATGACAGACTGTCGGCAAAAGGTTCCCATTGGAGTCCTAAAGTTCGCACACGGTCAGGTTCAGAGAAATCCAGAGACTGTATGACTTCGCTTTGATCTTCTGGAATTGTGCTGAGCGTAAGCGAAGAGTTTGTTGCCCATTTGCGAAGACAGAAACCACGCTTCAGTACAGTGGATACTTGAGCTTGAAGACGACACAGATCTAGTTCTTCAAAACAACCAGTCAGCAAATCATCCATGTAAAAGTGATGCAGTATAGCATGTTTTGCGGCGGGATTATTGTGAGCTTCATCAAGTGCAGTCTGTTGAACACACTTCACTGCAAGATGAGAAGACGAAGCAACGCCGTATGTAACTGTCAAAATCCTATAATCTTCGACATCATCATGAGGAGAATCACGCCAGACTATTTGTTGGTAGTCTAAGTGTTCGTCGTCGATTCGAATCTGGCGATACATCTTAGCGATGTCAGCGGTCATTGCGTAACGATAAGAATGGAAGCAGAGGAGAGCCACGAAGAGGTCTGCTTGAAGCTGGGGACCAACCATTAGAGCATCGTTAAGAGAGAATCCAGTCGCAGTTCAGCATGAAGCATTGAAAACAACTCTTAGCTTAGTTGTCGTGCTAGTTTCCTTAATTACTGCTCTGTGTGGCATGTAGTAGTGATTGCCGAGTGTCGGAGTATGAAAGATCCTTTCCATATGTCCCAGCTGAATGAATTCTTGGATAAACTCCTTGTACTGAGTCCTAAGTTGTTCCTTCTTGGCAAAAAGTGTTTCCATTCGAGAAAGAGCTCGAACGGTAGATCGACGAGACTCACCCAGCGGACAATCAGACTTGAATGGCAGCTTGACGACATAGCGGCCATCCTCTCTACGATACGTCCTCGAAGTGCTTCTCACACATCTTTTCTTCTAGAGTAAGATGTTTGAGCTCAGGTAAGGACTCAATTTCCCAGAACTTCGAAACTGCCTTTGTTAACGAATTATCCGTATACATGCAAATGGCTGTTGCAGCGGTGCTTGGAGGGTGGTTGGAGGGAGTTTCTCATCCTTGATGATAGCCAGGTCCCCTATTTTTATGTTGACGTTGGTACGATTCCATTTCGTACGTTGTTGCAGTTGGACGAGGTACTCCGAACCGCATCTTCTCCAAAAATGTTGCCGTAGATTAGAAATTAAATGCCATCTGTCCACTATGCTTCCCTTATGATCGATCATATTGGGTTCCGGAATCGTTTTCAGTTGCTCGCCGATTAAGAAATGGCCAGGAGTTAAGACGTGAAGAACATTGACATCAGGAGATATCGAACAGAGTGGTCGCGAATTTACGCAGGCTTCAATCTCTGCCAGAAGAGTCGAATATTCTTCGAATGTCAGTAAATGCTCTCCTAATGTAGGACGGAGATGGTATTTGACACGTTTCACAGCGGATTCCCAATAGCCGCTCATGTGAGGAGAAACTGGAGGAATGAAGTGCCATGTACTGCCGCTATCCTGAAGATATTTGGCTATCGTTTCGTCCTTAATGGCATCCGATAGGAGATTTCGGAGTTCCTTTTCAGCTCCAACGAAATTGGTTCCGTTATCACTATATAGCTCCTTGCAGTGACCTCGACGGGACACAAACCGCTTAAAAACGGTGATAAACGTTGACGACGATAGGTCCTCTGCGAGTTCTAAATGCATAGCACCAGTTGCCATACAAATGAATATCGCAATATATCCTTTTACAGCTCTCGAGCCACGACCCTTGGAAAAACGAAGATGTATTGGGCCCGCAAAATCCACTCCGCTACGTTGGAAAGCTCTGCAAGCTTGGACATGAGCTGTCGGCAAGTCCCCCATCAATCACTGCTGGATCATGCTGCAATGTCGGCGACATCTTACGCACAATCTGGATATTTTTCGAAGAATATTGCGCACACCAATGACAAAAAAGCGGCTCTGAAGGATTGCTTGCATAGTTTGTGGACCAGCATGGAGAGTTATGCGATGAATATCTTCACAGATGAGTGTAGTAATTCTTGCGGAACCAGGTAGCAGCAGAGGGTATTTCTTGTCCGGGTGTATTGATGCGTTACTCAGTCTTCCACCCACTCTAAGGAGTCCTCTTTCGTCCAAAAAAGGGCACATTTTTAAAAGTTTGCTTCTTCGGCTCAGGAGTTGGCTATTCTTCAGGCGTTTGATGTCATCTGCGAAGAAAAAACCTTGCGTTAGTTTTACCCAAAGGCTAAGAGCTTCGTTTAATTCAATAAGCTATAGACGTTTGCCTGTATGAGGAGATCTATGATTTTTGTTTTTGCGTTTTTCAACAGCAACGCGAGTGTTGTGCAGGAATCGTAACACGTATGCAGTGACACGTTTCAGCTTTCTCAAAGATGAATAGTTATTAGCAAGCTCCCATATTTGCGGTGGTTGGGACCCACTGAACAGATGTGAGGAATCTGAGCGCCGATCCAAGTTTGTGCTAAAAACCTGCTGTTGAGGCCATGTGGATTCGTCCTGTTTTAACCAATGTGGCCCATTCCACCACAGCCAAATGCTGTGGCTGTACACCTCGAGTAGCACAGTCAGCTGGGTTTTCAGTTGATTGAATGTGAAACCAATTCTCTGCGGGTATGACTTCTTGAATTTGCGATACGCGGTTAGCCACGAATGTGCACCATTTGCCAGGATGTTGCCGAATCCAT
This sequence comes from Merodon equestris, assembly GCA_958301585.1. NCBI lineage: Eukaryota > Metazoa > Arthropoda > Insecta > Diptera > Syrphidae > Merodon > Merodon equestris. Next base: position 80,368,276 of record OY284413.1, on the reverse strand, counting down.
GGGAGAGCTACAGTCGAATCAGTCCAGTCCTTTTCGTATTGGAGTTGCAAAGGAGAGTTCTTCTTCTTCTTTTCCTTTTTCCGGCGTGGTTATGGTCAGAAGTGTAGGACCATAACCTTCCCACTTAACTGCATTCCTACTGGTCCGCTTGTGGGGTTCACCGGTTTGACCTCAGAAAGTAGCGGCAGGCTTCCCGGTTTGGGATTACTTCATCGCTGAGGCCAATCAAATGCTGGTGTTTTTGCATTTGTTTGCACCAATTGTTTTTCGGCCTGCCTTTTTTGCGTGTTGAAATTGGAATGTTGATTGATAACGCCTTTTGGACGGGGTTCAAAGGATCTCTCCTTTGAACATGGCAATACCAACTGAGTCGGTCGCGCTCTATATTTCTTGTGATGGTTTCTTTTACGTGGAGGCTTCCTCGGATCTTTGAACTTCTAATTCTGTCGCGCTGTGTTACTCCCGCTGTCATGCGAAGCATTTTCATCTCAGCTGCCGTTAATTTGCTCTCATACTTTTTGCGCATTGTCCAGCATTGTGAACCGTATGTGAGCGCCAGACGTACAACTGAAGTGTAGAGCCTTCCTTTCAGCTTAGGGGGCATTTTTCGATCACAGAAGATGGCGGAGTTTTCCCGCCACTTCATCCACCCTACGCTTACGCGATGTTTGATGTCGTCATCACAAGTTGCTTCTCTATTAATCATAGATCCCAGATATTTAAACTTTTCACACTTGGGAAGCACTCTTCCATTCAAGTAAATGTCTGGAATAGGCTGATGAGGGTCAGAGAACGGGCAGCACAGATACTCTGTCTTCTTTGAACTAATACGATACCCGTGTCCCTCAAAAATGTCCACCCACACATCAAGTGCTCGTTGTAGGGACGCCTGATCATCACTTATAATGGCCCCATCGTCAGCAAAGAATAGCTGGTGCACATTGGGGTCCGTCACTTTTCTTTCAAGCAAGCAATCAAGGACTGCTATAAAAAGCAGTGGGCTGAGGACGCTCCCTTGGTGTACACCGACTTTGATTGCGAACTCTTCGGTGACTCCTGCAGTGCATCTTACTCTTGTCGTTGCTCTCTCGTACATGTCCATAATCACTCGCACGTAGGTTTCTGGAACTCCTTTTTGTCTTAGCGCTACCCATAAAAGATCTCTTGGTTGCCGGTCAAAGGCCTTCTCGAAATCAACCAACACCATATGCAAGTCCTTTGAAGAATCACGATGCTTTTCCATCATGATCCTTATACTTTGGATTGCATCTGTTGTTGATTTACCCGAGATAAGCCCGCACTGGTCATCAGATAGTCGTCTTATTTTTCGCAGTCGGCTATCTAATACCCGTTCAACGATCTTCATGGTGTGCGACATCAGCTTGACAGAACGGTAGTTATCACAATTTCGCGTATCACCCTTTCCTTTGTGCAATGGAAGAAGATAGCTTTCCCTCCATTGATTAGGCATAGTGTCGCCTCTCATAAGTTTGGAGATAAGAACCATGAGCCATCTAGACCCGATGTCTCCCATCTTTTTCCAGAACTCAGAGGGTATCCCGTCCGGCCCAACAGCTTTTCCTTTCTTGGAGTTTTTAACCGCGTACCGAACTTCTTCGACTGTGATGTCGGATATTTCGGCATGATTCGGGGCAGCTCTTGGAAAGTACACTCGGGGAAACTGTTCGTTGAGAAGTTCCTCGCAATACTGTCGCCATCTGTGGAGAATTTTTTCGTCTTCCACAAGGAGTTGGCCTTCAGCATTGTTAATAAACTTTGGGAAACGAATCTCCTGAGCATTTCTTCTTCTCTGGGCGGCTATCTTAAAGATATTTGCTCCTTTGTTCAAATTGCTTTGTCGAAGCTCCTGGGTAGCCTGGTTCCTGTCAGACGCGGAAGACGATATTTCTTCCAACTCCTGATAGAGGCCTTCCATGCTTTTCGCTTTGAATTCGGCGCATTTTTTCTTCGCGATACCTTTGCAACATCTATATACCTTTTCACGGCGAGCTTTTTCCTCTCTATTAGTAGAAGAGCACTTTGACCAAGCTTGGAAAGCCATTTTCTTTTCGTGTATCACTGCTTTGGCTTCGTCTGTCCACCACCAGGTTTCTTTTGCGTGTTGGCAGGGGCCTTTAGATGTTCCGAGCAGTGATTTGGCTTTCTCCAGGCCAGATTGTTGTAGGGAATCCCACATGTCTTGTGCTCTGCACTCCTCATTACCGACCTCATCGATAATGGAAGAGAGGTAGTTTTCCATGTTGGTGATAAAAGCTTCGCATTTTCCTTTATCCAGCTTATACCACTTGATTCTCTCAGACACCTTCGTTTGCTGCTTAGACTTCTTTCTCGCATCCATAAAAAATTCAGTCAGGATTAGACGGTGTTGAGGGGCGATCGCATCTCCCAGGATCACTTTGCAATCTTTAGCTCGTGGCTTCATGAAACTGGATACCAAATGATAGTCTATTTGAGTTTCATTTCCGCCGCTGCTATAAGTGATCAGGTGCCGGCTTTCTTTGACGAACATGGTATTTAGCACTATAAGACCGTACGACTTGCACATGTTTAGGATATCTTCACCTGAAGAGTTCCTGGTGCCGTATCCCAGCCCTCCGTGGTAGCCTTCATAGTCTTCGCTTGTCTTCCCGACATGTCCGTTTAAATCTCCCCCAACAAACAAAAGCTCTTCCTTTGGGATGATTTTGACAAGGTTGTGGAAATCTAGCCAGAATGCATCTTTTTCTTTTTGTTCGCATCCTACTTGAGGGGCATATGCGCTTACGATGTTCCACACCTCACCATGCATCACCAATTTGAGAGCCATCAAACGGTCACTGGACTTTGAAATGGTTAAGACGTTGCCAAGTAACTCTGCCGCAAGGATGATGGCGATTCCGTTTTTTCCTTGTTCCAATCCATAGTAAAACATCTTGTAGGCTTTTGTTTTAACGTCCAAGAAACGTGCCCGATTACCGGTGTTTCGCCATTTCGTCTCTTGTACGCACAGGATGTCTACTCGCCTTCTAACCATCATTTCTTCAAGCTCATAGCTGCGCCCACTCATGCTTCCAACGTTCCAACTCGCGACTCTTAAATGTGGCTTACGCCGTTGCATTACTTTGCTATCCCCCGGAAATCCTATAGCTCTGACCCGAGCATTGCTGCTCGTCCCAGGATCGCGACCATTAGTAGTGCCTGGCGGGGTAGTGCTTTTCCATTTAGCGTTCTTTTCCATAATGCTACGGTTTGACCGTTTTCTTTCTTCCCTTCCTTTTTGACACGGGCATGCTCCAGATTTTTTATTTTTTTTTTGATTGATCTTACTCTTACAACACCGGTGATCTCCAGTCGTGTCAACCCACTGATTTGCATGCACACTTGTGGGGCAGTTTAATGGTGGTATATGTGTCCCTAGGCTCACCTTGGTGTTTTCTAAATTGCCTAGATGTGATTTTTGTTTACCTTTGTTTAGTCGCCTTTTACGACAAGCGATAGGTATCGCTGCAGGGATATTCTTAACTCGTCCCTGCACGAGGAAAAGTCGCTATCTCCCTATGGAGGTTTTTTTTTTTTTTTTTTAAATTTGACAAAATGGCGGCGGTTTGAACAAAACGTATAGAATTTCACCTTTTTTCGACAGTTTTTCGTAAAAAAAAATAGGAAGATTTCATTAAAAAAAAGCTTCCATAGGTCAATAGAGAATGACGTGAAAAATGTTCTCCCAAAATTTGAAATGAAAAGCTTGAAAAGTCTGCCTTTGAGAGTGGCCACCGTTTTGAAAAACACCGTTCCGAGAAAAACGCGTTCAAAGTTTGGAGTTCGAAAATTTTAGATATGTAATTCGTTTTTCGTAGGTCTATCCATGGTGGATGTCGAAAACGAACTGAAATGATTGGCCAGTTTATTTTACGAAGTTATAGGACCTAAGTACCCTAGAGAGGTACAGGCGCAGAAAAAGAACAAAAGGAATAATGGTATGGCGGGACGACCGACGCGACAGATGTCCCGCTCCGTTCCCTTTCTACGAAAAACGATGTAGCGAGCGAAATAATTGGAATTTCGATTTAAAAATAGAATATAGAATAGAATATTTATAACAGTGTATACTATCTAATAATGCAAAAAAATTTCACACTGAGATGACTGAGTGTGTTTAGTATTGTTCTGCGGTGGCGCGTCAGATTTGCGTATGAAATTAGTTGGACCGGTAGTCAAAAAGAGATAAATATTTCTTAAATTTCTTGCGCTTAACTTCACTAATAATGTGGGCAACACTTACCAAGTTAATCGCGTCTATGGCATTGCGGAAGTACTCAGAGTCCTCTTCGTCGTGGTAGCTGCGGCATTAATTTCGGGCATCATTGGCATCGTCTATAGGATCGGCAACAGCGGCGGTGGTGTTTCTGATTGTTTTCAAGATTTTCTTCGGGTTGGGGCAGCTGCGGTGGTCATGTCCGGACATTTACTCTGGTAATGGTCCATCTGCGTACAGTTGGACCCCTCTTGCATCAGTTGCGTCAGTTCTTGCATATAGCTTAGACATCGGTGTTTTTTATTTCGGAATGGCAGCGGCTTCGGGTTTAGTGGCGGGGAATCCAGGGAATCCTTAAACTGGTCCATCGTCCGCGAGTTCATCAGGAGATGTGATTCCGGTGACGTGTCCTGCATTCCGTCAATAATCAATCAATTCGAATTCGTCAATATAGTTGCAATGGGCAGCGATATTCTCCATTTCCAGTACGTATCGGCGGATGTTGTCTCTTTTGTTCCATCGGTGCTTCGTGAGTAGTTGGTACATTTCACTGTGCGGCCAAATTCTTTTATGAGCGTCGTCTTCAGATCGCCATAGTCGAGTGCCATAGTCTTTGTTAAGGAGTAGTTTGGCAGCACCAGTTAAAGAATTGCACAACGATGTGTAACGGCACAGATCATCGGCCCCCACCATACTCATAACCCTCTCGAAGTTGCGCAAGAAGTCATGCACATTGTAAGCTTTGGATTCACCATCGAATTTTATGATGGCGTGTTCGATGTCTCGGAACGTCAACCGGGACGTTGAAATTACAGATGGCGTCGGTGTTTGTGTGGCACATGGTGTAGGTGGTGTCTCAGCTCGCTCTAATCTAGCGATCGACTGCTGCAGTAGGAGGATTTCCTAACGTTTGCGCAACAAAATTAGTTTGTGATCCAGCTCGGCTACATTTTCTTGAGTAGTTAAAGGGTCCCCAGGGGTTTCGCCCTCTCGTCGATCGTGGACGTTCGCGTAATTATCATCCGTGGCTTCAGCGGCTTCAATGGCGTCAACGGCTTCGTCGTCTTCGGTGACTTTGCTGGATATGGTGGTGTCGGTGGCGTCAGTGGCGTCAGCAGCGGTTTTGGCAGCAGCGGTTTCGTCAACGTCAGCATTTTTGCCTATCGAAGCAGCAGCAGTGTCGGTGGCATTCAGATTTCCATACATTTGTCTCAGCCGGGAAAGAGTTACGGTTAACGGTACCTCAATGCCTGCGTTTTGTAGCGCGTCCATCATATCCCGTTTTGTCAGGCGATCACTCATTATGTAGAGCTAATTTTTTTTTTGTTTTTCTTTTTTTTTGGTGAAACTACCCCACACCTGAGCTTCAAATCGTAATTTATTTCGATAAATAGAGTAAGTTTTACCAATCTCCTTCCTCAGTTTTCTGTCTCCTCGATCGACCTCAAATCCCCTTTTTTTTTGGAATCGAATTTACACGAGACCATAAACGTCAAAGTCACGTCATCTCTTTTTGGATATTTTTTTGACAGGTTGAGACAACCGTCCAAGGAGACAGAATGTCCAACGGAGAAGTTACATGGGTCAACTTCGTTTTTTTTTTTTTTTTTTTTCAATATAATTATAAATTTTTTATACATGGCATTACAATATTGAAATTTAATTTTCTCGCAGAAGAGGATAAAAATAAATGAAACAAACCCACTGTAAAATGATATGTTCGTCGAGTTCCTCGAGTACTTGATTGTACGAGTATAGTTTTCTATATTCGCCTGTTTTTTCGTTCTGTTTTCCACCATAGATTCTCCTTAAGATATTATTTTCAAAGAACTGAAATATATTTTCCTCTTTCTTAGTCTGAGACCAGGTTCCATACTCGTAAAGTGTCACTGACATTATAATGTTTTTATAAATACGGATTTTAACATTAGGCGACAAAAGAGTTGTTGTGAATAATTCCTTCATCGCAAGGAAGCACGAGTGGCCCATGTTTTTCATATATTTATTTTATTTATTTTTATTTATTTCAATTTTTCTCAAAGCGTTTATCTCGACAGTTAAGTGCGTCGTTAGGATCAATCCAATTTGGTCAGTGACCATATATTTAGTTTTCTCTTCATATACTTTTAAGCCCACTTTTTTCGTGCTATAATTACGCTTTCTTAATTTCTTTTAACTGTTTCCTTACTATCTTCCAGCAGGTCCAAATCGTCAGCGTAAGCCAGAACGGATGTGATTCCATCAGGGTTGTTCCTCTCTCATTTTCTTGAAGGGATCTCATTACGAATTTGAGCGCCATATTAAAAAGAAGTGGTTTTAATTCTTCACACATCTTGAATGTCTCCGATGAGACATTTTCTTATTCTTTGTTTCTTCTTGGTCATACTAGTATCAATTTTACCATATTTTTCGGGATTCCCAGCCTTACAACACATACATAGGTACATATTAGTTTGTTTTACTTTGTTTCACATTTGGCTGCCCTGTCTACAGGTAGCTGCAAGACATGAGTTCGATTGGTTCGAACCCAGTCGTCATGTTACATTGAGTATTAATCGTCCATTGAAGGTTTCGAATCTCCAAGTTGCAGTCGGAATTGTCCCTTTCTGAAGTACGCAAAAACTGCAGGATTGTTTGACTGATACGTTCAATTTCCCCGTTGGCTCTGGGGATTTGCACTGCTCTTTTACGTCTCTTAGGAAAAGGGTCCTATATGATCGAGGTAAAGCGTCCGGAACGGGACGAGATTGACATCGTAGATGTGCATCCGGTCGGGCATCTTTACGGTGATAGAGTTGAATGCTCGAAAACCAATCCACATACGATTCACGAAGATGACTGGCGACGAATAAGGTGATTCACTTGGAGGAATGACTTCACAATCGAGTAGCTCCGCCACGATTTTATCCATCACTTCTATTTTAGCAAATGGAAATCGATATGGTTTCTTAGCGATTGGTGTGCTTGACGTAATAGAACAGTCCAACTTTGTTGTGTTGCACTTTCCCAATCGATCGAGAGCTTCTCCAAATAACAACAACAAATATGTTGATGATGTTTAGAATCTCTTTGTGGGTATGGAGATCTAGGTCGCGAGGCTAGGTGGAGGTTGATGTCATCTTTTCTGGCTTCTTCGAAATAGACATGTTGTCGTTGAGGTTATCGTTCCCCAGGATGATTGTATAAGGAAGAATGTCTTCATGCACGACGAACTGCCGGTTGTCGATGGAAATGTATGCGTAGATGCAACTGTTCCCTATCCACGTTCCTCCGTCAAATTCAGTGAGTTTGAAGGTATCGCAAGGAATGATTGATCCAATTTCACTTGCAACATGTCGTTTAACCTTTATCCACATTGATTCATACAATCAATTCGGATACAATGGAGAAAATAAAACGATCTCATTTTGACTTACTTAAAAACAAAGGAAGTGAACTGTCAGTAGAGGCAGGGTGCATATTGTAACAGAACATATTGTAATAGAACATTAGTTCTGGGCAAGTTGGGTGACAAGGTATTGGCCAAATTGCATAAATCACATTTAGGTATAGTTAAAACTAACACATTAGCTTGATCGTATGTATGGTGGCCTAAAATGGGGATAGTGATATTGAAAGGTAAATCTCGAGAAAAGCATTCTATTTCCTTGGCTATCGACCGATGCGCCTTGGAGACGAATACATCTTGATTTTGCTGGCCCCATCAAAGGTTTTCAACTTTTAGTCGTTATCGATTCTTTTTCCAAGTGGGTTGAAGTTTACAAAACTAAAAAAAATGCACATTTCCAATTTGTGGTGAATAACTTGAGAGAAATGTTCTGCCTATTTGGCCTGGTGGATGTTGTCGTTACTGATAAGGCTCCACAATTTACTTCAGAACTACTTAAAAGCTTTTTAGTTAACAATATGGTTAAACATGTTCTGACGACACCTGGGCACCCGCTTCGGGCAAGGCATAAGCTTCGTAAAAACTTTAAAGACATCAGTTTATGCTAGTTTGAAAGATAACAATTCGGATGATTTGGATAACATTCGATAGAATGTTATTCGATTATCGTAGTATAAAACATAGTACAACTTACTAAACGCCTGCGAATTTGTTGATCGGATGCGAACTAAAAACGAGATTTAGCTTATTAAAACCACCGATTACCAAAGATGCTATACAAAATCATCAATTATATGGTGCAAAGAATTATAAGGGCAAACGAAATTTTGAAATAAAATTTAATCAAAACATGTACGAGTACATTCGAAATTACACTGTCCTAACAATGTTGGTTGGACAAAAGCAAAAATTGGAAAGAAACTTGGTATGCGTAACTATAGATGTGTCATTACTAATAATAATTGATCTATATAACGACTCGCCAATCAAAGACGAGGCCAGCGGGATAAAACGAGTCCATCAGGTGTAAGAAACAGTTGCGATAGAGATGAGAGTGGACCACCAGTATTTATGGAAGAGGAACATATGGATCTCGCGAAAAGTACAGGAATTGAAAATGCTAATCTATCAAATGATCCAACTAGTTCTGTAAATGAGGCATCTTTCAGTACTGCCGATGGTGAGTTGCCATCTCCGAAGAGGCTTCGAGTTCACAAGCCTGTAAATTATGTGGAATAATTTAATTGTAAATTTTACAATATTTCCCACCTGGAAAGTTGGGAAACATGGTATCCATGAATTGAACTTTAATTGTAATGTAAATTAAAATTTGTAATGTTTATTGTATGTTTGAATTTATTTATATAAAACTAATAAAGGGAGATGTTGAATATTAGCGTAAGGGATATTCGACAATATGGTACAATGAAATGTACCAGTTCTCTCGCTCTCTTTTTTATATTTTTCTCAATAAAGCGGCATTCACGAGCTAGCAGCCAACCAACGCGATTTTAGTTTTACACTTATATCTCTGCAATGTCCAATTTATACTTACTTATTTAATTAAGTGACTGGTATTATTATTGTTTTATTAATACGGATTTTAACATTGCGATCCAAAACAGTTGTTTTGAATAATTCCGTATGCACTTTAGTTTCCCATGTGCACTTTATTATTTATTTCGATCTTTACTATTTTATATAAAAATGTATCAAGGTAGTTCTTAAATAGCACGTAAAAATCTAGTAGTAAGATGTTTTTAGAGTTTGTAAAACAGTCCCATATGCCAAATCAATACATCGAGAAATATTGTTTTGCAGTATACTCGTATTTTACCATATATTCTAAGTCGCTTGAAATTTTATTTATTACTCTGTGCGTTTGTTTTATAGTCGAATGACATTGTCTGAATCCTAATTGGTGAATCGGTATAATTTTGTTATATACTATATATTTGGTATAATTTTCAGTATCCAGATACATGATACATGAAATTACTTTTGAACGTCGAACTTAAAAGCAGTTTAAAAGTGTATCTGGATGAGTCAATACAAGAAATTTCTTGAGTTGAAAATCGATGCATGGGGAAATTAATCTGTCGGGAACGCTCTCTTTTACGAAAAAACTACAAAATGTTTGTACATATACTCGAACAGGATTGTGTCTACTTTTATAGAAATGTGCTGTTTTGGAGGGAACGTTAACCGCAAAAGTCATCAGCATCTGAAGCTTCCGAGAACGTCAGAAAATGAACGTTAGCTACGAACTGTTAGTATTGATCCCGAGATTGCCGTCTTGGATGACGTTTTCTTTGTGATCGAGGATCCTGAGTATTCATCGTTCACTATTCATGCCCCGTCGAAATTTGTATCGGATATCCCAGGGAATAAATGCAAGAACCGATACATGGGTGCCTGCCTGATTGACTTGGAAAAAACTTTCGACACCGTATGGTTAGAGGGTCTTTATTACAAGCTTAGTCGGCTGGGCATAAGTGAGCCACTGCTATGTATGATTTCTGACATATTAACCGATAGAAAGCTTTACGAAACTTGTCAACTTTACTTCTACTCAAACATTTGAAATTAACAATGGACTGCAGCAGGGTACCGTGAACTCGCTAATTCATTTTGGCAGTATGTACATAGACGCTGCTCTGGCAAGGATCCTGGACATTTTCGATGGTTATTTCACAGCAGCCAACTTAATCAGGCCCATGGTTGCCTATGGATATCTCGTTTGGTTCAATAAGAGAGCCCGCTAAATGGAAAGGGCTCGGGTGTTCAAGAGACAATGTCTCAGGAGGCGGTTCCTCTACAAACATGAAGTCAAACTCCGTGAACCTGAGCTTCTTACGACAGCATCAGCGCTTTTAGTGGTTGGAGCAGACTTCGTCAGTGGTACCTTAAATTCATATAGCCACGTTAAGGCAAAGCCTGCTAGACGCCAAACGCCAGTGACAGGCTTACATAAGCTAGGGTGTTAAAGTTTTAATGTAAAACGAAAAAGCAAAAAAAAAAGATATAAACCAAAACAAAACCAAACCCACAAAAGAAAAAGATAAACAACAAAACATTTTAAGCAGAAAAAAAATATTATCTATATATCTAATTGCGGTAAAAATAATAGCACCACGATCGTATTACGACAAACTCCTAGAATTTGCATCTTTAAATGTTTTTTTTCATACTTTGCTGTATGTAACAAACAGTTACCTAAAGTTGTTGTTTGTAAGTTTTTAGTCATAAGCTCATTGTTCTGCAGTTAAAAAAATAGCACCAGCAGAGGCAGTCACAAAAAAATATATATATTTTTTACTAATAATTGAGCGAAAAGTTATTTTGAGGTACATTTATTGGGTTATACTTATTTTCTACTTGAAAAAAAAATAGCAATATTTTTTTTGTAGTCATGGATCGTGGTAGCACTGTATTAAATGTTATCAAAAAATTAATTTCTGATGGCAATCCTACTAAGGAGTCAGGGAGTTTCTTGGATGCTCTAACAAAATGATTCGAAACACAGTAAAATACCAGCGAAAAGCAGAAAGCTGCAGTTAAAAACCGGCAATATCAACGCATTTGATTAAGCGTATTGTAAGACTTTCCAAAAAGGATCCATTCAAGTCAGCCGTCGAAATAAAAATGGAGCTTAATTTTCGGCAAGTGTTGAAACTATTCGTCAGACATAGCCTTCAAAATTTGAAGGCATGTAGACCAAGAAAAGTTCCGCTACTCAGTCTATCTTATGTGACTAAGAGGTTGAAGTTTGCTCTTGGATCTCGATGTTTTGTTCGAAGATCTCCAAACATGGCATTTACATAGCCTTACACCATAAGTTTTTATTAATAAAAACTATTTTTCTTAGCTTAATTTAGATAGATATTATAATATTAATAGCATGTATGTAGTCGTCGAAAGACATGTTTCAATTGTTCTGCTTGTTTTAGAGTGTCCGTCTAGGGCCAGTAAGATAGTTAGTTTTGTTAAGATAGTTAAGCTAGTTTTAAACATTTTTGACTAGGGTAAGATAGATATAAGATAAAACTGAATAAAAATGAATAAAATGAAAAAAAAAAAAAAAAAAACACCATAAAAACGGTGAAACATGGTGGTGGGAGTATAATGGTATGGAGATGTTTTTCGTATCATGGTGTTGGACAAATTTATTTAACAAATTCTGTACTAAACCAGCACATTTATCTTCAAATAATGAATGAAGTCGTGCTGCCATTTGTTTCCGACGAAATGCCGTTGGTTGGGGGTCTTCTAACAAGACAACGACCCCGAACATACCAAGTAAAAAGGTAAAGCAATGGTTTCGAGAAAACAATGTCAATATCATGGAATGGCCACCTCAATCTCCAGAATTGAACCCTATCGGTAATTTATGGACCCGAGGTAAAACAAAAACCATTTCCGAGAACCAGCCAAGAAACATCAACAAATTTTGGGACGTGGTCCAACGCCACTGGTATGCAATACCATTTTTTTTTATAGGGTTGGTGCAGGTTCAAGAGTGTACGCTCTTATAGTGTGTTTATCACACAACCTGGACGGGGTGTAGATCGTTTGTGTCCGGAGGTGGTTGTCCTAGATAGGATTTGAAAGATTCGACTGAATTTGGGTTGTAGTTCACTGTGACTCTTTTATTTCCCTGTCATTAAGGTGACCTTCCGCTCAATAGTCGATAATGATTACCATTGCACCACGACCACCAATATATTTATGTATTTAATATATACAGTCGCCTCCCTCTAAGTCGAATTTCCCCCTAACTCGATTTTTTTCGCAATATTTTGGCAGCCACTTCAGTTTTTCATACAAAAAACCATCCTCTAAGTCGTAATCCCATTAAGTCAAAATTCCCTCTAACTCGAATATTTTCTTTCAATTCTTGGTATATTTTGATTTCCTCTAACTCGATTTTTTTTTTCGGAGGAAAAACTAAAGCCCGCTTACAATTCGTATTAATAAACGTAAGCACACGCACACACATACACTGACTCCCTTCATCTCTGTATGTACACGTGCCATACTTATTCTTCGTATTGTATGTTGCTTCATTGCTTGCGTATATAGGAAATTTACTTTAAACGAGACCCGTACGGACGTTTGCCAGTGAGATTCCAATCGTAAACATTTGCGGACGTACGGGATATTTTTGCTAGGTATTTACTTTTAGCAGGTTTGTGGTCATCGGATACCAAAATTTAAATAAAGCTGAATAAATGCAATGTAAATGGTGTGGTCAGAAACCTTATTTAATTTGTATTGCTTTCAGGCTAAGCTATATGTATGTACGTTAACTTGGACAAAAGAAATTTATAAGGACAAGAAATCTAACTTTTAAAGAACTTTATTGCATTCTGTGGGGAGATTTCAAAATTTTCACAAATGAATACCAACTTTTCAGATATATTATGGCCAAAAGAAAATTGAAAACTTTAGATCTTGGCACAAAAATTCGTCTGATTGAAGAAATTGAAAAAGGACTTCAAAAGAAAAAGAAAATTGCTGAAGATTTCGGCATTCCCAGCAGTACTCTGTCAACCATATGGGCCGAAAGAAATCAATTAAGACTTCGGCACAGTTGTACTAAATTTAGTTCTCAGGTTTGTTCTTATGAAAATGTTGACAAAGCTGTTTTCAAGTGGTTCCAGAGTATGCGCGGCAATAATTTACCAGTTAGTGGTCCTATCTTAAAAGAACAAGCACTAAAATTTGCAAGCAAATTAGGTTTTCCTAATTTCAAGGCAAGTGAAGGTTGGCTGACTAGATTTAAAGCCAGACACAATATTCTTCACAAAGTTTTATCGGGTGAAAGCGCGGGTGAAAGTCAGAGGGTTCAAACTGGACGATATTTTTAATGTCGATGAAACCGGGGTTTTTTTGAATGTTTGCCAACACATACCTTGGCTTTTAAAGGGGAAAAATGTTTTGGAGGCAAGCACAGTAAAGAAAGAGTGACATGTTTAGTAGGATCCAACATGACAGGTTCAGAAAAGTTAAAGCTCTTAATTATCGGAAAGAGCAAAAATCCTCGCTGCTTCAAAAAAATAAAATCCTTACCGGTGGACCAGAACCAACGTTCTTGGATGACGGCAGATATTTTTACGAACTGGCTTTTGAAGCTTGATGCAAAATTTGGAAGATTAAGGCGCAATTATTGTTCATCATCGATAACTGTCCAGCTCACCCAAAGCAAGTAAAGGATAAGTTAAAGTTCATCAATATTGAGTATTTCCCTCCCAATATGACCTCAATAGTTCAGCCGATGGACATGTGTACATATTATATAAAATTTGAAAATACACTATAAGTGCCGTGTGCTTACCAAGATCGTAAGGATTTGGGAAACTAAAAAAGAGTACTACAAGATATCACTGCTCGACTGTGTACGCGAAATTTCAAAGGCATGGGTACAGGATGTAACTCCGTTGACAATTGAGAATTGTTTCAAAAAGGCAGGATTTAAGGCCGAGACATGGGATGATGAAGATGATATTCCACTTAATTTACTCAATTGTTTAAACGAGGATGCCAATGAAATCGAGGTGATCTGGAACAAGCTAACAGAGTCCAATTACAATGTTGAAGGCGTGAGTTGGAAGGATTATGCTGAAGTCGATGACGGTATCGTTGCCACAGAAGTACCTGATCGCAATTCAATTTTGGAAGCAATAACACATGCCGATGATGCTAATGATTTTGGGAGTGGGGAAGAATATGAAGCAGAAAAAAATAATATTGAAGTTCCGAAAAGGGATTATTGCAATCTGGGAATATTGCAATCTGCAATTGAAATGACAGATGATGTACCGGATGAGATCCAACACAGCCCTTTCAAAATAAAGTTGTTTTTTAAACGGTTAACCATTTCAACCACTCAATCGAAAATTACCAACTTTTTTAAGTAGAGTATTTAAGTTTTTCTATCTTTCTGACTGAATAACGAAACAGAAGTAAAAAAAAGTAGAAAAACGGATGTCAAATTCCTGTCACTGGAAACTGCTGTCGTGAAGATGAGTGATTTGATGGGAAATTCTTTAAAAGAGAAATCGTAGAACATGCAGGGGAAAACAAACAGCATAAAAAACCCGGCAACCTCTGTTGATGCTTCACATCATGCTTGTGGATTTTATGGTGTAGTTGAAGTCTATAAAGGAGTGAATAAAATCGAAGATCGGGGGTCTAGTTTTTCTAGGAGTAATAGTTTTTGTTGAGACATGTTAATTAGAAGTTCTAAAAACGGTTTGGACAACCCCGGCACGATTACGATGTCCGTGGCGCCGGCTTCTGAAGGTGTTTCGATATAACTCGATAAGCTAAACAAAAAATATTATTTTTTGGTAATTTTTTTGAAAAAGGACATACTCACCTATTTTGATGGAATTTTTACACGTAACAGTCTCAAAGTTTCAAAGATATAAGCTTTTTAATTTCCCATACAAAATACAGATTTGGCTTGTTTTAGTCTAATCATAGTTCTGCCTGGGACTATGCAACAAGTTTTCAATAATCACATTTTCCACGTAAAGGTTTTATAACTCCTATCAGTATGCAGTTTTCAATGGTTAGAAGGTGCATATATGTACATGTCTTTGTATACGAAATAATAAATGCTTTCAAAAACATATTAGCACAGAATAAATAGTATACAGAAGTCGCATCTCGGCCTGTGATGATTTTTCACTTTAAGGTGCGGGCGGAACAACTGAAGGGAAGATCAAGCAACGAGAGAGCAAGCATGATCAGAGAGTAACAACCAGAGAGCAGCCACGATCAGAGAGAATCAACGAGAGAGCAATCTTAAAATGTTTATGTGTGTGTGTGTATTGTGTTGCTATCCAACGTCGTGAATGCACGTGGTGTTGACAAAATTTTGTTTCAAGTTTTAGATTTCTATATTTAGTTTTCTTCAGTTGAAAGTTGCGCTTGGTATTCGTGCGCGTACTTTTTCGATGTAAACTAAAAGGGCCGGGTAACACCAATTGACGTTATTCCATTATTTGGGATTTTTGTGCAAATTTCAATCTGATATATGTAGGGAAGAATAACCCAAAAACTTTAGTGCGACAGGATTTTAAGTTTGCGGGCTTTAGTAAAAATTTTTTTCTCTGAAGCCCACGAGCAATGCTTCCACAAGAGTACTAAGATCATGAAGTCCAATATTATTTCCTTATGATCAGAACATGTGGAAAACCATTGCGGTGTGGCATTTTTGCATTTGGATTTTATCAAGTTTTTTATACCAACAGTTTGTGGTTGTGTGTCAAAAATATTGCTAAACACTGTAATATGTTTCTTGCTAATTTCCAAGAAAATTTGTGAAGGAGCAACGAGGTTACCAAAGTCTTTAAGAGAATTGTAATTTTTATGAAATATGAAAAGTTCACTAGGAACTGTTAATACTTCGTCTTCTTTTCTCAATATAGAAACACAAATATCGCAGTTAATTTTCGGTATCATTTTGTAGACGATATAACCTATGAAGTATCTTAAAGACGCCAAATCAATACTAAATTCCGAACAATTCTGAAAGTCATCATTTAATACGAAATCATCAATGATTCCTATGTTAATATCTATTTCAGAGTTTTCGTTTCGACTTAGTTCTTCATTATTTGTATCAGCTAAGTCCATATTTGACAAAATATTTGAAAGCGTTTCAAATGTGGTATCACTCAGCTCTTCACAGTTACTATAAGAACTCAACTGCACTATATTTGCAGACATTAAGCGTGCTAATAAAGTGTTTATATCAGCAACTGAGGGGTTAATATTATTTCCACCCTTTTGTCTTAGAACCGAGAACATATTTTCGAGCTTATCTTGGTTTAATGCTCTTGTCATTTAAAAAAATATTTGGGATTTTTTTTGAAATAGCTCGTCTACTAATTGTAATACAGCGTTTAAGGTAAATTTCATTCCATCTAAAAAAAATACTTTTTTCTTTTTGTCAACAAATGAGATTTCATTGAGGTATTCAAGGAAGAATTTTATATATTCGTGTGATGGACTGTTAAGTTGAACTGCAGACTTATAACAATTCTTTGAAGATAGCGAACCACTATTTAGGCAGTCAAATATTTTGTCAATATTTCCTATGAAGCATGCCGTAGAAAAACAAACTTCTTTTGAGCAACTTTTAAAGCCTACTGTCTCAATAACAGTTTTAATTGCTGCTTGAACAGTCCTACTAACAATTTGGGTGGCTAGTTTTACTTTCATTTTTTCGAAAGAGTTCGGAAATATGTGCTGGCTTGTAAGTTTAAGACACATTTTTGTATTAGATTTGCACTCCATTTCCCATAGTTCCTTAACTACTTTAAAACTAGCAACTCCATTTGGTGTTGTAAGGTCACATTGAAGCCAACCATTTCTTAATGATTTGATTAGATGTGGAAAATCATATACACAGAAAGTTTTACTACCATTATACATAAAATAGGGTTTTTCTAAAGTAGCTCCCAATTCCAAGAAACACTTCCTGTTAGAGGACCCTTGGTCACAAATTACAACTTTAACTATGATGCCAAAACTGTTCAAAATTGCTAAATTTCGTAATATTATCTTTTTTAGTAAATCGGCAGAAAGTCCATTTTTTGAAACAAAGTAATTAAATGTAAGCGCCCAGTTGGAAAACATTGATTTAATCATAAAAACGCACAATTGTTTACCAATCTGGTTCGTTCTTTCAACCCCATTTTCCTCAAATCCATCCACTAAATCTAATTTCGAATTGTATCGCAATTCCCTTCTAATCGCCATTTCATCCATCAGCAGAATCATATTATTCTTTTCGTACTGGTTCAAATCTAAGCACTTCTTTTTTATTAACTCTAAACCGTTATTTTTAAAACCTGGTTGTAGGGAATTTACAGGGGCCCATCGATAAACAGTAGAGATATGTGGCAAATTTAGATGCAATTTATTCTTCAAAAATTGGTACGTTGACTGTGAGACATAATAAATGTTTTGAACCAAATCTTTTACATCTTGCTTATATTCTTTAGGTCGTGGACTAAGAAGTTTGCAAAATGTTTTTGACTCCTTGCTTATTTGAAAAGAGTCGATGGTTGCTATTTGTTTGCGGCTTTGGAGATTTTTATATTTTGCTACCATGTCGTAATATTTTTTTCTGTAAAAATTAGCTGATTTCAGATATTTTTCACAGTCATTACAACATCCATCTACGGAGTCACTTGTCCGGTCTTTTTAGCTGGACAATCAAGCTCCAACGACTTGTAATCTTCCTCAATAACTTCTAAGTTAAATACCGGAACAGCTCCGAATTTCAACTTTTTTTTACCAATGTCAGAACTTGAGAAGTGATTGGCGCAAATCAACAATGTTTTTGTGTAATATTTTGTTGGAATGTTACATTTTTCTCGCCAAATTTGACCCATAGCTGAGTCATAGGGAGGAAACTTAAACATTCTTATCTTTTCACCATATCGCCTAGATTTACCGCATGTTTTTATGCAGCATCGAATGCCGGACTTTTGGAAAATTTTACCAACAGCCGGTACAGAATCCATTTTTCCTATTCAAAATCGTATGACAACCCCTCAACAATCAATATATAATAATAAGTCCAAAGAATAATCCAAATCGTATGCAAAGTTGTCAACAATTATAAAAGCAACAATTCAAAATCAAAAATAGATTTAAATATCAAAATACAAAGTAAAAATGGAGTCGATATATAAGCGCAGGAAAACACGACCATTCGCATGAAAGTACAATTCCCAAGTGATTTCGAATCCAATCCACACAATCGAAAACAAGAGAAGCAATGCAACACCATGCAAGCTTACGATAGAAGAAGCTATCAATGCATACACACGCACACACACTTGCATACACATCGTAAGCTGCTTTGCTCTCGTAAAAACAAAACCACCGAAAACGCACATGCTACTCTCTTTCGCTCGCACCAGCTTCTCAATTTTTTGTATACTCTCTTGCATGTTCTCATGCTTGTACTCTCTGTTCAATAGGGTGCCAATATTGGAACCCTAGAACAAAATTTGCTTTGTATGAGATGCAACTTCTGTATACTATTTATTCTGTGATATTGGGCAGCATGCCTTACGACTAGGGTTGCCATATTTCTTCGACGAAATACAGTATTTTTCAAATTAAGCAATAAAAAAATATATGTAGTATACTTAAAAAAGATAGTATTTTATGAAAAAAGCATAAAAATAGGCAAAGATATATTTGTGACTTATATATTTATTTTTATACAAACTATGTTTGTTTGCACTTCTTTTTAAACAATTTTTTGTCTCTAATAAAAGTTTCATATGCTTTATCACATTCAAATTTTGATTAATGTAAACGAAAAGCTCATTTTTTGTTAATCAGTTAATAATTTTATTAGTTATTAATTTTTATTACTACTGTTGCTTTATTCTCGCCACTTCGAATTCATTTCCAAAAATATCCTTTCTGTGAATGCCGATGTGGCAGGAATAGAAAGCAGGCATGAAATTACTTTAATTAAAATTGGTTAGTCATTTTCAGTACTTTTTTAACATATGCTGCCTTTTCTGGCAGGTAGTTTTGTCACTAAACTCACTGACTTGAAACTTTTAATATTGTCTCACGGTCATTAAATGAAACTTTCTATCTAAAATTAAATTGTTGAATTTTTCATAACTAATTACTTTCACCAAAATCAAACTATTTATTAAGATAGTCCAAACTCTTCTTCTTCTGAGATGGCGTTACAGTTCATGAAGAGCCAGAGCCAAGCTTCTCTCATTCACTTATCTTGTGTGCGACTTTTTTTTGCACAAAAGTGCACGGGATTAATAGTATAATGCTGATTCCCAACGGCGAAAGCCGAGAAGCTTTTTCAAGGAAAGTGTATTGCCGCCGAGGAGAGAAGTCGCGAAATGAATATTCGTGGGCGTTGGTGTTATCGGGATCCGAACTTGCTTGTTGCCCGCCAGCGGCCGACACACTACCCACTGCGCCACGACACTCTCAAGATAGTCTAAACTGTTATCAATAGATACCAAAACAATATTTTGAATTTCATAACTTTCTCCAGGGGATTTTGCTTCTAAAAATCGCAACATTTTTCTGATTTCATAACTAAAAAAAAGTATCATTTTTACGTTGTTCCAGCGGCGATTTTAAAGTTGCATAATATTATACACATCTAAGATTGTGATATTATTGCCTTAGAGTTGTTTAACAACTTTATGAAAGTTATGCAAGAAATGACTCGCGAAATGCAAAACGATTTGAACTTTTACTGTTTCTATTAATTTCATTCATCATCAAAATATTTTGAATATGTTTAGAACAATCCTTCCAAAATTTAAAAGAATAATCACTCAAAGCCTTTCAATTTAAAAGTATGTTTTCCATACAAGGTAGCAGTGAAAGTCACATAGTACCAACATGTCGTTTCAACCCATGCTATTTGCCTTTTACAACAGCAATACATTTTTCAAGGTCTTCTCTACGAACTGCAGAAACGGAGAAATGGCTGAACACTTTTAAAATTATATTTTTAACATCAATGTGGGATAGGGCCGAACAAAACATAAGAAACACTATCACATCAGGCGACAGACAATACACATGACTAACGGTAAACAAACATACGACACAACGAACGACCGATAGCTAGTCCCTTTTATCTGCTAAAGAAATTCTTGTGTGTACAGTTTGGCATCAACCAGCAAAGGCGAAAGATCGCGTGGATTGTGAATCCAATTGTGAAAATAAAGTGGACTTTTTGATTTATTGAACTCGGTTTTTCTTTTACTCCAAACAAATCCCACATCAATTGTTAAAGAATTCATTGCATGCTTGAATGTGTAGTGAAGTAGGTGTGTGTGACAATTGCCCTTCTCCAAATTAGGACCTATGTACTTGTTCAATATTTCTATAAAGACAATAATGAATACCAAAATTTTGCATTGGTGTTGTCAGACCAAACACTCAGACACACAGACCAAACACTCTATATCAAAGGAGATGTCGTGGTGAAATAGTGAAGTGTGTTAGCATCAAACATTTCATTGGCAGATTTTTCACAATTTTCGTAAATGTCTAAAAACTTGTTTTGTACCCCATTCGCAATATCAAAATATTGTACAATACAATTAAAGGAAAAATTGTCTTCTATTTTTTCCATTACATGCATCAATTTGCGAATAAAAATATAAAATAAGAGCATTTAAATCATTCAGTAAAGTTTGCAAGGCATAAGGCCCTAAAACTTCGTTAACCAGTGATTCCATTTCATCTTCACAGGGGTTTTAGAACCGGCATGATTTTCTTTAGTTTTACAACACCAGAGTAGAGCTACTGGCTCTACTCGTCTACTGCACGACTCGATCGTGCATTTTGACAGCTGACAATTCTTGTATAAGTGCGCTGAATGTGTGCATGGATTGTTTGAGAAAACATTATTTGGATTCTGTCATATTCCCGATCTTTGAACGTCTAAGCGCCTGAAGCCACATTTCGTTATAGAAATTCCTGGACCGCGCGTTTGATATATGTATGTTTATCGTAAGTCGATACAACGCCTGTCAAAAGCCCGAGTACTCGAACGCCACATTGTGATACGGCCATTGTTTAACACTTTAAACAATTACCGGCATAGACTGCGAAAAACCAAAAGAAAAAAAATGTTTAAAATAACACGCTCTGAATAAAAGATATGATGACAGTTTATTGAAATTGCTCGCACCGTGCCCAAAAGTCAAGTGACTAGATGCACTCTTAGCAGCAGCCATCTACGCAAACCTATCTCGCGAAAACGCAGTGGCGTGATAACTATAAATGGTACGGTTTCGAAAAAAATGCGGTAATAACGAACATCCGATGTGCGCAGGCGTGGCTGCTGTTGAGAGTGGGATAAGCTAGCATTCGCTGTGCATGGAACACACGATCAATGACGTCTCACTTTGGTCTGGATATGTGATACATGTACTGTGAGTGTTAACTATCTCGCTAACAAATATAAAATTCAAAATTGGTAATTTATGGTAAAAAATTACAATCTTAAACATCCCGGCCCCTCTGAACTAGATTTCAGGAAACCGGTAAAGTAGCTAATTATAAATAAATAAAAAAAAAAATAAATAAATTTTGTGATAGGTCTGATGAAGGTGCCGGTGGAGGTCCTTACTTCTGCTACTCTTACACGCCCAATGTGACCGGGAATGACTTCAGTTACACGACCCATGACCCATTTGGTTGATGGTAGATTGGGCTCCTTTACGACTACAAGGTCACCCTTCTTGAGATTGGATATAGTTTGTTGCCATTTATGCCTCTCCTGAAGGGATGTCAAGTACTCGATATGCCATCTTTTCCAGAAGCCTTGCACCATAGATTGAAGTTGGCGGTAGTAATCAAGCCGATTTTGTGGAATGTGTAGTTAGTTGGGTTCTGGAACCGCAGTCATCGGCTCTCCTACAAGAAAATGAGCAGGTGTTAGTGGGTTAATGTCGGAGTCTGACAGTGCGCATACAGGACGTGAATTGACAACAGCTTCGATTTGGCATAATATAGTATACAGATCCTCAAAGGTTAGGATGGTAGATCCTATTACTCGACGTAAATGCGATTTTACCGACTTGACGCCGGTCTCCCACAAGCCACCAAAATGAGGTGCGGATGGTGGAGAAAAGTGCCAAGCGATCCCATCTTTCGCAAGGGCCGCGGAAACAGTTTCACTGTGAGACGATGACAACGCCAACTTATACAATTCCGGCAGACAGCGGCGTGCTCCTTGGAAGTTAGTTCCGTTGTCCGAGTATAGATTGCTGCATTTTCCACGACGAAGCGGCGAAGAGCGGCAATATAGGCATCTGTCGTCAAGTCACTAACCAACTCCAGGTGAATGGCCTTTGTAGCCATACATATAAATAGAGCGATGTATGCCTTGGTTTTCGAGTTCGAGATAGCTTTATCATAATAGGGCCAGCGTAGTCCACCCCCAAATTAATAAACGGGCGACTGGGTTGAAGTCGATAGGAGGGTAGATCACCCATGAGTTGTTCACAGGTTTTCTTCCTCTGAGTAAAACAAGTCTTGCAGCGAAAGATAATCCTTCTTATGAAATTCCGAGAACCCAATATCCAGAATTCTTGACGAACCAGCGCAAATGTTTTGGATACGCCAGGATGAAAGTGTTTCTGATGAATATCTGTAACGATCAATGTTGAAAGAATATAATTGCTGGACAAGATAACTGGATGTTTAATATTAAAGGAAACTGGTGCCTCCTTGATCCTCCCTCCAACACGTAAAACTCCTGCCTTGTCAACGAACGGAGCCAGCTTATTTAGCCTCGATAGCTGACGATTTTGGGTTAGGGCTTGAATGTCCTCTGCGAATGAAACTTGTTGAATTAATTTAATAACAATTATTTTTGCCTTATATATTTCAATGCATTGAAGCAACGAATGTCGACGAGTAGCTCTGGGAGTACGACAGTTGACACAAAATCGAATACAATAAGCCATAACTCTCTGTGTTTTTAACCAGGATGAGATCTTCATAACGAGTTGCTCCAGTAAGTCGTTGTTGATTGATGCAGCCAACACTTGAGAACCTTACATCCTTTCTTCTAGATTGTCGCCTCCATGAGCCTTATATTTAGTTTGATTTAGACTGCGGCCATAGCGAAGAATCTAATTGCAACCCTTCCACCAGATTTCCTTATCTAAACGAAGCTCGAGTGACACACCTCTCGAAGCAGTATCTGCAGGATTATCTTGCGAGCAAACATAGCGCCAAGAATGTCACGGTATAACATCTAATATAGCGGAAGTTCGATTGGCTACAAAAGTGGCCCAGCGACGAGGTGGCGAAATGCAATAAAAAATGCAACCAATGCAATACGATTTCAGAATCGCACCAAGCAAAGATGTTGAATGAATGACTAGGCATCGAAGAAGTGATTAGGGAAACCAGTCGAGTTAGAAGTAAGGCCTCCAAGAGCTCGAGTCTAGGAATCGACACTGGCTTAAGAAGAGCGACTTTTGTTTTAGCGGCAACGATATTAACTTCAACCTCTCCATCCTCAGTTATATATCGAATATAGACCACTGCAGCATAAGCAACCGATGATGCATCCGAAAAACCATGTAGTTCTAACACCTTCCTAGGTACCAATATCTTTCGTGGAATCCGAATCTGCTCAAAGTGAGGCAATTTAGAACGGTAGCTGGCCATCGTTGGGCAAGGGAGCTTTAAATCCGAAGTCCATAACTCTTGGATAAGAATTTTGAAAAGTACTATCGATGAAGCCAAAAACCCAAGTGGATCAAAAATGCGCGATATTTCCGAAAGCAACGATCTCCTTGTCGGTGACTGCGAATCGCATTTGATTGATATTTTATATGAAAATTCATCATTAACTGGATCCCAAAACATACCCAACACCTTAATTTCAACAAAAGAAAACATTAAAGGAAGTATGAGTGTTTTACGCTCGCCTCCTCTCGAGCGTAAACTCAAAAATTCCCCGAATCCTCCTCCCACTCACGAAACACCAACGAAATTTATTAATTTCCAACCGGATTTCTCTTCTCTTTTATTTAAAACTCTCCCTAGACTTTAACCTTCTAACATAAATTCCTAGCCAGTTTCACAACCAATTCAAATAAACTATAAACTATAATTCAAATCAAACACAGCAATGTCTCAATAACACACTTATAAATATACATTACCCTACCTATTAAACAACTATGTACATGACCATAACAAAAACAACAACAAATACCGCCATAACTACGAAAAAAGTAACAACAACCCCCACAAGCAGTCCAAAAGTTACAGCATCAACATCAGCGTGTGCAAACACCATACCCTCCACACATTTTGATGACTTCCTTGGGGATCCTACTACGACACAAACGCCCTCTGGCTCAGAACCCATTACCGCGATCAACAAGTCAGCAATACCAAACACATTCTTCTCCAACTCCATTGCTTCCTCCGTAAAGTATACAGTTGAGAAACCTATAGATGAAACTGTCTTCAACGACCTCAAAAGAACGAGACCATCCCTAGAACAACAACAACAATATCACAAAGGAAAGAACAAAAACACAGACAAAACTAACAACATGCTGACTCACCGAATCGACTCACACATCACAAAACAGGTTTGCCCTCCTCTTCCCATACTCTAACCAAGCCCGCTGCTGAAAAGCTCCAAAAGTGTCGACAGCCCCACCTATATATTCGTATATCCAAAGAGTGAAAGTTATAGGTATCCTTGCGAACGCACAAAATGAAGTTGCGCAGGACTACTTTTAAATACAAGTGCTCCCAAACTTGTAGAGTGCTGGTAAAGATCCAGCCAAGGGAATCTCAACATTATGCAAGTACATAATTTACACTGGTGTTTTTCTTGATGAATGCAAATTATCTTCCATAAACTCTATTTATAAAAGTGGTTTTAAAAACTTAATAAAGAATTACAGACCAGTCCCAAAATTGGTATTCAAAAGGCGTAATTATGCAGTACAAAGTATTATAACTTCAAGACAACATGGTTTTTGTAGTGGTCGGTCTATTACTGTATATGTACAATCTGTGTCTTATCGCAAATTTTGTCTCTGTTCCTTAGAAAATAAAATGCAGGTTGATGTTTTATCCACTGATTTCGTGAAAGCTTTCGATAGAGTCCATCATAAACTTCTTATTAGGAAATTTGATAGAATGAGATTTAAGTTTAATTTTCTCAAATGGTTAGAATCTTGTTTAAAGAATGGGAAACAAATTGTTAAAATCGGAAATGATCATTCTTTAAAGATATTTTATCAGACCTCCCTCAGGGCCTCTCGGTCCCTTTTGAAAATATTGAAAATATTCCGAAAAGATTTACACGTTTTGCTTTGAGAAATTTGGGGTGGTCTGAAGATTTCCCTTCATATAAACCTAGGCGCTCATTAATAGATTTAAAATCTTTGAAAAGTGGTAGAGAAAACTTTGGAATACTTTTCGTAAAGGACATTTTTGAGCACAGAATTAATTCTTCCGAATTGCTGACTCTTACACCTTTTTATGTTCCTGAGAGGAGTCTAAGGAACAAGGACGTTCTCTTTTTGTTTCTAAGTCATAGGACAAACTATGGACAAAATGAACCCGTAAACCGTTCCTTGACACTTTTAATCCAATTTGCAATGAAGCCGATTTTGAAATGAATAGATTTAGGTTTACGAATATTGTATTGAATTTTTTTTAGGTATAAAATATTGTAAAATAAATAAATAAATAAATATACAAACATTATCAAAAATGCTGCAACAAAACCACACTAGATACTACGCACAAGCCTAGAGACCAAATGGGGGTTAAAGTAAATCTAAAAAACATACATGCCTCAGACGACAAAGAGGAAATTCGAAGAGAAACCGCTGACAGGGGATACAGAGTGATTAACATCTACAACATCACATCTACAAAAAGACACACTAAAGAACATCCTTAGATGTTCTCAATCGAAATAGAAACCAATAAAAACAACAAAGATATCTATGACATGCAAACACTATTTTATTGTAAAATCACTTTTGAGTCTTCTTATATTTATAAAGCGGGATATACGGCCTAACACAAAACTACTGCACAGACTTGCCGGTGTGTGTTAAATGTGCCAATCAAGACACTTTACTGTCTATGAAAAGAAAGTACCAACGATGTACTCGTAAAATGTGCCCTCTGTGGAAATAACCACACGGCTTAGTACAAGGGCTGTGATATATATATAAGACCCTAAAACTACAAAGATTCCCACCTAAACAAATCCCAAACATCCCAGAACCAACTACTTCAACGACTACTATAACTGCAGCTACTAAAACAACCTCCTCATATGCTGAAACACAAAAACAACACACAAATTAAATTAAATTAATTTTTAATCATTATTCTTAGATTTATCTTACCCTAGAGAAATATGCTTAAAATTAGCTTAACTATCCCTATAAATTTAAATATGTTATTGGCCCTAGACGGACACTGTTCTGATATAAACAAAAAGAACGAAAAGAAAAATGCGTATCAACTATCAACACAATTGTAATTCTTTATTATTGAAGGAGTAAAGCACAAGATAATAGGACGTCCGTATAGTGGGAGAACTTCTGCGCGAGTGATTCGATTTCAATGAAGAATCGACGCAGATTGTTAGAAAGAGACGGAAACATTCCGCCCGCCTTGAACGAATGGATGAGTTCAAAATTTTAGAGTGATGTACGTACAACTAGGATGAGCCGTTATTAAGAGTTCCATTAACTTCTGGTAACGGAGTCAATTTTACGATAGGACGAGTCAGGATTCCATCCGCTGTTTTAAGTGTAACTACGCGCACCTTCCCATCTGTTCCGGGATGAACATTGGTCACCCTTCCTAGCTTCCACTTGGTTGGAGGGAGTTTCTCATCCTTGATGATAGCCAGGTCCCCTATTTTTATGTTGACGTTGGTACGATTCCATTTCGTACGTTGTTGCAGTTGGACGAGGTACTCCGAACCGCATCTTCTCCAAAAATGTTGCCGTAGATTAGAAATTAAATGCCATCTGTCCACTATGCTTCCCTTATGATCGATCATATCGGGTTCCGGAATCGTTTTCAGTTGCTCGCCGATTAAGAAATGGCCAGGAGTTAAGACGTGAAGAACATTGACATCAGGAGATATCGAACAGAGTGGTCGCGAATTTACGCAGGCTTCAATCTCTGCCAGAAGAGTCGAATATTCTTCGAATGTCAGTAAATGCTCTCCTAATGTAGGACGGAGATGGTATTTGACACGTTTCACAGCGGATTCCCAATAGCCGCTCATGTGAGGAGAAACTGGAGGAATGAAGTGCCATGTACTGCCGCTATCCTGAAGATATTTGGCTATCGTTTCGTCCTTAATGGCATCCGATAGGAGATTTCGGAGTTCCTTTTCAGCTCCAACGAAATTGGTTCCGTTATCACTATATAGCTCCTTGCAGTGACCTCGACGGGACACAAACCGCTTAAAAACGGTGATAAACGTTGACGACGATAGGTCCTCTGCGAGTTCTAAATGCATAGCACCAGTTGCCATACAAATGAATATCGCAATATATCCTTTTACAGCTCTCGAGCCACGACCCTTGGAAAAACGAAGATGTATTGGGCCCGCAAAATCCACTCCGCTACGTTGGAAAGCTCTGCAAGCTTGGACATGAGCTGTCGGCAAGTCCCCCATCAATCACTGCTGGATCATGCTGCAATGTCGGCGACATCTTACGCACAATCTGGATATTTTTCGAAGAATATTGCGCACACCAATGACAAAAAAGCGGCTCTGAAGGATTGCTTGCATAGTTTGTGGACCAGCATGGAGAGTTATGCGATGAATATCTTCACAAATGAGTGTAGTAATTCTTGCGGAACCAGGTAGCAGCAGAGGGTATTTCTTGTCCGGGTGTATTAATGCGTTACTCAGTCTTCCACCCACTCTAAGGAGTCCTCTTTCGTCCAAAAAAGGGCACATTTTTAAAAGTTTGCTTCTTCGGCTCAGGAGTTGGCTATTCTTCAGGTGTTTGATGTCATCTGCGAAGAAAAAACCTTGCGTTAGTTTTACCCAAAGGCTAAGAGCTTCGTTTAATTCAATAAGCTATAGACGTTTGCCTGTATGAAGAGATCTATGATTTTTGTTTTTGCGTTTTTCAACAGCAACGCGAGTGTTGTGCAGGAATCGTAACACGTATGCAGTGACACGTTTCAGCTTTCTCAAAGATGAATAGTTATTAGCAAGCTCCCATATTTGCGGTGGTTGGGACCCACTGAACAGATGTGAGGAATCTGAGCGCCGATCCAAGTTTGTGCTAAAAACCTGCTGTTAAGGCCATGTGGATTCGTCCTGTTTTAACCAATGTGGCCCATTCCACCACAGCCAAATGCTGTGGCTGTACACCTCGAGTAGCACAGTCAGCTGGGTTTTCAGTTGATTGAATGTGAAACCAATTCTCTGCGGGTATGACTTCTTGAATTTGCGATACGCGGTTAGCCACGAATGTGCACCATTTGCCAGGATGTTGCCGAATCCATGGCAGAGCTACAGTCGAATCAGTCCAGTCCTTTTCGTATTGGAGTTGCAAAGGAGAGTTTTTCTTCTTCTTTTCCTTTTTCCGGCGTGGTTATGGTCAGAAGTGTAGGACCATAACCTTCCCACTTAACTGCATTCCTACTGGTCCGCTTGTGGGGTCCGCCGGTTTGACCTCAGAAAGTAGCGGCAGGTTTCCCGGTTTGGGATTACTTCATCGCTGAGGCCAATCAAATGCTGGTGTTTTTGCATTTGTTTACACCATTTGTTTTTCGGCCTGCCTTTTTGTTTTTTTTTTTTTTTTGTGACACGGGCATGCTCCAGATTTTTTTGTTTGATCTTACTCTTACAACACCGGTGATCTCCAGTCGTGTCAACCCACTGATTTGCATGTACACTTGTGGGGCAGTTTAATGGTGGTATATGTGTCCCTAGGCTCACGTTGGTGTTTTCTAAATTGCCTAGATGTGATTTTTGTTTACCTTTGTTTTAGAGAGTTGTGCATGCTTAATCAATTGGGCCAGTAAAGCGGCACCGCATAATTCCAAACGGTGAAGTGACAACGTAGTCAATTTTAAGGGTGCGACGCTTGTTTTGGCTGTTAGAAGCTGAACGTTAATACGGCCTTCAGAGGTTAACGTGCGGACATATATAGCAGCTGCAAAAGCAGTTTGTGAAGCATCTGCGAAGCCATGTAGATCTGATATGGCATTAGGAATGCCGGTACCGACCCACCTCGGCACTTTAATCGCGGCAAGTTTGTTTAAATTTTCTCTAAAGTGCAACCATTCGTGTTTAACGTCATCTGGAACAGCTTCATCCCAGTCCACTTTTGGCTTCCACAAACTTTGAAATATCATCTTAGGGATAATTGTGCTTGGAGAAAGTAAACCCAAATGATCAAACAACTTAGATGCGTCTGAAAGAAATAAACGCTTAGTAAGGTTTGTGATATGTAATTCATGAACCTGAACAGTAAATGACAGACTGTCGGCAAAAGGTTCCCATTGGAGTCCTAAAGTTCGCACACGGTCAGGTTCAGAGAAATCCAGAGACTGTATGACTTCGCTTTGATCTTCTGGAATTGTGCTGAGCGTAAGCGAAGAGTTTGTTGCCCATTTGCGAAGACAGAAACCACGCTTCAGTACAGTGGATACTTGAGCTTGAAGACGACACAGATCTAGTTCTTCAAAACAACCAGTCAGCAAATCATCCATGTAAAAGTGATGCAGTATAGCATGTTTTGCGGCGGGATTATTGTGAGCTTCATCAAGTGCAGTCTGTTGAACACACTTCACTGCAAGATGAGAAGACGAAGCAACGCCGTATGTAACTGTCAAAATCCTATAATCTTCGACATCATCATGAGGAGAATCACGCCAGACTATTTGTTGGTAGTCTAAGTGTTCGTCGTCGATTCGAATCTGGCGATACATCTTAGCGATGTCAGCGGTCATTGCGTAACGATAAGAATGGAAGCAAAGGAGAGCCACGAAGAGGTCTGCTTGAAGCTGGGGACCAACCATTAGAGCATCGTTAAGAGAGAATCCAGTCGCAGTTCAGCATGAAGCATTGAAAACAACTCTTAGCTTAGTTGTCGTGCTAGTTTCCTTAATTACTGCTCTGTGTGGCATGTAGTAGTGATTGCCGAGTGTCGGAGTATGAAAGATCCTTTCCATATGTCCCAGCTGAATGAATTCTTGGATAAACTCCTTGTACTGAGTCCTAAGTTGTTCCTTCTTGGCAAAAAGTGTTTCCATTCGAGAAAGAGCTCGAACGGTAGATCGACGAGACTCACCCAGCGGACAATCAGACTTGAATGGCAGCTTGACGACATAGCGGCCATCCTCTCTACGATACGTCCTCGAAGTGCTTCTCACACAACTTTTCTTCTAGAGTAAGATGTTTGAGCTCAGGTAAGGACTCAATTTCCCAGAACTTCGAAACTGCCTTTGTTAACGAATTATCCGTATACATGCAAATGGCTGTTGCAGCGGTGCTTGTTGGTTTTGCATCAGCTATCTTCCCAAATAAGACCCATCCGAGTGTAGTTTGCTGAGCTATAGGTGTGCCAATGGGTTCCCTGACTAGCCCCGAGCGAAGAAATTGTCCCAGTTCATCAGATCCTACTAATATATCGATTGCCCGGTGTATGGAAATATGGATCAGCTAGTTTTAGACGTTTAAGATGCGGCCACTCGACTTTAGTAAGTTTTATGAGCGGTGAGTTGTTAGTAATTTTTTGTAGTACTTGTGCATGGATTGTTGTGACAAAACTGTGGTCGTACGCAGATAATGTAAGTTCAACTTCGCCTTTTGAATTCCCAGCTGCAGCACCGCCTATTCCTTCAATCGATGTTGAAGAGGGTGATCTTCTCAATTTCAATCTCTGCAAAAACCTTTCGTGAATGAAAGATAGATGTGATCCGTTATCGAACAGGAGTCTAGCTGGCTGATATCTTCCGGATTGGTCGATGACTTTTGTAACTGCGGTACCGAGTAGCACTTGTTGTTCAGTGTGCACGAAATGCGACCGCATGAACTGACTGGTTGTGCTTGGTTCCACTGGAGTTGTTGGTGTGTCTCGATGTAAAAGCGTGTGGTGACGTTGTTGACATACACGACATGAATTGGTACTGCGACATCTGTCGAGATTATGACCAGCTACAAGACAGTTGATACATCCTTTCTGGAATCTCAAGAGCACGAAATGTGTCACAGCTGTATAGTTTGTGTTTAGATTGACAGTAGATACATACCTCTGATTGCTTAGAGGCAATGGTATGCAGTGAGTTTGTAGAGGGTCTTGGCTTGCCGCGTAGTTGTTGACTCGGTTTCGAATTGGAAGTCTGTGTTTGATGATGTGAAGCTATCACGTCCAAAGTACGACACCGTATTTCGATGAATGATACAAGTGTGTCAAAGCTTGGAACATGGTCGTTCGTTTGTGAAAGCTCCCATTGTCGATGTGTCTTGCTTGCTTACCGTCAAATGTACCAGCCAATCGTCCCAATTGGCAACGGATCTACCAAGAGCTTTAAGGCTTTGGAAATGCTCTTGAGTTGCATCTAATAATGTTTTTAAAGCAGTAGATGATTCACCATTAACCTTTTTTAAAGCGAACAGCGCTCGAAAATGTGAATCGATGATAATCCATTACTTATCGTAACGCTTTTTCAGAAGCTTCCATGCCTCCTTGTAGTTCTCGTCCGTTAAAGAGAGAGACTTGGAGAGCTTCTCCGTGTAAACTGGAGCGCAAGTAGTGCAGCTTTTGCGACCCATTAAGCGAGGATTCCATATGAATCATCGATTCAAAGGCATCGTTAAAGGGTCGCCATTCCTTTGGATCACCAGAGAAATGCTGTAGCGGTATGATTGGTAATTTTACATCGGCGCGCGGTTTATTGACAGATGTTGATAGATTTTGAGGTTTGCTGTGGTTAGCGATTTTCAATTTGAGTGCTCGTTTATGGTTCGCTAGTGCTTGGCGGTACCATTCCTCCCCTTGCTCTCGTTCCGCTTTTTGTTCCTCCAAAGTGTCACTTCCACAAGCACGCTCTACTTCGTCCTGAGCTTGACAGAATTGAGTCCACACGTCTGCTAAAACCTGAAGATGCGCTTCAATTTCAGCTTCGTCCAATGATTCAGCTCCTTTACTTGCGTTGAGGCATCTTCTTATCGCTTTTCTTGCACTATCCCGCTTCACCAAACTGTTTTTACTCATGTTGACACTGCACAGGGGTATATTTTATATATTTTTCTTTTATACGCACGACAAATGTAGTTTTTTCTTTTTACTTAAATCTGTGTTTTAGGAAACAAGCTAGCGGTGCGCCAGTACTGTATTCGCCACTCTGTATTCGCGTTACTTATGTATATCACACCACTGTACGTTTATGTATAGACAAAAGAATGATGAAAAAAATAGTCTAACGGTTAGGATTAGCTGGTTTGCTACTGTTTTTTTGTTAATTCTGTTCCAATGTTCTGATATAAACAAAAAGATCGAAAAGAAAAATGCGTATCAACTACCAACACAATTGTAATTCTTTATTATTGAAGGAGTAAAGCACAAGATAATAGGACGTCCGTATAGTGACAGAACTTCTGCGCGAGTGATTCGATTTCAATGAAGAATCGACGCAGATTGTTAGAAAGAGACGGAAACAGACACTCTAATACAAACAGTACAACTTAAGCCCTTGTCCTTCGACTACTATATATGTATAAACTTACAATTAACATTATTATAACTAACTTAAGCTAAGAAAATGATCCTTAGATAATCACAACGAAATTACCTTTCGGATATAAAATCCATGACACAACAACCTGTGACACAAATGTTCACAGAAAACTCATAAGAAAAACTAGCAAGTAACAGGACATGGA
The DNA here is from genome assembly GCA_958301585.1 of Merodon equestris. NCBI lineage: Eukaryota > Metazoa > Arthropoda > Insecta > Diptera > Syrphidae > Merodon > Merodon equestris. Next base: position 80,335,162 of record OY284413.1, on the reverse strand, counting down.
CGTAAAGAGGTAAATTTGTTATATGGAACGCAAACGGCCTACATCGCAATCTAACGAACTAAGACACTTTACCAAGCCCAACTCAATAGATATTTTACTGATTTCTGAAACACTTTACTGACAAAAATTACTTCAAGATACCTCAATAACCATGATGTGTATGATACAAACCATCCCGATAACAAGGCCCACAGCGGGTCGGCAATTTTAATAAGACAAAAAATCAAGCCCATTGAACTCGAAAAGTACAAGAATACATTCAAGCAACGACAGCACAAATTGTAGACGATTACGGACAGTATCTACAATCTCAGCAGTTTACTGTCCTCTAAAATACAACATATCGACAGAACAATACACACAGTACCTAAATACACTAGGAACAAGATTTATTGCAGGAAGCGACTATAACGCAAAAAATACAGACTGGGGTTCGAGAATAACAAACTAAAAGAGCAATATATTTGAAAAATGCACTATTTTGTGCATATACTTTTGAATTTAATATTAAGAAGAAACGATTTTAAATTTTACAAATAAAAAGCGACCGCGTGGTTTAAGTGTACGGTAACAAATAAGTAGTTGTACTCATACTACTTCTTTATTTTATTTCTTTGTCATTTTTTCTCAGTTAAATACATGTAAAATAAAATATTGCCGTTTGGCGATGAATTCAAATATTATACCAATGCAATTCAAATATACCGTACATGTATTTCATTCACAAGAATTCATTTTTAAATGTTGGCCTACAATGCTTAAAGATTCGTCGGCCAGGGCAGCCAGGTTTGTGATTGGTCGTCTCACCGTCCCCCCTCTGGTCATGATGTCGGCTTATTTGACCTTTCCATCCTTTCGTGCGATGACTGCGACGACTCATTCTGTTGTCCACTGATGTGGGGGTGCGTTTTCTTCGTGGACCATAACGATTTGGCCTACGACGAAAATTGGGCTGTTCTCGTACCCACTTGCTTCGTACTGGAAGGCTCAACTAAAATAAAAGAATACGCAATCCAACAAGACAAAAATTGGTGAGGAACTCTGTCGACTGGCGCACAACTATGGACGCTGATTTGAGAAAGATTCCATCATACTTGGCTGAGCGTTTGACAACGTTGAAATGTCTGTGGAAAGAATTCGAATTCGAAAGCCAGACTCGAGAAGCATTTCTTTCTGAAATGGAACACTGCTATTTCAAGAAAGACTACTACAAAGTAGTGCGCAAGGTAACGCGTCATGATATCGAGCGTCGACGCACACCCTAAGAATCAGCCAACATTCGAGGAAGAGCAGGAATTATTTGGGAAGGCAAATGATTTAATAATTGGCGGAGCCAAGCAGGAATGTTCTGTTTCCAAGCAGAAACAAGCATTATCAACCGCTAACCCGCTTCCCACACAACAGTCTACAGAGGGTCTAGTGAATCATAAGAATAGGTTCCAATTGCTGATGAATACTTACAAAGATCATTGGATAAGTGTGTAGTGGAGACGGCGTAGGTGCGTACAGAGCATTTCTGGCAAATAAAGTCAAGAACAATTCAACAAAACTGGGATGAGATTACGTTTGTCTACAGAAAAGTTGATGAGCAACTAACCGTTGAAGAACTCGAGTACTATTTCAAAATGCAAGAGCGAGTAGAAGAAATACTACTTAACTTGTTTGAGGGTTTTTCTCCAACACATAATCCACAGCAGACCAAAGCACTAGTTAATCCCATGATAAGACTACCAACAATTTAACTTCCCAAGTTTGAAGGCAGTTATCTCAACTGGGGCCAATTTTACGACCTATTCCAGCAACTACAAAATTCATGACCAGCCGATACAAGCCGCACAAAGCTATATTTTCTCATAACCAATGTTACTGGAGAGGCCCATAACCTTATCCAGCACTTCCAAACTACCGACAACCGGCAGCGCAACTAGCTTCAGAAAGTTACACGACAAAACAAGTGAAGCTATGCAAGCCATTACTAATTTGGGTTTCAATGTCAATAACTGGGACCCAATGGTGGTTCACTTGATGCTGCAGAAAATGGACAAGGACAGCGGAATACTCTTCGAACAGTTCCTAGGCGACCCAAGGAGTAGCCCCTCCATAGGAGAGCTCTTAAAATTCGTGGATCTCAGATACCAAACTCTGAAGTCAGTAGACCAGGCGAGGGTAAGAAGACGGACACTTTTGCAACATGTTCGGATTGTATCAATTGTTATATGTACCATTCAGGTAAGCAGAAGATTTTCATTTGCTCAAGCTTTCTAAATCTCTCGGTTGAAGATCGTGAAAAGGCTGTGCGACGACTGGAGCTGTGCGCGAACTGCCTGAAGCCGGGCCACGTCTCCCAATCATATCAGGTCTGAGGATGCCAGATTTGTAGAACCAAACATAACACACTTCTTCATTAAAGGCAGCATCACAAGAGGACAAAATCCAACTGACAGCAAGAACTCACTCAGCAAGCAAGTCATCATCAACAGAGTCAAGTTCCAGGTCAGAAGCGGCAGCATCAACGGAAAAAGATTTTCGTTTCTATAAGCATGTCGATGCCTTGAGACTTATTGAACGATGGGTGGGTCAGCTAATTTCATGCGCGCTGGAAAATCCCAGGAGCGCATTCTCTACTTTCTAATTGGGCTGGATTGTAGCAGAAAGCGCCTTACCAACAAATACACAAGCCCGCAGCCACCTAGTGACAAAGCCGACATTCGCGTCACTGGACAAATTAGTACGCAAGTTTTGTGAGGCGGAGTCACATGACAACTCCACTAATGTTCTAACTGAAGAGGCACACCAATACGAGGGGCATTTCAAAATGCATACGGAAACCGCATCAGATGGATGGTTCTCAGTAAAACTGTCCTTTACATGTTAACCGGATCTTCTACTTGGCGATTCTTTTTAATAATAATAGTCACCACTACAAAACTATCAATCCAAAAAAAATACAGCCGAAATTCCCAACAAGCACCCCCAAATCGGATATAACAAGGTTTGTACGACTCCGCCTCAGCCACACATCATATACGCACCAGCACCTGCTCAAAAGAGAGCCTCAACCATCTTGTCCCAACTGCCACAACACAATCACCGTAACGCATCTCTTAAGTCAATGTTTCCTGTCATCAAACTCAACCCGCCAAAGCTACAATAGCACAACCGAAAACCTATTAGATCTTCTCAGCGAACCCAATCAAAACAACATACAAAAACTAAGAAGAATATACGAAAACTTTAAGGTCTAATATTATATTTTCTGTGAGCCGAAAGCCTCTGCTGCTAGTTGTTCTTATCCCAATGTTAATTACAATTTTTTTTCCTTCTTTAATTGTACAATACATTAATATTCTAATAATTAAATAAAATATTTTCATTCTACGAAATGTAAGTATAATACATATGTTTATATGTAGTAAATTTAACAGAAACAGTTCTAAGTTAACAATTAGTAATATATATATATAATATATAGATAATTAAGTTAATTTATATACATAATTAATTGATAAACTGTTCTTCTTCTTTTCCTTTTTATCCCGGCGTCGTTATGGTCAGAAGTGTAGGACCATAACCTTCCCACTTAACTGCATTCCTACTGGTCCGCTTGTGGGGTGTTGATAAACTGTTATATATTAATAAAAGAACTACCATATATATTTATAAAAGAAAACAAAAAAATTACAGAATCTTAACATAACATAAGGAAAAAATTACATTTTATCACATAATTAGGATTGAGGATTGATTCTTTAATTTCAATCTATCATCATTTAGCTCTACTTCAGAACAAACGGAATTAAAATTGAGAATGCATTTTGTAAGTGGTTCATTTAAACCATAATTATTTAAGTGTTTTGGTGAGAATAACAGGTTTCTTGATCGAAGATTTCTTTCTGGTGCGTACAGTTTAACAAATTTTAGTATTTCAGAGCTAATTATACGATACGAAAAAATATCATGAATGAACATTGTAGACTAAATACTTCGTCTTTTTTCTAACGTATCTAGTCCTATCAGGGCACATCTTGTTTGATATGTAGGAATAAAATCAAGATTCCATTTCAATCGTTTTATTACGAATCTTGTAAAGGACTTTTGAACTCTCTCCAGACATAAAACATGCTTTACATGGGCTGGACGCCATATAATAGAACAATATTCAAGATGCGGACGTACAAAAGGCAGTCTACCTGCCTTAAATACCTACGCACTAGAAAATTCATAATATTTACGTTTAATAAACCCAAGTATTGAGTTTGATTTAGCGACAACGTAATCAATGTGAAGTGAAACGTCAACTTTATATCAGTTTTTTAAATTTAAATCATATTGGATTTCTATACAGTCTTGAATGCTTGGAATGCGTAGAAAGATTTTGAGGTCGTTTGCATACACAAACAATTAACATAATTATAAATTGACGGAATGTCATTAATAAATATAATAAATAGCAGTGGGCCTAGGTGACTACCTCGGGGAACCCCTGATAATACTTTGATGGTTCTTGACTGACACATATCAATTTTTACAGTTTGAGTTCTATTTGATAGGTAACACGTTATCCAAATAAGGAGTGTTGAATGAATACGAAATAACTTTAATTTGTTTATCAGAACAGAGTTGCATACTGTATCGAAAACTTTCTTAAAGTCTGTCGGAATCACATTAACTGGATATCCAGTCTAATGTATCTAATGTATCAAAAAGATATTTGGCGAATAAATTTATGTTTGTTAAAGTTGATCTTCCACACATAAATCGGTGTTGTTTAATTGAAAAGTAAAGTTTTTTTTGTGACAATTAATTAAAACAATAAATTAATTCAAAACAGATAGTTTTGAGATTCCTCTATAGTTCTCAACGATAAATTTAACATTAGTTTCAAAAGTAAAGACAAGGGTAAGTTACATTGTTTAGAATGATAGATGGCATATTGTCACGACCAGAACTTTGTCAAGCTTTTAAAGATTGTATTCCTTGCCTTATATCAACGCTCATGTTATAAACATCTTTTTTTTAGAGAAGGTGTGTTTATATTTGATTGATCAACATACACAGTTTCAAAGCAAATAGCTCGCAGGTTCTCTCTATATTATGAAATATTATACTTGTTAAAATCCTTTAAAACAAATTTGAGTGTAATGTGTGCGATCCCATGTTGCAAATGCAAACGGAGCTAAAAAATGTCCCTTTTTAAGACTGTCAAATACTCGCAGGGAATTTAGAGGAAATATCTGAAAATCATATACGCCGCCGACCATTTGCATTTGGAACCTCAAGTAAGTAAGAAATTGTAATTCACAAATGAAAAATGTAACGGATGTCATTTCAGAAGAATAAACGCACCTACGTGAATTAATAAGCAAAAGGAAGAGGGCGTTTTATTCTACGGTCGATGTCTCCAAGTCGCAGAAATATCTTTATTCTTTAGATTTGAGTATCGCCTTTTCTCCCCTGTGCAAAAGAATTCGCCGTTATTTGTCGCCGTTTGCAGCTATTTGCCGCCACATTTGCCGGAACATCGCAGGTTGAAGTTCTTCACGCCACAACACATTCCGTGTTAGCCGCCGCCAACAGTGATTTATGTCGCCATTGTAAAAAGAAGTCACATGCGTTAGTCAACTGCAATGCTTATCTGTCCCTCGACATTCAGGACAAGTGGGAATTCGTAAAAAAAAAACAGACTGTGCTTTTGCTGCCTGAGGTACGGTCATAGTGTACGCTCATGCAGGTCTCGAAAGCCATGTGGGATCGATGACTGTACAAGGGCTCATCATCCGTCTCTACATGAAGAACAACCAAGAAATCACAATCAAGAATCATCAAAACCTATATTGAGCTGTAACACCAAGGTAAGCTCCAAAATAATTTTTAATATTTTGCCCGTGAGGCTTTATAATGATCATATGGTGGTGAGAACGTTTGCGCTACTGGATGAAGGGTCCTCAGTTACTATCATCAGTGCAGACTTGGCCAAACAACTGAATCTGCAGGGACATAATCGGCCCATAAATTTACAATGGTTCAGGAACAGGACAATGACCGAGAAATCAATGCTGGTGGACGTCCAGATCAGTGCTGACAAATGTGGAGCCGAACGTTTTATGCTGAAAGGAGTGCAAACCGTTAGTGAATTGAACCTGCCAACTCCATCACTCACTAAGACCGATCTGCGTTCGTTGTCCTGTTGTACATCTATAACTACACTTAAGGAGTTTGAGAACGTACAGCCGCAATTATTGATTGGACTTGACAACAGTCATTTGGGGGCGCCACTAAACACCATTTTATCAGCGGATACACAACCGATCGTTGCAGAAACTAAGCTTGGGTGGGTAGTATACGGTCGGGTAAAGGCGAACGCAACTGAAGGACCGGATAGCGACTATGTTCTATATAACCAAAGCGAAAAAGAAAGGGATCTTCGTCTGGAGCGAATGTTGGATGAATATTTCAGCATAGAAAGTTTCGGGGTGAACAAGCCTGAAGAGAGACCAGTATCCGCCAGTGATAAGAGAGCTCTCCAAATTCTCTCGAATGCGACGAAAAGAGTCAAAGGGCGTTTTCAGACAGGTTTGTTGTGGAAAGACGAATCAGTAGAGACCCCAGCGAGTTTCGAGATGGCAAGACGAAGGCTCTGGAGCCTTGAAAATAAGATGTCAAGAGAACCAGAGTTCGCAGTCGAGTACAAGGCTATCATCAGAGGCCACGTAGAAAAAGGGTATATCAGGAAGCTGACTCAAGCTGAAGCAGATAAGGTGACCTTAAGAACGTGGTATCTCCCGCACTTTGGTGTGAGGAATCCACACAAGCCAGATAAGTTACGACTGGTATTCGACGCAGCGGCGAGTGTTAACGGAGTCTCGTTGAATTCTCTACTGTTAAAGGGACCGGATAACCTCAAGCCATTGTTATCCATCCTCTTTAATTTTCGTCTTCGTCCTATTGCAGTGGTTGGAGACATCAAAGAAATTTTTCATCAGATTCGGATCCAGCCGGAGGACCAGCAAGCGCAGCGTTTTTTATGGAGAGATGAACGGGACAAACAGATTGACATCTATGTAATGCAGTCGATGACGTTCGGCGCAAGCTGCTCGCCGTGTTCAGCTATCTTCGTCAAGAACCTGAACGCATCGAACTTCGCAAAGGAACACCCGAGAGCAGCCTAAGCAATTGTGGATCATCATTACGTCGATGATTATGTGGACTGTTTTGACAGTGAAGCTGAGGTTTCGCTAGCCTCAGGAAAGCTGTCATATCGATCCATAGAGCCGGAGGTTTTGAACTGCGAAACTTTGCCTCAAATTCTCCGCAAGTTCTACAATACATTTCCAATGCCGGGCGAACATTAACGTAACCAAGCAGTACACATGAACATCAACACAGCTACAGAAAAGGTCTTCGGAATGTGCTGGGAACCCGGCGAAGACGTCTTCATATTTGCCCTGAAGTTTCCCCGGGCTAACGAGGACGTTATGGCAAATAGTAGGTGTCCCACTAAAAGGGAATTCCTCAGTATAACGATGTCTATATTTGATCCATATGGGATGATCGCCAATTTTACTATTCATCTTAAATTGATGCTGCAGTTGGTGTGGGCACACGGCGTTTCCTGGGACGTGGAAGAGAGGTGGAAAGAGAAACTTCCAATGCTGACTGGATTGCCATGATATTCTCCTGTCCAATGCTAACAGAATAGATCTTCACACGTTCGTCGATGCCAGTGAAGAAGCATTCAGTGCAGTATCTTACATTCGTGCCGAGGTGGGAGATAAAATCAACGTGTCATTTATCTGCGGAAAAACGAGGTGTGCCCCCAAGAAGCTAACATCGATGCCTCGTCTAGAGTTACTAGCTGCCGTTCTAGGGATACGACTCTCTAACATTATAGCGGAGAGTCATGAACTGCGATTTGAAAATCGAATCTTTTGGAGTGATTCGAAAACCTGCATCAACTGGCTTCGGATGGATCACCGTCGTAACAAGCCCTTTGTGGCGTTTCGTGTTGCGGAGATTCCGGAAAGCAGTAAGGTCGGTCAGTCGCGTTGGATTCCGTCAAAACTCAATCCAGCAGATGAAGGAACGCGAGCTAAGTATCCCCCTAGATTTGAGGTACACAACAGATGGCTAGTTGGGCCGTCATTTTTGAGGTTACCTGAGGATGCCTGGCCTGCGGTACCTGATGACATCAGCTGTTACACGGTTCACGAAGAGCTAAGGCCGAAGTCTCTTCTGCACGTGGACGCAGTAAGCACAACGATAATTGAAGTAACTAGATTTTCCAAATATTCGAAGCTGAAAAGAACTATGGCATGGGTACTGCGATTCATTAGAAGATGTCAACAAAAAACTGATGAGAGAGTGGAGCTATCAGTTTCCGAACTTCAAGATGCAGAGTATCAGCTATGTCGGCAGACCCAGATGGAGGCTTTCAGCAGTGAGATTGACCAGTTGCGACAAAACCAGCCGTTGAAGAAGAGCAGCGCTATATACCAACTGACTGGATGATTGCGGACTTTTGCGAGTCTATGGACGTATAGATGCCGCCATGAGTATACCGTTCACCGCCAGACGTCCGATTATTCTGCCAAAGGGTCATCCGTTTGCAAAACTGATAATAACACATTTTCATCGTCAACTACATCACCAGAACGACGATTCCATCGTAAATGAAGTTCGATTCACATTTTGGGTGCCTGAGCTGCGTGCTGCTGTTAGCAAAGTGAAAAAAAAGTGCAGTCACTGTCGCCTCCGAAATGCTCAGCCTTTGCCACCGTTAATGGGTCAGCTGCCGAAGGACCGTCTCACTCCATTTGTGAGACCGTTCACTTATTACGGCTTGGACTATTTCGGGCCAGTTCAAATCACTATCGGCCGACGCAAAGAGAAACGGTGGATCGCTCTCTTCACATGTCTGACCATACGAGCTATCAGCGGATGCATGCATCATGTGCATTAAAAATTTTGTCAACAGAAGAGGGGTCCCAGTCCGCATAAGAAGCGATAACGGTACCAACTTTGTCGGGGCCAGAAATGAGCTGATGACTACTGAAATATTCAACAACGAAGCTATTAAGAGGGAACTCTCTTCGAAGGGCATAGAGTGGATGTTTAACTGCCCGCTGAACCCACATGCCGGCGGATGTTGGAAGAAACTCGTCCGCTGCGTCAAGAGGGTCCTGTCTCATGTTCTTCACGAGTAGGCGCCAAAGATCGAGACTCTGTTAAGCAGCCTAATCGAAGCAGAAAACATTGTCAACAGTCGTCCTCTTACGCATCTGCCAGTATCAGCTGAGAGTGAAGAACCATTAACACCGAACCACTTCCTACTGGGATGTCCCAACTCAACGCAGACACCAGGTCAGATCGATGCGAAAGCCCTATGTCTTCGTAAGCAGTGGCGCGTAAGTCAGCAAATCAAGGATAGGTTTTGGCGAAGATGGGTCGCAGAATACTTGCCTGTCCTCACTCGGCGATGTAAATGGTTTGAAAGCATCCCACCAGTGGCCGTCGGAGACTTGGTCCTGATTTGTGATGCCGAGGCGCCCCGAAGCAAATGGATGCGGGGAAGAGTGACCAGAGTGTTTCCCGGTCGAGACAACCAAGTCCGTTCAGCTGAAGTAAAAACTAGAGAGGAAATTCTTCGAAGACCGGTGGTGAGACTTGCCGTTTTAAATGTGAGTGAGGATACGAGTGAAAACTAGGGTGCCTCACGGGGGGCGGGATGTTAAAATCCTTTAAAACAAATTTGAGTGTAATGTGTGCGATCCCAGGTTGCAAATGCAAACGGAGCTAAAAAATGTCCCTTTTTAAGACTGTCAAATACTCGCAGGGAATTTATAGGAAATATCTGAAAATCATATACGCCGCCGACCATTTGCATTTGGAACCTGGGATCGACCACAATCAAGTAAGTAAGAAATTTTAATTCACAAACATGAAAAATGTAACGGATGTCATTTCAGAAGAATAAACGCACCTACGTGAATTAATAAGCAAAAGGAAGAAGGCGTTTTATTCTACGGTCGATGCCTCCAAGTCGCAGAAATAATACTTTTAAACTCCATATTTTAAAAAATATCTTTTAATTGTCTCTTACTGTTTAAAAACAACCAGAAACATTTAGGATTTTTAGAAATTTTTGACTCTGTATTCAATATATAATTTTTATATAGAAATTTATTTAAGAATACATATTTCCGACATAATTGGCAAAATCGCTTCTTGAAAAGTTCTGAATTTGAGTTTTTCCATCATTTAAACGCCTTGGTTTTCGCATTTTTAAGATTGCTCAATCTTTTACGACAGTTTAAAATAATCTCTTTTTTAAATGTTGGTATAAACTGAAATAATCTTAATTTCAGGATTGATGTATGTATATACGAGTATTTCCGAAGATTTAGATCGGAAAGAATATTCAACCAATCAACGATAATTTTGGTTTTGAACAGTATAGACGACATTTAAACATAAAGCTACGTGATGAATAGAATTTCTCTTTAAAGGACAGTTTTTTTTTGTTTTATAGGGTTCGTGCAAGTTCAAGAGCGTATGCAGATGGTTTTGTCGAAGATGTTCGTTCACTATTCTCCGGAGGTGGTTGTCCTAGATAGGACTTTTTGAGAGATTTGACTGAATTTGTCGCGTTGGTTGTAGTTCACTGTAACTACTATGTTTCCATGTCATTAAGGTGTTATATTAGAAATGGAAGATACAGAGTATGAGTTTTGAGGTTATCATATACTGTGGATGTTATGCCTTCGTCAGCATTTTTTTTATCATATGGGAATTGTACTTGGACAGACTTGAACTACAGATCTTCCGCTCAACAGTCGGTGATGATTACTGTTGCACCACGACCAGCCCCATAAGTTGTCTAACAGAGCAATTTAAGGAATTGCTTGCAAATAATAAATCAAGAACCCGTTTACCTAATAGAGTTTTGACAGTAATTCATTTGAAATATATTACAAGCAAGCATAGAATCAATAAACATAAATTCACATTCAGTTTCATATTAAAAAAGATTAAACACTTATCTTCAGGTGAATAAGACCATTTGATATCACCAAGATTAAAATCACCTAATCAACGAAATGTTGATGCTCAATCAGCTGGTCAGCAATAGTTGATGTTGGCCACATGTCGCTCGTATACACATAATGGGCTGGCAGGTGGAATGTAGCTTACAACGAAAACGATTTCCTCTCGCATGCCGCCGATGTTTACAGTAATACACAGTTGCTCACTCTCTACAACACAATTTGGAAGAGTAAGGACATCCACATAGAAAGTTGAGCGTACAGCAATTAAAACTCCTCTGCCACGAAGAAGACCACTTCCTGTTGTACGATCAATACGATGGACTATGTAATATTCATCAAGGAATTCTGCAATTGAGTAAGTGCTATTGAGTACTATGAGTACTATGATTCTTTTCCCTTGAAAAAAGATTGGGAAAAAAATAAGAAATTAAAAAAAACTCATATATAAGGTTTGTAGATGAGTACGAATCCTTGGGTCATATAAGCCCAGGGCCCTTTCTCTGTATTGCTATTCAATTTTAAAATTGCTCGAATTCGCTAAATCGGTACTGTCTATTTCTAAAGGGTCCGCCATCTAACGTTTTTTTTTTCAAGTAGTGCTTATTTCGTGAATGGTAACACTTAGCTCATGTCTGATTTGACAGATAATTAGTTTTATCCCTCCGCTGAACGAATATGGTTGTGTATATGCTTGAACAACGCTGGGAAGTATTGCGACATTACTTTGAAAATCATGGTAATGTTGCAGAATGTGTGCGAAAATTGCGTACGGATTTTGGAAGAAGAGAAGCACCGTCAGCTCCGTATGTTCATTATCTTGTGAAAAAAGTGAAAGAAACTGGCATCCTCATCGATAAACCAAAGCGTGAAAAGCCAAAAACAGTGCGTACACCCGAGAATATTGCTGCTGCGGCAGAAAGTGTGCGTGAAGCGCCATCAACATCAATTCACCGTCGTTCTCAACAATTGAACATTTCGGAGACATCATTGAGACGAATTTTGCATAAAGACCTTGGTATGACGCCATACAAAGTCCAATTGGTTCAGGAGTTGAAGCCAACCGACCATCCAATGCGTTTTCGCTTCGCTAAGTGGGCCTGCGACCGACTTACAGAAGATGCCGATTTTGCCAAAAAAATCATCTTTTCAGATGAAGCTCATTTTGATCTTGGCGGGTATGTAAACAAGCAAAATTGTCGCATTTGGGGCACAGAAAACCCGCACGCATACATTGAAAAGCCGGTGCACTCAAAACGAGCCACTGTTTGGTGCGGATTTTGGTCCAGAGGCATAATTGGGCCATTTTTCTTCGAAAATGAGCAAGGAGTGGCCGTTACAGTCAATGGCGATCGTTATCGGGCCATGTTGAACGAATTTTTGTTCACAAAAATTGAAGAGGAGGATATTGGCAACATTTGGTTTCAACAGGACGGCGCTACGTGCCACACAGCCGAAGCTACACTCGATGTTTTGCGCCCTGTTTTTGAAGATCGCATTATCAGCCGCAGAGCTGATGTCATTTGGCCACCTCGGAGCTGCGATTTGACACCGTTGGACTATTATTTGTGGGGTGCCGTCAAAGATTAGTGTTACGCCGACAAGCCAGAGACAATTGACGCTTTAAAGGACAATATTCGTGAAGCCATTGGTGAAATACAGCTGCACACAATCGATAATGTGCTTAAAAATTGGACCGATCGTGTAGGCTACTGCATGGCCAGCCGAGGCAGCCATTTGAATGAAATTATTTTCCATTATTAACCGGAAGGATTGTACTTTCAAATAAAAAAAGAAATTTGAGAAAATATTCAGTAGTTTTTTTTATAGCATTTTCAAAAAAAAAAAATTATTTGGCGGACCCTTTATTAGCAATGACATTCCGAAAATCGAACAGCCCTAGATTGCCAACTGGAATATCCTTTGTTTTCGCAAAATCAGGACTCTGTATTGCGTATTTAAATGTCAACTCATTCGTACTCCAATTTTTTGTTCGATTGTGTTTCGGTGTTTGAACGATTGTTAAGAAAGAGAGTTTAATTCAGAAATGTTAGTGTTTTTTTATAAAATAGTGTTGCAATTATGTTTAATATTTGTAAATATTTTGGAAAATTTTAAATTGTGCGTGTTATACCATAATTTATAGGGAATCCAATCGGAAAATCCCTAAATACAAACGCAAAACATTACGAAATAATAGTTGATTATATTATGTTGGCACATCCAGATTTTGCCAAAGGGTATATATCAGCCAAGTAATCGAAAGAATGAGTGAGACTTCAAACTTCGGCGTAAATAATCCAATAACTTAATACTTTCGACTTACCACTATAGCATTTATACAATGTTTAAGTTTTCTGTTGGAAAAAAGTCGTTCACTTTTTGTTGGTCTAGTAATTTCGATATGAGTTCCATCTACTATACCAATTATGCCGGAAGGACCGCATTTGTCATAAAAATGCTTCTTACATATCTATTTCTCTTCATTTGTCAAATGGTATGAGGGTGTATATCGAGCAAGGGCATTGGCGACTAAGTTTTTATTGAAAATAATAAGGACGCTAAAAAGTATTTAAACATTTTATGGGGCCATTCGCTCAAAACTCCAATGATTTTGGTTTCAATGACTTTACTAGGTTGCTTTACAATTGCAGCAAAGTGCTAGATATACCAGCTCAGAGTTCAGATATCAACCTCATAGAAAATCTACTTAAAAGAAAGGCGTGTCAAAAAGCTGCCACAGGAACCGAAATCATCTTTTACAATATGTGAAAAAAGAATGGGCCGAAATTCCCACCAATTATGACCTCAAAAAATTAATCGACTGTATGAAAAGAATATTACAGGCGATAGTTGAAGCGAAAGGAGGTTTTACTTCGAATTCGTTCAGATGAGTATCTAAACACTTTCTTGACACTGAAGTTTTTGTCCCTTTTTAGTTCATTATGTTTTTGTTGTTGTTTTTTAATTAAATGATTTGCATTTTGTGTTATTTCCTTTCCTCGATTTGAATAATAATATAATTGAAAGGAAAAAGTTAATAAATACAGATAAACCTCTCTTATCCGGAACTCCAATAACCGGCAACCTCTATTAACCGTAATTTCTTGCAGAATTTTTATTTCAAATTTTGACCTCTGTTATCCGCAAAACCTCTAATATCCGGAAATTTGTTCACTCCTGGTGAATTTAACCGTTATGTTTCGTCTGTGCACACAAATCCATTCAAAGAAGATGTGTGCTTTATTTGGTTTTAGTGTGTTTGAAAGTAACCATGTCAAAACGAGCAAGAAAAGTTTTAAGCATTTGTGAAAAAATTGATATTATCAATAATTTAGAGAAATGTGTGAGTGTAAGAGTTTTATCGAATAAATATGGCGTTGGGGAGTCCACAATTTATGATATTAAACGGAATAAAGATACCATCAGGAAGTTTTTTTGCGGAAAGCCACTCCGTTAAGAAGATGAAAAACCGTAAGACTATGCGTAAAGCAGAAAATCCTAAACTAGACGAGGTACTTTACGAATGGTTTCGCCAGCGACGCTACGCCAGGTATAATATCTGGCTCAATCTTAATTGAGAAAGCGAAGATGTTCCATGAAATCATGAAGATTGAACCTGAGTGTAATTATTCCTATGGTTGGCTTCAAAAATTTAAAAACAGACATGGGATACATGGTTTGCAATCATCGGGTGAAAGCGTTTCCGCTGATCACGAATCTGCAGTACTTTTTGCTGACTATTTGGTTGATTTCATAAAGCGCGAGAATTTGACAAAAGACCAAATTTATAATGCAGATGAAACTGGAGTATTTTGGAAGTCGTTGCCAAAACAAACTTTGGCTCTAAGCACTGAGTCTTTTATAAGTGGTGCAAAAGAATATAAGGACAGACTTACGGCTCTTGTATGTGCAAACGCAGCAGGGACTCATAAATGCAAACTTCTATTAATTGGAAAAAGCTTACATCCAAGAGCATTAAAAATATAAAGGAACTTCCAGTGGCGTATAAAGTAATTTTTAAACTTAAACATGCGATTCATTATAACAAATTCAATTTTTGTATAGGCAAACAAACGCGCTTGGATCACGCAGGTACTTTTTCTGGAATGGTATGACAATTTCTTTATTCCTGAAGCCAGGAGACATTGTACTGATGTTGAGCTTCCAAGAGATTGTAAAATTCTTCTTTTGCTGGATAATTGTCCAGCACATCCTGAAGAAGAGCTTTGTAAGAGAGAAAATGTGACTGTCAAATATCTGCCTCCTAATTGTTCTTCATTAATTCAACCTATGGATCAAGGAGTAATAAGAAGCTTTAAATCGTATTATCGCAAAAAAATGATCCGCCATGTTCTAAATAACGGAGAAAGGGATAGCTACGAAAATTTTCATAAAACATTCAACATTAAAGATTATAAAGAAATTTACAGTCTAGCTCGCGCTTGGGAAAATGTTGGGTCCTCCACATTGAAAAATACCTGGAGTAACCTTATACCGGAGCCTGAAGAAATTGACGCTGAGCAATTGATATCCACAGAACAAGAGGGTATATTTAACGACATCATAGGCTGCGCTATAGATATTAGTCAAAAAATGCCTAATGATTTGACCACAAATATTGTAACAGATTGGATAAACTCTGATTCGGTTGCTCCTGTGTGTTGCAATTTAACCGATGATGAAATTGTTGAGATGGTTATAAATCCCCAAGTCATCACTCCTGCTGAAGAGAGCGAAGAAGAAGTCGAGGTTATTCGTAAAAATAGTGGCGTGACCGTCACTGAAGCTATCTTGTCGATTGGAAAGGTTATTAATTTTGTTGAAGACAGAAATCTCATTCCCGACACAGAAGTTATGCAACTCTATAGGCTGCAATACACACTTATTAAAGAAAAACCTAAAAGTCAAAAGCAAGTAACATTGCACCACTTCTTCGAAAAATAAAATCTTACATATAAATATGTATATGTGATCTAAAAGTATGTAAAAGTTTTTTTTAAACAAAAAAAGGATATTAACTTACTTTTAAAATGTAAATGAATTATGAATAAATTAATTTATATATGAATTAATACATATCAAAGTATTTCCTTTTCGATCTTATTCAAACCTCTAATATCCGGAAAAATCGATTATCCGGAACACCGTTGGTCCCGAGCATTCCGGATAAAAGAGGTTCATCTGTAAGTATGTACTCGTATTTCAAAGCAAAAAGTAAACTTTCTTGACAAACCGTATTTCTTTTATTAATTTAAGACGTCAGTTTGACTTTTCTATGAATTTCGAAATTTCGAAATTAGCAAGTTTTTATGAGTCCGTTGGCAATAGTAGCATTCGATTCTACTTTCTTACAGAGTACCGATTTGAAGTAGAATCGCAAATCACTTTCACATCATTTTGAAATTCGAATAGCAATACAAGGTAAGGGCCCAGTATCTGCAGACGAAATTCCGAAAATACATTAGTTTTTTCCTCACAATTATATTGTCAGGCTGAAAAGCTTGGCCACCAAGATTTGAGTGGTGTTTGATGCATCTGCCAAAAGCACTTCCAGGCAGTCACTCAATGATTTATTAATGGTTGGTTCAACGTTTCAGCCGGATTTGTTCTCTGTCATTATCAAATTTCGACTGAAGAAATATGTCTTCATTGGAGATATCAGCAACATTTTCGGGCAAGTCCTTGTGGACAAAAGAATAGAGCGTTTAAAATGGTCTTATGGAGATCCCATCCTGACTATTCGCTACGATTATCAGTTGAATACCGTCACGTATGGGATCGCATCAACATCTTTCTTGGCGACAAGGTGCCTCAACAAATTAGCGAATGATATTGAGAAAGGTTATCCAAGGCAGCACTGATTCTATTGAACAATGTGTGTGTCGATGATTGCTTCGCAGGTGCGGACACTGTATAAGAAATAATTTATTAGATGTGATAATTCGCCCATTGAAGGAAAATTCGAACTAACTAAATTTTGTGCTAATGATCCAACGACTCTTAAGAACATTCCCGAAGAACAACGTGAAAAGTCAGTCATCCTTTATCTGTCAGAAGTAATAAAAACTCTGGGGTTGATTTGGGACCCATCAAAGGATTCATTTAAATTCAATTTTGATTCCGGTTAAACTAAACACCTAAGCATGCAAGCATCAAAACGAACTGTTCTCGCTGATTTAGTAGGAATATTTGATCCTCTTCATGGACCGGTAATAGTCCTCGGAAAATTATTCATGCGGGAGCTCTGGAAAATGAATATATTTTGGGATAATGAATTGCCACTGGAACTCTCCAATAAATGTTTGAATTACTTAGATTAATTCCCAACATTGAATGGTTTAAACATTTCACGACACGTTATAGGGCGATCAGCTAAGATAATCATCCTAAAGTATCCTAAACGACTTCGGATTCTTTGTTTATCTGAGATCTGTTGATGGAGATGCCAAAATCAGTTCGCAGCTATTGTGCTCCAAGTCAAGCGTATGGTCATTCAGAACCACGACCATAGCAAGATGGAAGTTGCAAGGAGCTGTCCTTATGGTGGAGCTGGTAGAAAGGTGGGTTGTTGCAAATAATACCAAGCAGAGTCGGCAAAGTGTGTTACTATACGGATTCAAGAACAGTCTTGTCTTGGATAAAATCGCCCTCATATATATGCCAAACGTACATTACCTACAGAGTGAAAAAGATTCAGGCAGCCACCGATATGTGACAGTGGAATAACATCAAAGGGGAGCTTAATCCAGTAGAAATATCCTCCAGGGGGCTGATGCTTAGCACTTCTCCACAATTATCAGCTTGGTTCGATTGTACTGAGTTCCTGAGATAAAATGGCAAGCAGTGGACAAAAACGGAGTATACAACGACAATTCAAATTCCGAAACGACGCCTAGCAAAGTCGGTGCTAGCTAATTCAACAGCCAACGATGAAGATCTGATAGATTCCGTGAATCCTAGAAACTTCCACACCTTACAGCGAATATTTTCATATTGTTACAGGTCTTGCAACATCTCCAGGAGTATGAAACCAGTTAGATTTACCTGGCATTTGGCGGCAGAAGAAGTAATGCAAAGAACTCACGGGATCTTCAGATATGCTCAAGGAACTGGATTCCCCGACGAGTACGAAATTTTGCAACGGAGATCAAAGTTGAGTAAACATTCATCCATTTCATCACTGAGTCCATACTTTGATAAGAAGACCAAATTAATTCTGATTGTTGGAATGTTGGTCAACCTCCTACCGGACGCTAATTTTTTTTATATTACTTTAACTCAATATTACTTTTAACTCAATTGTACGAATCAAAATGGATGTGTCTCATCCAGCGCTGATCGCAGTACCACGACACCAATATTGGATTGTAAGTGTGGGCAGACTGGCTCGGCAGGTAATAACGAATTGTGTCAAGTGCTTCAAGTCAAGACCGTAATCAATAGAGCAGTTAGTGGGAAATTTGTCTGATGAAACGGTCAATTCAACAAGGTATTTTTATTACACTGGGGTCGATTATTGTGGACCGATTAAAACTCACTGTAACATTAGAGGTAAGACTCAACAAAGTATTATCTAGCATTATTCGTATGTTTCACAACAAACTACGGAGGCTTTCATCAATTGTTTAAAAAGATTCCCAGGCAGAAGAGGGTTTTGTGATACCATATTTTGTGATAACGCGACGAATTTCGTTGGCCCTAAAAACCAACTTATGGAATTAAAGAATGTATTCAATTCTGAAAGGTTGCAGTCGGTAATCAGCTCCACATTTCCACGAGAAGGAGTAAACCTCGATCGTCTCATTTTGGAGGGTTGTGGAAAGCAGCTGTAAAATCAGCAAAGATATTATCAGTTCGTCATTTTGTAGAAGCGTCATTGACGTACGAACAATTTCTAACGGCTGTTATTCAAATGGAGGCGATTTTGAACTCGCGACTTCTCACGTCAATATCTTCTGATCCAAATGACCTCGAAGCACTGACGCCTGGTCACTTTCTAATTGGTGTAACACTCACAGCAATTACAGAAGGTGTGAGCAGCTTGGATAAGTTTTGTCAAATTCAACATATACAGTAACAGGTCTGGAGAAGATGGTCTAATGAATATTTACAATTACTACAACAAAAGATGAAATGGAATTGGTGCAAATAAAATTTTATCTTAGTGACATGGAGAAGCGGTACATCGGGCAATTAGCAGATGAAGGATATTGCGCGCAAATATTGAGACATTTAAACACAAACACAAAAGAAATAGAATTGCCAGATCACCATTTGACTTAATGGGAAGCTTACCACACAGTTTATTCGGAATTCTTGACCACGATGATGCGGTTGACATGCAGAAACAAATCGACATGGTGAGCCAGAATGAACAGCATCTGGCGAAACTCTTGTAAAGCTAAGCCCCATTGTCAATTCCACATCTAACATCCTAAGATGGAATACTCAGGAGATAAATACGCGATTCCGAACCTTAAACGAGTGCCTAGCAAAGACCGTAAATACTATAAACTTGGCAAATTTTTAATACTAGTTCTCACAAATTTCGAACGGATTCAAGACGGCTTACTTGATTTGATACTGAATCTAAACCTTCCTAAAATAAGTCCGCAACTGATAACTCCAGCTCAGCTATCCACACAAGTTCAGCTTATACGAAATAACCTGCCGACAACGCTTAGCTTAACAAATGGGTCAATCACAAAGTCTTAAAGAATCCATAGTATTCGATGTTCTCTTACCATTGACTGATAGTCAGGAATTCCAATTATTTTATTTAATAACAGTGCCTACGAGTATACTCCACAAATGCACAAGCTATTTGGTCGAAACGTCGTCAACGTATTTGGCAACGGACAATTTTTTTTCATTGACGGAATATGAGCGATCATCATGTAAGGTTCTGATGCCTAAGAACTACTTATGTGCTCAGGTTCTTCCAAGGTGAATTCATTAAATTAAGAACTCATCATCAGCAACTTCAAATGCTTGTGAGATGGCACTACTAACCAATTGCACTCGAAAGCAGACACCAGCTCAAGGTCGATGGGTGGGATTCAAGAATTCTAATAGTTGAATTTTTTCAGTACTGACTAGAGTGACCGCTTATCTCATTCGCGAAGGAAATACAACAAGCATAACCCTCTTCAGCAATAGCATTTTGGAATTCAGAATTTATATATACATATATATATATATGGCTTTTGGCCATATCTTTTTGGCTTGTCTTCTATTGGCTGGCATGATTGGGGTCATCATCTTATACTCCTGGCGTCAGCAGATAGTGAATCCAGGGCCGAAACCACGCAGCTCTAGATTTGATTGTTAATGTTATCTTATTTTTTTTTTTTTTTGTGTGATTTGTTTTAACCTTCCATGGGCCTTGACATAAAGAATTCTTTAGGGAGTTAAGAACCCTCAAAGGGAGAAGTATGTTAGGTTTACTTTTCTGTTGAACTTATTTTATTTTTCTAACGACACATATTGTCTAGTTTTTTACGTGTAAGCAAATTAAAAAAGAGATACAAAAAGTATTGTCCATTTTGCATAAGTAGTCAATTTTCGTACGCAAGTTGTCACGAGCGTTGGAATCAAAATTTTCCAATAAGGCCGCACAATTCAGCTGTTAAAGTCGAATGTGGCTTAGATATTTTCTGATTCCCACACTCAGGAACTGTAGGCCAATGTCTGGCCGACAAAGCGAGTGTGATTTGTGAACTCGAACGTTTGTGCATTAAATAAAATTGATGACTTAAATAATATTGAGCACATTTTATTGTGAACAACTATTAGATTATATAAAGTTTAATACAGTACTGTCTAACAAAACTTAACTAGGAGAGGAACTATTAGACTTAACGGTACAAGTACAACAAGCAGCTTAGGCAAGTACTCCTCAGATAAAAAACAAAGAAATCGGATATATATAGTTAACCGAAACAAATACTTAAATTAATATTTGAGAAGAAAAAATTGAGGGAAAATGGTAAGATACCCATTGTAAAAGTCGCACTTAAAAAAATGGAAATTAGTCTACAATTAAAAGAAATTAAAAATAAAACTAGTAGTCCAAATCTAAGCAGATAAATCAACGGAACTCATTATGGAAGACAAACAAAAATCTCACGATAGTACTCATTGTTGAGAACAACTAAAAATTTCAAACGTTCTATTTAACGCAATCTACCTGTTCGATCCCCGATTGAATTATCAGAGATTTGGATGAATCAAAAAAAAAATAGGAACGTTTAATAACGCCACGGATCCTCCAATAAAACTCGGATTTCTTATTATTTCTTTATTTTTATCTTTCTGCGAGCTTCACTTTACAATCCAACCATCTCCGTCCCTTTCTTATTTCTACATCCTGAAGTCGCCCCGGATACGCAGGTATGACACAAAGCAATCTCTCAGCCGCAGAGGGCGCGCATGAGCGGTACATGTGTGAAAGCAAGAGGGCAACATTGTTCGTCATGATAATCTGAATCCACGGGTAGTAAATACATTTTTGAAATGGCACGGGGAATGATACCAGTGCTTGTTCGCAAAACAACAACTCGTACAATGTCATCCGTTCCTGCTATCGACTCCTGGATTCTTATCCAGTATCTTCTGAAATTGGACACAACAGACGAGAATTAATTATAGTTTCAATTTGACAAACAAACAAAGTGTGCAGCTCTTCATGACTTAAAGCAGTATAACCAGCAACTCGTCTGAAATGATACTATGCCATTTTTATCGAAGCCTCCCATAAATCACTAAAATGGGGGAAGTGGGCTGGTATATAATGCCATTTTATTCCATCGTTCATGAATCATTTGATTATTGTTTGTGTCTTCAAATATTTCTTTAATTCTCTCAACTCTGCTCGTGTACCTCTAAAATTAGTTGCATTGTCGGAAAATATGGTTTCTGGTTCACTCCTCCTAGCGATAAATCTTTTTAGCGTTCCCAGAAATGAAGGTGTTGACAGATCTTCGGCCGACTCTAAATGGACACACTTTGTTACGAAACAAATAAATAGTGAAATATAAGTTAGCTCGACGCGCTTGACCTTGAACCCAGTGCAGGGTTACAACCTGTACGAGAATTGCTCACACAGTTTGTTCAGGTGCATACTTGTTTCTAAAACAACAGAGGCGTATATCATCTGCACTCTAAACAATGGGAACCGCGGCTTACTATGGGAGGCAAATTAGCTCTAGGTTAGTTCTAGTAAGAGAGACAGACAGTACGGTCGGAAATAAATATTCGGAAAATATTCAGCAGTTATTTTTATGTTATTAGTTGAACTGTTTGGGTGAGGCATGGCCTCCCCGTTCGCGGTTTTTTTGGGGAATCCGGTGAAGGATTCCTTAATTGGCGCCTGAGTAGGGACCACTCCGTATACGCGATTCCTTTTTCATAGCGATTCATCTGTCGTCCCTAAATAAGGACACCGCAGTGGTACATTCTATTGAAAGAAGATGACTATATCCACGCGAACACAGCCATTATTCCAATGCGACAGATAAATTCCACTGTACTGATGAGAACACAGTGATAATCGCAGAAGGTTAAAAAGATGCATGTGAAGCAAATCGTGCCTTAGTAGGTTGAGCGTACTTTTTCGCATCCAAAAAGGATAACACGTTCCTGCCGAAAGAGCGGTGCTCAAGAATAAACGGAACTAAACGTTTAATTACTTTTTCGTGTTTTCCGATTCAGCGCATGTGGCGATAGATGTTGATAGGGATATACGAATATCAAGAAAAAAAACAACTAATATGTGCAGTGCTATAGGTTTCCTAATGTAAGGAATACAAAAAAAGAGGAAAAAGCTTAAAAGCAATGAGCCGTAATAAATAATACGATTTAAAAGAAACTATTCAGTATAAAACCCCCTCCTCTAATTCAAAAAATACAATATTATATAAAAATATATAAAATATATACATAAAAATATCAAATATAGTAAACAGGAAAAATATAATAATTTTTCGATTCATATCAGGAATCAAATTTGGTAGTTTGTGCAAACTAGAAGAAATAAGAGAAAAGAAAAGAAATAAAAATAAATTCGAGTAAATTGTAAACTAGGCAGATCAGTATGCGCGGGCTTAACTCCGCTACTGAAAATTTTTGATCGAGCGAGCAAATTTGTTGTTTTATCAAATTACAATCATAACCAATACTCTCAAGTAAATACATATAGCTAAGTGTGATACATCAAATTAATTGTCTACTTGCAAGGACGTTTAGATTTAAGATCATATTTTCGAGAAACGTGTTGTTCTGAAGCTTCGACCACATCTTTCGCACCTTTTGCCTTATAGGCTTTTCTGACGAAATTGAAAGCTCGTTGCATGCAATCTATGGATTCTTCTTGGGTACCTCTTAATAGTGTGATGATCCGATCAGCTTTCAATGCCTTTGCCAATTCCAGAGTGAAATTCCTCACGCCCCATTGCTCCCGAATACCCGGCGCATGGGGATCATATTGCGTCAACTTGTATTTGCCATTAATTTTATCCACCAATGCGACAATAGCGTGAAACGAAGGAATAATTAAGCCAGTGAGTGGATCTATTGCTCTCTTCTTTGTGACTTCAATTTCTTGAGTGGAGAATACAATTACGCGTTTTGAAGAAGACTGAAAATGTAATCGGATCGCATTGACAGCTTGAGAGATTGTGGTCTTATATCCGAAACATGGACCATCTTTATCGACCTCCTTGCTTAAAATTCCAGTCCTTGCATCTACAATTAATTCTTTAGAACCAAATGACGAATAAAAACGCTGTTTCTCGAGTAATTGTTGATCTGGATCAGGAGTAAAAGTAAATTTCCGCATTTTGGGACAAAAGTTCGGAAAAACAAATCGTCTGTTCATTAGGCGCCAAAGTTAACGATGGCGCAAATTTTGAAATTGTGTTCATCATAATGTAGTTAATTATATTACGAAAACGACAGTTCCGATTGAGATGCAAATTGGAATGAATGTACATGGAGTTGATGCAATTAAATTGCGATATTAGTAAAACATGTCGTAAGTGTTGCCGCATGAGGGCGCTAGTGGTCATGATCACCACTTGAAAACGACAGTTCCGATTGAGATGCAAATCAGAATGAATGTACATGGAGTTGATGCAAATAAATTGCGCTATTAGTGAAACATGTCGTAAGTGTTGCCGCACAGCAACTACATGCTTGCGGATTGTTATGGTGATAGGCATGTGTGAGTGGGTTAATATGAGCCATAACTCAGGTAGAGCAGGTGGTCACCGTTAGGGGACGTGAAAGTGAGGTGACCACTGTGAAAATTTCCAAGAAAATCGTTATTTTTATTATTATCAAAGTGAGATTATAGATGTGTTGGTCGGAGTTCATTTCTCTGACAATTTTTGTAAACATTTCTCAGCTTCAACGCGCTGTTTCATCCGATCCGAATCATGTATAATCGGATATTCGCGAATAAGGAAAAGGCTCCACCAGGAGACCTTGCAGTGACCTTATCCTAGAAAACATAACATAAGAGAGTCCAGCAGCAAACTCCGTGTTTCCGATTCCGATTACTGCTTTGTCGATTGTCTGTCCTTGAGATGCATGTGCAGTTATAGCCCATGCTAGTTTGAGTGGTAGTTGCATCCTAGTACAACTTTCTCCCCCAAGCTGATATCCACTCGTGATAGGTGCTATTGGAACACATCCGTCAACGGTGGGGCCAGTGTACTTATCGAACTTGATCAAAACAGCAACAGGCATTGCGGTTTGAGCGTTGTCTGTTGGACGATACACAATATCTTTCACCTCACCTCTTGCACCATTCACCAGTTTCTTGTCGGTCCAAAGGTTTCGCGTAAGTATAACTAATGCGCCGACAGATAGCTTAAGAGTATGAGCTAATCCTTGAGCGTCATTAGTTGTGGCTTTCTCAGCATTTTTGCTGTTATGTTTCGCTTGAATTCTGGCTACTGGAAGATCTAACGAACGTAGTTTCTCTGTGTTGTATGTCATGACTTCTTGTTTTGTACTGTAGATGCGCAAGGCATCTTTGAAGGTGCTTTGTTCTGCAACACAAACACGACTCGTTGATCTCGACATGAACAGTTGCCAGTCTTCTTCAGTGTTCCTGCCAATGCTTAGTTTGTCTAATGCATCACGGAAATGAACATCAGTTGTCGATGTTCCCAACTGACGATGAGCTTCTTTAAGGATTACTGCTTTCGTGAAATGCTTCTTATAGGCAAGTTGTCCTTGATCAGAGAAGCTGCTCGAGTAACGACCGGGTTTCTTCTTTGCATACATTGGTTTATCCCCAACTGGCGGTAGTTGTTTGATGTCACCTAAGAGGTATACGATCATTCCGCCAAAAGGCTCGTCACAGCCCTTGGCCTGGCGACATCGCTGTTCGACCTGACCCATCAAGGTGGAACCGACCATGCTCCACTCATCTATTATTATGACTTTAACTGATTCGAAATCTCTCTGGAAAGCAGTCAAAGCTTCATTCGTAAGAGGATTGAATTTTCCAGATATCTTCAGTACAGAGTGAATTGTCTGTCCATTGATGTTCACACTCGCCGCCCCAGTAGGGGCAAGTAGCTTGTATGAAGATGAGCCGTAATTGAGGTCTGCAGTCAACTTTGCAACGATTGCTCTAATAAGTGTTGATTTGCCAGTTCCGGCTTTCCCTTGTATGATTATCCGATTGTGAATAGCTGACCCCTGCATTTGACTGTCTAAAATGAACAGGACATTCTGTTGTTCGTGTGTAAACTGAACGTCTGGGTACACTTGATGTTCAGCCACCATTTCTGTTTGTTGTCTGGACTGTATAAGAAAACTTGACAGTAACTCCGGCTGTTCAAAGTGTCCGTATGAGCTGCTCCAGTCATGCTCAATATCCATGGCTCGTAAACCAAGGTCCACGTCACTCGGTGGATCGGCTGGTCCGATCTGTGCCATAAGCATGAATGGGTCTTGACCATCGACGTATAATTCAAAATCTTCATCTTCGAATTCATCATCTTCATGAAGAGGTTCTAAATCAAGTTGTTGTGTAATCTGACGTGCTTCAAAAAGAGACTTCCAGGTCATATCACCAAGAAAATCAGCTTCTGAAATCCAAGGCAATGGATATGGGACGTGAACTAACACTTGGATTCTGTAGTACATGTCATTGTCTGCGTCATTTTCTTCTATTAACTTGAGTCTCGGAAATACTCGTACCACTGCTGCCTTGCGTCGCATGGTATATCGATCGCCCACAACTTTGCATTGCGAAGAGAAATCGAAGAGCGATAGATGACTGTAAGCAGCGTTGCGGTTCTTATATTTCTCGATGAGAGACTTTGTTCCTCCGATGACCTCGTCATCGTTCAGAGTTTGCAGTAGCACCTGCTCTTCAGAGTCTGAATTTGGAATAACCAACGCAACAAACTCTCGAGTTGATGGCCAAAATGGTAAGCCAAGATTCACGTGAGCGCACTCTTGAGCACAGTGATCACGTCCCGAGACTGTTTTCATGAGCAACTTTGTAATGGCTTTCTTGGCTGAATCATCGTCACTGACTTCGTTAGTTAAGGTATTACACATGAGTTCGG
Source organism: Merodon equestris (assembly GCA_958301585.1). Lineage (NCBI taxonomy): Eukaryota > Metazoa > Arthropoda > Insecta > Diptera > Syrphidae > Merodon > Merodon equestris. The sequence continues at coordinate 80,308,527 of OY284413.1, read as the reverse complement.
CCAGCGTTGTGGATCGTGGTTCACATTTGGATGCATATTTGGCGATATATCCACAAACGGCATTCGTTGATACTATGGGTGTGAAGTCTATGTTGGCCCGCCAAGTTTGTAGCACTGATCTGTTATGACGATTGACTCGAGGATGGTTTCGTCTCTATGTCAAAACCCAAGAGCCATCAATCTTCGTCAAAGTTGTTCGTTCTTGCAAATCTTTTGGGAACTTGTAGCGGCAGCGTTCAGATCCACCACCTTTTGGTTTCCGCATACAATGGACACCGCATGTACTATGAATCTCAACAGTACTACAAAGCTCGGCGTAGTCGTGATCAACGTCACTGATGTCGCTTGGCGAAAGTTTACACGGGTGGACAATAGGCGGCCTGACGTTGACATCCGGATGTTCTTCGGTGGAGAGTGCATCAAAGAACTCGATTACTCCTTGGAGTTCAGAAGCAGACATTGAATCGAGTTGAGTTATGTCAGGGGCATCTTTAATCCACGCCAAGCCATGAAGATGAATAGAACCTCGATGCTGATATTCAAAACGGAACCAATGATCAGTGATATTGAACTGTTCTTTCATTTGTTGCTTGACATAATGTTCGCCACGTACTGTGAAGAAGTAATCAACTACTTGAGGATTTTCCCGAATCAGTGAATATCGCTCTGAGTGCAAGTTAAGATACTATGATCGACAACGTCTGGTGCAAGCAACTTCCACAACTTTTTCCAATGTAGATCAGCAGATGATAGTGTTAAGAAAATAGTTGGCGGCCCTAGCTGATTAACCATGTCTAGCAGTTCAGCCGAACGTTTGAACCAGAAAGCTGATGAGTTCTCAGGTTGGCATTGAAAAAACCGATTTGTTTGATAAGCGTGGGCTGCTCTACCATTCGATCTTTGAGCTGCTTGACTGTCAAATCACCAAGACCAGCGCGACTCACTAAGACCTTCCCTTGAGTAGCAGCTCTCCACCGCTGGTTACTGTTCATTGCAAAGAAACGGAATCGTGGATGTTTTGCAAAACGGCCATCATCATACTTGAAGAGATGGGTAAAATAGTCAATTGGGTCAACTTTGATACGTCTACCACTCGTGTCACGTAGATCAGCTCGTCCAGTTGGGAATAGTGTTGGAAAGGCCATGACTACATAACCGTTTGTAGTGTATTCATTGATGGGTTCGTTACTCAGCATTGGTTGTTCGATTGGTTGATTTGCGTTGAGAGCAGCTCTGATCAATGTTTCCTGAGGTATGTTCACATGCGAAGCTACACCAGGTTCGTGTATGAAGTCATCTTGAGCTGTGTTTAAATCTAAATCAATCTGTGGAAGCAAATCACCAATATCGCCACCAACACCTTTCATGGCTCTTAAAACGTCTTCAGCAATTTCAACATCTGCGTAATACGGATTGTTTACTTTTAGCCACAGCAATGCAGTCCTGATCCTTGGAACTGATACTTTAAATCTGTCTTTATGTGTTCCTTTGGCAATCAACATTGTAGATGCAGTACTTGGATGGTGAGGAAGGCGTTTAGCAAACTCATTGGTATCTTGAACAAAATTGATGACACTTCCCGAGTAACTATACTGTCCACCGCCTTTGAGTTTGGTTATCGAGCAAATGGCCTTGACACGACCGATCAGTTGCTCTTCAGTGTCATTAAGGTCCTTGAGTGCATCGGGAACTTCACCAGGATCCATGTCATCAGCTGCAGAGAACTTTATCGGCTGTCTCGAACATCTGGAACAAAGATCATTCCGAGCCATGGTCATGTTCAGCCAGCGTTCGTTACATGTGCCGCAGTAGTTGTACTGTAAATTGTTGCCTAGTTCTTGGAGGCATGTGGGAATTGAATGCAGATGATGACTGGTGGATTGATCGGGCTCTTGAGTCGTTCGAAGTGCTGCTACCCTTGTTGCATTCGCAATTCTTTGCCGTCTTCCCGTGAGAGAAGCATGTCTCTGGCTAGAAGGACGTCCGGCTCTCCTGTTATTTTAAGTGTTAGTGTTAAAAGTTACTCAATCAAGTGACTTACCTCGTAATTGCGGGCATTTGATTTATCAAAAGTATTAAAATGTGTCCAAAATGTTAAGGAATGTCAAAATCAGATGAAAAAGGTATTCAGAAAATCTTGAACTAAATTGGCGGATCTTGGTTCACGCGCAGATTCGAATTTATCGATAATTTCAAATTTTGATTGCACGTGCCTGCAAAAGTCTATGGCACTTTTCTAAACTTTACTGTGATTGCTCTCGCTCCGCATGGCACTTTTCTAAACTTTACTTCGTTATTTCTCACTATTTTTCAATCAAACAATTTCATTTGATAATTTATGGCTCATCTACAGACCTAGATCTATCGAATGACATGCTGCACACATGTGTGGTTATAGCCGATATCTACATTTAGTGCGTACAAGATTAGTCCGAAATCGTTTTCGGACCACTATATTCCCCGTACATGCACGCGCTAGGCCAAAAAGTGGGTGATTGCTCTCGCTCCGCATGGCACTTTTCTAAACTTTACTTCGTTATTTCTCACTATTTTTCAATCAAACAATTTCATTTGATAATTTATGGCTCATCTACAGACCTAGATCTATCGAATGACATGCTGCACACATGTGTGGTTATAGCCGATATCTACATTTAGTGCGTACAAGATTAGTCCGAAATCGTTTTCGGACCACTATATTCCCCGTACATGCACGCGCTAGGCCAAAAAGTGGGTGATTGCTCTCGCTCCGCTACGCTCCGCTCGATCAATTAGTGAAATTTAAAAGTCATAAAATCTATTAATCATTTGTGTTAAAAAATTATAAATTAGAATCAATAAATAATTTAAAGTACAGATCCCAAGTGTAAAATTGTAATTGTGTATTATGTGAAACCCGAGTAGTGAAACCTATGGGGATATACATCTATATTGAGGGATGTCGGTGAGTGAGCAAGTAAGAAAAGAAAAAAGAAAAGTTAAATGGTAATATTTGACATTTGGCAACTTTTTCCAGGGTGAGAGATGGACGCAATAAATAAATCCATAACCGACCATAACCGACCTGTGCTCCTAGGAGCGAGGCGGGTGTAAAAGACCCGTCGACATGTCATACAACAACATTTTTGACAACGATTGGCGAGCCATTGAGCAGTGTCTTTCTCTGCACTATGCAGATGAAAGAGATATGAGGACGCTGGAACATCAGCTTAACCAATTGTATCAAAAGAACTCGAAATTAGGCGAGTTTTATACTGCTGTCAACCAACTCACATTGATGATAAGCAAAATTAAAACCGAATCATTCGGTGAGGAAACAGTGAGAGCACTCGTGGAAACATCTAGCAATATGGCCTTAGACATCTTTATTCGTGGCCTTAACGTGATCTAGCTAGAATCCTTATAATGCAAAGGTCCAGGACTCTACCCGGTTTTTATTCAGCTTGATTAGAGATTCAAAACCTGAACGATAGAAATCATATTATTCACAACTCAAGCGCATTGAATACAGTAACGGCACCCATCAATCAGATGCTTAGGAGGAAGTCGAGACCAGCACTACCGCAAAAGAGATTATTTTACAACTCTCCCTAACTACGTTATTTGCCTCCAATGGAGGGTATCTCTCCTCCGAGACCAACAGCATTGAAACCACATTAAGAGATGAAATTGGGGTCTACGCAGTCGCAGTAATGTTAATTATGTATATAAATCGTCCTCGTGGTATGAATCCATTTAAGAGGAATGCACACTCTGACAATTACCCAGAAAATAACAAAGAGTGTATCATATAACCAGTAGCTCAGGAAGTCCCTGACTCAAAATATGAGAAGTTGGCGGATAACGAAGTCTGTGATGAGGTACATTTTATTAAGGGCGCCCGTCCTGCATTCCATATTTAGAATATATTACGACGGACGGGCTCTCTCTCAGCTTCCTTGTTAAGACGGGACCCAACAAAAATTTCCTTTCCCTATCTACATACAGTTAAGAAAACATCATCTCGTCCCACTCATCTTGCTCACCCTTTCTATGTACATTCAGCCGGTTGTTACATTAAGATAGAAGATAAAGTCTTTGGTAGGTTTTTCCAGTCAGTCAGAAATAACACACCGCTAACTTCGATGGTTTTATTGGAGATGATTCGCTTAAGAAACGTGAGGCGGTTGGAATTTAATCCAAATATAACCATACCATTTAAGGAAAAGATCTCAGGGGAAGAAAATCTTCTTTTTAATGAAAGCCTTTCAGAGGAAACTAAGAGTAAGCTTCGCAGATTAATAAAAACGGACCTATTGATATCAGTGAAACCATAAAAACCGCAGTTGAGGCAGAAATTAAAACTAATACCAATGAACCAATTTATAGCAAATACTACCCATATCCTGCTAACACGAGGGAAGTAGTAGAGGTTGAAAAAACTCTTGGATGAAAGAATAATATGTCCCTCGAAAAGTCTTTATAACTGCCCGATTTGGGTTGTCCCGAAAAGACCCAAACTTTCCGGAGAGACATGTCCAGTACCGAATGGTTATTGACTATAAAAGGTTAAACGCCGTTACCATTTCGGATACATACACCATGCCAGACAGCAAGCTATTTCACAACAATAGATATAACTTCGGGGTTTCACCAGATTTCTATGAAACCCAATGACGGGCCAAAGACAGCTTTCTCTACGATTAACGGCAAGTATGAATTCCTGAGAATGTCCTTCGGGCTTAAAAACGCTCCCGTTATCTTAGAGAGGATGATAGACGACGTGTTTAAAGAATACATCGGAAAGGTTTTCTACGTCTACATCGATGACGTAATTGCTTTTGTCACGACGAGGATAATCATCTTAGGGAAAAAGAAATGGTGTTTGCAAAGCTCCAAGAAGCAAATCTGAAAGGAAAGTAAATCTCGAAAAAAATTATAAAGTCTAATATCTTGTCTATATCATTACCCGGGATGGCATAAAAGCTGATCCGAAGAAGGTGGCAGCCATTGAAAGGTTACTTCCTCACTGAAAATCTAAAGGAGTTGAAGAGTTTCCCAGGTCTCACATTCTATTATAGGAAATTCATAAGGAACTATGCCAGAGTAGCCAAACCCCTGACGAGCCACACTAGTGGGCAGTAAAGCGAGTCAATCCAGAAACGTGAAAATTACTTTAAATACTTTAAATAGTACTTCAACAACTTGAAGACCTTTTTGGTTTTTTTTTTTTTTTTTTGGAGGCTTCTTCTACTATCTGTTGTTGGAGCACTGTTGGTCTTGCATTAAAGACCCAGCCTGACCCAGTGATGTCAGATTTGCCCGTGGAAGCAAGTAGACCTACGGCGGGTTCAGGTCCTGAGAAACTCTCGTCTGAGCCCTTTCTGGCGACCTCATCGGGGGTCTCGTTTCCTGGGATCCCAGAGTGACCTGAGACCCATACAAGTCTAAGTGAATTAAGTCTTCCCACTTTGTTCAAAAAGGTATTGAGTTCATGCATTCATTTGGAGTTAGATAGAGGGTTGGACACAGCTTTGAGTGCAGCTTGGCTGTCACTGCAGACGCATATGCCCTTTCCCTTTCACCTGCGTTTCACAACAGAGTGCATGGCCATTAGGATTGCGTAAGCCTCCGATTGAAAGTCAGACGCATATTTTCCTAACGAGAAGTGCAGTCGAATGTTTTCGAGCTCAACGAAAACTCCAGCGCCGGATCCCTGACCTGTCCTGGAGCCATCTGTGAAAATGCGAAGACATTCCATTCCAGGTTCAGTGTCTGGCCAAAACCAGTCCTGACACCATGGAAATGTGACTGTGACACCATGGAAATTAGAGCGCAGTAGGCAGGTGTCATTGCGTCAGAAGGCATATCCATGAGATAGGGGTCGTAGGATATTTCTCCCGCAAGTACACTTTCACTCCAATGCGAGTTGTACCAAAGACCATTTCCCTTTAGGCTAGACATGGCTTTAAGTGCGCACCCTCTGATTATATGGGGTGGAACATTCATCATAGCATTTAGAGCAGCTCCCGGTGTGCTGGGGAAAGCCTCCGCCCAGCTGAGACAGACCACTCTTTGGAGTTTGGTGAGAGAAGCCACAACGTATTTGAGATTATCGCATAAGAGATTATCGGTCTTATCATTGCCGTGTAGATCCAAAGGACCTTTTTCGGCGATAAGCCACATGTTTTGCCAAAGGCACCTTTGCATTGCCAAAAAGCTGAGAGCGCTTTGGTGGTTTTGAACTCAACATGCTTTGACCAAAGAAGCTTGCTATCTCGGATGACTCCCAGGTACTTAGCTTCCTTGGACATCGGGATGGAAATGCCTTTTAGCATCAGCTGAGTAATGCCAGTATTTTTTATCCTTCTCGTGAAGAGAACGACATCCATTTTAACAGCATTAACCGACAGCCCATTACTCGTGCACCAGTCCTCGATCACATCTAGCACCACCTGCTCTTTGAGACAGACAATCGTTAAACACGAGCCGACAGAGAGAACAGCAACATCATCCGCATAGGCCTAGGCATAGATTCCAGAGGCATTGAGAGCATCGAGCAGAGAGCCGACCACCATGCACCATAACAGCGGAGACAAGACGCTACCTTGCGGGCAGCCCCTGTTTACTCCAGGCTTGACACATTGTTCGATGCCTGCATCAGCGATCAATGTCCTGTGCACGAGCACTGCTTTGATCCACAAAACCAGTGCTTCATCTACGACATGCCATCTAGCAGCGTTACACATGCTGTCGAAAGTAGCGTTATGAAAAGCTCTCTCAATGTCGACGAAAATGCCTAGTACGTACTCTTTTCTTTCGAGAGCGCATTCAATTCTCCCCAGTAGGTTTTGAAGCGCAATCTCGCAGGATTTTCCGCGCTGATAAGCATGTTGCATGTCCGAGAGAGGATGCATTCGAAGGGCAACTTTGCGTTCGTTCAACTCTACTAATCTCTCCATGCTTTTCAGCAAGAAGGATGTTAGACTGATTAGTCTAAAACTCTTGGCGAGTGAGTAATCTTCTTTCCCTATTGTGGGAATAAAGAAAACTTTCACCGCGCGCCAAGGAATAGGTATGTAGGCAAGTGCCAGGCTAGTAGTGAAAATTCTTTTTACAGTAGGAAGCAGCTGCCAAATAGACAGAAGAGACCTTGGTAATGTCATAGGAAATCTTGTCCTTTCCCGACTTCGAAAAGCAGTTCAATTTGTGAAGGAAAATTTACCTAAAACACAAATGAAATGAATAAAATTGAGGCCGAGCCTCTCTGGGTAAGAACCCGAGTCGAGGCCTTAGTTATTGTCGGCTTGTGCTCTTGAGTGCGGCTATATCGTGTGGCCAGGCCCTTCCGGGTTGAAACCCAAATCGGGGTGCTGACCCTATGGTACTTGCCTCGGGAGTAGATCCTAATAGGGGTTGGTCGGTCTCGTATGGGTTAAAACTCGAGTCGGAGAATCGATTTCGTCCTATTAGTCCCTACTCACCATTTTACTCGCTGAGCGATAGTCCCAACTAATATCGACCACACGTTCGTCCCTCCCTTTTAGGTGATGTAGTCGAAATTATTATAATAATAAATTGTTTTATTTTTTTTTTTGTTAAATTTTCCGCGTTGATGAGCATGTTGCATTTCGGAGAGAGGATGCATTGGAAGGGCAACTTTGCGTTCGTGGAACTCTACTAACCTCTCCATGCTTCTCAGCAAGAAGGATATTAGACTGATTAGTCTAAAACTCTTGGCGAGTGAGCAATCTTCTTTCCCTATTGTGGGAATAAAGACCACTTTCACCGCGCGCCAAGGAATAGGTATGTAGGCAAGTGCCAGGCTAGTAGTGAAAATTCTTTTCACAGTAGGAAGCAGCTGCCTAATAGACAGAAGAGACCTTGCAAATGTTATGGGAAATCTTGTCCTTTCCCGACTTCGAAAAGCCGTTCAATTTGTAAAGGAAAATTTACTTAAAACACAAATGAAATGAATAAAATTGAGGCCGAGCCTCTCTGGGTAAGAACCCCAATCGAGGCCTTAGTTGTTAACGGCTTGTGCTCTTGAGTGCGGCTATATCGTCTGGCCAGGTCCTTCCGGGTTAAAACCCAAATCGGGGAGCTGACCCTACGGTACTTGCCTCGGGAGTAGATCCTAATAGGGGTTGGTCGGTCTCGTATGGGTTAAAACCCGAGTCGGAGAATCGATTTCATCCTATTAGTCCCTACTCACCGTTTTACTCGCTGAGCGATCGCCCCAACTAATATCGACCACACGTTCGTCCCTCCCTTTTAGGTGGCGTAGTCGAAATTATTATAATAATAAATTGTTTGATTTTTTTTGTTAAAAAAAAAAGTACTACTTCGCGATTTGGCGCAATGTGATGCCACCTTAGCATCAACACTGCGTCGTCGTCTTGACAAAAACTTCTTACCTCGTTATTGTCGTAGTTCCACCTTGCTGAAGCTTCGGCCGGACTTTTGAATCCTTCTCTGTGCTATTATCTTCGTTGCCGTTGTTGTTGTTACGACTGCTCACTGCTTTTTATTACTCTCGCTGCTTGTCACTGCTTCTTACTCGTTGCCCTTCTGACAACTGCCTCGGCCTTTTATAGAGTCAGGTCGAACGGCGATGTGAATGGTGCCTTTCCAATCGTCGCTCACATTTCCCCTATTTACCGGATCTGTCAACGCTGACGGCAGCCGTAGCCGTTGTCTTTGGTGTCTTTGATCTGACTAGTCTTAGGCAAATTGAAAATATGGATGTTTTATGATTTTTTTTCTGTGCCTTTTGTTTGATTGTTTTGTGGTTATTTAATTTGTGACCTTGTGCTTGGTTGTTTTATATTTATGTGTTTTATTTGTTTCTGTGTTTTGTTGAGCATGTTCATTTTATCTCTTTGTTTACTTTTGTTTATGTTTGGTTGGACTCGAATAAGGTAAGTAAAACATATATGTACGTTTGTAAAGAAAAATTTTATTCATTTCATTTGTGTTTTAGGTAAATTTTCCTTTACATCCCCTCCTTATTTCGGGTGGGCTGAGTGATGAGGGTAAGCCGACTCGGTTTGAGAACCAGACGATATACTGCCTGCCTGAATTTCATCAACCTTCTACTCGGATTGTTGATGAGGTAGAGGTATCGTTGCCGGATGGCGTGGGTAGCCCTCCAGTTCTTCCAAGGTCTCAAACTTCATCCGGATTGGTGGAGGCCCGTCTCCTTCTCCCGGTTCTTCGACGCGTATTGGTAGCGAGGGTGCCGTCCATGATTCGACTCGTAGCGCTGGAAATCGCTTTGTTGCACCTGCCTGTTTTCGGCTCAGGGATTGCAAGAGTTCCGCTACCCGTCGGCGTTTTCCTATCGTTGCGTGGGGATCGGTCCATCGGGTGCCGGGTCTAATAGAACCTTCCAAACTCCGCAGGGGTTCCGTCACCATACACTCCGCGTAGTGTAGGAGATGGAAGCCGCAGTCATAATTGTTCCTCTGCCGCGGCACCTCCAGCGTTCGTAATGGTGATATTTTAAATAATTTATGAATAGTTCTCCTGACCTTGACTCTAAATACGTATAATTACCTAGTTGACTCTCTTAATTCTGTCGAATTGTTTGTTTACACCAAAATATACGTAGCGCTAGGAAGAAATTGACAGCCCTGGTAGCACATTTAGAATCGTTAAAGAATTTACTTGTTATCATTGTTTTAAGCGAAATTTGGCTTTACGAAAATGAGTTACATTTGTATGGCATTGTCGGATATACTGTGTTCGGTAAATATAACAAAACATATTCAGCTGGTGATGTAGCAGTTTATGTAAAAAATGGTTTTGCATTTCAATTAAATTTTACTAGTGCCGATGTCTTAAAGTTGTCTTTTAATTTCTTGAAAGAAAATTATGGAATGTTATGTGTTTATAGATTACACGGAGTCTCTAAAGGTATCTTCATTGATGAATTAAACAACGTATTAAGTTCTTGTAAAGAGAAAAACTTGATAGTAATTTGCGATGTCAATATTGATATTTTAAATGAATCGGATAGAAATACTGAATGTTATCTGTTCCTAATGGCGTCTTACGGCTTGAAGAGTTTAATTAATGAACCTACTCGTGTAACAGACTCCACTAAAACCTGCATAGATCATATGTTTTTGCGTACCCAAAAAAATAACCAAAATATGTTCTATGGTGCTATGTTTGACTACAAATTAACCGATCATTGTATGTTTGCTCTAAATGTTTGTCACAGTACTAATGATATTGGTTGTAACATGTCACATATAAAAAGAGGTGTTACATTAACTAAAATGATTTAAAGGAATGCTTAATACATGAATTCTGGGAACCAGTATATATCGAACCCAATCCATCGATTGCCTTTGATACCTTCCTAAAAATTAACAAAAACCATATGATGTCCTGTACATCCGGTTCCGTTTTTAACTCCAACAAAAATACTTTCCTAAAGCCTTGGATGACACATAAGCTTTTGCGGCAGATAAAAAAACAAATTAGCGAAAAAAGTCAATAAACATCCCCATAACGAACAACTTAAAAAATACTACGTTACCTTATGCAAGAGGGTCCGCAAAAATATCGAAGAAACGCATAACAACTATTACACTGATTCTTTTGAATGAGTCAGAGGGAATGTGAAAGAAGAATGGAAGGTTGTTGATAAGATTTTAGGTAAATGTAGACAACCAATAAGTATTAGTAATTTGGATATAGATGGAATTAGTTACTCCAATCCAGACATAATGTCCAATAAGATAAATGAATACTTTACTGCGATTTCTGAAAAACTGAAACCGTCCATAGAGATTTCAGCTGACTGCAATTGGTGTGGTGTATCCCTGACTAACACGTAACCAAACAGTTTTGTCTTCTAACCCCTTACTGCCAGGGAAATCCTAAAGGTTATATTGTCATTAAATAACAAAAGTTCGTGTACCAGTGATGCTATGTCGAGGATGTTGTTGAAGAAAATTTGTTTTTATGTAGTGGATATTCTATGTTACTTGTTCAATCGAAGTGTCCGAAACGGTTGCTTCTCTGAGCATCTTAAATGCGCTGAAGTTATACCTATCTTTAAGAAAGGTAATAAAAGTAAGTTGTCAAATTATAGACCTATTTCCCCTTCTACCAACGTTCTCAAAAATGTTCGAAAAACTTATTAAATCACGAATGATATCTTTTTTGGAACGAAATAAATTTTTCAGTAGTAGTCAGTTTGAATTTAGAAAATCTTTGTCTACCGAGGATGCAATCTTGAGAGTCTGCAGCCAACTATATGAAAGTAAGTAAATCCACAATGGCTCTCTTTATTGATATGACGAAAGCATATGACATGGTTAACCATAACATACTGCTAAGAAAACTATACAATGCTGGTTTTAGAGGAGTAATTCATAATTGGTTCACTTTTTATCTAAAAGACAGAAAAAAAATGGTCAATATAATCGGGAGCTTTAGTGATCCCCGCTTAATAAAAAATGGCGTGCCACATGGTTCAGTTATTGGCCCGTTACTATTCTTAATCCACATAAACTCCCTTTTTGAACTAAACTTGAATGGGATGTCAACGGCCTTCGCAGACGACATAGTTTACACTTAACAAGTAAATACTGAATTCGATTGTGTGGCAAAAATATCGGATGATTTACAAAATCCAAGATTGTGGTTTACGCTACACAAATTAATCATTAGCGAAGAAACAAAACGAATAATGTCCTAAAAGAGTATAATTTGTTGTTCCATGCTCACAATTGAAAAAAAATCTGTACATAGTTGTCGTAAATGTAATTATAATGATAGTTCCCCTTGCTCTAATAATTGTTTTCACATTGAAACAGTACATAACTTCAAATATCTTGAAGTAGTAATCGACCAAAATTTAAACTGGAAAAACCATATACAAACCATAAAATCGCATTTGCTATTAGTTACACGTAAAATGTATCTCAAACAATATTGTTCTACTAAAGTTTTAAAAACAATCTACCATGGTGTTGCTCATTCAAAATTGCAGTATGGTATTTCAAGTTGGGGTGGTTCTTATAACATTTCTTTCTAACAGCCCAGAAACACCTAATGAGAATTATCTGTAAAAAACATCGTCTTACTCCGAGTTGGTCTTTATTTCAAGAACTGAGTATCTTACCGATGAGACACGTTTATGTTTTCAAAGTATTAAAAGAATTTTTTATAAAAAGTGGTAACATTCCTAGTAGAAGTAATCTGTTTTATAGTCTTCGAACAAATACAATGCATCTTGTCAATATCCCAAACGTTTGCAAATCCCATTTTACTAAATTCTACACTGTTACAACTCCTTTAATGTTCAATAAATTTTTTAAAAAAAGTTAAAGACTGGTTATTTACCATAGTCTATAACGTTCTTGAATCGCTACGCAAAATTGATTGACTATCCTAATACCAGCGCAAGTTAATATCACAATAATTATTGAATTAGTATATCTTATAGACAGTCAAGGCCTGTTCCAATGAGTGTCAAGTGTCTGTTGTGGGGTACACACGCACCGAGAGCTAAATAAAAAAATATATATATTTTAAAACAATAAACAAGTAGTATTAAATATGTCGTGCGACTGTAGTAAAATTCATCATGCGAAATGTGTGCTGATAAAACTCCGAATTTTTTAAAAATAATAAAAAAGAGACCAATCATCCGTGCAGGGACGGGTTAAGAATATCCCTGCAGCGATACCTCTCGCTTGTCGTAAAAGGCGACTAAAACAAAGGTAAACAAAAATCACATCTAGGCAATTTAGAAAACACCAAGGTGAGCTTAGGGACACATATACCACCATTAAACTGCCCCACAAGTGTACATGCAAATCAGTGGGTTGACACGACTGGAGATCACCGGTGTTGTAAGAGTAAGATCAAACAAAAAAATCTGGAGCATGCCCGGGAAAAAAAAACAAGGCAGGCCGAAAAACAATTGGTGCAAACAAATGCAAAAACACCAGCATTTGATTGGCCTCAGCGATGAAGTAATCCCAAACCGGGAAGCCTGCCGCTACTTTCTGAGGTCAAGCCGGCGGACCCCACAAGCGGACCAGTAGGAATGCAGTTAAGTGGGAAAGTTATGGTTCTACACTTCTGACCATAACAACGCCGGAAAAAGGAAAAGAAGAAGAATAAAAAAGAGACCAATGTTTCATACATTAATTTGCCTACAAGTCCAGCCGCGTTAAAACCAAAAAAAAAGGTTTTTCTTAAAAAAGAGTGGTTCGGGTTTTTTTTTAAATTTCTCAAAAACTACAAGACATTTTTGCATCCGGTTTTCTGTTTCCAACTAAAAACTAATAAGAAAATTGAATTTTTGAAAAAAAATTGGTACTTAATTACATACAATTTTGAAAAAAAAATTAGTACATAATTACATACACTGAAATTCCGAAATTTTTTTTTTAATTTTTTTTTCAAAATAAAGAGGTTTCTCGCTTTACAAAAAAGTATATCACGGCATGTGGATGTAACTGTTGATTTTTAATAATTTTTTTTTTCCCAAATTAAGTAATTTTTTTAGAAAATTGCCCCTCCCGGCTCAAGGGGGGGGAATAGACAACCCCCTCCCATACGATTTTTTTCTTGTCTTGACCAGACCTACACGCTCCAGCTTTTTGGCACACTGCTCGTGGGACACCCTCTATATTGCCGGTTGATTTGGAATTCTTAAAGAAGAGCAACTAATCTTGGAGATGTGGGAATTGCATTACTACAAAACGTCGCGATTCGCTATCCGGTGAAGCTTTTGCCAGTGTCAGCATGAACATAAACAAACAACTACAGAAACGAACAAATTCATCTCCAAAAGAATCCAATTCATCTTTCGAAGAATCGGATCTCACACTGATGATGATTTACAAGGAACTACAAGACATAAAAGAAACTCAAACAAACAACTGATGGAGTTTCAAAACAAAAATAAAGAGTGTGAGCAAAAAATCCAACAGCTGGAACATAAGGTCAATTACCTCGAGAACCAGCTGATTGCAAATGACATTGATGTATATAATGTTAGCCAAATCACCAATGTCTCTACCACCGATTTGGCGCTAAAAATTCTTCGAGATGGAATCAATGTGGGAGTGACAGAGAACGATATAGATCATTGCTTATTAAAAAAAAATTAAAAAACGGCATCAAAACTCAGAGAGCAATGACTCATGTAAGGTTGTCAGGTCGACGTTGGAAGGAGAAGATAATGAGAGCAAATCGTCAAAAGAAAGTACCGTTAACAACGTCTCTATTCAAACTAGAGGTGAACTCTCAGAAGATGTACATCAATGAGTGTTTATCTCACCATACTCGTCAGCTGTTCAAAACCGCAAAGTCAATGAAGATCACAAAAAAACATAAATATGTATGGATCAAGAATGGGATTGTGGGAATGCGCAGGAGAGAGGGTGATGTAATCGTACGTATAAACTATGTTGCCGATTTCAATAAATTATGAATTCTGAATTCTTCAGATGTAGTACCATCATATTCATATGAAAATGTTTGTATTCATCAGAACATTCGTAGTATGCGTAGTAATTTTTCAACATTATTAGTTTATATTAATACTCTTGAAAATTAGCCCGTAGTAATAGTCCTAAGTGAAGTATGGGTTTATGAGAATGAATTGAGCTTATATAGTATTCCTAGATACGCCCCGCCCTTTGGTAAATGTAATGAATCTTACCGAGCTGATGGTGTAATCATATACATATGTAAAAATGGGTTGTACGTACAATTTCACTAATATAAATGTTTTGGAGGTAAATAAAACTGAGTTTTTGAAGGATCTAGACAAGATTTTAAAAAAGGTTAAGGCAAGAAAATTTATTGTCCTAGGTGACATCAATATCAATATTCTCGATCGCTCCGATAAAGACACTGAGGACTATATGTTTTTGATGGCTTCGAACGGTTTAAAAAGTATTGTTAATGACCCGACTAGAGTAAGTAACTCATCTGTCAGTTGTATTGACCATATTTTTATAAGAGTGTGCAAACATTTTAATAAAATTATTAAAGGAGCAGTTCATGACTACGGAGTTACTGACCATCATATGACTTCTTTCAGCACTAGTTCGTTCTAATTACGTTCCAAAATCTCAAAACTACATCTCCTAAAACGACACAAAAAATAGACTATTATTTGCTTAAAGAATACCTCTCATACGAGTTTTGGGAATCGGTTTATAACGAAAATGATCCTTCCAGTGCATTTGAGATATTCCTATCGACTCTGCACAAGTATATAAAGCACTAGAGAAGACTCCACCATAACTAATCGTAATAGATTCTTAAAACCTTGGATAACAAAAGATCTTCTAAATCTCATAAGAAAGAAAAATAGATATGCAACCAAACATGCTAATAATGAAAGGCTGAATAAATATTATAATAAACTTTGTAAAATTGTCACTATTAAAGCACTTGATAAATACTACTTAAACATATTTGAAAGGAAATAGCAGACATGAATGGAGAGTTATAGATAGTATTTTGGGTAAATATTAACAACCTGAAGAAATAAATGTTTTGGAAGATAATGGGACCCTAATGACAGGTTCAGAAGCAGTCTCCAATACACTTAATGAACATTTTATTGGAATCTCTGAGCTACGAAAACCTTCTATAGAACCATGCCATTCCTGTAATTGTTTTTTAAATAGTAATATTATTGCTGACAGAGTTCAAAAAAAATTGTTTTGTGAGTCCATTGATTCAGTCGAAATCTATAAAGTCATTATGATCTTAAAGAACAAAAAATCCTGCACAAGTGAGGGTGTAACAAGTATTCTGATAAAAAACATTGCTTGGCAAATACAATAGTAGATGTGTTAAGCTATTTATTTAATCTAAGTATCAATAGCGGATGTTTTCCAAGTCCACTCAAATGTGGACTCCACTTTTTAAGAAAGGTATTTATTACCTACATTTTCTTAAGTATTTGAGAAAATTATCAAAAAGAGAATGCTTCTATTCTTCGAGAAAAATAAGTTCTTTTCAAATAATCAATTTGGTTTTAGAACTGGATTATCAACAGAAGATGCTATTCTTAGGCTAAGGCCACACGCTGAGCGGCAAAATTCTGAGCGGCAAACTTAAGCGGCAAGTGGCCATTTCTTGAGCGGCAATTCTTAATGATTAGTTGTGAAAATGTCGTTATCGAGTGTTGTTCGCAGCAGTGTTTCACAAGAAAGTCGTTTTAACATTTACAGCGTTATCTTAAGCTTAAAAAAAGAAGATTTGGAGTTCATCCAATAAACCGAAAAAGATCATGTTATGGCGAATTTCAGCATTTGTATAATAATCTTCGACAACACGAAGACCGATTCAGGCAATACCTACGTATGTCAATACAATCATTTGATTTGCTGTTAATATTTCTTAAATTTGCCATTATTCCTTCTTGCCGCTCAACACTACCCTAAAATAATAGAACAGAATTGAAAGCTGAGCGACGCCGCTCTGCCGCTTGCCGCTCAGAGACTGTGTGGCCACAGCCAAACAATTTCATATGTTTGAATTTTTTTTTGCCGCTCAGCGCGTGGCCTTAGCCTTAGGGTGTGCAGTCAGCTTTATGAAGGGTTAAACAAATTTATCTCTACTATGGCTTTATTTATAGACATGACAAAGGCTTTTGATATGGTTGACCATCAGTTCTTATTAGATAAATTATACAATGCTGTATTTAGGGGAAAAATACATAACTGGTTCAAAAAATATCTTAAAGACAGAGTTCAAAAAGTGAAGGTTAATTGTGTTTTTAGTAAGCCACCAGTCTTAAAAAATGGAGTCCCTCAGGGTTCTGTACTAGGGCCACTTTTATTTTTAATATACATATATTGAGTAAATTTTCAGAAAGCAATTCAATGGAATAGCTACTGCATTCGCTGATACGTTCCAAAACCAAATTGATTGCATTACGAAAATTGGAGAAGACCTAGAAAAATTTAGAGTGTGGTTTGCTCACCACAAGTTACTGATTAACGAAAAAACTAAATTACTGACCTTGAAATTATCCGGCAATACTATACCAGAATACAACCTTCGCTTTCACTCGCATGATTGTACTAGATTTAGACTACTGCTTCATACATGCGGCATACAAAACTTTTGTGAACAGAATACGTGCTCAGAAAAGTGTTTTATAATTGAATCAGTCAAGAATTTTAAGTATCTAGAAGTTTTGATAGATCAAAATCTGAACTGGAAGGACCATTTACAAAAAATAAAATCACACATGTACCTGGTGGCTCGTAAACTGTATCTTATAAAACCATACTGCTCAAATAAAGTTTTATTAAAATTTTACTACGGACTGGCACACTCTAAATTGCAGTATGGCATTGTACTTTGGGGAGGATCATATTTCAATACGATTATACCAGTCTTGGTTGCTCAAAAATATCTAGTTCGCATTCTGAGTCGTGCTCATAGTTGGCCCTTGTTTAAAAAATTGAATATTTTACTAATAAGACTAATAAGTTCTTAGAGAATTTTTTAAGCAAAGCGGAAACATTCCTAGCAGGACAAATTTAATTTATAATTTAAGGACAAATAACACGGGTTTAGTTAACGTACCAATTGCACGTACAACACATTTATCTAAATTCTTTACTTTTACTGCTACATGCTATTTCAATAGACTTCCACATTACATACGTTTAACAAATAACTATAACAACTACGTTAACAAAATAAGAACTTGGATTTTTGCTATTGACAATGCTAATATTGAATTATTACTGCGAATTCTACCTTAAAGCTGGTGTAAAAATGACTTTTTATGGAACTTCCTTCTACTTTTTTTCTCATAACTGTTTATTTAATTGTTTAATAAAATTTAATTCTTCATTTTAATTGTGTTTATATATATTCTTTAGTTTGATATTCTTGTTATTATCTGTATCTGTTTATTTTTATGTGACCCCACATTAGATATGTAAATGAATTTATATTTATAAACTACAATGAAGTGTCGTCTAACACTAATTTTTAACTTTGTTATATAATTAAATGACGACTACTATTTTATTCTTTTTATTATATTGTATTATATTATTGCTTCTTTGTATTATTGTGACTATTATGAAAAGAATAAACAAAAATAATAATAATAATGAATTATGTTTATATTAAATTGAATTTTGTAAATGAATTGCATTTTGAATCTCTTTTTTTCTTTAACTTCTTTGAAATCTTAAGCTGAAATCTATGTACCTTCTTGTTATAACCAATGTTAACCCCCACATCAGAGTTGCGTTATCTTAGTAATTAATTTATTGTATCATTCCATACTTAGCATTGAGTTAAGGATTGACAAAATGGGATGGTGGCGGAGGTGAAGGTCTTTACGTGACGATGAACCCGTTGGTACTCCAATGCCAAGTACTGCCGCAGGGCTCTGGCGACGTCTTCTCGTGGTCGTACCCCCAGTGACTCTACTTGAATGATGGTCGGCTGCTTCAATTCCCGGATCTCCTCGGGTCCGCACCCTGGCTGCTCGGGTCCCTCCAGTCCCGGAAACAGATGATGAAGAGATACCGATGATTTCAGAGGCTGTCGGGTATCGCGATGAATTCTTTGTGTTTGGCCCACCGCACGGATCTCTCGCGCTGAGAAGTTGTGGAGGGAAGGAGGACCCGAACACATGCCACTTGTTCCGTTGTTCGGAGTTCGATAACTCTCGTAGGACCCACTGTAAGTAGAGGTCTATGATTGCGTTGTTCAGGAACCTTCCTTCTTTTAGTCGGCGGTGGTCCCCTTCACGGTCCCCTGCTGTATACGTCACTAGTGGCCGCTCTCCGGGCTGGTCGACGTCTTCCTCGTCGGATGAGAGGGTGATCGGCTCCTGTTCTTCCAATCGGCTCGGCATTATATTCCTGTGGATGGAAGAGGGGGTGAGTGGATCTTGCGTGCGTTTGGGAGGTGGACGAACACACAGTGAGACTTTTGGTTGGAAAAAGGTTTCGTAATCTCAGTCGCGCTTCCCCGTCCGTCGATTATTTCTACGGGGTGTTGGGGGTTGTTTTGTCTTATCGACGTTGTTTGGTTGGGTTGTTTGGGTAACCTGATCGATCTCCACGGTGGTGCTTGTAGTGGGGTTGATACAGATTTTTGACCCTGCATCGGCGAAGGTGGGGTTCCCGTTGTCTGTCGAGGATGGTTGTGTACGTTCCGGGACTGGTTGTTCCGCTGTTTGTGCGTGGAACTCTTTGACCTGTCCTATGTACACCGCGCGGATTTTCCCTTTGGTCGCATCTTTGATTTGTAGGATCACGGGTGATACGAATCCGACGACTTGGTAGGGGCCAATATAGCGTGGTGCAAGCTTGGCGTTGAAGTCGTCGGCGACGGCTTTCGATTGTAGGTGCAGCTTGATCAGCACCCACCGTCCTATCTGTGGCTTCCAGGCTCGCTTCCGCAAGTTGTAGTGCCTGGCTTGGTACTTGGGTGCTCTCTCCTGGTTTCGCTTGACGATCAGGAAGATTTCCTTCAATCGCCTTGCGCGTTCCTCAGTGGTCTGTGGGTTGTTCCCAGTTCCTAGTGCGTGATCTTCGAAGAGAGCTTTGTGTAGACGGAACTCTCTGCCTTGAGTTAGGAACATTGAGGTATAGCCTGTGGTATCTGACGTCATCCCACCTTCGTTGGTTGTCCTTGGTAAATTGGGAAATGATCCTTTTCACGTTTCTGTTGGCCTTTTCCGTCGGGTTTTCTTGGGGTGTGTATGGCGCGGTGAACTGTTGTCTTACCCCTAGTTCATTTATGTATTTCCGAAATTCCTTGATGTTGAACTGTGGTCCATTATCGGTGACGATGACTTTCGGTACCCCGTATCGACTGATGATGCTTTCTCGGAGAACTCGTTTGAGGGTTTCCCCTGTTGCTCTCCGAAGAGGTACAATTTCGGTCCTCGCAACATGTGGAGACATAAAGTATGCGAACGTAACTCGCACGGTGGTGCACCCTTGTGGTCGACGTGGTGTATGCTGAATCTCTGAGCTCTCCTCCTCACTTTTCTCCGGGGAAAATACAGTAAAGAAAGGTGTCATACAATGGACCAGTATTTGCGTCTGAGTGCTCCAACAGATAGCAGAAGCCTCCAACAAACAAAAAAACCCTCTGAAGGATAGTTAAATTCTTGTTTTTTTATTAATACCAGAATTTTGAAAAATACCCTTAACTAATAAAAAAGGATTGACCAAACGTTCTGTTTGACCATTTGACTTCGACTTAACACCTTGAATGCAGTGCAATTTACAAAAGCGTTTATGTTAATAAAAATTGTAGGAGTTGCATTATTTGTGACACAAATAACTAGAAAACCAAAGGTCGCAAGATTTTGTTCATAATTTTTCCACAAGCGAGCCTGCAATTATGTTGCGCATTATGTGTGCATCGATATATTTATTGAAATTATTATCCATGACCCTGACGCAAAATATCCGGATTAAATGCTTTCTAACTCTAATCTGTACATATAACCCAAAACGTACCCAATACGCTTTAAGCTTGGTTTTGCATTTTTCTTTGCTTTAAGAACAACATTTCAATTTCATATATTTTTAACGAAAATTTGGAGGTTTTGTTCACACCGAACGCCCGTTTCCGCTCGTTATAATCGCCATATTTTCCAAGATATTTGATGGTATTACTTATCTTAATACAATCAGTTGATCACAGAACAGTGTGGGAGAAGGTAGTGTTAGCTTGTAAAGTGTAAAAGTATAATAACAACAAAAAATAAGTGCTCGTTTATGCGACGTATTCGCAGAACCCGAGTTAGAGCAGTCGTAAAGTACCTGACCCGGAATCAGAAAGTCGCCGGTTCGAATCCCTAGTCGGAAGGGCCTTTTTCCTTTTTTGTCCTTTTTTCCGTGTTCTTTCTGCTGCTTCTAAAATAAACTAGAATTAACAGAAAGAGATATCGGGAGACGGCGAGGGAAGACCCATACGTATGACGGAGTCACCTGGTTTGGCAACAACGGCCGCCGTCATGAAGAGGCGCAGAAGGGTCAGCCCGAGGCCTAATTTAATAAAGCTCACTCACTACTTTTACCAAAAAGTTGCAGGTCACCATCGAGTAGCGATAGTGGCGAAGGCCGCTACACAGGGGACAACAACCCCTTCGCCGCCCTTTCAAGGTCAGCTACGGAGGCGTACGTGTCTTACGTGCTAATTTAAAGTACGTAGTCGATAAATTGAATGAGATGAGGTAGAGCGAGAAAGAGGAGGCAATAGCCGCCCAGTTTCAACAGCATGAATAACGACAACAACAGTAGCAGTCGCAGACGAAGCAGCCGAAAAAAATGGCCCATCAGCAGCCACAACAACAGCTGCATCAAACTTAGCCACAGCGAATGAAGCAGCAGCAACCACAACAGCCGCAGCAGAAATATCAGAAACAACAACAGTTGCAGCAGCAGAAGCAGCAGCAGCAGCAACAGCGGGAACAACAGAGGCCGCAACAAGGTCCTAAGAAGGAGAAGGTGCCACCCATATTTACCTCAACGGCCTTACGCGAGACCATCGATCTCTGAAAGTATGCTGAGTTGCCGAAGTAAGAACACACCCTTCTTCCTAATGCATCACTTCATTAGCGTCCCAGGTAAGGATTTGAGACAAATTATGAAAGAGTGGAAAGGTTTTGCAATGTATCAGCGTCCCTCAGGTCGCTTCCAAACAGAAACCGTCACACCCCGGTTAACCTACGCCATAACTGCGGCAGGTTTGGAAAAGACGGTACAAAAACTCATGACTGTTCCTAAAGGCCGAGTCCCTTAGCAGACCTAGCGCAAGTAGGGTCGTAATGGCTACGCCGTAGAAATGCCCTTGAAGATCCTGTCGGTGAATGTCTATTCACTGATTTGGTACGCGAAACAAAGCTAAACCAGAAGTACAAAATTTGGAAAATTTCTTACAAAATAATTTTCTTTTCTAATGAGGGGGCTAGTGCTATCATGTAGCAAGGCGCACTGCGACCAATGTAGATCTATTATGCCTGCTAGCCGATTAAACGCGCAGTTCCTCTACTTTCTTAATAAAGTCGAGGAAATCTCCCGTAGGAGCTGAGCTGATTTACTTACGAGTCATAATTCCTCTGAAGGGGATACGCTTGCCGCCCAAAGTGATAGAAGGCAGCACATTCACATAGTATGTGCTCTGCAGTTTCGTCCTGAAGACAGAGTCAACACTCGGTTTCAGACGAGAGGTTAATTTTGTTAAGATGATATCTCAGGCTACAGCGTCCCGAAAGGTAGCTGATCAGTCTTTTGATATCGATTTTTTATACATAAGGATATCAATAGAGCGTTCATTCAGGGGCTGTATAAATCTTTTCGGTTGTCGATATCCTTAAACGCTATCCCAAAAGTGCAGGCGCTGCGATTTTTCCTACTTGTCTAAGGGAAAATTAATCTTAGACTTGGGATTCCGCAAAAAGTTCGGCCAGAAAGGTACCTTTCGCTGGAACTTTTCCCAGCGAGTTCTTCGGCAGTTTCGTTGCCCTTTATGAAGTTGTGGCCTGGCACCCACCAGATTTTAATCTTGTTCCTTTTGGCTGAATCCTGCAGGGCATCGTAGCATTGCTTAACGGATTTTGAGTTTGTGCTATACAAGCCCAACGATTGAGTATATTAATGTTTATACTATACTCCTATGCCAGTGTCTAAATTTAGTTCGACGCACGATAGGATGGCGTATGGTTCGGCCTGGAAGATGCTAGGAGTCTTTCCCAGAACCTTTAATATTTTCTGATTTGGTTCAAAGATCCCAATGCCTACACCGGAATCCATTTTGGAGCCATCTGTGTACCTCCTGAGCCCTTGGAAATTTAGCAAGGCCGCTTTCCCAAGATGTGCGGTTCTGATCTGATCCCAGTATCTCAAACTTTTGTTAAAAATAAACATGTGTGGCAATGCGTTCGAAACTGTGGTAACCATATCCAGCTTAGGAAGATATTGTAGGGTGGATTTGTGACCCAATGATCTACATGGAAGCTTCGTTTGTTAGCCAAAGAGTCTGAGTGCACTGCGTATTGCAAGCTTTTTAATAAAAAGGTGCAGTGGAGTATTTCCGATAAGTGCTTCTTGGACTGCCGGTGGGTAGGTTAGCATGGCGTCTATAATGCCGAGACATCCTAGTTTTTGAAGGCGTTGAAGTTTAGCCATTGCAAGTTTTTGTTCAACTTTTGTCCATAAGGCAGACTCATAAGTGATGATAGGTCTTATTATCGCGGCTACCTTAGGTTTCAATTCCCAGGTTTTACCGTAAGTGCGTCGACAGGCCCACAGTGCCTTAGTCGCCTTTGTGAATTTGTTTTTAATGTTGGAGTTCCAGTTAAGTTTGCGATCAAGGTAGATACTTGACTTCCTCTGAAAATCCTATGTTTGTACAGTTTAGGAAGACGGAGCAAGGTTGTATTTACCTCCTTTTTGTAAACAGGACTAATATTGTCTTATTTGGATCAGTCAGAGATAGATTTAAGTGCATGCGTTCACTGGCAGAAATTTCGCATTTACCTGTAACAATAAGTATTTGGCGATGTCCGATGGCTTCATAACCGAGATTGCTTCACTTGTAGACTAGGTCGACCAGAGAAGGAGTGAAAGGACTCCACCCTGTGGACAACCTTTAGCTGCAGTGGTTGGTGGGGGGTGGTGATTGAGTTCAAGCCACTAAGTCCAAGAGAAATTTCGTCGTGGTAGACACGCAGGCTAAAGGTTCCCGGGGCACCTTTGGCATGGTGCAGGTTACTCTGCAGTACGCGCAGCCCACCGTCCTACATACGATGTGGCTTGTTATTGCCACGCTGGAAGTTTCCAGTTCGCTGGAAGTGATCCTCCGATCTGTTTCCTACCGAAGATTCCGCGAGATTAGTTGTTTGTTTGGATGAGCCTTGGTGGTTGTCAACTGTGGCATTGTAGTGCTTTTGGGTCACGACTAGTTGCACCCACCGTATAAGTATCTGCAACGACCGATAAAAGTTAAACTGGCACGTTTTCGAGGCTTTTTATGATTATTTTGATATCATTAAAGCGTTAAGCCACTTTGTTTCTTAGTTCTAGCAGCCGGTCCAAGGACCTGACTCTTCAGTGCAGTGCGTACAGGCCATCATTTTATGAGTGCAGCGTCGCCAAAACTCTGGTTATAGGTAGACCGACGCTCTGTGGAAGTAGCCTCGAACGATATGAGGTTTCGGGAAAGCGTCCCCTTCCTTCAATTTGGCATCAAATCCTCTTTTTTTTTCTTTTATTGCTGTCAAGTTGGACATCATCCAATCGGCCGTGTTTGCATCGGCACATACAAAGTAGAGCCAACCTGACCTATATGTCGACCCCTTTGAAATGTGGTTGTGGCCAAAATAATTAGTAGAGACACAATGCTACTACAAGGCGAAGGAGTTGCGTTATATAAAACATAAAATCATATGTAGCGGTGAATGCGGAATCTAGTTGCTAAAAGCCTGCATTGTGTGCAATCCTCTACGTCTTTTATTTTCATCCATTTTTATTTCGTTTTCCTTAGAGCTATCTTACGCTTGACCAAACATACTTAAAACAAGCTTAAATTACTTAATTAACTTAAGATATATAATATGTGTATGAGCTGTAGTGAAAAATGCTTTTCAGTTGAGTTAGTTAATGCATTTAAATACTTGGGAATAATTATCGACAGCAGACTAAATTTCGTCAAACATGTTGCTTTGTTTACAAATTATTTTCGTTCTATGCTTAAAAAATTTTTTTTTACTCGCGTAAAGCTTGCTCTATCAAATTGTTAAAAATAGTTTATTATGGTATTTTCCACTCCAAATTGCAATATGATATTACACGTTGGGGTGGTACATATTTCAATAGATTACGGCCGTTGTTAATTTTACAAAAAGCTGTTCTAAGAAGAATATGCAATAAGTACCGTATGCATTCTGGTTGTTCGTTATTTCATAATTTGAATATTTTTCCAGTTCGTCACCTCTATTGCTTTAAAGTGCTAAAAGAATTTTTCCTAAGATCAGGAAATGCAAACTACAAAGTATTTGATAGTCACCGCTTGCGAAGCAATTTCATATACCAAGCATCTATACCCTTTTATCGTACAACTGCATCCCGAAATGTTTACTCTGTAGTTTTTTGTCGCTTATCTGACATCAACATAAAAATAGTATATGTATTCATTTCGCATATTTGTTAAGCTATTGAAATGCTAGCTTTTGAAGTTTGAATATAATAACCTGGAGTATATTTTGAACACCATGACTTAATACTTACTCTAATATTTTTCGAATTGAAGATTTAACGTTTTCTCTTGCTTTCGTTTTAGAAGTTAAAAACTTTTTTTTAAAGGGCCACCCCATCCATATCTTTAATACATGCTATCATATGTATCTAATTGAAATGACATTTAACTCTGTTTTGTTATAAATATCAAATGTCATTAATATTTCTCCTGAATGTGTATCATATTTATATTTATATATATGTATTGAGTTTTGTAATGTTTTGAATGAGAAATAAATAATTTACAATACAGTAGAATACAAATACAATTTTTTTTCTTTATTTCGTGTTTAATTTTTTTTTTTAAGTGTTTAGCCGGATAAATCAAATACAATTTATGTATATTTCGCGACCAGCTTTCGCTTTGATCTTGAGATTTGGAAAAAAATAACCGTACGCATGACTGTTAAACTAATTAGGCTAGGGAAGGCTAGAGGCTAACGCGGGGCTTTAGGTTACATTACAGAGTATATCTGTTGAATAACAACCCTGCTTGCTTGCCATCCCTGTAAGGCAACGAGGCAAATTGGCAATTGGATAGCAGCCATTTGCCGAACGCACGCCAACAGGGAAGGACCAAGTAAGTAGGGAACTAACTATAACTAAGTATAACTAATTAACTAACTATTTAATAATTGTAATGAATAGATAATAAAACTCAAAAAAAAAAAGGAAAGAAGGCCGTGAGTTTTTGTTATTTTCCCGCGCCGGCGTGAACATTTTTTATTATTTGGTCGACACCGACGCAAACGAGACAAAGAACGGAGTCAATGCCACGTCCGCAAACACGGAGTCAAACAAAGGAGATGGAAGAAAGTGACCACAGTGAAGCCGAAGACCACCAAGCTGAAGACGCAACACTTTCCGCATTGAGGGAAGAGATTAAACAACTCAAGACTTCATTCGCGCAAGTTTACTCGGAGAAATGCAGGCTACAAGAGGAACTAGTTGCGGCGAGAACAGCTACACAAAATGCCGTAAGCAACCGCAGCGCCTCACCCACACAGCCAGTTACCTTTTCGCTTCCATCCTCGAATGCCGTAGCAGCCAGCTCAATTTCTCTAAACCGGAATTCACCATTCTCAGGTATGTGCCAAACTAATTTCACAGGTATAGCCACCAGCCACGTGTCAAACATAACCTCGCCATTCGTTTCTGGAAATTTGCCGCCAACAAGTACTACCACATCCATCATCCACACGATATTGCCATCGACGAATACCACAATGCCAAACGTCTCCACAATTATATTATTACCACCGATAAGCAACTCCACACCATCATATCCAACGCACCAGCAACACCTTCAACCTATACGAAAATTATACGATCTGCCAGAATTCTCGGGGTCACCAGAACAATGGCCTATGTTCTCAGTGTCATACAAGGAAACAACAAACACATATCAATACACCGATTCAGAAAACCTTTCTCGCCTGCAGAAGGCTCTCAAAGGTGCCGCCAAACAGCAAGTGGAAGCCTTGCTTATACATCCAAGCAGCGTAAAAAATATAATGAACACACTAGAATTCCACTATGGACGCCCTGAGATACTTGTCAGAAGTCAACTAGCAAAAATAAAAGCATATCCGGCTATAAAGGAAACCAGAATGAATGAACTAATCAATTTTAGCACGGTGGTTGCTAATCTGACGACTTTTCTAGAAAGTGCATCTGCAGGTCCTCATCTAATGAACCCAACTTTACTCGATGAGCTTGTAAGCAAATTACCTCTAAGCAAAAGAGAGGAATGGGCAAAACATATAGTCGCCACATCATCTGTTTATCCGAGTATTTGCGAATTCAACGGTTGGTTGAAGCAAGCCGCCACTTACGTCTCAATTGCCATCGGAATAGAACCAGATAACACTCCTAAATTAATAGAGAAAAAATCAAAAAATAATTCTATCTATACTATTTCAGAACAAACAAAGGGCAAATGTTTTGCATGCCAAGAAGAACACCCATTATATAAATGCCAGCGCTTTAGAGGATCCACAGTCGCCGATCGATGGAATATAATCAAAACAAACCGCGCATGCTTCTGTTGTCTGCGACCCGGACATGCTGTATCAAAATGCCCTCTCCGGCGAGAATGCGGCATTGCTTCCTGTCGTAAATGCCATAATCGACTATTACATGACCACAATAGAGACATTACATCACAACAACGGCCGTCCACTATGAATCATTCTACAGCGGCCATGGATAATCGTCCTAATACGGTTGCGATCAGCTGCGATCAGCGAACAAGCCAAATACCAACGCAGCATAACGCAGGTGTTCATACTATTGTGAATAAAAGGTCCAATATGCAAACGCTATTCAAGTTCATCCCCGTGCGACTTAGCGGGCCGAAGGGAACTTGCAATGTTATCGCCTTTATTGATGATGGTGCAAAGATTACGCTAATTGAAAAGGATGTCACAGATGCAATTGGCATCGCAGGTGACTCAGAATTACTATCGCTGAAATGGATTGGAAATCAAACTACTAGCGAAATGTCGCAACACGTTAATTTAGAGGTGTCAGGCGGTAGGTAAAGGTGCATTGACATATCAAATGAAAAATGTGCGTACTATAAAGAAATTATTATTGCCTGCGCAAAGCTTAAATTTAATTGAATTCAAGAAACAATTTGCTGAATTGAACAAAATCCCCATTGAAGACTACACAAATGCTGTCCCTAAGATCCTAATTGGCATCCCACATATAAATTTAGTACGACCACAGCGCGTTATTAATTTGGATGAGAGTTTTTCAGCGCACGATACGAAATTGGGATGGATACTCTTTGGGTCTAATGAAAATGATAGTTCGGAAGCAATCGTCAACTATGTCGAACAGAAAGATCTACTAGCAGATTTACATACACAGGTAGCCGAGTATTTGTCCATTGAATATTTTGCAATAAAACCCTTCAGAACGATTTCATCCGAGGCAGACCGAAGAGCCGAAACGATGTTACGTGAAACAACAAAGCGTGTAGGTGATCGCTATGAAACTGGGCTTTTGTGGGCAGTTGATAACGTCAAATTATTGGAAAGTTATACCACTGCTATGCAACGATTAGAAGCAATAGAAAGAAAAATGTCAAGAAACTCTGAATTTGCCCAGTGGTATAAAGAAAAAATTAACGAATACATCGAGAAGAATTATGCCCGAAAGTTATTACTTCAAGAATTGTCGAGTGATACAAACGATCGCACTTGGTATTTGCCTCATTTTGCTACAGCCAACTTAAACAAAAGCAACAAGCTGCGCCTTGTTTTCGATGCTGCCGCTGAGTCCAATGGCACCTCGCTCAATTCAATGTTGATGAAGGGACCTGCAACTTACCAGCCAAAACCACTTATATCAATCTTATTTCGTTTTCGACAAGGAAAGGTAGGTGTATGTGCCGATATCCGAGAAATGTTCCTTCGAATAAAAATACGGAAAGAGGATCAACACGCTCAAC
Source organism: Merodon equestris (assembly GCA_958301585.1). Classification (NCBI taxonomy): domain Eukaryota; kingdom Metazoa; phylum Arthropoda; class Insecta; order Diptera; family Syrphidae; genus Merodon; species Merodon equestris. The sequence continues at coordinate 80,279,799 of OY284413.1, read as the reverse complement.
GGTTTTTATGGAGGAACGGCAACCAGGGCATGGAACCTGAAGTGTACGTGATGACGTCGATGATATTTGGGTCGAAAAGCTCGCCATGTTCGGCCCAATATATAAAAAACCTTAACGCCATAAAATCTAAAGATTTAAACCCACGAGTCTTGTATGCTATAGTCGATTGCCACTATGTCGATGATTATGTCGACAGTTTTGACACCGACAAAGAAGCAATCACTATAGCGAGGGCAGTGATAAATACACATAAAAAAGCGGGATTCGATCTACGAGGGTTTGTATCTAATTCGATAAAGTTTAGTAATGAATTTTATAACCAAGGATCTGAGGCGAATCTTACAAATACTATCTCCAATAATTCTACGACTGAGAAGATACTTGGCATGTATTGGAATTCAAAGAGCGACAAATACATTTTCATAATAAAGTTTGAGAGGGTACCCCAGCGGTGTTACTAGGAAAAAGGCGACCGACAAAAAGCCAGGTTTTGGGTTTCGCCATGTCGATATTTGACCCCTTTGGGTTCCTAGCCAACATAACTATTTACTCAAAGTTACTTCTACAAAAATTATGGAAAACAAAGGCTAATTGGCATGATCCAGTGCCAATCGATATATATTTAAAATGGTTCAAGTGGTTCAAACAGCTGGATAACGTTAAAGGACTTGAGGTCCCAAGGTGCTACCATCCTTACTTCACCACTGCTTGCACCGAGATTCAGCTTCATATATTTGTTGATGCAAGCGAAGTTGCCATGTCGGCTGTTGGATATTGGCGCATATCGTATAAAGGTGAGGTTAAAACAGTATTTATTATGGGGAAAACGAAATGTAGCCCCATTAAGGCACTTTCCATACCTAGGCTAGAACTTCAAGCCACAGTCCTCGGCGTAAGATTGAAAGACGCAATATTAAAGAGTCATGTCGTCAACATTAACTCATTAACCCTCTGGTCAGATTCAAAAACTGTAATAAACTGGATACAGTCAGACAGTCGCTGCTATAAGCAGTTTGTTGCACATCGGATATCGGAAATATTAGAATCCTCAGATGTGCATAACTGGAAATGGGTACCGGGAACTCAAAATCCGGCTGACGAGGGCACAAGACCACAGTCGATGATAAAACCACCCGACAAGTCAACATGGATTAATGGCCCGTCATTTTTATTGCGACCCGTTGAAGAGTGGCCCGAAACACCTAACGATACCAAAAGGTATGACCAAATATCTGAAAGAAAATCGACATTTATATTATCAGTTCTTGAAGATTCATCGGTAATCCCATTCGCCAATTATTCAAACTATTATCAACTATTACGTATCATGTGTTGGGTACAACGCGCAGTAGCAAGATTTAAATGCCTTGGTAAACACAATTCTATACCAGCTGGTCCATTATCAGTCACGATGCAGCTCTCCGCGAAGGAAGTTAAAGATGCAGAACAGTTCCTATGTCGCATAGTACAGAGGAGGGAGTATGCTAACGAAATAAGATATTTGAAATCAAATAAACCCGTGCCTAAAACTAGTCCATTATTCAAACTTACACCAGTCTTAGATGATGAGGATATAATACGACTAAATCGACAAAGCTAACTGTGTGCAGGGGGATACAAGGAGGCCAACTATATTACCGAAAAATCATCCGATGACGAAGCTCATAGTGCGCTACTACCATGAAATATATCGTCACCAAAATCAAGAGACTATCGTTTGTGCAATAAGAGCTAAGTACTGGATCCCGGACATCCGCAGACTTGTCAGAACAGCTAAAGCTGAATGTCAATACTGCAAAAATTCAGCAGCCGTCCCAGAAATTCCCCTTATGGGACAACTACCTCAAGACAGACTCACACCTTATGTTCGCCCATTTTCATTTACGGGGCTGGATTATTTCGGACCGATGCAAGTAACGATTGGGCGTCGCCATGAGAAGCGATGGGTAGCTATATTTACTTGCCTAACCATTCGTGCCATCCACCTCGAGATGGCCAAGGACTTATCCACGGACGCGGTGATTATCTGTCTACGTAATTTTATAAACAGGCGAGGAGTACCAGTTCGGCTTAGGAGTGATTGTGGTACTAACTTTGTGGGGGCAAGTAAGGAAAAATGGCTAATTAATGAAAGTGCAATCGAGAAGGAGTGTACAAGAAGTGGTATTGAATGGGTTTTCAACACGCCAGGAAATCCGTCTGCTGGTGGAGCATGGGAACGAATGGTGGGTTGTGTTAAGCGCGTCCTGGCGGTTACCTTGAAAGAAAAGGCACCGCAATTAGATACCTTAAATGGCCTACTAATTGAGGCCGAAAATTTGGTAAATTCAAGACCTCTCACACATTTGCCGCTCGAGACTGAAAGTTCCGAGCCACTGTCGCCTAATCACTTCCTATTGGGCGGCCCAAATTATGTGCAAACCTCAGCGGTGAATGAAGCAGTGTGCTTGCGTAAACAGTGGCATATACTGCAGCAGCTCAAACAAACATTTTGGAGAAGATGGGTTTTAGAGTATCTGCCTACTCTTACACGTCGCACAAAGTGGCATAAACAAACAAGGCCGTTGAGGGTGGGTGATATTGTCCTCATATGCGACGAGAATGAAAGCAGAGGGGAATGGAAGCGAGGAAGAGTATCGGAGGTATATCCAGCATCAGATGGTCAGGTTCGCTCAGCTTTAGTTAAGACCGGCTCCGGAGTTCTCAAAAGACCAGCATCGAAACTTGCAAGACTAGATGTCAAGGGTGAATTTGATACGTCGATTCACGGGGAGGGGGATGTTGAATAACAACCCTGCTTGCTTGCCATCCCTGTAAGGCAACGAGGCAAATTGGCAATTGGATAGCAGCCATTTGCCGAACGCACGCCAACAGGGAAGGACCAAGTAAGTAGGGAACTAACTATAACTAAGTATAACTAATTAACTAACTATTTAATAATTGTAATGAATAGATAATAAAACTCAAAAAAAAAAAGGAAAGAAGGCCGTGAGTTTTTGTTATTTTCCCGCGCCGGCGTGAACAATATCATATAATTTCTTTTTTTAATTTTTACTATAACTTTTTATATAAAAAAAATAAACAAATAAGTAAATCATATTTTTTTTCGAGTTCTCTGAGACTTACGAAAGTAATATATGTTATGCTCCTTTATGTGCACTATTACGTGTAATAATTGCGTGAGGAAAAGTTGGTGCAACACTACAAAAAAACAATTAAATGTGATTCGCGCCTTGTAATGTATGTGTATAAGCATGATTTTAGGTATGCACGCGGGCAAACAAACAAGTTCCAACTTTTTTACACGCTGTTTATTATATTTTATGGCTTACTAACGTCGCATTGTCATTGGTATTGGTCTAGAATAGAGGTTCCCAAACTTTTTTTTCTCATAGACCACTTTCAAAATTAACCTGATTTCGGTGGCCCCCTGCTGCTACAATTTTGCTATATTCCCAAAAATCGTCAAAAAATATGAAGATTCGATCTAACGATGGAAATTTGCATCGCGGCTGAGTTCCAACCCTAAATTCGGAATGGTAAAAATAAGAAGAAAACTAGTATATTTTCTTATGTTCTATTTATTAAAATAATACGATTACAGACTTCATAGAGCTTAAGTTAAACATTAATAACGCATCGTAACTTCAACAATACGAATCAAAAATAAAAAAAAAAATTCATAATTTTAATAAGTGGGATGTACTTGATCGATTGATAGCAAATTATCAATATTTGGTTTCATTCTGCTACTTTTGCTTATTAATAAGTTTGTAACGACACTTAAACTTTTTTCGACAAGGTATGATGAGGGAAACGCTATCAAAAGTTTCCTCGCAATTTCCCACAGCCCAGGATAATTTTCTGCCTGCAACCAAAATGTTTGATAGTCTTTTTTAAATTTCACCTTCAGCTCCTCATTGGTGCTAAGCTCAAGTAGCTCCTCTTGTAATACCACATTCGACCCTTCTGTTCCATCAAATGGACTTATGATCCATAGTGGTATTTCCATGGTGAGAATATCTTCAAATCTGTTTTCGAAGTCATCATGCAGGGAATTTAGATTCTGTCTGTGATAAGTTCGGAAACTGGGGGAATTCGCACCGACTAATAATTTACTTCATAAATTTCAAATTTCAAACAGGAGCTGGTCACCAACCTACTCTCACACCTGCAATCACACAGCCTCATCTTGCGTTCAACCTTATGCAATCAGCAACATTAGCGAACCTAACATCCTCCAGTACAACTGCTTCGTCATATAAAGCGTTTATAGATGAAAACAACTAAGGACATGTTCTTCTGGCTACAGCCCTTGTCAAGGTTTTTTTACCACCGGGGGCAAACCGTTATTGATGCGAGCGCTATAGGATTCTGGATCAGAGGCTTCCTTTATAACTGAATCTGCGACTCAATTATTGAACTCTGAAGGGAAAGGAGCTGTGTCGAGTCATTGGAGTGGGACAAACCAACAAAAACATTTCTAAGAACAAGGTTTCTCTCACAATATTCTTAAACGTGAACGAGAACTTCACTTTAGAACTTAATGCTTGGGTCCTACCCAAACTGACAGCTACTCTTCCAACGCACAACATTCCATATGCTGAATGGAGAAATTAGCTAAACCAAGTAAAATTTATATATTATTGGGCAGCGATGTGTATCCATATATCATCCTTGATGGAATAGTAACGGACCAGCAGGGACTACTATGGCCCAAAGAACAGAATTGGGATGGGTTCTCTCTGGAGGCGTTTACCAATCAACCAGATACCAATCAAGAATAACATCTCAAATATAACTTCGGAAATGACAGAGTAGACAACTTGTTGCTAAAGTTTTGGGAACAGTCCTATCTTATCATCGTTGGTAAGATGTTAATGCAAGAGATCTGGAAAGAAAACAACAGGTGGGATGCTGGGCTCTCACCAGCTTGTCTGCTTTGCACAACTTGAAGACGGAGCTTAACGCACTCGATACCGTCGAGATTCCTCGCCGGATAAATTTCACCAAGGATTCACAAAATGAAATCTACGGGTTTTGCGATGCATCAGAAAAGGCGTATGCCGCTGTCGTATACCTTCAGTTTATCACGGAGACACAACATTCACACATCTGATAGTTTCAAAAATTAGAGTTGCACCGCTCCAACGAAGGTTACTGGCGCGACTGGAACTGGGTGGAGCTCAACTACTGGCACACTTACTGGTGCATGCCGTGAAGTCGATGGAGTTACAATCTGAAAAATATTTGCTTGGTGTGATTCACTGATCATACATCCGACCAACGTTCGTTGCCAACCGAGGGACAGAAATTCAAGCTTACAATCCGCCAGATCTTGCATCCAGAGGTCTTTTCCAAAGGATCTTCTTAAGAGTCAACAGTTTTGGGCCTGCCTTTCTACCGTTGCTTGATGGGCAACTACACCAGCCATACGAAATCACGCATATGGACCTTGAAACAACGGAACAAGGTTCGAGATCGAAAAACACTTTCATCGCATCTGGGCACCCCATAAGAAATATTTTTCAGCTCTGTAATCACTTCACAGTTTTCGAATCCAATAACGCCATGGCTCTTTTTTCTTCTTTACATCGTTTACTTCGGGCTACAGCGTATTGGCTTCGGTTTCTTACAAACTCGCGATTTAAGGCAAAGGGGATGGCGACTAGGGTAACTGAATTACTTTCGCTCACGGAAATTTCCTCGGCTCAACGTCGCTTGATCACAATTGTACAACTAGACTTCTTCGCCAAAAAAATCTCAAAGGTATCCAAGAGCGAGATAATTCCCAAGAGAAGTAAATTGTTAAGGCTCTCACCAATCGTCGAAGCAAATGGAATACTGCGAGTTGGGGGTCGATTAGAAAATGCTGATTTACCCTATGCACAGAAGCATCCGATAATATGGCCTTCACAAATGACATTAACATCGCTCTAGTTCATGATGCTCAGCAATAAATAATAAACACTCCGGAATGTCACCTAATCACTGCGGACTCTGATGGGCCTATTGGGCCCATATTCGAAGTTCACTCAAAAATCCTGAGTTCATAATAAAACTTAGTATGCTTTTGAGTGAACTAGCAGCGATTTCTTCTGCTTCGAGATAACGCCTGCCTAGGTGTTTGTGTCGTGTGCTGATGAGGCAATTACAGTGGCACAGTATGTGCTCTGCTGTTTCTGCCTCTTCGTTACACATTCTGCAGGTGTCATCTTGTGTGATGCCCAAAGTGAGGAATCCTGTGACTATAAGAATCTGACTCCTAGAACGTTTAAGGAATTGTTTCGTTCTTTTAAGGGAAGTGATTGGTAGGAACATCTTGGCTTTTCTGCTACCTTCCGTTTATTCCATTCCTTTATGTGGCATTTTATGGTGCTGATAGGTATGCCGCAGAATAGTCTTGGCATCGTGAATGGTGATGCAGAGCCTTTTCTTGCTAATAGGTCTGCTTTTTCGTTTCCTATATGCCCACTGTGTCCTGGCATCCACATGAGGTGAACTCTGTGTGTGTTGGCCGGCTGGTGTAATAGTTGTAAGCAGTCCCATACCAATTTAGAGGTGACATTGTAGCTTTTGAGGACTAAAAGTGCAGCCTTGCTATCAGATAGAATAAAAATGTTTTTATTGGTTATAGCTCTGTTTATATTTTCTCTGAGGCAGAGTTCAATTGCGAATATCTCTGCTTGAAATGCGAAGTTGTATCTGTCTATGCTGTGATAGATGTGTGTTCCAGTGTTAGCTCCGTATACTCCAGCCCCAATACCTTCGTTCGTTTTGGATCCATCTGTGTACCATATATGGGATTGACGATCGAAGTAAGGTCTATTTTGCTCCCTGGTTTGTCGAGAGGGAATTGTGACCTTAAAATTTTGGCTGAAGTTATACCTTGGAAGACAGTTGTCTATATGGGTTTTTTTTAGGATTTCATGCCTGTTTAGTTCATTAAGAATGTCAGAATGTAATAGCCTGGAATTAGAGTCATCCCTCGCGATAAGTTTATGAGCGAATATTATTACTTCTTTTTAAGTTGGAAGTGTACGGGTGGTAGGTCCGTGATAACTTCTAGCGCTGCTGTGGGGGTTTTTCTCATAGCTCCTGTAATACAGATACAAGCTAGTCTTTGTAGTTTGTTGAGCTTGGCTTGTACTGATGTTTGTTTTGTTTTGTGCCACCAGACGGGCGCAGCGTATGTGAGAATTTGTCTGGTAATGGCTGTGTATAACCAGCGAGATATCTTAGGATTAACGCCCCAAGTTATTTCAGTGAGTCTTTTGCTGGTCCATTGAGAGATCCTGGCTTTCTCAATGGTTTTTGTCCTGTGAGAATTCCAAGTGAGCTTTTCTTCTAGTGTTGCACCTAGATATTTGGCTTCGTTTGAGAACTCTATTGTTTCACCAAATAGAGTGAGTTTATGCCTACTTCTTCTTTTGGTGAAAGCGACTATGGTGTTTTTTTTAGAGTTGAAATTAAGGCCAACTTTTATGCACCAGTTCGCAACAAGGTTGAGTGCCCTTTGGAGGAGTTCTGAAATTGTGTCTTCGAATTTTCGTCTAATTAGGATCACAATGTCATCAGCATAGCTTGGACATAGAAGCCATTGTTACTGAGTATGCTAATCAGCTCATTGATCACGATGGACCATAGGAGGGGTGAGAGAATCCCGCCTTGGGGGCAGCTTTTCATGGTTTTTATACTGATTTTGTCATTGCCTAATGAGGTGTTTATTTTCCTGTTACTTTTCCTGTTGAATTGATCTGCATGTGGTATTATCTACCCCTGTGCTGAGGATGCAGCGTTGTATTTGGGCGTGATTGGTGTTGTCGAAAGCACCCTCAATATCAAGAGAGCAACCTATCGCAATTTCTTTGTCGCTTAGTGATTTATTGATGTTAGCTGTTAATTCCTGAAGAGCATGTGTAGTTGATTTCCCAGGCTGAAAATCATAGTGTTTGTTGTGGAGCGGTGATCTTTTGAGAGGTCCGCCTCTTATATGTCTATCAAGTATTTTTTCCATTGTTTTTAGGAAAATGAGGCTTATTAGTCGGTATGATTTTGGCAGGTCCGCAGGTCTGCGGCCTGCTTTTTGGATAAATTTTACCTTTACCTCGTTCCAGCTTGTCGGTATATACCTCCATGCATAGCTGGTCCTGAAGATGTTAATTAGCATGGGGGTGATATGTGCACTTCCTTTCTGCAATAGAGCTGGGAAGATATCATCCTCCAGGGGATTTTAATGGGTCAAAGGAGTTTATGGCCCATTTTATACTTCCTTCATGAAAGATTGCCTTTGATCTCTTCCAGTCCTCTCTGTTGGGTCTGGTTGCCCTGATCTGTGGAGGTATACTGGAGAGAGTGGAGGGGATGATGTTGGAGTCAGGGAAGTACGTATTTGTTAGTATTTGTAATGTTTCTGGACCGTTTTCCGCATATGTGCCATCTGCTTTCTTCAACAGACCAATTTGATTAGTGTGCGTTTTAGTGAGTACTCTGTGGATACGAGTACTGCTTTGCATGTCTGAGAGACGGCTGCAGAACTTTTTTCCATGAATTTCTTTTAGCTCTTCTAATCTTTTGGTTGTAATTTGTAAGTGAGGCGCGGTATGATGTCCAGTCTTCATTGAGCTTGGCTTTATTAAACAGTTTTCTGGTCAATGCTCTTAGCTTGGAGTTTATTATTCCACCATGCTATATGGTGGGCGTTGCCGTCACAGAATATGATGATTTGTTGACCTCTTCTTCCACAGTAGTCGAGGAGTCCCTGCAGTGGTGAGAAGTTGAGGTCAGTGGAGTCGCCCGCAAGGTAGGCTGAGCAGATTACCGCAACTGACCTGTCTTCCTCAGTGGGTAGCTGTATGATGGCAGCTGCCGTGTCCTTGTTGGTGTATTCTGGAATTGGAATGGCTTTAATGATTTCATTCATCATTATGCAGGTTCTAGGTCTTCCTTTCTTAAGGAAGTCGTAGAGCAGCTCACCTGAGAGTCCTTTACTGGTCTTTTACTGTGTATGGCTCCTGGATAAAGGGTACATCTAGGTGTTACTTGTTAAATCTATGGATTAGTACCGCCGAAGCGGCCTTCGCATGTTGTAGATTTATCTGGATGCACCTTAGTGGCATCATTATTGTTTCTGAAGAGTACTGGCAGAGGTGCCAGCGTTAGCGTTCGGTACCGCCATGGGGCTGACCCCTGAAGTCTTTGTTGTCGGAGACATGTCATCAGTTAACTTTGCCTTTTGGGGTTCTTTGGTTGGCTCTATAGTGGATCTACTAGCTTCAGAAGCCTTTAGTTTGGCAATCTGACTGGGCGTCTGCCCGCTAGTGTCCTCAATTTTCTTTTTGGGGACCGTGTGTTCGATTGGGGAACCGCTCTCGGGATGGGCTTGTGCCCTGTCCTTGGCTTTAGTGTCCAAGGTTGAATTCGAAATTCCCTTGATTCTAATCAGAATCTGAGAGAAGTTGATAAATAGTTTGCATTTGTACCTAAGGATAACGTCCTTAGATGCTTCATCTATGGCAAAGGGGACTTGGTCCCCGCCGCTTTTTTCCTTAGTGATCCTGAGGACTCTCCAACTTTTAGTGCTAACACCAACATTTTGTTTGGTGATTCGCATAAGGAAGATGTCCTTGGTCAAGTCATCGGCTTTAGGGACGAATGTGACACAGATATATAGCTTGGGAATATCATTGCCCTGAGTTATACGTAAATCTGCGTTTTTCCATGGCTTTATCTTACTTATCGTTAACATGAGCCAGTTTTTGGTGTCTGTTTCATGACAAGTAATTGATAGCCATCCATCTCTTGCGGAGGTGGCCACGAACCTAAGGGCAGGACAGTTTTTGTCCGTTTTGTCCATTTCCTCTAGTAGGCTCTTTCTTACCAATTTTATTTCCAAATCGGTAAAGGTTTTCTGCGGGTGCAGAGTATGCATAATTGCGACTTTGCATTGGGCAATAGTATCCCTATAGAACGCCCCTGCTGTGCATCGTCGCTCTTGTGGGTGCTGATCTTCCCCTACTTGATCCCTTACTGGGATCTGAGTTGGTTCCGACAGCGCATCCGGGACGATCAGTTCGCTTTAAAACACGTAAACTTTTAGGTGCTTGTGCGTGTGATCGGTGCTTTTTCCGTGTGTTTTCTACGGAAGAGTTGTCGTTCGATCTGCTACGTTTGTTGTTGATCGTAGCCGCGTTTTAGTTCGGCTCCTTTTCCTTTATGAGAGCGAATCTAGCTCTTTTCCTTCGCCTTGCTTCTTCGGGCTCTATTCCATCCCGGATGAGAGCGGTGATTCGACGCTTTTGGGCCCCGATGAAATATTCACGCTTCTGCCGGGGTTTGGTTGCGTCAGTATCTGCAACAGTGACCGTGCTTGGATCAGTAGATGCCTAAGCGCTTTGGCTGCCCATTTTATTCTACGGGAATGCAGTTGAAGTGCATGGAGATGGTTCTGTTGACTCTGTTTCCATTTCCTGTACTTGTGAGCAGAGGAGATATTCTTCCTCCGAATCTGTCATCAGTTCGATGTTCTTTCTGTTGTCGGTTTTTTCTTTTTGTTATTTAATGTGTTTATTCAGATCCCACGAGTATGGCGAGAAACTGTGGTCAACCACCTACAGAGCTCCCATGTAGGTGTAAGGCTAGATACTAGGGCTCCCGGTATCGCATAGGGACCCTACGTTCACAATGCACATTTTTCTATTCCCTGCATCATTCAGTCCTCGGCACGTATTCCAACTACCTTGCTTGGGAATGCGATTGCTCTTGGTCCGCGGGGGTGCGATGATCCCTACCACATTATGTGGTCTTCCCCTGTCCGCCACCTTGGAACGCGCCAGGTCGCCTGAGAAGCTCAAAAATTTCCCGGAAGTAATTAACATACCTGAGACACATCATTTCGGAACAGAGAATGCACCTTATCCCCCGAAAATTAAGGCCGTAAAAATATTCCCAGTGCCGATGCCAAAGACATCAAGTCCTTCCTCGGTTTCGTAAGCTTTTACCGAAAATGTATTCCATACATTGCAGAATTGTCAAAACCATTAACATAATTACTAAGAAAAAAAAACAAAAATAAAAACATTGATTTCATATAAGATGCTTTCTTTGACGAGTCCTACCGAATCTCGAAAGAAAAAATTAGAAATTCACCCATTTTGTCATATCCCGATTTTAATCAAGAGTTCCTAGTACCAACCGATGCTATTGACCCAGCGGTTAGAGCCGTATTGTCCCAAGGACTAACTCGCAAAGAGGAACCTAATTGCTTTGCCAGCCGTACGCTAAATCCTGCTGAGACATGGTATACCACTACGGAAAAGGAGCTACTGGCTATCGTTTTTGGCCTACGACAATTTCGACCTTACATCTATGGAAAAAAATTGACTATTGTTACTGACTACTGATAGCTCTCTACAATGGCTTATTAGACGAAAATAACCCACGTCTAGGCTCATGCCCTGGAGGATCCTAATGGAAGAATATGAATATACAATTGTCCACGCAGACGCACTTAGCCGAGTCCAAATCGATAAAGAAAACACAACCCAAGTTTTATTAACCACTAGAAACCAAAAACGGACACTCGATAGTAAAACACCAGATAAAGATATGGCAAAGAAATACATCATCAGCAGACGACATAGAAGTCTCCTCTAGCCTCAACTTATTCGAGAAAAACGGTTCTATTTACGACTACAAATAAATATACCCTAAAATTATAATACTATCCTTGAGGGAATCAATAGACGAAGAAATCCTAAAAAAAAGATTGCCTATCTTCATTAAACCACACTTTGGAAAAACGTCTACTTTCCAACCAGATAACAAATCTAATTTCCTTGTTACAACCCTTCCCATTCCATTAAAAGCCCAAGAGATCGACAAATCTCGGAATCTTGCCTAAACGACATTGAAGTAAAATTCGCGGACCATAATTCACTAGATTTTGGTCTGGCAGCAACCGGCAACGGATCAAGGAATATTTTCAAAAAACTCATTGAAAAGACCTTTCAAATGCGAGACATAGTCATACACCTTTTTACCGATGAAAGACTCTTCCTGACTAACACTAATGATACATGCAAAACCACGAGTCACCATTCGGTGGACATCAACTACAAACAACTCCCTATCATCCTCAAACTAATGGCGCTTTAGAACGTAGCCAAAAAGCATGTTAAAAATATTATGACAAGCTGGCAGCTCTACGTACGAAAAGCCATTGTCGAATCTTCTTTGGTCACTTGCCTACATACCAGCGACCAGTTCACTCGCCCTTTATTCCTCCGATGCTTGCAGAATATCTAGAACACTATGTTAACCAAATGCTACTAAGTCGAATGATGGCTTAGAACCAACTACAGAAAATGAATTTATCTCTAATTTAACCTACCGTGCATTTTGGGAACGTGAAGGAATGTGGGAATAGATGGGGACAAACAAACTTCTCGGGTGACGAGTGTTCGGCGAAATGCAACTTAGGTGCTTCTCAGGCTGAGCCGATGTCAGGTGGAGTCGCATTCGGTTGGTGCCGTGTGCGATCGCTGAATGCACTGGTGTCGGGTGGAACCGTTGGTGGTATATTGGTGCCGTGTGTAATATGGAGTGTGTGGAGCTTAGCCGAATGTTATGCGGCGAGTTGTAACTTATGTGACCTTAACTCTTCCCCTCTCAAAAGTCTGACATCCTCGTCTGACCTTAAAATATTGGTATTTGGCTAATACGAGAAATCCGCTTCATGTGAAGTAGAGTCTGTGGAACTTGGTGTTATTGCTCAGGGTCTGGTTGTCACCCTTTTCGTGGTCTGTTGTAGCGGCCCTTTCCTCTTGTTGCATCTTATAACGATTGCAATGACGACTGCCATTATAGTAAGGATTGGGAAGGTTATGTTGAAGATGGTTGCCCTCCAGTTGTTTCCAGCAGGTCTTTTTGGTTAGTATTTTTCACGTTTAGCTCCTTGATAAGCTGAGTCGCTTGTTTGTCATAATTGTTGGTATGGCGTGCTTCTGGTTGGACTATTGCAGATAAAGGCTTAGATTTAGAAAGTACGAAAGGGGAAGTACTCCCTACCATTGACTTCTACAGAGTGTTTTTTAACTTTATGAGGAAAGAGCCCGTATAGTTAAAGGTGTCGTTTGCTGTCTTGATGGTTCCATTATAGCAACATGCCGCCATCAATTACTTCTTTGGTGGATGTGTTTTGCTTACTGGTTTGAGGACAGGAACTGGGCGACTATTTAGGTTCTTAAGACTACCTATCGATGGATTATTGTAAGACTTACATCTAGTTGCTATATTGTAAATATTTTTATTACATTTTAGAATTTTTCCAAAGCCTACTTTGATTACGTTTTGCAGTTTCTTAACTAGATGAACCATTATCTCTGTACATATTTCACCATTTGTTGTTGGTAAATTTTAGTTTATATAAATTAAACAATTTCCATTTGTGACTATCTTAGTTTCGGCAAGTTCAACATACGGTATATTGTTTTTTTTTAAACTGATTTTACATACTTAATTTCCTTAGATAAAATGAATGAGTTAACTATGCCTGACTTAGACCAATACAGGGTATATTCCATATTTATAATTTGTTCTTTAACTATGGCTAATTTAAACTTAATTACTATGGCTATGTCGTCTTTTCCATTCTCTATCCTTTTACAAGTTAGTTAGTAAGTTTAGTAATTTCCGTTATTTTTTCCAAGGTTACTTATTTAGTTAAGTCACTATGTTAATAATGACTTGTTCGTTATTGTTTTTAAGAGCGTTATTCATTTTTTGTTTTAAAATTTGGAAATCTGCGCGATCGGGGCTTCTGGCGATCCATTTCCAAGCGGTGCCGGCTAAGTCCAAGGATCATCTCTTTATCCTAGGTGATAGTCTTCTCATTTGACTGCGAACTAAAGATACCAGAGAGTGATTGGCATTAATGTTCCGTATAATGTCTTTCTCTAAGTCGTTGATTAGGCTGTCGTACTCCTTCAGGTTTTTTTCGCGCTTGAGACAGCTCATGATTTCTGCTAGCGTCGAATGAAACCGTTCGCCTTGGCCGTTTGCACTACTTGTGTATGGAGGTGTTTTCATTACTTTTACTCCCAACTCTTCTTCGACCATAAAATAGATAGAGGACGAATTAGGCGATTTCTCATTGTTGATGACCATTGCTTCAGGAGTATACAGTTTCTCTAAGACGTGTTCGAGGTTGCTTGACGTGTTCTACGGCTCGGGAGGTAAGAATTTTAGTTTGGGCGTATTTGGAAATTTTATCTAATGCGGTTAGGACAAGTTTTCCTTCAGTGGAAAAGATGTCTATGTGGACTATTTGGCCGGGAAATTGAGGGATTTCAGTGGGTTGAAATTCAGGTTTATTCGGGTGTCGTTCATATTTACCTTCTTTGCAAATGGTACAATTCTTAATAATTTGTTATATTTTTCTCCTGCTTGGGAAGTAGAATTTCGTTAAAATTTGTATTTTATTCTCTCTTTCATTTCTGTGTGCTTGTCTGTGTGTGTCAATGATTATATTATTGGTCGCTTTCATTGGTTATGTCTTCTACTAATACGTGGGTAAATCGAATTTTATAGTTCTTGAAGTACAATAGGTATAACTGCTGGATTATACCCATGGGCCGTTCGTAGGTCCTCCGTTTTTGACTGAGGGGTTTAGGCATTTTTTCAAAATTTCTGCAAGGTTGTCGGCAGTAAAAGACGGTTCTGCAATTGGATGACGGTGATATGTGGGGAAAATAATTTTAAGGTCGTTTAAAGCTGGATTGTTGATGTCCAGGATAATTTTGTTTTTGAAAGCATTAAGAGGAGTTTCCACTGTATAGATCAGGTTATGCGCTGAACTCGTTGCGCTATGGAGTTGCAAGGCCTGTGGAAAATCCAAGGATTCTCTAATACCAAGTAGTCTTGATAGATCACCCCTCAACCCTCTGATGAAGGCGTCCAGCGCCTGTGGGTTTGGGTCAGCAATTGATTCTGCACTTATATCCATTTTAGGATAAAAGTAAGATGGGAATACTCTCTTTGGTAAAAAGCTTGAATGGAACCAATACCCTGTACGAGGGAAGTTATCTGATATTCCAGTTTACTTACATCGCGCTTATCGGCGTAATGCATGGGGAGACACTGACAAATACTGTCATAATTGAGTGGGGTATTGTACAATTCCAAGGCCGCATGGGCCTGTTTTTATTTCTGACCACGTTAAGAATTCCAGAATACTTGGGAGTTCCCCTAGTGTGGTCGTAAATTTGTAGGATGCGTTCTGCGCTTTTTTTCCATAAGGAAAACTCGGCGGCGTCTCTGGAAAAATTCCTCAGGTATTTAACGACGGGAACCTTGTCCAAGTCATCTAACTTATCACGGTGCTCTGGTGTGATGGTTTGATCAGCACCTTGGAAACGTTGTAGGGGGTTCAGAACACTTTGAACCAAATTCCGTCCTTGTGGGTTAAGACCGCGATACAATATTGCGGAGACTAAAGCGTCTAGCTCAGGGGTAGTTTGCACCTCAGTACCCTCGGTGTGCGAAGTGCTAGAATGGTAAACGGCGTTAGGATCCACGCCGTCAGGCATGCTCATAGTGGAGTGGAATATTGTTTTGAGGTAAGAGAATAGAGCAAACTATTACTTATATTCTCACAAGGAATAATTGGTTGATATTTATTTTTCAAAAATATTCGATAATGAATACGTTATTTTCTATTAAGTTATTAAGTTTTTCTTTAGTCTTCCCATGAAGACTTATTGCAATATTGATATTTGATATTTCTTCACTATTTGTGTATAATTTTATTTTTTGCAACATTATTTTTTTCGGAATTTTTCGTCACTTTATGCATCTTCTTCTTTTCCTTTTTTCTTCGTTATGGTCAGAAGTGTAGGACCATAACCTTCCCACTTAACTGCATTCCTGCTGGTCCACTTGTGGGGTCCGCCGGATTGACCTCAGAAGGTAGCGGCAGGCTTCCCGGTTTGGGATTACTTCATCGCTGAGGCCATTCAAATGCTGGTGTTTTGGCATTTGTTTGCACCAATTGTTTTTCGGCCTGCCTTTTTTTTTTTTTTTTTGTGTGACGCGGGCATGCTCCAGATTTTTTTTTTTGTTTGATCTTACTTTTACAACACCGGTGATCTCCAGTCGTGTCAACCCACTGATTTGCATGTACACTTGTGGGGCAGTTTAATGGTGGTATATGTGTCCCTAGGCTCACTTTGGTGTTTTCTAAATTGCCTAGATGTGATTTTGGTTTACCTTTGTTTAATTGCCTTTTACGACAAGCGAGAGGTATCGCTGCAGGGATATTCTTAACCCGTCCCTGCACAGGTCTTCGTCACTTTATGCATATATGTATTATATATGTTTCTTTTCTTTAAATAATTCGTAACTTAACTAACTTATATTAAAATCCTCATCTTGCTGCTGTGCCTGGTGGAGCTGCTAGCTCGTACGAATTTCCTGTTCCTCCGTCTAGCGACTACTTACGGGCTTCTTTTCCCCACACTTACGGTCACTTGCACGATGTGGGGTGTTCTGATTTTCTCCCTTTTTTTTCTTTATTGCAGTTTCATCCACTATGTTTTATTTGTTTCTCGGTTTCACTGTTTGTCACTATGTTTTTTGTTTATGGAGTTTATTTTTCACTCCTCCTCCGGGTATAAGTTACCGGGTACCGGGACCAGCGAACGTGCGCGCATCGTTTTTACCTTGGGGAATCTTTCCGTATGGGCTCTTCCCTCCGAAACGAGGAACCACGATGCCTGAGTGCAACAGGTACAAAGACGTAAATCGTTTACGTACTTAATCCTTGATTATACATTCATACGTCCTACTACCACCACTTGCCGGTGAGATTCTAAGCATTTAGAACATTTGTTGAGTTTATATTTATATGTACATATACGATATAAAAATAAATAATCTTTTTTAGACGGTGCAGTTATGCTTGCATGTTTCTATCTCCTGATCCGGATTTCATTTCGTTAATTCAATCATTAAACATTAGAGTTATATTTTGCTTGATTTCTAATCTTGGATTTCACAGTTTGTTTGTTTTTTAGCTTGAAGCAATTCTTTTGTATGAGTCCACTGTCCAGTAGAACCATATTTGATCTAACAGGTATGCGTTTATTACACGACTACTCTGGGCACATAAACCAGTACACTAATGTTGTCTGACGAAATGACTAAATCGTTTGGATGATTATTAACTGGTCTCGAAATATATTTATATATTTATAGAAAAATTATGGTCCATTCGCTATGAAATAGTTGGAAGTTGTTTGCCGCCAGGATTGGTATAATGATTTAAAGAAATAATATAACTCGCTCTTGATTTTTCTTGTACATGCATAAGTATGTAGATTTTTAGAATATTATCTAGTGTATACTGTTAAAATTCATTTAAGAGGAAATATTTGACTGTAATATGTTACATTATTTTGTACCATAAAAATTATTGAGAAAGTTTATCGATTCCAATGTTCTTCGAATAATGTGATTTTCAAATTTATGAAACTAGAGTCTGCTGATCTTTGCGCATGCTCAATCTTTTATATCGCACCTCCCATGTATTCAGCATAATCAGAATCAAGTTTGCCACTATTGACTCCGTCATTCCTTCGTTTCTACATTAGCTAATTATTCTGAGATAATCTATTGATCAGGTATTCGACTTGGCTAAAAACTTTTTGAGATTCATAGTTATCGTGCAACAACTTGTCCACATCAACGAATCTTCTAAAATAACCTTGAAAAGTTAAAATTCTTTCCAGTACAAGCCCAAGTTATTATGCTTGAGGGTCTACGTGTGAAAAATATCTCTGATTGATGCCAAGCAATAGTTTCAATATGCGTCGCCTATCTTCCCATAGACTGCCGAAATGTGGAACTACAGCTTTTTAACCATATGTGAAATCATAATTTCATTTACTTTGGGAGCTAATTCTTTGCGTTAATAGAATTGATTTCATTTTCACAATGAAAGTTTCGTCAGTTTCCGCCTCCGGAACATGTGAAAGTCTTTCACTAAAACTTGCTGTAGGGTCCGATTGGTGATGCCCAATTGTGTGGTCCGTCGTCTGGTTGATGTTTCTTCGTTCTCAGCAACATCGGTGGCGGCCACGCCCTGCATGGTCTCCTGTGGTTCCAGTCTGTTCGAGTAGAGAAGCTATGCGTCGGAATGTTTGCCCAGTTGGCGGGACACGATTAGGAAATCGACGTCGACATTCACGCTGCGCTAACACCACTGACCGGTCAAAAAATCGACACAATTAGTCAACGCTCTTGCAGAGTATAGCTCTCTATTGCTTGTCTGTTTGTATGCTGTCTAATTCACAAATTCACAAATGTCAAATATGATTGACGTACGACGCCATTTGCAAAAAAAGGGTGATCAATTTTACGCCGCCTTGTATAATGGCAAGCAA
The DNA here is from genome assembly GCA_958301585.1 of Merodon equestris. Lineage (NCBI taxonomy): Eukaryota > Metazoa > Arthropoda > Insecta > Diptera > Syrphidae > Merodon > Merodon equestris. The sequence continues at coordinate 80,261,359 of OY284413.1, read as the reverse complement.
GAAGAAACTTGTCTTTCTCCGAACAAAAATATAAAATAAAAGGGGGTGGTCGTGGTGCAATGGTAATCATTTAGTTGTGAATCATCAAAAAAGTTCTGACGAAGGCATGACACTCACAGTATAAGATAACTTCAAACTTCATTCATGTGTGTGCATTTCCAATATAACACAAAAAAGATACTGTGAACTACAACCAACGCGAAAAATTCAGTCGAATCTCTCAAAAAATCCTACATAGAACAACCGCCCCCGTTGACTAACGACTGCACGATCCCTATAAAAAAGGAAAAAAAAAACGTAGCATTAATTAGTTAAAATATCAAAAGTCACAACAGCAAACATTATTAGGATTAAACCGACACTAGAATAAAAAATTATGTCACAAAATTCGATAGATTTGCTGTGTGGTGAACCAGCACTCAATTAAAGATGTCAACACATATCGGCTGAAGAAGTGTCGACTTCGAGGTCTAAACCCAATGACAAGCAAGGATCAAAGATTTTCTTTTACGCCACTAAAACAATGAATAAAATTAAAATGTTTGTTTTGTAAGACAGATTATCACTATATAACAGCGTGTCAGTCGTTTACTGCACTGCCTGCCTTACAAAGATTCGCATTTGCAAACAGTGTTCCGATATGCATCAACTGCCTTCAAAAAGGTCGTTCAGTATCGATATACAAATTGAGTCGCTGGAGTGTTTGCAGTCGTTCGCATCACTCGTTGCTCCACCAGTGCGCAACAACATTTAACAATGCACCCCAATCTTTCACCTCCCAAGCCATGTTCCGACTGACGAAGTAATTATTGCACTGTTACCGTGCAAACAAAGGGCGAGTACCTACCAGCATGAGCTTTGCTCGACTCCGACTCTCAAATAAATTTTATAACTGAAGAGCTTACGGAGAGGTTAACATTTCGCAAAGAGGACAAATTCCAAAATCTGCTTGGCATTAGTAAAGCGAACACAACAATTAACAAAAGGGTGCATGCAGTTATGAAATCAAAATTAAATGATAATTTTTTCGATGCAGACTATTGGGTCATGAGCATCATATCAGCAAATCAACCTGTAGCGCTATAAATACTGCGAACTGGAACATTCCTTGCAATATTAAATTGTCTAACCGATATTTCAATAAGCCACAAAAAATTGATCTGCTACTGGGAGCAGAAACTTTTCACGAATTACTGTCCACAGGCCAAGATATTACTCGAATGGGTAGTGTTGGGTTTAAATATATAATACAATATAATATATATTTCTATGAATAAATATATATTATATACAGGTAGTATCTGGAAAATAGTCCATATCCTCAAATTCAAATACAAAATTTTCTGGAATTTCCTGGAGAATCAACTAAAAGTCTCACAACTATTGTGTGAAAAACATTTTGTTAAAAACACACAAATCTTGCTGACAGGTTGTTTTGAGGTCAAGTTTCCTTTCAAGGAACCGCCAAACACATTCGGCTTATCATCTGAAACTACCAAATGACTTCTTTTCGCACTCTAGCGAAAACTATTAAAAGTTACGAGTTAAGAGCAATCTGCATGAATTTCATGAATGAATATTTCACTTTGGGACAGTTCTTGTTGCCAAGTTCTTGCGGTTGGAAAGTCCTTGTTGCCAAATAGCACTAGGTTTACCAGCTCATAGTGTGTAGACAGCATTCACTCAAATATTTTCGGTTTAATACTCACACATATGGCGCTGCGCCAAAACATCTTTAGCCATACGGTGTTTAAAAATGTGGAACGATGTCCACGAAAATTCTCACCCATTAGGGTCAAGAATTATCCGCTCAGATTTTTACGTTGATGACCACCGAACTGGAGCCAGCGAACTTAAAATCCTTAAATAAATTCAGGTAGAGATACAACAAGTTCTTCAAAACGGCGGATTTTAGCCTGCAAATTTGTTTTCTAACAAATTTTTTTACAATTCGGAAAATTTCGAAAAAGAAATCAGGTCCAACGATTCTGATTCCACGAAAACGCTTGAATACCGAAAAAAGATATTTTTACCTTTTAGTTAGAACAGAACTTCCATGACCTACGAGCGACGAAAAGAAACATTTTATCCATTTCCTCTCGTTTGTTCGATCCTCTTGGTTTATTGTGCCCCATAGTTATCAGAGCAAAAATCTTACTATAAGAGCTTTATATTGCAAATCTAGACTGGGATAAGTCGATTCCGTTGCGCATTGATACCAGTTGGTAGAACTTTAAAACAAATCCGACCCAACTTCGCTAGATAGAAATACCACGGTTTGTGGAAACACATTCCAACGCGAGAATACAGATTCATGGATTCGCCGACGTTTTCACAAGAGCATATACATAAGTGCTGTATGCAAAGTCCAAGGTGGATCCTTTGAAAACTAAATCGCTTCCACGATTGGAATTTTGCGCAGCACATACTCTCTCCGATTGTGGATGAGAGTACCGGCAACGTTGAATCTAGATGACAAGGAGGTTGTATTGTGGACCGATTCCAAAATAACCTTACATTGGATCAGGACACTTCCATCAACCTTCAACCTTAACAACCTTTGTATCAAATCGTGTGTCAAAAATTCAAGTGTGGACACAAAACATATCATGGAGACATGTCTCAACAAAGTTAAATCAAGTTAAATTAAATAAAGTGTCGAGAGATTGTGACATGAATGAACTGAATACTTCAATCTGGTTTAGTAGTCCACAGTTCCTCTGGGAAGATCCTACTGTTTGGCCGTTAAATACTCATTTCTAGTTGTCGTCGAATGATGGGGCCTTAGAAAAGCGCAAAACTAATGTCGCCCTCATAGCAATCGAAACTCCACAAAATTATTTTATGGACTTGATTCCGAGGTTTTCATCATATACAAAATTGGCAAATACATTTGCATATATGATACAGTTTATTCGTAAACTAAAAAATAAGACCGAGACATTTGAAATAATACCTACGGCAAAAGAATTACAATTGGCATTTCTAAAGCTAATAGAAATTGTTCAATGTCACGAATTTTCCGCAGAAATTGAACAGTTAAAACGAAAATTCCCATTCCCTTCAAATATGCAATGACTTAATCCCACACACATTTTCGCTATTTCGAGTAGGCGGGCGTCTTCTACATGCACCGATCGAATACGATGCGGAAGTTTCCGCTATTAGTTGGTAAAAATATTAACTTGCGCTATCTACACGTTAGAAATGACCATGCTGGTCCCAAGGCATTGGTAGCTCTGCTACGTGAAAGGTCATGGCTAATTAATGCCCAAGAAACGTATAGGAAAATTGTACGAAACTGCATACATTGCTTCAAGACAGACTAAAATTGCTGATGAAAAATTATGGGCAATTTGCCAGCCGATCATCTCAAAGCACAAAGACCCTTTTTTTGATTGTGACGCTGATTTGGTCCAGTGTATACCCCGTTAAAAATTCGCGATTGACCGAATTTCAAATCGTACATAGCTGTGTTTGTTTGTTTACCCTCAAAAGTTGTACTTGTAAAACCAGCAGCTGATTTATCTTCTAACTGTTTTATTCTCGCCCCTAAAAGGTTCATCGCACGGAGAGGTAGGTAGATAGAAGAGACGGGGATTTCGTACATTGAGGGTGTTAGTGTTGATATAGACAGAGTTGCAGAGGGTCGCGCAGACAAGGGTATCTGAAAGGAGTCGATGGATGAAAGAAAGTCAGATACAATTCTCCTTTCCTCCAAAGTGTTCATGTTGATTAGTTTAAGGCGGTCTTGGTAGGGTGGTAATATCAAAGGATTGCACCAGGGGAGACCTCAAAGAGTTTTGGATGCTCTCGATTCTATAAATGTGGGTTTGTTAGTAAGAAGACCACACATGAGAGGCATATTCAAGAAGGGGAAAGGCTATGTAAAAAGATCGGGTAACGTAAGGGTTCGAGAACCCTTAAGACCATCGCTTCACTAAACCGAGTGCAGAATTAGCTTTAAGGATTATCTCATCGATGTGTGCCCGAAAATTTAGCTCGTGGTCACATAATATGCCAAGATGAGTTGATTATTGAGGACGAGGAGGAGGTTTGATTCGTTTACGTGAAAAGGTAATTGATTAGCATTTGAAAATGTTAAGTTCCAAGCAATTTTTGGAACACCAGATGGAAAAACTATTGAGATCAGATTGAATAAGGGAAGAGTCATGACTGGAGGAAATGGTCTTGAAGAACTTGGTGCCGTCGGCATATAGTGAGATGTGGGAATGTTTGATCAACATTTCAATATCTTCTAGGGTAAGAACGAAAAGAAGTGGATCTAAGTGGCTGCCTGGGGGGTAAGCCACTGCTTTGATTTCTGACATTTTAACCGGTAGACACTTCGTTGTGAAAACTGCCAACATGACTTCTATCCACTGAAATTAACAACATTAACTTCAGTGATCTGATAGCTTCTCTTCAGCATTCGGACGATTTAATTGCGTACAGATCAGGTCCAACGATCGACATCATTCTAAACCGTTACTTCGAACAGTATCGTGATAACTGGAGGTTGAAAGTCAACTTCCAGAAATCCCAATCTATTTTATTCAGAACGCCTCTGTCTAGGGCCTCTCTGGAAACTAGAAAAAATTGACGCAGGTTCCCAATGGACCGGTCCAAACAAAGTGTAGTCAGATACCTTGGGACATTGCGCATAAACATCTCAACTGGACAGTTGCAAAGTGGAAAACCATCCTATTTTCTGATGAATTCAAATACATTAAAACTTCATATGTTATCACCAGAATAAGAAGACTAGTAGGAAACGGGATGGATCCGAAATAATGCATCCCAACAGTTAAATTCGATGGGGGAATGCTTCTCTGGTTGGGTGATTTAGCTAATCTACAGAATGGCATCATGGATCGTTTCACATGTTTAGATATTTTAAAAACAGTAATGTTGCCTTATGCTGAAGAAGGAATGCCATTGAAGTGAACGTTTTAACAGGACAACGATAGAAAACAAGGAAAACTGCCAAGATTTGGTTTAGTGCCAATAAAATCAAGGTTCTGGACTGCGGAATCTTCTGACCTTAACCCCATTGTTGGATCAATTGTTTTTGTTTTGATAAATTGAATTGTAATAATGTTAAAATCGTTAAATTCTAATGTTACATACATATATAATCGAAATTGTAATAATCTCATCACTAACATTTCACATTTCAATTTGTTCCATTTATTGCCATTTTTTGAATCAACCGCCTAAAAACCAATGTTCGCCATATTTTTTTTATGTACAATAAGAAACAACTGAATTTTATAATTAAAATAAATGTCATTGTCATTCACTTGTCGATCACATGACATAGAAGACGTGTTTTTTTGTAGTTCGTACAGAAGTCGTCCTATTGCACTCAGTTGGAGAAACTTCCACTGAACACATATTGAGAAGTGGAAATTGTGGAAAGTAGTCAACAGGCGAGTTAACAGGGACTAGTGAAAAACCTTGGATGAATTGTACAAGGCATTGGGGGACACTTGGAAAAACATGCGCATGACCATAATTGTAACGTGCGCGGTGTGCACATTAAAATAATAGACTTCAATTATTTGTCAATAATCCAATGTATTTCTGTGTATTAATAAATGAGTACTGCTCAGAAACCAGTTTGAGACGTGCGTCTTTCGTACGTCTTCTCCCGTGACACCCTGCAATTTTAAAAGAAGTCCAGGTTCGTAGCGACAAAACCCTTCACAAACAAACTCTATTCGTGAATACGTGTGAGGTCATTTCATTTTACCGCAGTGTACTCCCGCCACACACACTCTTGGAATTATAACAATGTGCGTGATTGTTTGAATAATTTTCCCACGTGCTCGCCACAGCTTGTAGATAAACGTCCGCGGCCATTTTAAGTGGTTCGTCTCATTGGTGGTTTCTGGTACTGCTCAAGACGGTGGTTGAAGCTCAACTGTCCTCTAAGCTTTTATTTTTGACATTTCACGCAGGTTGATGGAATCACAATACAATTGACCAATTTATAATAATGATTCACAATAACAATTCAATTTGATTTGGAATATATATAGTATTTGACTACTATTACAATATAATATAGTTAAACTGCCATACCGAACAGGAGGTACACTTACTCGACCATTACGAGTAACATATGCTGCAGGCTTTGCCACCGGCACAGGCAGGTCAGCGACCTCTATTCTGGAATCAGTGCTTACATTTTGACCTTGATCGATTGGCCCATCATCTACCACTAGCGAATCTGACTGCCCCATGGTACTCCCATTGGATTACACGGTACACGTTACAATTACTTAATTTTCCATTTGGAGTGATATTGATTTTCATAACTTTTGTGTTTTCCTGATTCAAATTACTTTGTATGTTATCTTCAAATAACATGTCATTAGTATTTATTTCATTATTTGTCGTTCTAGATAGGAACCTACGATTTCTCCGAAAAAAAATTCCAAAGTTATCTAACACAATATATGACCTATCGTTCACAATAGCTACAATTTTCCCATACTGCCATTCTTTTCCATTTTTCTTAAATACAACTTGGTCGCCCACATTCAACATTGGCAACGATCTTGCAGTCCGGTCATAATAATATTTCTGTTTCTGTTTTTTTTTCATTAATTTTGTCTTGAGCATCAACTTCTCTCAAATTATTTTGTTTTAACAGCTCACTCGTAACTGGTAATTTGGTTTGGTTTGGCGGCCAAAGAATAACTGAGCCGGCGAAAGTTTCATACCAGCAACTTGTGCAGTATTATAGGTATATTCGAGGATGCGAGATTGGAAGAGATTGTTATGTGACCGCACATTACCCTATTATGTAACCGCACATTATCCGCGATCCGCTACTGCACTCAACAACAAGTGCCTTCGAATAAGTCATAAACACTTCCTACTGAGCATGCAATTATGAGTGCATTTGCCTGATGACCTACATACGCCAGCGCAAGCAGCTAAAGCAAAACAAAAATAAAAACAACAAAATGACAAACGTTTCATATGGGATAAGTAACGCCCAATCAAATAGAACTTACTCCAATTGGCCAAAGCCAAATTCATAACATTGAGTGGAAATCGAGTTGAAGCGAAATTGGAAGGAGAAAAGAAGTATTGTAGATTTTAGGATAAGTTAGAATAGTAATAATATATTTTCAATCATTGTCACTATGTTTACACTTAAAAGGTTAATGGACAACTCGCAATATAAAAACCCAAGCACTCCACAATAAAAATCTGAATTAATTAGACAGCCAAACAAATATCGGCAGTTTTAATTCTCTTGCCTTCAAACGGCAAGTGTAAAATAGGAAAACCCTTCTTAAGGAGTGCCATATAAATAGGCAACCTGTCGTCCAATGGCGTTCCACGCCGGACACATATTTTGAGGTCGACCTTTCTCTCTGGGAAGTTTTTCCTTCGGCACATATGAAAAAGTACTACATACATAACATGGCGATCCTGCGAAAACCACAATCCTGATATGCTTCCTGAGATGTACACCTATTGAAGTGTGAAACCAAAATCCTGCACGCAGAAATCATCGAAAGGGCCAACAAAATAGATGGATCAAATTGAAGAATACGTCCCACAAGGCTCCACTGGAAACTATCCAACCTATACACCCATAAATACATCAAAACAAGGGCCAAAAAAACTCACTATAGATGAGTACAAGAGAAGACAGATCAGAAAACTAGAAAACACAGCACCACAAATTCCGCAGACCAAAGCTCCACCAAAGCGACGCGGAGGCAAACTAGTACGCGATCGCAAACAATTAGCCTACCTTAAACAGTTGTTTTAGATGACAAGAATCCAGTCCCTTGGAAAATATCCTGCGAAATCTGGAGCAAAATTGACGAAATAGAAAAAAGAATAAAAGAAAGAAAACATGGGAAAGCAACAAAGTAAAGAAGAAGTCGTCAATATCAACAACGGAAGCTGCAACAACAAAAATTCAGCAGAAACACCCACATTTAATATAATAGAAGTTTTAGTAATAGTTAGTAATAGTAGTAATAAGCTTAATTATCTCTGTATTTTTATTTAACAAACTGCATAACTATTTCAAAAATTATATTAATAAGCGTATAAATTTAAGATCTATTAACATGTCTAAGAAAATTCAAGAAAAATTCAATAAAATATAATACCTTATGGAAAAAATACAAAAAATATTAGAAAAATTTAATCAAATAATATCAAATATTAAGAAAACTGGGAAAAGACAATACACTAAAGAAACTATAGATTTAAAATTAAAAGAATTAGTAAATCTAAAAAACGAATTTCCGATCCAAATTAATACAACAAATATTAAAGAAAGAGATTTATCAGAAATAATAGAAAAATTCACTACAGCTTACAATACAGCAAAAACTTTATTGCTTAACCAGACTAAAACAAAAACAGACACAAACAACATGGCAACATTTAATATTGAAACCGCAGCCAAAACTATCCCAATCTTCACAGGGAACTATCGAGAATTAGACTCATTCATAAAAATAATAGAAATAATAGACAAGACCCTACAGTCCAATTCAAAGCAAGATTTGATAGAATTCGCTTATCACATAAAACTGAGCCCAAATGTAAAGACAGTCATAAATTCTCTTGAAGAACCTAAAACATTGAAAGATTTACGGACATTACTTGAAGCATGTGGAACGATGTCCACGAAAATTCTCACCCATTAGGGTCAAGAATTATCCGATCAGATTTTTACGTTGATGACCACCGAACTGGAGCCAGCAACTTAAAATCCTTAAATAAATTCAGGTAGAGATACAACACGTTCTTCAAAACGGCGGATTTTAGCCTGCAAATTTGTTTTCTAAGTCCGGTATTACACGTTTCAATAGTTGCCGCGGCAACACGAACTTGTGGGTAAGAGAAGTGAGAGGCATCCGGGGTAGGTCGTGTTGCCTGTACTGGCAACACTTTGACGTTTCCCTTTGTTATTTTCTCATTTTTTGCCATTTCTCCTTTTTCTCATTCGACAGATTTGGAATTGTTCGAGTGCGTTGTGCGTCGGTTGTGGTTTAAATTGTGAATTATTATTTAAAAGTGAAATTTTTAAATTTGTATTTTTAATTCTATTTTAAGTAAAGGATATCGTTTCAGAAAAGTAAGAAATTACTTAAATTAAAACATTTACGACATAGGGGAGATTACGATATCCGTGGCGCCGGCTTTTCTTTTGAAAGTGTTTTTCTATAGAACTCCTTCTACTGAACTTTCAAAAGAAAAGCCGGCGCCACGGATATCGTAATCGTGCCACGATATAATATATTAATAAATTATATTTTAGAAATGGAAAAAAAGTGGCCGCAGAACCTGACAGAGACCCTTATACTACTCCTGCAAGAGCACCCATGTATTTATGCGCCAAGCGATCCTGATTATTTGAACAGGGTAAAGCGGGCTCATGCTTTTAATGTCATCCTGGAAGCCATGGCGCCTCTGAAATCAGGAATGACGCAGGAGGATATAAAAAAAAATAAAAGCTCTGCGTACACAATTTGCCAGGGAAATAAAGATAGTCAACGCTTCAAAGAAAAGTGGAGCGGGTACTGAAGAAGTTTATGTACCCAAGCTCTGGTGCTTTGATCAACTGGCATTTCTCGGCCCAAGTTGTCGAACAAGAGAATCGTCAGGCAATTTGGATCAAGTAAGTTTAACTTTGAATGCTTTTGAATTGGTGTTAGTAATATGTATGTATTCACAGGAAAACTTCGAACATCCCGAAGACGAAAACGAATGCGCCTATGAAGACATTCCAACTGGAAGTAGCAGCAGCTGTTCGCCTGTGATAAAAAGAAAAGTAAGTTGTTTTTCTCAATACATGTTATTTTATTTTTAAAAATTAGTTTTATTATACATCCGTACATATGAACATATACATAAGTATTTCTATAGTAATTGATCTTGTTGCCAATCAACTGCTCCTTCGTTATAAAAATAATCCGTAAATCCTTGGCGAACTGTTTCCGCTGGGCCTTTGCGAGGATTGAATGCAATATCTGAGTTTTCTAATGTATTCGTAGGCATAGAAGTTTGTTCAACGCTCGCGATATCCCTGTCTATTAGCATATTATGCAACGCACAACACGCTTTTGTAATTAGTTCAACATTTTCCACGCTTGTATTCATTTTTGTTTGCAGAATTTTAAATCGGTTACTTAAAATTCCAAACGCATGTTCGATGACGTGCCTTGCTCGGGAAAGCCGCAAATTAAAAATTTGTTTTTTCGGGTCCTGTGTTGAATATGGATAGGGTTTGAGCAAATGAGTTTGTAGAGGAAATGCGCCATCTCCCACAATTACGTAAGTTAGTTTTCTACCATTTCCTATAATCTTTTCTGGTGGAAAATGTTGCTCTGCCTCATCAATAATTTTCTTTAGTGGACTTTGTAATAAAACACCTGCATCGTTTGTGCGGCCATTGCATCCGATGTTTACAAATATAAAGCGACAATTTGCGTCCGCTAAGGCCAACAGTACTATGCTATGGTTGCCTTTGTAGTTGTAGTAGTAGGACCCGTCTGATCTTAATGCCCTAAAATTGATGTGTTTGCCATCTAGGGCACCCAAGCAATTTGGAAATTGCCACTTTATAGCGTAACCATCTGCTATTTCTTCCCATTCAGATTTTGACGTTGGAAACTGAAAACAAAATAAAATATATTTCTCATCATTTCATATATAAATTAACCAAAATCTTATTGTTTTTTATTGTAGAAAACACGACTCAGCGCCCAAAACCGATTGTTAAATAAAATCGAAAATGTCCAAAATATGTTCGTCCAAAAACAAAAGAACAAGTTGGAATATAGTTGGCTTGGACCTGCGGTCGTCTCACAGGTGGAGAGTATAAAAAAGCCTTCATTGCGGCGAAAAACAGCATGGAGGATTCAGCAAGTGCTCAATGACGCCGTAATGGAGGACAATATGGATGAAGAACAAATAATACCCTCCACCTCTAGACAGTCCACAAACCACACACCCTCGCCTGCTGGGAAGGGGGCGACCGATTTATTACAAGAACTAATGAATAAAACTTTTGGTGAGGGCGATTTTTAGGACTTGAGTTCCTTTTTTATTTATTATTTTAGAATGAATTTCTATTTATTTTTGGTTTTTTATGTTTACTTATACTTTTAAGAATGAATTCCTTTTTTTGTTTACTTAAGAATGAATTTAAGTGATATTTTTGTAAAAAAAATAACAATAAAAGAATGTACAAACCTTTATATATTTGTCTTTCAAATTGTGCCAAATAGCGCGACAAACCTCAGGGACCGTTTTCGTCAAAAAAGGTTGTGACAATCTTGTCTGATATTCGGTACTTTTATAGGTTTCACCTGTAGCGAGAAATCTTAAGGTGGCAAATAATTTTTCACATACAAGGATTGGTTCCCTCATGATGGTAACTTGTTTTTTTAAATCAGGCTCAACTGATTTGAGTAAGAGGTTAAAAGTTTCAGCATTCATTCGCAAATAATTGCGAAATGAAATCTTGTCGGTGTTATGCAATTCATTTATAACAAATTTAAATGAACTATTTGTTGGACGCTTCTTTCGCCATTCCTTTACCCACTGCCTTCTTTTCCTCCTTTTTGGAATTAACTTCGCTATTTCATAGCACTCCTCCAAAGCTCCCCAAATTTCGTCCTCGGAGTCACTCAACTCCATAAGCGCATGCTCCGTCAAATCCATTATTGCTGACCACGCTTTAATTTCGAAATTCATTTGCAATATTTGTTTCATATACAATAAACACCTCAAAACATTAGCGCATAGAAAATTCACAACTCAAACAACTCTAAGTCGGGTATTACACGTTTCAATAGTTGCTGGCAACTTTTGCTTATTTTCTTTTGTGTTTTCTGTCCGTGTTGCCTTTATCTTTACACGTTTCAACACAGAGCTCGCAACAAAGTGACACTTAACGTGCATTTTCTTTTTGATTCATTTCCCAGAGTTGTTTGAGTTGTTGTTGCACTCGAAATCTGACGAATGAGAAAAAGGAGAAATGGCAAAAAATGAGAAAATAACAAAGGGAAACGTCAAAGTGTTGCCGGTACAGGCAACACGACCTCTCACTTCTCTTACCCTCAAGTCGTGTTGCCGCGGCAACTATTGAAACGTGAAATAACGGACTAAGAAATGAATCGAAAAGAAACTGCGTGTTAAGTGTCACTTTGTTGCAAGCTCTGTGTTGAAACGTGTAAAGATAAAGGCAACACGGACAGAAAACACAAAAGAAAATAAGCAAAAGTTGCCAGCAACTATTGAAACGTGTAATACCGGACTAACAAATTTTTTTACAATTCGGAAAATTTCGAAAAAGAAATCAGGTCCAACGATTCTGATTCCACGAAAACGCTTGAATACCGAAAAAAGATATTTTTACCTTTTAGTTAGAACAGAACTTCCATGACCTACGAGCGACGAAAAGAAACATTTTATCCATTTCCTCTCGTTTGTTCGATCCTCTTGGTTTATTGTGCCCCATAGTTATCAGAGCAAAAATCTTACTATAAGAGCTTTATATTGCAAATCTAGACTGGGATAAGTCGATTCCGTTGCGCATTGATACCAGTTGGTAGAACTTTAAAACAAATCCGACCCAACTTCGCTAGATAGAAATACCACGGTTTGTGGAAACACATTCCAACGCGAGAATACAGATTCATGGATTCGCCGACGTTTTCACAAGAGCATATACATAAGTGCTGTATGCAAAGTCCAAGGTGGATCCTTTGAAAACTAAATCGCTTCCACGATTGGAATTTTGCGCAGCACATACTCTCTCCGATTGTGGATGAGAGTACCGGCAACGTTGAATCTAGATGACAAGGAGGTTGTATTGTGGACCGATTCCAAAATAACCTTACATTGGATCAGGACACTTCCATCAACCTTCAACCTTAACAACCTTTGTATCAAATCGTGTGTCAAAAATTCAAGTGTGGACACAAAACATATCATGGAGACATGTCTCAACAAAGTTAAATCAAGTTAAATTAAATAAAGTGTCGAGAGATTGTGACATGAATGAACTGAATACTTCAATCTGGTTTAGTAGTCCACAGTTCCTCTGGGAAGATCCTACTGTTTGGCCGTTAAATACTCATTTCTAGTTGTCGTCGTATGATGGGGCCTTAGAAAAGCGCAAAACTAATGTCGCCCTCATAGCAATCGAAACTCCACAAAATTATTTTATGGACTTGATTCCGAGGTTTTCATCATATACAAAATTGGCAAATACATTTGCATATATGATACAGTTTATTCGTAAACTAAAAAATAAGACCGAGACATTTGAAATAATACCTACGGCAAAAGAATTACAATTGGCATTTCTAAAGCTAATAGAAATTGTTCAATGTCACGAATTTTCCGCAGAAATTGAACAGTTAAAACGAAAATTCCCATTCCCTTCAAATATGCAATGACTTAATCCCACACACATTTTCGCTATTTCGAGTAGGCGGGCGTCTTCTACATGCACCGATCGAATACGATGCGGAAGTTTCCGCTATTAGTTGGTAAAAATATTAACTTGCGCTATCTACACGTTAGAAATGACCATGCTGGTCCCAAGGCATTGGTAGCTCTGCTACGTGAAAGGTCATGGCTAATTAATGCCCAAGAAACGTATAGGAAAATTGTACGAAACTGCATACATTGCTTCAAGACAGACTAAAATTGCTGATGAAAAATTATGGGCAATTTGCCAGCCGATCATCTCAAAGCACGAAGACCCTTTTTTTGATTGTGACGCTGATTTGGTCCAGTGTATACCCCGTTAAAAATTCGCGATTGACCGAATTTCAAATCGTACATAGCTGTGTTTGTTTGTTTACCCTCAAAAGTTGTACTTGTAAAACCAGCAGCTGATTTATCTTCTAACTGTTTTATTCTCGCCCCTAAAAGGTTCATCGCACGGAGAGGTAGGTAGATAGAAGAGACGGGGATTTCGTACATTGCGGGTGTTAGTGTTGATAGAGACAGAGTTGTAGAGGGTCGCGCAGACAAGGGTATCTGAAAGGAGTCGATGGATGAAAGAAAGTCAGATACAATTCTCCTTTCCTCCAAAGTGTTCATGTTGATTAGTTTAAGGCGGTCTTGGTAGGGTGGTAATATCAAAGGATTGCACCAGGGGAGACCTCAAAGAGTTTTGGATGCTCTCGATTCTATAAATGTGGGTTTGTTAGTAAGAAGACCACACATGAGAGGCATATTCAAGAAGGGGAAAGGCTATGTAAAAAGATCGGGTAACGTAAGGGTTCGAGAACCCTTAAGACCATCGCTTCACTAAGCCGAGTGCAGAATTAGCTTTAAGGATTATCTCATCGATGTGTGCCCGAAAATTTAGCTCCTGGTCACATAATATGCCAAGATGAGTTGATTATTGAGGACGAGGAGGAGGTTTGATTCGTTTACGTGAAAAGGTAATTGATTGGCATTTGAAAATGTTAAGTTCCAAGCAATTTTTGGAACACCAGATGGAAAAACTATTGAGATCAGATTGAATAAGGGAAGAGTCATGACTGGAGGAAATGGTCTTGAAGAACTTGGTGCCGTCGGCATATAGTGAGATGTGGGAATGTTTGATCAACATTTCAATATCTTCTAGGGTAAGAACGAAAAGAAGTGGATCTAAGTGGCTGCCTGGGGAGTAAGCCACTGCTTTGATTTCTGACATTTTAACCGGTAGACACTTCGTTGTGAAAACTGCCAACATGACTTCTATCCACTGAAATTAACAACATTAACTTCAGTGATCTGATAGCTTCTCTTCAGCATTCGGACGATTTAATTGCGTACAGATCAGGTCCAACGATCGACATCATTCTAAACCGTTACTTCGAACAGTATCGTGATAACTGGAGGTTGGAAGTCAACTTCCAGAAATCCCAATCTATTTTATTCAGAACGCCTCTGTCTAGGGCCTCTCTGGAAACTAGAAAAAATTGACGCAGGTTCCCAATGGACCGGTCCAAACAAAGTGTAGTCAGATACCTTGGGACATTGCGCATAAACATCTCAACTGGACAGTTGCAAAGTGGAAAACCATCCTATTTTCTGATGAATTCAAATACATTAAAACTTCATATGTTATCACCAGAATAAGAAGACTAGTAGGAAACGGGATGGATCCGAAATAATGCATCCCAACAGTTAAATTCGATGGGGGAATGCTTCTCTGGTTGGGTGATTTAGCTAATCTACAGAATGGCATCATGGATCGTTTCACATGTTTAGATATTTTAAAAACAGTAATGTTGCCTTATGCTGAAGAAGGAATGCCATTGAAGTGAACGTTTTAACAGGACAACGATAGAAAACAAGGAAAACTGCCAAGATTAGGTTTAGTGCCAATAAAATCAAGGTTCTGGACTGCGGAATCTTCTGACCTTAACCCCATTGTTGGATCAATTGTTTTTATTTTGATAAATTGAATTGTAATAATGTTAAAATCGTTAAATTCTAATGTTACATACATATATAATCGAAATTGTAATAATCTCATCACTAACATTTCACATTTCAATTTGTTCCATTTATTGCCATTTTTTGAATCAACCGCCTAAAAACCAATGTTCGCCATATTTTTTTTATGTACAATAAGAAACAACTGAATTTTATAATTAAAATAAATGTCATTGTCATTCACTTGTCGATCACATGACAAAGAAGACGTGTTTTTTTGTAGTTCGTACAGAAGTCGTCCTATTGCACTCAGTTGGAGAAACTTCCACTGAACACATATTGAGAAGTGGAAATTGTGGAAAGTAGTCAACAGGCGAGTTAACAGGGACTAGTCAAAAACCTTGGATGAATTGTACAAGGCATTGGGGGACACTTGGAAAAACATGCGCATGACCATAATTGTAACGTGCGCGGTGTGCACATTAAAATAATAGACTTCAATTATTTGTCAATAATCCAATGTATTTCTGTGTATTAATAAATGAGTACTGCTCAGAAACCAGTTTGAGACGTGCGTCTTTCGTACGTCTTCTCCCGTGACACCCTGCAATTTTAAAAGAAGTCCAGGTTCGTAGCGACAAAACCCTTCACAAACAAACTCTATTCGTGAATACGTGTGAGGTCATTTCATTTTACCGCAGTGTACTCCCGCCACACACACTCTTGGAATTATAACAATGTGCGTGATTGTTTGAATAATTTTCCCACGTGCTCGCCATAGCTTGTAGACAAACGTCCGCGGCCATTTTAAGTGGTTCGTCTCATTGGTGGTTTCTGGTACTGCTCAAGACGGTGGTTGAAGCTCAACTGTCCTCTAAGCTTTTATTTTTGACATCTCACGCAGGTTGATGGAATCACAATACAATTGACCAATTTATAATAATGATTCACAATAACAATTCACAATGATTTGGAATATATATAGTATTTGACTACTATTACAATATAATATAGTTAAACTGCCATACCGAACAGGAGGTACACTTACTCGACCATTACGAGTAACATATGCTGCAGGCTTTGCCACCGGCACAGGCAGGTCAGCGACCTCTATTCTGGAATCAGTGCTTACATTTTGACCTTGATCGATTGGCCCATCATCTACCACTAGCGAATCTGACTGCCCCATGGTACTCCCATTGGATTACACGGTACACGTTACAATTACTTAATTTTCCATTTGGAGTGATATTGATTTTCATAACTTTTGTGTTTTCCTGATTCAAATTACTTTGTATGTTATCTTCAAATAACATGTCATTAGTATTTATTTCATTATTTGTCGTTCTAGATAGGAACCTACGATTTCTCCGAAAAGAAATTCCAAAGTTATCTAACACAATATATGACCTATCGTTCACAATAGCTACAATTTTCCCATACTGCCATTCTTTTCCATTTTTCTTAAATACAACTTGGTCGCCCACATTCAACATTGGCAACGATCTTGCAGTCCGGTCATAATAATATTTCTGTTTCTGTTTTTTTTTCATTAATTTTGTCTTGAGCATCAACTTCTCTCAAATTATTTTGTTTTAACAGCTCAGTCGTAACTGGTAATTTGGTTTGGTTTGGCGGCCAAAGAATAACTGAGCCGGCGAAAGTTTCATACCAGCAACTTGTGCAGTATTATAGGTATATTCGAGGATGCGAGATTGGAAGAGATTGTTATGTGACCGCACATTACCCTATTATGTAACCGCACATTACCCGCGATCCGCTACTGCACTCAACAACAAGTGCCTTCGAATAAGTCATAAACACTTCCTACTGAGCATGCAATTATGAGTGCATTTGCCTGATGACCTACATACGCCAGCGCAAGCAGCTAAAGCAAAACAAAAATAAAAACAACAAAATGACAAACGTTTCATATGGGATAAGTAACGCCCAATCAAATAGAACTTACTCCAATTGGCCAAAGCCAAATTCATAACATTGAGTGGAAATCGAGTTGAAGCGAAATTGGAAGGAGAAAAGAAGTATTGTAGATTTTAGGATAAGTTAGAATAGTAATAATATATTTTCAATCATTGTCACTATGTTTACACTTAAAAGGTTAATGGACAACTCGCAATATAAAAACCCAAGCACTCCACAATAAAAATCTGAATTAATTAGACAGCCAAACAAATATCGGCAGTTTTAATTCTCTTGCCTTCAAACGGCAAGTGTAAAATAGGAAAACCCTTCTTAAGGAGTGCCATATAAATAGGCAACCTGTCGTCCAATGGCGTTCCACGCCGGACACATATTTTGAGGTCGACCTTTCTCTCTGGGAAGTTTTTCCTTCGGCACATATGAAAAAGTACTACATACATAACATGGCGATCCTGCGAAAACCACAATCCTGATATGCTTCCTGAGATGTACACCTATTGAAGTGTGAAACCAAAATCCTGCACGCAGAAATCATCGAAAGGGCCAACAAAATAGATGGATCAAATTGAAGAATACGTCCCACAAGGCTCCACTGGAAACTATCCAACCTATACACCCATAAATACATCAAAACAAGGGCCAAAAAAACTCACTATAGATGAGTACAAGAGAAGACAGATCAGAAAACTAGAAAACACAGCACCACAAATTCCGCAGACCAAAGCTCCACCAAAGCGACGCGGAGGCAAACTAGTACGCGATCGCAAACAATTAGCCTACCTTAAAACAGTTGTTTTAGATGACAAGAATCCAGTCATTTGGAAAATATCCTGCGAAATCTGGAGCAAAATTGACGAAATAGAAAAAAGAATAAAAGAAAGAAAACATGGGAAAGCAACAAAGTAAAGAAGAAGTCGTCAATATCAACAACGGAAGCTGCAACAACAAAAATTCAGCAGAAACACCCACATTTAATATAATAGAAGTTTTAGTAATAGTTAGTAATAGTAGTAATAAGCTTAATTATCTCTGTATTTTTATTTAACAAACTGCATAACTATTTCAAAAATTATATTAATAAGCGTATAAATTTAAGATCTATTAACATGTCTAAGAAAATTCAAGAAAAATTCAATAAAATATAATACCTTATGGAAAAAATACAAAAAATATTTGAAAAATTTAATCAAATAATATCAAATATTAAGAAAACTGGTAAAAGACAATACACTAAAGAAACTATAGATTTAAAATTAAAAGAATTAGTAAATCTAAAAAACGAATTTCCGATCCAAATTAATACAACAAATATTAAAGAAAGAGATTTATCAGAAATAATAGAAAAATTCACTACAGCTTACAATACAGCAAAAACTTTATTGCTTAACCAGACTAAAACAAAAACAGACACAAACAACATGGCAACATTTAATATTGAAACCGCAGCCAAAACTATCCCAATCTTCACAGGGAACTATCGAGAATTAGACTCATTCATAAAAATAATAGAAATAATAGACAAGACCCTACAGTCCAATTCAAAGCAAGATTTGATAGAATTCGCTTATCACATAAAACTGAGCCCAAATGTAAAGACAGTCATAAATTCTCTTGAAGAACCTAAAACATTGAAAGATTTACGGACATTACTTGAAGCATGTGGAACGATGTCCACGAAAATTCTCACCCATTAGGGTCAAGAATTATCCGATCAGATTTTTACGTTGATGACCACCGAACTGGAGCCAGCGAACTTAAAATCCTTAAATAAATTCAGGTAGAGATACAACAAGTTCTTCAAAACGGCGGATTTTAGCCTGCAAATTTATTTTCTAACAAATTTTTTTACAATTCGGAAAATTTCGAAAAAGAAATCAGGTCCAACGATTCTGATTCCACGAAAACGCTTGAATACCGAAAAAAGATATTTTTACCTTTTAGTTAGAACAGAACTTCCATGACCTACGAGCGACGAAAAGAAACATTTTATCCATTTCCTCTCGTTTGTTCGATCCTCTTGGTTTATTGTGCCCCATAGTTATCAGAGCAAAAATCTTACTATAAGAGCTTTATATTGCAAATCTAGACTGGGATAAGTCGATTCCGTTGCGCATTGATACCAGTTGGTAGAACTTTAAAACAAATCCGACCCAACTTCGCTAGATAGAAATACCACGGTTTGTGGAAACACATTCCAACGCGAGAATACAGATTCATGGATTCGCCGACGTTTTCACAAGAGCATATACATAAGTGCTGTATGCAAAGTCCAAGGTGGATCCTTTGAAAACTAAATCGCTTCCACGATTGGAATTTTGCGCAGCACATACTCTCTCCGATTGTGGATGAGAGTACCGGCAACGTTGAATCTAGATGACAAGGAGGTTGTATTGTGGACCGATTCCAAAATAACCTTACATTGGATCAGGACACTTCCATCAACCTTCAACCTTAACAACCTTTGTATCAAATCGTGTGTCAAAAATTCAAGTGTGGACACAAAACATATCATGGAGACATGTCTCAACAAAGTTAAATCAAGTTAAATTAAATAAAGTGTCGAGAGATTGTGACATGAATGAACTGAATACTTCAATCTGGTTTAGTAGTCCACAGTTCCTCTGGGAAGATCCTACTGTTTGGCCGTTAAATACTCATTTCTAGTTGTCGTCGTATGATGGGGCCTTAGAAAAGCGCAAAACTAATGTCGCCCTCATAGCAATCGAAACTCCACAAAATTATTTTATGGACTTGATTCCGAGGTTTTCATCATATACAAAATTGGCAAATACATTTGCATATATGATACAGTTTATTCGTAAACTAAAAAATAAGACCGAGACATTTGAAATAATACCTACGGCAAAAGAATTACAATTGGCATTTCTAAAGCTAATAGAAATTGTTCAATGTCACGAATTTTCCGCAGAAATTGAACAGTTAAAACGAAAATTCCCATTCCCTTCAAATATGCAATGACTTAATCCCACACACATTTTCGCTATTTCGAGTAGGCGGGCGTCTTCTACATGCACCGATCGAATACGATGCGGAAGTTTCCGCTATTAGTTGGTAAAAATATTAACTTGCGCTATCTACACGTTAGAAATGACCATGCTGGTCCCAAGGCATTGGTAGCTCTGCTACGTGAAAGGTCATGGCTAATTAATGCCCAAGAAACGTATAGGAAAATTGTACGAAACTGCATACATTGCTTCAAGACAGACTAAAATTGCTGATGAAAAATTATGGGCAATTTGCCAGCCGATCATCTCAAAGCACGAAGACCCTTTTTTTGATTGTGACGCTGATTTGGTCCAGTGTATACCCCGTTAAAAATTCGCGATTGACCGAATTTCAAATCGTACATAGCTGTGTTTGTTTGTTTACCCTCAAAAGTTGTACTTGTAAAACCAGCAGCTGATTTATCTTCTAACTGTTTTATTCTCGCCCCTAAAAGGTTCATCGCACGGAGAGGTAGGTAGATAGAAGAGACGGGGATTTCGTACATTGCGGGTGTTAGTGTTGATAGAGACAGAGTTGTAGAGGGTCGCGCAGACAAGGGTATCTGAAAGGAGTCGATGGATGAAAGAAAGTCAGATACAATTCTCCTTTCCTCCAAAGTGTTCATGTTGATTAGTTTAAGGCGGTCTTGGTAGGGTGGTAATATCAAAGGATTGCACCAGGGGAGACCTCAAAGAGTTTTGGATGCTCTCGATTCTATAAATGTGGGTTTGTTAGTAAGAAGACCACACATGAGAGGCATATTCAAGAAGGGGAAAGGCTATGTAAAAAGATCGGGTAACGTAAGGGTTCGAGAACCCTTAAGACCATCGCTTCACTAAGCCGAGTGCAGAATTAGCTTTAAGGATTATCTCATCGATGTGTGCCCGAAAATTTAGCTCCTGGTCACATAATATGCCAAGATGAGTTGATTATTGAGGACGAGGAGGAGGTTTGATTCGTTTACGTGAAAAGGTAATTGATTGGCATTTGAAAATGTTAAGTTCCAAGCAATTTTTGGAACACCAGATGGAAAAACTATTGAGATCAGATTGAATAAGGGAAGAGTCATGACTGGAGGAAATGGTCTTGAAGAACTTGGTGCCGTCGGCATATAGTGAGATGTGGGAATGTTTGATCAACATTTCAATATCTTCTAGGGTAAGAACGAAAAGAAGTGGATCTAAGTGGCTGCCTGGGGAGTAAGCCACTGCTTTGATTTCTGACATTTTAACCGGTAGACACTTCGTTGTGAAAACTGCCAACATGACTTCTATCCACTGAAATTAACAACATTAACTTCAGTGATCTGATAGCTTCTCTTCAGCATTCGGACGATTTAATTGCGTACAGATCAGGTCCAACGATCGACATCATTCTAAACCGTTACTTCGAACAGTATCGTGATAACTGGAGGTTGGAAGTCAACTTCCAGAAATCCCAATCTATTTTATTCAGAACGCCTCTGTCTAGGGCCTCTCTGGAAACTAGAAAAAATTGACGCAGGTTCCCAATGGACCGGTCCAAACAAAGTGTAGTCAGATACCTTGGGACATTGCGCATAAACATCTCAACTGGACAGTTGCAAAGTGGAAAACCATCCTATTTTCTGATGAATTCAAATACATTAAAACTTCATATGTTATCACCAGAATAAGAAGACTAGTAGGAAACGGGATGGATCCGAAATAATGCATCCCAACAGTTAAATTCGATGGGGGAATGCTTCTCTGGTTGGGTGATTTAGCTAATCTACAGAATGGCATCATGGATCGTTTCACATGTTTAGATATTTTAAAAACAGTAATGTTGCCTTATGCTGAAGAAGGAATGCCATTGAAGTGAACGTTTTAACAGGACAACGATAGAAAACAAGGAAAACTGCCAAGATTAGGTTTAGTGCCAATAAAATCAAGGTTCTGGACTGCGGAATCTTCTGACCTTAACCCCATTGTTGGATCAATTGTTTTTATTTTGATAAATTGAATTGTAATAATGTTAAAATCGTTAAATTCTAATGTTACATACATATATAATCGAAATTGTAATAATCTCATCACTAACATTTCACATTTCAATTTGTTCCATTTATTGCCATTTTTTGAATCAACCGCCTAAAAACCAATGTTCGCCATATTTTTTTTATGTACAATAAGAAACAACTGAATTTTATAATTAAAATAAATGTCATTGTCATTCACTTGTCGATCACATGACAAAGAAGACGTGTTTTTTTGTAGTTCGTACAGAAGTCGTCCTATTGCACTCAGTTGGAGAAACTTCCACTGAACACATATTGAGAAGTGGAAATTGTGGAAAGTAGTCAACAGGCGAGTTAACAGGGACTAGTCAAAAACCTTGGATGAATTGTACAAGGCATTGGGGGACACTTGGAAAAACATGCGCATGACCATAATTGTAACGTGCGCGGTGTGCACATTAAAATAATAGACTTCAATTATTTGTCAATAATCCAATGTATTTCTGTGTATTAATAAATGAGTACTGCTCAGAAACCAGTTTGAGACGTGCGTCTTTCGTACGTCTTCTCCCGTGACACCCTGCAATTTTAAAAGAAGTCCAGGTTCGTAGCGACAAAACCCTTCACAAACAAACTCTATTCGTGAATACGTGTGAGGTCATTTCATTTTACCGCAGTGTACTCCCGCCACACACACTCTTGGAATTATAACAATGTGCGTGATTGTTTGAATAATTTTCCCACGTGCTCGCCATAGCTTGTAGACAAACGTCCGCGGCCATTTTAAGTGGTTCGTCTCATTGGTGGTTTCTGGTACTGCTCAAGACGGTGGTTGAAGCTCAACTGTCCTCTAAGCTTTTATTTTTGACATCTCACGCAGGTTGATGGAATCACAATACAATTGACCAATTTATAATAATGATTCACAATAACAATTCACAATGATTTGGAATATATATAGTATTTGACTACTATTACAATATAATATAGTTAAACTGCCATACCGAACAGGAGGTACACTTACTCGACCATTACGAGTAACATATGCTGCAGGCTTTGCCACCGGCACAGGCAGGTCAGCGACCTCTATTCTGGAATCAGTGCTTACATTTTGACCTTGATCGATTGGCCCATCATCTACCACTAGCGAATCTGACTGCCCCATGGTACTCCCATTGGATTACACGGTACACGTTACAATTACTTAATTTTCCATTTGGAGTGATATTGATTTTCATAACTTTTGTGTTTTCCTGATTCAAATTACTTTGTATGTTATCTTCAAATAACATGTCATTAGTATTTATTTCATTATTTGTCGTTCTAGATAGGAACCTACGATTTCTCCGAAAAGAAATTCCAAAGTTATCTAACACAATATATGACCTATCGTTCACAATAGCTACAATTTTCCCATACTGCCATTCTTTTCCATTTTTCTTAAATACAACTTGGTCGCCCACATTCAACATTGGCAACGATCTTGCAGTCCGGTCATAATAATATTTCTGTTTCTGTTTTTTTTTCATTAATTTTGTCTTGAGCATCAACTTCTCTCAAATTATTTTGTTTTAACAGCTCAGTCGTAACTGGTAATTTGGTTTGGTTTGGCGGCCAAAGAATAACTGAGCCGGCGAAAGTTTCATACCAGCAACTTGTGCAGTATTATAGGTATATTCGAGGATGCGAGATTGGAAGAGATTGTTATGTGACCGCACATTACCCTATTATGTAACCGCACATTACCCGCGATCCGCTACTGCACTCAACAACAAGTGCCTTCGAATAAGTCATAAACACTTCCTACTGAGCATGCAATTATGAGTGCATTTGCCTGATGACCTACATACGCCAGCGCAAGCAGCTAAAGCAAAACAAAAATAAAAACAACAAAATGACAAACGTTTCATATGGGATAAGTAACGCCCAATCAAATAGAACTTACTCCAATTGGCCAAAGCCAAATTCATAACATTGAGTGGAAATCGAGTTGAAGCGAAATTGGAAGGAGAAAAGAAGTATTGTAGATTTTAGGATAAGTTAGAATAGTAATAATATATTTTCAATCATTGTCACTATGTTTACACTTAAAAGGTTAATGGACAACTCGCAATATAAAAACCCAAGCACTCCACAATAAAAATCTGAATTAATTAGACAGCCAAACAAATATCGGCAGTTTTAATTCTCTTGCCTTCAAACGGCAAGTGTAAAATAGGAAAACCCTTCTTAAGGAGTGCCATATAAATAGGCAACCTGTCGTCCAATGGCGTTCCACGCCGGACACATATTTTGAGGTCGACCTTTCTCTCTGGGAAGTTTTTCCTTCGGCACATATGAAAAAGTACTACATACATAACATGGCGATCCTGCGAAAACCACAATCCTGATATGCTTCCTGAGATGTACACCTATTGAAGTGTGAAACCAAAATCCTGCACGCAGAAATCATCGAAAGGGCCAACAAAATAGATGGATCAAATTGAAGAATACGTCCCACAAGGCTCCACTGGAAACTATCCAACCTATACACCCATAAATACATCAAAACAAGGGCCAAAAAAACTCACTATAGATGAGTACAAGAGAAGACAGATCAGAAAACTAGAAAACACAGCACCACAAATTCCGCAGACCAAAGCTCCACCAAAGCGACGCGGAGGCAAACTAGTACGCGATCGCAAACAATTAGCCTACCTTAAAACAGTTGTTTTAGATGACAAGAATCCAGTCATTTGGAAAATATCCTGCGAAATCTGGAGCAAAATTGACGAAATAGAAAAAAGAATAAAAGAAAGAAAACATGGGAAAGCAACAAAGTAAAGAAGAAGTCGTCAATATCAACAACGGAAGCTGCAACAACAAAAATTCAGCAGAAACACCCACATTTAATATAATAGAAGTTTTAGTAATAGTTAGTAATAGTAGTAATAAGCTTAATTATCTCTGTATTTTTATTTAACAAACTGCATAACTATTTCAAAAATTATATTAATAAGCGTATAAATTTAAGATCTATTAACATGTCTAAGAAAATTCAAGAAAAATTCAATAAAATATAATACCTTATGGAAAAAATACAAAAAATATTTGAAAAATTTAATCAAATAATATCAAATATTAAGAAAACTGGTAAAAGACAATACACTAAAGAAACTATAGATTTAAAATTAAAAGAATTAGTAAATCTAAAAAACGAATTTCCGATCCAAATTAATACAACAAATATTAAAGAAAGAGATTTATCAGAAATAATAGAAAAATTCACTACAGCTTACAATACAGCAAAAACTTTATTGCTTAACCAGACTAAAACAAAAACAGACACAAACAACATGGCAACATTTAATATTGAAACCGCAGCCAAAACTATCCCAATCTTCACAGGGAACTATCGAGAATTAGACTCATTCATAAAAATAATAGAAATAATAGACAAGACCCTACAGTCCAATTCAAAGCAAGATTTGATAGAATTCGCTTATCACATAAAACTGAGCCCAAATGTAAAGACAGTCATAAATTCTCTTGAAGAACCTAAAACATTGAAAGATTTACGGACATTACTTGAAGCATGTGGAACGATGTCCACGAAAATTCTCACCCATTAGGGTCAAGAATTATCCGATCAGATTTTTACGTTGATGACCACCGAACTGGAGCCAGCGAACTTAAAATCCTTAAATAAATTCAGGTAGAGATACAACAAGTTCTTCAAAACGGCGGATTTTAGCCTGCAAATTTATTTTCTAACAAATTTTTTTACAATTCGGAAAATTTCGAAAAAGAAATCAGGTCCAACGATTCTGATTCCACGAAAACGCTTGAATACCGAAAAAAGATATTTTTACCTTTTAGTTAGAACAGAACTTCCATGACCTACGAGCGACGAAAAGAAACATTTTATCCATTTCCTCTCGTTTGTTCGATCCTCTTGGTTTATTGTGCCCCATAGTTATCAGAGCAAAAATCTTACTATAAGAGCTTTATATTGCAAATCTAGACTGGGATAAGTCGATTCCGTTGCGCATTGATACCAGTTGGTAGAACTTTAAAACAAATCCGACCCAACTTCGCTAGATAGAAATACCACGGTTTGTGGAAACACATTCCAACGCGAGAATACAGATTCATGGATTCGCCGACGTTTTCACAAGAGCATATACATAAGTGCTGTATGCAAAGTCCAAGGTGGATCCTTTGAAAACTAAATCGCTTCCACGATTGGAATTTTGCGCAGCACATACTCTCTCCGATTGTGGATGAGAGTACCGGCAACGTTGAATCTAGATGACAAGGAGGTTGTATTGTGGACCGATTCCAAAATAACCTTACATTGGATCAGGACACTTCCATCAACCTTCAACCTTAACAACCTTTGTATCAAATCGTGTGTCAAAAATTCAAGTGTGGACACAAAACATATCATGGAGACATGTCTCAACAAAGTTAAATCAAGTTAAATTAAATAAAGTGTCGAGAGATTGTGACATGAATGAACTGAATACTTCAATCTGGTTTAGTAGTCCACAGTTCCTCTGGGAAGATCCTACTGTTTGGCCGTTAAATACTCATTTCTAGTTGTCGTCGTATGATGGGGCCTTAGAAAAGCGCAAAACTAATGTCGCCCTCATAGCAATCGAAACTCCACAAAATTATTTTATGGACTTGATTCCGAGGTTTTCATCATATACAAAATTGGCAAATACATTTGCATATATGATACAGTTTATTCGTAAACTAAAAAATAAGACCGAGACATTTGAAATAATACCTACGGCAAAAGAATTACAATTGGCATTTCTAAAGCTAATAGAAATTGTTCAATGTCACGAATTTTCCGCAGAAATTGAACAGTTAAAACGAAAATTCCCATTCCCTTCAAATATGCAATGACTTAATCCCACACACATTTTCGCTATTTCGAGTAGGCGGGCGTCTTCTACATGCACCGATCGAATACGATGCGGAAGTTTCCGCTATTAGTTGGTAAAAATATTAACTTGCGCTATCTACACGTTAGAAATGACCATGCTGGTCCCAAGGCATTGGTAGCTCTGCTACGTGAAAGGTCATGGCTAATTAATGCCTAAGAAACGTATAGGAAAATTGTACGAAACTGCATACATTGCTTCAAGACAGACTAAAATTGCTGATGAAAAATTATGGGCAATTTGCCAGCCGATCATCTCAAAGCACGAAGACCCTTTTTTTGATTGTGACGCTGATTTGGTCCAGTGTATACCCCGTTAAAAATTCGCGATTGACCGAATTTCAAATCGTACATAGCTGTGTTTGTTTGTTTACCCTCAAAAGTTGTACTTGTAAAACCAGCAGCTGATTTATCTTCTAACTGTTTTATTCTCGCCCCTAAAAGGTTCATCGCACGGAGAGGTAGGTAGATAGAAGAGACGGGGATTTCGTACATTGCGGGTGTTAGTGTTGATAGAGTTGTAGAGGGTCGCGCAGACAAGGGTATCTGAAAGGAGTCGATGGATGAAAGAAAGTCAGATACAATTCTCCTTTCCTCCAAAGTGTTCATGTTGATTAGTTTAAGGCGGTCTTGGTAGGGTGGTAATATCAAAGGATTGCACCAGGGGAGACCTCAAAGAGTTTTGGATGCTCTCGATTCTATAAATGTGGGTTTGTTAGTAAGAAGACCACACATGAGAGGCATATTCAAGAAGGGGAAAGGCTATGTAAAAAGATCGGGTAACGTAAGGGTTCGAGAACCCTTAAGACCATCGCTTCACTAAACCGAGTGCAGAATTAGCTTTAAGGATTATCTCATCGATGTGTGCCCGAAAATTTAGCTCCTGGTCACATAATATGCCAAGATGAGTTGATTATTGAGGACGAGGAGGAGGTTTGATTCGTTTACGTGAAAAGGTAATTGATTGGCATTTGAAAATGTTAAGTTCCAAGCAATTTTTGGAACACCAGATGGAAAAACTATTGAGATCAGATTGAATAAGGGAAGAGTCATGACTGGAGGAAATGGTCTTGAAGAACTTGGTGCCGTCGGCATATAGTGAGATGTGGGAATGTTTGATCAACATTTCAATATCTTCTAGGGTAAGAACGAAAAGAAGTGGATCTAAGTGGCTGCCTGGGGGGTAAGCCACTGCTTTGATTTCTGACATTTTAACCGGTAGACACTTCGTTGTGAAAACTGCCAACATGACTTCTATCCACTGAAATTAACAACATTAACTTCAGTGATCTGATAGCTTCTCTTCAGCATTCGGACGATTTAATTGCGTACAGATCAGGTCCAACGATCGACATCATTCTAAACCGTTACTTCGAACAGTATCGTGATAACTGGAGGTTGGAAGTCAACTTCCAGAAATCCCAATCTATTTTATTCAGAACGCCTCTGTCTAGGGCCTCTCTGGAAACTAGAAAAAATTGACGCAGGTTCCCAATGGACCGGTCCAAACAAAGTGTAGTCAGATACCTTGGGACATTGCGCATAAACATCTCAACTGGACAGTTGCAAAGTGGAAAACCATCCTATTTTCTGATGAATTCAAATACATTAAAACTTCATATGTTATCACCAGAATAAGAAGACTAGTAGGAAACGGGATGGATCCGAAATAATGCATCCCATAAGTTAAATTCGATGGGGGAATGCTTCTCTGGTTGGGTGATTTAGCTAATCTACAGAATGGCATCATGGATCGTTTCACATGTTTAGATATTTTAAAAACAGTAATGTTGCCTTATGCTGAAGAAGGAATGCCATTGAAGTGAACGTTTTAACAGGACAACGATAGAAAACAAGGAAAACTACCAAGATTAGGTTTAGTGCCAATAAAATCAAGGTTCTGGACTGCGGAATCTTCTGACCTTAACCCCATTGTTGGATCAATTGTTTTTGTTTTGATAAATTGAATTGTAATAATGTTAAAATCGTTAAATTCTAATGTTACATACATATATAATCGAAATTGTAATAATCTCATCACTAACATTTCACATTTCAATTTGTTCCATTTATTGCCATTTTTTGAATCAACCGCCTAAAAACCAATGTTCGCCATATTTTTTTATGTACAATAAGAAACAACTGAATTTTATAATTAAAATAAATGTCATTGTCATTCACTTGTCGATCACATGACAAAGAAGACGTGTTTTTTTGTAGTTCGTACAGAAGTCGTCCTATTGCACTCAGTTGGAGAAACTTCCACTGAACACATATTGAGAAGTGGAAATTGTGGAAAGTAGTCAACAGGCGAGTTAACAGGGACTAGTGAAAAACCTTGAATGAATTGTACAAGGCATTGGGGGACACTTGGAAAAACATGCGCATGACCATAATTGTAACGTGCGCGGTGTGCACATTAAAATAATAGACTTCAATTATTTGTCAATAATCCAATGTATTTCTGTGTATTAATAAATGAGTACTGCTCAGAAACCAGTTTGAGACGTGCGTCTTTCGTACGTCTTCTCCCGTGACACCCTGCAATTTTAAAAGAAGTCCAGGTTCGTAGCGACAAAACCCTTCACAAACAAACTCTATTCGTGAATACGTGTGAGGTCATTACATTTTACCGCAGTGTACTCCCGCCACACACACTCTTGGAATTATAACAATGTGCGTGATTGTTTGAATAATTTTCCCACGTGCTCGCCACAGCTTGTAGACAAACGTCCGCGGCCATTTTAAGTGGTTCGTCTCATTGGTGGTTTCTGGTACTGCTCAAGACGGTGGTTGAAGCTCAACTGTCCTCTAAGCTTTTATTTTTGACATCTCACGCAGGTTGATGGAATCACAATACAATTGACCAATTTATAATAATGATTCACAATAACAATTCACAATGATTTGGAATATATATAGTATTTGACTACTATTACAATATAATATAGTTAAACTGCCATACCGAACAGGAGGTACACTTACTCGACCATTACGAGTAACATATGCTGCAGGCTTTGCCACCGGCACAGGCAGGTCAGCGACCTCTATTCTGGAATCAGTGCTTACATTTTGACCTTGATCGATTGGCCCATCATCTACCACTAGCGAATCTGACTGCCCCATGGTACTCCCATTGGATTACACGGTACACGTTACAATTACTTAATTTTCCATTTGGAGCGATATTGATTTTCATAACTTTTGTGTTTTCCTGATTCAAATTACTTTGTATGTTATCTTCAAATAACATGTCATTAGTATTTATTTCATTATTTGTCGTTCTAGATAGGAACCTACGATTTCTCCGAAAAAAAATTCCAAAGTTATCTAACACAATATATGACCTATCGTTCACAATAGCTACAATTTTCCCATACTGCCATTCTTTTCCATTTTTCTTAAATACAACTTGGTCGCCCACATTCAACATTGGCAACGATCTTGCAGTCCGGTCATAATAATATTTCTGTTTCTGTTTTTTTTTCATTAATTTTGTCTTGAGCATCAACTTCTCTCAAATTATTTTGTTTTAACAGCTCAGTCGTAACTGGTAATTTGGTTTGGTTTGGCGGCCAAAGAATAACTGAGCCGGCGAAAGTTTCATACCAGCAACTTGTGCAGTATTATAGGTATATTCGAGGATGCGAGATTGGAAGAGATTGTTATGTGACCGCACATTACCCTATTATGTAACCGCACATTACCCGCGATCCGCTACTGCACTCAACAACAAGTGCCTTCGAATAAGTCATAAACACTTCCTACTGAGCATGCAATTATGAGTGCATTTGCCTGATGACCTACATACGCCAGCGCAAGCAGCTAAAGCAAAACAAAAATAAAAACAACAAAATGACAAACGTTTCATATGGGATAAGTAACGCCCAATCAAATAGAACTTACTCCAATTGGCCAAAGCCAAATTCATAACATTGAGTGGAAATCGAGTTGAAGCGAAATTGGAAGGAGAAAAGAAGTATTGTAGATTTTAGGATAAGTTAGAATAGTAATAATATATTTTCAATCATTGTCACTATGTTTACACTTAAAAGGTTAATGGACAACTCGCAATATAAAAACCCAAGCACTCCACAATAAAAATCTGAATTAATTAGACAGCCAAACAAATATCGGCAGTTTTAATTCTCTTGCCTTCAAACGGCAAGTGTAAAATAGGAAAACCCTTCTTAAGGAGTGCCATATAAATAGGCAACCTGTCGTCCAATGGCGTTCCACGCCGGACACATATTTTGAGGTCGACCTTTCTCTCTGGGAAGTTTTTCCTTCGGCACATATGAAAAAGTACTACATACATAACATGGCGATCCTGCGAAAACCACAATCCTGATATGCTTCCTGAGATGTACACCTATTGAAGTGTGAAACCAAAATCCTGCACGCAGAAATCATCGAAAGGGCCAACAAAATAGATGGATCAAATTGAAGAATACGTCCCACAAGGCTCCACTGGAAACTATCCAACCTATACACCCATAAATACATCAAAACAAGGGCCAAAAAAACTCACTATAGATGAGTACAAGAGAAGACAGATCAGAAAACTAGAAAACACAGCACCACAAATTCCGCAGACCAAAGCTCCACCAAAGCGACGCGGAGGCAAACTAGTACGCGATCGCAAACAATTAGCCTACCTTAAAACAGTTGTTTTAGATGACAAGAATCCAGTCATTTGGAAAATATCCTGCGAAATCTGGAGCAAAATTGACGAAATAGAAAAAAGAATAAAAGAAAGAAAACATGGGAAAGCAACAAAGTAAAGAAGAAGTCGTCAATATCAACAACGGAAGCTGCAACAACAAAAATTCAGCAGAAACACCCACATTTAATATAATAGAAGTTTTAGTAATAGTTAGTAATAGTAGTAATAAGCTTAATTATCTCTGTATTTTTATTTAACAAACTGCATAACTATTTCAAAAATTATATTAATAAGCGTATAAATTTAAGATCTATTAACATGTCTAAGAAAATTCAAGAAAAATTCAATAAAATATAATACCTTATGGAAAAAATACAAAAAATATTTGAAAAATTTAATCAAATAATATCAAATATTAAGAAAACTGGTAAAAGACAATACACTAAAGAAACTATAGATTTAAAATTAAAAGAATTAGTAAATCTAAAAAACGAATTTCCGATCCAAATTAATACAACAAATATTAAAGAAAGAGATTTATCAGAAATAATAGAAAAATTCACTACAGCTTACAATACAGCAAAAACTTTATTGCTTAACCAGACTAAAACAAAAACAGACACAAACAACATGGCAACATTTAATATTGAAACCGCAGCCAAAACTATCCCAATCTTCACAGGGAACTATCGAGAATTAGACTCATTCATAAAAATAATAGAAATAATAGACAAGACCCTACAGTCCAATTCAAAGCAAGATTTGATAGAATTCGCTTATCACATAAAACTGAGCCCAAATGTAAAGACAGTCATAAATTCTCTTGAAGAACCTAAAACATTGAAAGATTTACGGACATTACTTGAAGCATGTGGAACGATGTCCACGAAAATTCTCACCCATTAGGGTCAAGAATTATCCGATCAGATTTTTACGTTGATGACCACCGAACTGGAGCCAGCGAACTTAAAATCCTTAAATAAATTCAGGTAGAGATACAACAAGTTCTTCAAAACGGCGGATTTTAGCCTGCAAATTTATTTTCTAACAAATTTTTTTACAATTCGGAAAATTTCGAAAAAGAAATCAGGTCCAACGATTCTGATTCCACGAAAACGCTTGAATACCGAAAAAAGATATTTTTACCTTTTAGTTAGAACAGAACTTCCATGACCTACGAGCGACGAAAAGAAACATTTTATCCATTTCCTCTCGTTTGTTCGATCCTCTTGGTTTATTGTGCCCCATAGTTATCAGAGCAAAAATCTTACTATAAGAGCTTTATATTGCAAATCTAGACTGGGATAAGTCGATTCCGTTGCGCATTGATACCAGTTGGTAGAACTTTAAAACAAATCCGACCCAACTTCGCTAGATAGAAATACCACGGTTTGTGGAAACACATTCCAACGCGAGAATACAGATTCATGGATTCGCCGACGTTTTCACAAGAGCATATACATAAGTGCTGTATGCAAAGTCCAAGGTGGATCCTTTGAAAACTAAATCGCTTCCACGATTGGAATTTTGCGCAGCACATACTCTCTCCGATTGTGGATGAGAGTACCGGCAACGTTGAATCTAGATGACAAGGAGGTTGTATTGTGGACCGATTCCAAAATAACCTTACATTGGATCAGGACACTTCCATCAACCTTCAACCTTAACAACCTTTGTATCAAATCGTGTGTCAAAAATTCAAGTGTGGACACAAAACATATCATGGAGACATGTCTCAACAAAGTTAAATCAAGTTAAATTAAATAAAGTGTCGAGAGATTGTGACATGAATGAACTGAATACTTCAATCTGGTTTAGTAGTCCACAGTTCCTCTGGGAAGATCCTACTGTTTGGCCGTTAAATACTCATTTCTAGTTGTCGTCGTATGATGGGGCCTTAGAAAAGCGCAAAACTAATGTCGCCCTCATAGCAATCGAAACTCCACAAAATTATTTTATGGACTTGATTCCGAGGTTTTCATCATATACAAAATTGGCAAATACATTTGCATATATGATACAGTTTATTCGTAAACTAAAAAATAAGACCGAGACATTTGAAATAATACCTACGGCAAAAGAATTACAATTGGCATTTCTAAAGCTAATAGAAATTGTTCAATGTCACGAATTTTCCGCAGAAATTGAACAGTTAAAACGAAAATTCCCATTCCCTTCAAATATGCAATGACTTAATCCCACACACATTTTCGCTATTTCGAGTAGGCGGGCGTCTTCTACATGCACCGATCGAATACGATGCGGAAGTTTCCGCTATTAGTTGGTAAAAATATTAACTTGCGCTATCTACACGTTAGAAATGACCATGCTGGTCCCAAGGCATTGGTAGCTCTGCTACGTGAAAGGTCATGGCTAATTAATGCCTAAGAAACGTATAGGAAAATTGTACGAAACTGCATACATTGCTTCAAGACAGACTAAAATTGCTGATGAAAAATTATGGGCAATTTGCCAGCCGATCATCTCAAAGCACGAAGACCCTTTTTTTGATTGTGACGCTGATTTGGTCCAGTGTATACCCCGTTAAAAATTCGCGATTGACCGAATTTCAAATCGTACATAGCTGTGTTTGTTTGTTTACCCTCAAAAGTTGTACTTGTAAAACCAGCAGCTGATTTATCTTCTAACTGTTTTATTCTCGCCCCTAAAAGGTTCATCGCACGGAGAGGTAGGTAGATAGAAGAGACGGGGATTTCGTACATTGCGGGTGTTAGTGTTGATAGAGTTGTAGAGGGTCGCGCAGACAAGGGTATCTGAAAGGAGTCGATGGATGAAAGAAAGTCAGATACAATTCTCCTTTCCTCCAAAGTGTTCATGTTGATTAGTTTAAGGCGGTCTTGGTAGGGTGGTAATATCAAAGGATTGCACCAGGGGAGACCTCAAAGAGTTTTGGATGCTCTCGATTCTATAAATGTGGGTTTGTTAGTAAGAAGACCACACATGAGAGGCATATTCAAGAAGGGGAAAGGCTATGTAAAAAGATCGGGTAACGTAAGGGTTCGAGAACCCTTAAGACCATCGCTTCACTAAACCGAGTGCAGAATTAGCTTTAAGGATTATCTCATCGATGTGTGCCCGAAAATTTAGCTCCTGGTCACATAATATGCCAAGATGAGTTGATTATTGAGGACGAGGAGGAGGTTTGATTCGTTTACGTGAAAAGGTAATTGATTGGCATTTGAAAATGTTAAGTTCCAAGCAATTTTTGGAACACCAGATGGAAAAACTATTGAGATCAGATTGAATAAGGGAAGAGTCATGACTGGAGGAAATGGTCTTGAAGAACTTGGTGCCGTCGGCATATAGTGAGATGTGGGAATGTTTGATCAACATTTCAATATCTTCTAGGGTAAGAACGAAAAGAAGTGGATCTAAGTGGCTGCCTGGGGGGTAAGCCACTGCTTTGATTTCTGACATTTTAACCGGTAGACACTTCGTTGTGAAAACTGCCAACATGACTTCTATCCACTGAAATTAACAACATTAACTTCAGTGATCTGATAGCTTCTCTTCAGCATTCGGACGATTTAATTGCGTACAGATCAGGTCCAACGATCGACATCATTCTAAACCGTTACTTCGAACAGTATCGTGATAACTGGAGGTTGGAAGTCAACTTCCAGAAATCCCAATCTATTTTATTCAGAACGCCTCTGTCTAGGGCCTCTCTGGAAACTAGAAAAAATTGACGCAGGTTCCCAATGGACCGGTCCAAACAAAGTGTAGTCAGATACCTTGGGACATTGCGCATAAACATCTCAACTGGACAGTTGCAAAGTGGAAAACCATCCTATTTTCTGATGAATTCAAATACATTAAAACTTCATATGTTATCACCAGAATAAGAAGACTAGTAGGAAACGGGATGGATCCGAAATAATGCATCCCATAAGTTAAATTCGATGGGGGAATGCTTCTCTGGTTGGGTGATTTAGCTAATCTACAGAATGGCATCATGGATCGTTTCACATGTTTAGATATTTTAAAAACAGTAATGTTGCCTTATGCTGAAGAAGGAATGCCATTGAAGTGAACGTTTTAACAGGACAACGATAGAAAACAAGGAAAACTACCAAGATTAGGTTTAGTGCCAATAAAATCAAGGTTCTGGACTGCGGAATCTTCTGACCTTAACCCCATTGTTGGATCAATTGTTTTTGTTTTGATAAATTGAATTGTAATAATGTTAAAATCGTTAAATTCTAATGTTACATACATATATAATCGAAATTGTAATAATCTCATCACTAACATTTCACATTTCAATTTGTTCCATTTATTGCCATTTTTTGAATCAACCGCCTAAAAACCAATGTTCGCCATATTTTTTTATGTACAATAAGAAACAACTGAATTTTATAATTAAAATAAATGTCATTGTCATTCACTTGTCGATCACATGACAAAGAAGACGTGTTTTTTTGTAGTTCGTACAGAAGTCGTCCTATTGCACTCAGTTGGAGAAACTTCCACTGAACACATATTGAGAAGTGGAAATTGTGGAAAGTAGTCAACAGGCGAGTTAACAGGGACTAGTGAAAAACCTTGAATGAATTGTACAAGGCATTGGGGGACACTTGGAAAAACATGCGCATGACCATAATTGTAACGTGCGCGGTGTGCACATTAAAATAATAGACTTCAATTATTTGTCAATAATCCAATGTATTTCTGTGTATTAATAAATGAGTACTGCTCAGAAACCAGTTTGAGACGTGCGTCTTTCGTACGTCTTCTCCCGTGACACCCTGCAATTTTAAAAGAAGTCCAGGTTCGTAGCGACAAAACCCTTCACAAACAAACTCTATTCGTGAATACGTGTGAGGTCATTACATTTTACCGCAGTGTACTCCCGCCACACACACTCTTGGAATTATAACAATGTGCGTGATTGTTTGAATAATTTTCCCACGTGCTCGCCACAGCTTGTAGACAAACGTCCGCGGCCATTTTAAGTGGTTCGTCTCATTGGTGGTTTCTGGTACTGCTCAAGACGGTGGTTGAAGCTCAACTGTCCTCTAAGCTTTTATTTTTGACATCTCACGCAGGTTGATGGAATCACAATACAATTGACCAATTTATAATAATGATTCACAATAACAATTCACAATGATTTGGAATATATATAGTATTTGACTACTATTACAATATAATATAGTTAAACTGCCATACCGAACAGGAGGTACACTTACTCGACCATTACGAGTAACATATGCTGCAGGCTTTGCCACCGGCACAGGCAGGTCAGCGACCTCTATTCTGGAATCAGTGCTTACATTTTGACCTTGATCGATTGGCCCATCATCTACCACTAGCGAATCTGACTGCCCCATGGTACTCCCATTGGATTACACGGTACACGTTACAATTACTTAATTTTCCATTTGGAGCGATATTGATTTTCATAACTTTTGTGTTTTCCTGATTCAAATTACTTTGTATGTTATCTTCAAATAACATGTCATTAGTATTTATTTCATTATTTGTCGTTCTAGATAGGAACCTACGATTTCTCCGAAAAAAAATTCCAAAGTTATCTAACACAATATATGACCTATCGTTCACAATAGCTACAATTTTCCCATACTGCCATTCTTTTCCATTTTTCTTAAATACAACTTGGTCGCCCACATTCAACATTGGCAACGATCTTGCAGTCCGGTCATAATAATATTTCTGTTTCTGTTTTTTTTTCATTAATTTTGTCTTGAGCATCAACTTCTCTCAAATTATTTTGTTTTAACAGCTCAGTCGTAACTGGTAATTTGGTTTGGTTTGGCGGCCAAAGAATAACTGAGCCGGCGAAAGTTTCATACCAGCAACTTGTGCAGTATTATAGGTATATTCGAGGATGCGAGATTGGAAGAGATTGTTATGTGACCGCACATTACCCTATTATGTAACCGCACATTACCCGCGATCCGCTACTGCACTCAACAACAAGTGCCTTCGAATAAGTCATAAACACTTCCTACTGAGCATGCAATTATGAGTGCATTTGCCTGATGACCTACATACGCCAGCGCAAGCAGCTAAAGCAAAACAAAAATAAAAACAACAAAATGACAAACGTTTCATATGGGATAAGTAACGCCCAATCAAATAGAACTTACTCCAATTGGCCAAAGCCAAATTCATAACATTGAGTGGAAATCGAGTTGAAGCGAAATTGGAAGGAGAAAAGAAGTATTGTAGATTTTAGGATAAGTTAGAATAGTAATAATATATTTTCAATCATTGTCACTATGTTTACACTTAAAAGGTTAATGGACAACTCGCAATATAAAAACCCAAGCACTCCACAATAAAAATCTGAATTAATTAGACAGCCAAACAAATATCGGCAGTTTTAATTCTCTTGCCTTCAAACGGCAAGTGTAAAATAGGAAAACCCTTCTTAAGGAGTGCCATATAAATAGGCAACCTGTCGTCCAATGGCGTTCCACGCCGGACACATATTTTGAGGTCGACCTTTCTCTCTGGGAAGTTTTTCCTTCGGCACATATGAAAAAGTACTACATACATAACATGGCGATCCTGCGAAAACCACAATCCTGATATGTACACCTATTGAAGTGTGAAACCAAAATCCTGCACGCAGAAATCATCGAAAGGGCCAACAAAATAGATGGATCAAATTGAAGAATACGTCCCACAAGGCTCCACTGGAAACTATCCAACCTATACACCCATAAATACATCAAAACAAGGGCCAAAAAAACTCACTATAGATGAGTACAAGAGAAGACAGATCAGAAAACTAGAAAACACAGCACCACAAATTCCGCAGACCAAAGCTCCACCAAAGCGACGCGGAGGCAAACTAGTACGCGATCGCAAACAATTAGCCTACCTTAAAACAGTTGTTTTAGATGACAAGAATCCAGTCCCTTGGAAAATATCCTGCGAAATCTGGAGCAAAATTTACGAAATAGAAAAAAGAATAAAAGAAAGAAAACATGGGAAAGCAACAAAGTAAAGAAGAAGTCGTCAATATCAACAACGGAAGCTGCAACAACAAAAATTCAGCAGAAACACCCACATTTAATATAATAGAAGTTTTAGTAATAGTTAGTAATAGTAGTAATAAGCTTAATTATCTCTGTATTTTTATTTAACAAACTGCTTAACTATTTCAAAAATTATATTAATAAGCGTATAAATTTAAGATCTATTAACATGTCTAAGAAAATTCAAGAAAAATTCAATAAAATATAATACCTTATGGAAAAAATACAAAAAATATTAGAAAAATGTAATCAAATAATATCAAATATTAAGAAAACTGGTAAAAGACAATACACTAAAGAAACTATAGATTTAAAATTAAAAGAATTAGTAAATCTAAAAAACGAATTTCCGATCCAAATTAATACAACAAATATTAAAGAAAGAGATTTATCAGAAATAATAGAAAAATTCACTACAGCTTACAATACAGCAAAAACTTTATTGCTTAACCAGACTAAAACAAAAACAGACACAAACAACATGGCAACATTTAATATTGAAACCGCAGCCAAAACTATTCCAATCTTCACAGGGAACTATCGAGAATTAGACTCATTCATAAAAATAATAGAAATAATAGACAAGACCCTACAGTCCAATTCAAAGCAAGATTTGATAGAATTCGCTTATCACATAAAACTGAGCCCAAATGTAAAGACAGTCATAAATTCTCTTGAAGAACCTAAAACATTGAAAGATTTACGGACATTACTTGAAGCACGGTTCAAAACAAATAAAACAATACCGCAATTACATACAGAACTGTCTCACCTTACACAGAGAGGAAACATAACAAACTACAAGGACAAAATACTGACTATGATATCAGAACTAAACAATTTACATATAAAAGACCTAGGCACAGAATGTACAACAGAACAAAAAACGACCATAACTAAAATAAACGACACTTACGCACTTACAGATTTCAAGAACGGCATCAACGAAGGCTACAAACGAACAATTTTCGCGGCACAACCAAAGATATTTTCTGACGTAATAACTCTTGCACTTGAACTTGAGCAAATGAGAAACCAAAACCCAGCTCAAATATCATACATCCAAAACAGAAACCCAAACTACAACTCACGAAGACGTAACCAGACTAACCAGACTTACCACACATACGGCATGAGACAGAATAGTAACCAAGGGTACAATAACAACCCAAGATACAATGACAACTGCAATAATAATTACAATAACAATTACAACAGATACAACAACAACACCTATCAAAACAACAGAAACAGAAACTACACCAACTACAACAGAACCAATAATAACAACCAAAACAGATCGAATTCGACAAACCCAAATTCCCAGAATCGACCAAACCCCGACAGATGGAACCAAAACTCAAGACACATTAATGCAAACAAAAAGACAATTACCGATCAGGGAAACGAGATAACCCAGGTGGCCGAAAATTTGACCACCGAAGGGTAAAGAAACTGAAAATTTATAATATATCCAAGAATTTAACAAACTATGTAATCATAAATATAAATAACACTAATTTAAAATTATTAATCGATACTGGCGCTGACATATCAATTATTAAAGAAAACTCAATTGATATAAAATATCTGGCAACACATGAAAGTTGCAGACTAACAGGAATCACAAATGAAGAAATTTTATCACTTGGCACATCAGATATACCTTTCAAAATCTCAAATCATGAAATTGTTCAAAATTTCCATATTGTAGATGAGAATTTTTCCGATACAAACAGACGGAATATTAGGAAGAGATTTTCTAGAAAAATACTCCTGCAAAAAACTACGAAACGTATACACTAAGCGTATACATAAAGGAATCAGAAATAATAATATCAATACAGAATAGGACCCAAAGAATAAAATTAGCTCCAAGGTCAGAATTTATACACGCAATAAATATAAACATAGACGAAGACAGCGTAATCCTCAATAAAGAGATAAAACAAGGCGTATATATAGCAAACTCGATTATACCAGCAAAAGGGTTTCATCACATAAAAATACTTAACACACGTGAATAAGAAATTATGAAATACTCTATATACAATCTCAAATAACAGAAAAAACGATTTAGTCAACTATCCAAAATTCTGAATCTAGACATTTCTGATGATATAGCAAAGGCAGAACTATTAAAAATTCTGAAAGATTTCCAAAACATTTTTCACCTAGAAGGAGAAACCCTAACAGCTAATAATTTCTATACCCAATCCATTTCAACAATAGATAACACCCCAGTCTATATAAAAAAAATCAGATTACCTCACGCTCATACCAAAGAAATACAAAACCAAATACAAAAATTACTAAATGACGACATAATAGAACCCTCAGTCAGTCCATACAACTCACCATCATTAATAGTACCAAAAAAAGGCTCTGAAGACAAAAAGAATTGGAGATTAGTAGTAGATTTCAGGAAACTAAACGAAAAAATTGTCAATGATAAATTCCCATTCACTCGATTAGATGATGTATCAGACAGATTAGGCAGAGCAAAATATTTTTCAACTTTAGACATGACAAGTTCATTTCATCAAATTAAATTAGACCCAAAATCAAAACCTTTAACTGCATTTTCCACTATGGATGGACACTATCACTTTAAAAGACTACCATTTGGCCTAAAAATTTCTTTCAACAGTTTTCAAAGAATGCTCACAATAGCCTTAACTGGACTAGAATCAGACTCTTTCCTATACGTAGATGACATCATAGTATTTGGTTGCACTTTTCGACATCACAATCAAAATTTAATAAAAAAATTTTAACGGCTACGAAAATATTATCTTAAATTAAATGCTTCAAAATGCTGTTTCCTTAGACCGGAAGTAGTATATTTGGGACATTTAATTACAGCAGAAGGTATTAAAACGGATCCCTCGAAATACAAAATAATTCAAGAGTATCCGGTACCGAAAAACGCTGACGAAGTAAGAAGATTCGTAGCTTTTTTCGATTCATAGAAAATTTTGCATCAGCCGCTAAGTGTCTTAATACTCTACTTAAAAAGAATCAACCTTTCATTTGGTCTAATGAATGCCAAAAATCTTTCGAAATTTTGAAAAATAAACTAATAAATCCACCGATACTACAATATCCACGGTTTGACAAACCATTCATACTTACAACAGACGCCTCATATTTCGCTCTAGGAGCAGTTCTTTCGCAAGGCGAAATATGTCATGACTTGCCAATCTCATATGCAAGTAAATCACTTTTGAAACACGACATAAATAAAGCAGTAATAGAAAAATAATTACTAGCAATTCATTGGGGAATCAACTTCTTCAAACCATATAGTAACTAAGTATAGCAGTAACAGATCATAGACCTTTAGTTTCTCTATTTACACATAGAAATCCTTCGTCAAAAATGACAAGAATTAGAATGGATTTAGCGGACTACGATTTTGAAATTTTATATAAACCAGGTTCGATAAATACAAATGCTGACGCTTTATCTCGAATAAAAGTAGATTCAGATGCACTAAAAAGAATGATTCCTAACAGAATAGAAACGAAAGAAAACATTAAGATAGTAACAAGGGGTATGAAAAAAAAGAAAAAATTGATAGTACCAAAGAAGGAAATAGAAATAGGGCAACGTCAAAGGAGAAATGTATATCTCATTCGAAGACTGATCACCTTCACATATGGGAATGCACGTCCTCATCTGACGTAAATAAAATGAAGAAATTAGAATTCAAATTTGAGGCAACTAATAAATCCATGGTAAAAGTAGAAATAAATAATAAAGTGATTGTTAGATGCAGTGATAATCCTCCGAATTAGATTCGGCCTACAAAAAGAAGATGAAATATTTAAGAGAATAGAAGAAAAAGAATTTAGAAAAATATTCAATGAGTTGCAACGGAAGAAAATGAATAAAAATACCTCTATGTTGAAATCAAAGGCGGATTATTTACAAAAGATGGAATTTATTTATCAAATATAAAAGGACGCCGTGTTCCTCAAGGCACGCAAAAGTAAGAAGTGACAGCTGACGGTTACAAGTTGACAACATTCAAAACAGTAGCAGTTGATACCACAACACGGTGTTGCCAGATTGTGTGGGTATGAATTTCCAACACCCCCGCTCAAATTCATAATCGTCAGGTCATTTCGTTAATAACATTATTGCGAAAAAATAAAAAAATATTTCTTTGTTTAAATTGTTACAAAATGAAATGGTGACAACTATTCATTATTAAGTCAATCTTAATTTCATAAAGGAGGAGGAAAAAAAAATGTAGAAGTTATTCAAAAACAATATAATGTACATATGTATTTATGGGAACTGCCATGCCCATATCTTCAAAATGTTTATAGAATGTCTGCTGCGGTAATGATCTCGTCATCGCGTCCGCTATCATATCTTCGGATTTGAGGAAACTGATTTTTATTATGTTGTCTGCTATTGCCTCCCTCACGAAGTGATACCTTACATCTATGTGCTTGGTTCTTCCTTGATTGGCTTGATCATGAGCAATATGTTTGGCACTTTGGTTATCGCAGAAGATGTTAAGAGATCCGTCATGCAACTTAAGCTCAATCATTATGTTTCGGAGATATGCCGCCTCCTTTGCCACGGAGGATAGGGTAATATATTCGGCCTCTGTACTAGAGGTCGCCACGATGCGTTGCTTTCTAGATCCCCAGTGTACCGCTTCACCGGCATAAATGAAGACAAAGCCGGATTGAGACTTTCTGTCGTCAACGTCTCCAGCCCAACTTGAGTCCGAGTAAGCTTGGAGCTTCAGGTTGCTTTTTCTGTAAGTAATTTTATCAGATTTAGCAGATTTAGCAAGTACCTTATGACAGTAAGTCCTGCAGTCCAGTGCTGACGTCTGGGATCCTCGACGTACTGAGAAAGGGCGTTCACAATAAATGAAATATCTGGTCTGCTGAATGTTGAAATATACAACAACCGTCCGATAAGTTGTCTATAGGATGTTTTATCAACGCTTTCACTTTCACCTTTGATTGTTGGGTTTTTTTCCAGTTTCTGCTATACTGCTGCGGGAAGGCGTGACGGTTTTGCTTCTTCCAGATGGTACAATTTTTGAAGATTATTTATGTAGCGTAATTGGTTAATGCTGATTTCTCCATTGTTTTGCGAAATTTCCAAGCCAACGCAGAGCTTCGGTTCTCCCAGGTCACGTACATATGTCGAAATCTTTCGATAGTCTACTCGGGATCGTTAGTTGCCAGGAGGAGATCATCGACGTAGACGGTCATTATTGTAATATTTCTTCCACAAATTTTGAAGTATATGCACCTGTCATATGATGATTGGGAGAAGGCAAGCTCCTTTAACGTTTTGTCCAGTCTTAAATTCCACTGCCGACCTGACTGTTTAAGCCCGTAGATTGCCTTTTTTAAAATACATACTTTGTTAGTATTTTCTTTCTGAAAACCGTCGGGTTGTT
The DNA here is from genome assembly GCA_958301585.1 of Merodon equestris. NCBI lineage: Eukaryota > Metazoa > Arthropoda > Insecta > Diptera > Syrphidae > Merodon > Merodon equestris. The sequence goes on along the minus strand of OY284413.1, from coordinate 80,216,929 downwards.
CCATGAATATGTCGGTGTCAAGTTCTCCGTTGAGGTACGCCGAAGATACGTCTAAATGATGCTTGCAACAGGGGCGTAAGTATCCGTGTAGTCAATTCCGGGGATTTGGTCGTATCCCTTTGCTACCAACCTTGCTTTCCGCCGCTCCACTGAACCATCCATATTGAGTTTGGTCTTAAAAACCCATTTACATTTAATTACCTGTCTGTCCGTAGGTCTATCTACCAACTCCCAAGTTTCATTTCGAGTGAGCGAGTCGTATTCCTCCTGCATCGCGTTGTACCATTCATCCCTATTTTCCAATTTCTCCAGTTGCTTCAGAGTCGTAGGGTCGGCTTTCATATTGCAGTCTTCTTCGCAGTCAGTTGCTACTTGTGTTGTATAGTTGCAGGCAGGTTGATTGGTTTTGTCTTCACCCTTGGTTTCTTCATCTTTAGATTCTTGCTGTTCGCTCTCCAGCGGTTCAGTATTGAAGGTGTAGAAATTTGGCTGCGATTCTTCTACGTCTTTTGTGAGACTCGTCTCCTCGTCCAAGAATTTCACATCCCTGCTCCTAATGACAAGTCGTGTTCCGGGTTTCCAAAGTCTGTAGGTTCCGTACTCATTCTCGTACCCCACGATCCTGTGTTCTGTGCTTTTCGCATCAAGTTTTCCAATGTTGTGTCCTTTATCCAGAACAAATGCCCTCGTTCCAATACATCTGAATTTTGACACATCTGGCTTTTTGCCGGTCCACAATTGTTCTGGGGTAGTATTCCCATTTAATTTTGTAGGACACCTGTTGCGGATAAAAGCAGCTGTGCATATTAATTCCGCCCATAACACCTCTGGCAAATCCGCCTCAAATTTCAAAATGCCGTTTTGCTGTGGCGTGTGTGGCGTATAGAATTCGTGGGCGATTCCATTTTGTTCGAGGAATTTTTCGAAGCTACCGTTTGCATACTCGGTTCCATTATCGCTTCTTAATGACTTTATAGACTCTCCCGTCTGTTTTTCTGCAAAGGCTTTGTAGGTTTTAAATTTTTCCAGGGCTTCGCTTTTTCTTTTCATGAAAAATACGGAGATATGTCGAGTGATGTCATCGATGAACGTTATAAAGTACACTGATTTACTCAAGGATTCGGTACGCATTGGTCCGCATACATCCGAGTGGATCAGTTCCAGTCTTCTGCTACTTCTTTTCGTATCACACACAGATACAAGATACAAGAGTCGCAATTAGGATTTTCCATTTTTAAGTTTTTCGGTAATCCGATTACCATTCCCATGGATTGCATTTGTTTCAGCGACGTAAAATTGAGGTGCCCCATCCTTTTGTGCCAAATCTTTAGGGAATTTGTGTCGTTAATTGTTGTCAGCGCCTGATGCATTTCGTCTATAAGGAACAATCCGTGCTTTTTCTCTGCTGTTATTAAGAGTTTTCCGCTCTTGTCATACAGTTTTGCGTGGCTGTTTTCGAATACTATTTTACATCCTTGTTCAGTTGCTTTACCTACTGAAATAAGGTTTTCCTTTAGATCGGGAATGTAAAGTGTATTGAACAGATGGATTTTCTTATCTCCGTGACTGAAATTTTTCGGAAGTGTGACTGTTCCGATGCCCATGATATGAACCCGGTTACCGTTGGCCAAAGTTGCATGAGTTTTTGTTTTCAACATTTCCAAGTCCTTAAACGATGAGTGGTTTGAGCACATGTGTGATGTCGCTCCCGAATCGAGACACCAGGCCGCCTCTGTGTTCGTGATTCTGAATGCGAATTGTTCTTGCACTGTGAATCCGTACTTGTAGTCATCTGTGTCGACTGTTTGCATATTCTTTATTTTTTCATCATTTCGAAAGCAATCTTTCGCTTTGTGACCTTTCTTTCCGCACTTGCGGCAGTTAAATGGAAATGAATTATCCTTTTTGTAGTTTGAAAACTTTTTCGGTTTGAACTTTCCCTTTGAATAAAATGCTGTGCTTGATGTTGTAGCTGACTCTTTCTTTCGGTCACTAACCTCCAGGAGACGCGTGCATACAACGTCAATTTCCGGGTAACTGCTTTGCGCATCGAATGCAGCCTGTACGTCCTTGTAGTATTCAGAGAGTCCATCTAGGAGTAACACTACCAACAAATCCTTGTCTAAAGTTGCTTCCAGCTCCAGCAGTCTGCTCACTGTTGTTTTAAAATCTCTGATGAACTCACCCATACTTTGGTTAGCGTCCATTTTGATGTTAATAAGGCGTCTGAATTCCTCTGCCTTTTGCCTTGGTCCCTTTCTGTCGTACGTGTCTGCTAAAAAAATCCAAATATCATGTGAAAAACGTTTATCCCTTACTAAAGAAATTATATTTGTTTCCAGCGCCAGAATTAATTCTGCTCTCGCGTCCATGTCCTTCTCGTCCCAAACTTGCTGCAGATTTCCTGCCTCCGCAGGCCTTTCCAGGGTTCCTTGCACGTAGCCAGACAGACGTGCCTTGTGAAGAATCGCCTCCATTTGAGGTTTCCACGAAGCAAAATTTTCACCATTGAATGGTTGGACACGATTTATGATGCTAGGGCTCATTTTTAGGTTAGGGCTTTAAATTTACAATTTGCGTTTAATCTGTTGAAATCAAAGGGAAATATGTTTTTAGTTTAATGCTTTCGCGTATTTTAAACAAAAGGGCCCATAACCTGTTGAAATCAAAGGCGGATTATTTACAAAAGATGGAATTTATTTATCAAATATAAAAGGACGCCGTGTTCCTGAAGGCACGCAAAAGTAAAAAGTGACAGCTGACGGTTACAAGTTGACAACATTCAAAACAGTAGCAGTTGATACCACAACACGGTGTTGCCAGGTTGTGTGGGTATGAATTTCCAACACTCTATATTGAAGATAATACTTTACAAAGCCCCTAGAAGAGTTACAGATGATTTAGAGAAATATAAATTGATAGATGAATACCATAACACAACACAGGGAGGAGACTTAGGAATCAGAAAAACACTCTTAAAACTCAAACAACGATACATATGGAAAAATATGAACAAGATGATTAAGAAATTCATAAACAATTGTGATTCATGCGCCAGAAATAAACAAACTAGACACATAAGAGAAAATCAGATAATTACAGATACTCCAAGCACGAGTTTTGAAACAATAGAAATCGACACAGTAGGACCTTTAAGACTATCCAACGGATACAGATACATTTTGACAATGCAATGCGAATTAACAAAATACATCATTGCACACCCAATACCCACTAAAGACGCTTTAACAGTAGCAAAAACAATTGTAGAGCAGTTAATCTTAAAATTTGGACATTTCAAGACCTTAAAATCTGACCGAGGTACAGAGTTCACCAACTACTTATTAAAAAACATATGCGACACATTAAAAATAAGACAGATTTTTTCAACTCCTTACCATCACCAAACATTAGGTTCAGTAGAAAGAAACCACCGAGTGTTAAACGAATTTCTATTAAATCTAGCAGAAAACTATGAATGGGACATATGGTTACCATATTACATGTTTGCCTCTAACACAAGACCTCATGTCACAACACACTACTCGCCACACGAACTGATATTATATTATAAATAACCCCAATTACCAACTGACACATTTACAAACACAACGATGAATATTGACGACTACGCGAACGAACTGAAGATCAGGTTACGAACCTCGATCGAGACAGCAAAAAAATACATAAAAGAAGAAAAACAAAACCGATATTCCAAAGAAACCAATAAAAATGTAAACCCATTAAACTTACAAGTAGGAGACTTAGTATTAATTAAAGTAGAAAATAGAAAGAAATACATTAGTCCATATAAAGGCCCATATAAAATCATAGAAAGAAAGAGCATAAATTCAATTATAGATATAGATGGCACGAATAAGGAATTGCACAACAACTTACTAAAACCATATATATTAAGAGAATCATAAATTTTACTAGATTAACATTAAATAAGAATATATTAAGAAAAATATAATAATAATATAACAATAATATGAATATACTAAGAACAAAATAGCTACCTGTAAACTTCACTTTTCAATTTCACACGCTCTGAAAAATTCTATTTTCAATATAATTTTTCTCTTAAGGATGAGGGTGTTATGTGACCGCACTTTACCCTATTATGTACCCGCATATTACCCGCGATCCGCTACTGCACTCAACAACAAGTGCCTTCGAATAAGTCATAAACACTTCCTGCTGAGCATGCAATTATGAGTGCATTTGCATATACACATACGCCAGCGCAAGCAGCTAAAGCAAAACAAAAATAAAAACAACAAAATGACAAACGTTTCATATGGGATAAGTAACCAATCAAATAGAACTTACTCCAATTGGCCAAAGCCAAATTCATAACATTGAGTGGAAATCGAGTTGAAGCGAAATTTGAAGGAGAAAAGAAGTATTGTAGATTTTAGCATAAGTTAGAATAGTAATAATATATTTTCAATCATTGTCACTATGTTTACACTTAAAAAGTTAATGGACGACTCGGGATATAAAAACCCAAACAGCAAGTGTAAAATAGGAAAACCCTTCTTAAGGAGTGCCATTTAAATAGGCACCCTGTCTGTCCAATGGCGTTCCACGCCGGACACATATTTTGAGGTCGACCTTTCTCTCTGGGAAGTTTTTCCTTCAGCACATATGAAAAAGTACTACATATGTACATAACATGGCGATGTAGTACATAACTGCCAATACATAACAAGATCAACTTCTTGTACCTTATAGCAGCGCCTTAACAAATGTCGCTTTTTCTGCTAGTCCATTGCCTTGTGGATAACGTGGACTAGAAAAAGTAAATAATATATCTGCTTCATTGGCAAATTTCTTAAATGCTGCTGACCCAAAGGGGCCATTGTCACATCTGATTTCAGATGGATAACCAACGCGATTAAATATTCTTCCAATAACTTCAATTATATGTTTAGACGTTTTTTGGCTCAATTTTTCCGAAACAACAAAACCTGAGTATGAAATCATGACCTGCCACTTCAAACACATCAATTGCCACTCTGTGGAAAGGATATTCAGGATTAGAATCCTGAACCAGTGCTTCTTTTTAAATGTTTCGTTTGAATTTTTCGCAAACTGTACACTGGATTACCATTGCATTAATTTGTTCTGACATACCAGGCGGGCATGAGCAAGGGTCTCCTCAATACTTAAATGCGGTTCGTGTAACCACTTATTTTAACCTGTAATTCCGACGGTATGACAAGCCTATGGTCCTTGAACAGAAGTCCGTTCTCGAAGTGCAAGTTTTCACGATATTTATAAAACTTCTGGCTCAAGTCATCAAGCTGATGATATCCGGTCCATTTCGTTTGTACATATTGACATATGCGCATGTACTTCTCATCAACCTTGATTATACGCAAGTAGAGATTGTAATTGTCCTCCGAAAGGCATAACTGTCGATATCAAGATTGCATGTATCATTCCAAGAAGATCAGGGTTTTCAAATTGATCTGGTAACTGTGCTCTGGACAGATAGGTTTATAAACGATAGACATCTGTGGTTATTTAACAAGAAGCATAAACATCCATTGCAATCGGGATATAATCTCCTCAATGTCACGCTTCATAAGTATCTTGCGTGGCTTGTTGTCACTTTGAACTGTAAACTCTCGTCTCTATAAAAAGAAATGAAAACGTTGGCAGGCAAACACAATTGCAAATAATTCCTTCTCTATCTACACCCATTTCTGCTCACTACAATTTAACGTGCGTGAAGCAAAGGCAACCGGAGGGGCGGGTTTCCATTATGCGCAGTGAGCAAACTTTTTTTTTTCCTGGTTTAAAATGGCCTAAAAAACATAAATATAGTATTTTCTTTTGAGGATATTAAATTTTGTTTTTTTTTTATTAAAATTATTATTTTTTTTTTTTAATTTCAATCAAACTATTAAAAAAAAATTAAAGTTGTTTGCCAAAATCTCCATAAACATAAACCAACCCTTGAAGCAGCTCTTCAAAGGGATCTAATTTTTTTTTTCGCAATTTCCCTTCTCCACTGGTACTCAACTATCCAATCTGCGAAATTATTGGAGTAATTGTGGTTGTAAAATTCTCTTTTAACGACACGCCACTGGGATTCTATTCTTTGGGCTGTATGCCATCAGGACCAACAAAAGGATTGTCTGATTCTGACAATCACTTTCACTGATTCACTTTTTTGTCAATGAACCCATCTGCATTTAAACAATCATACGCCTTCCAGCAATCGGTGTGAATGATCGTTCCTGGATTCACGTGTTTTTTTATTAACGGCACTAGCACTTCAGCGCTGCACTCGTTTCCTGGACAGATTTCAAGTCTTAAGTCTTCGGACCCATCCTCAATAAAACCGAGAACCCAGTGGCCATCCACGCGCCTTCCTATGTTGAATTTTCTCTTACCAAATTTACTTTGGTCGATTTGGACGATTTTGCCTGGTCCGCTTATCTTTCCTTTCGCCTCAAATGTTTCCAAAAATTTAATTACTATTGTCTCCCGGCAATAATTATACCAGGCGGCAATAGTTCGTTCGGACAAACATTGAGACGAAATAAAATCCTCGATATTTCCTGGCGAAGCAGTACATAAGATAAAAGCATCTTGGCAAAAGCATTCGAGCTTGCTCAAACCAACTGCCAACAGCGCGACTTTTTCTGACTACACAGCCTGATTTTGGGCACCTGAACTCGCCAATAGGATTTCCGCGCATGAAAATCTTCATTGGGATCCTATGTACCCGGCACAATTTCAAATTTGACAACAGCCCGCGCGTCACAGCGAATTTCAGCGCTTGCTCATCTTGACCTATAATTATGATTATTTCAAAACATGAACATTGAAAAAATGTTATTAAATTACCAAGGTCTCTTATCAACCGAGCAATATTCCACTGCATTTTCACCTCTTCAGAGTACATCAGACGCTTTACATATTGACTCTCACCCGAAGTACTGGGTTTCAAGGCTAATGTACTTGTATTTTCTGAATTTCTCTCAGACATCGAACTGATTTCAAAGCACTGTAGTCGATCGTAAAAATGCAGTAAGAATTAGCTCTGTCGATCCTGATAATTAACCCTTCTGTCAATGGGTGTTTTAAAACCTTCCCATCAATGGAATAGATCTGGCTGGACCTTCATATATTTTGTATGAAAATTAAAGGAATTCATTGAAATAATTGAAGTTTTTTTTGTTTTTTTGGACATGTTATTATTTTTATGGCATTTATGTAGCTGAATGCTATGTTGTAAACAAACAGGATCTTCGCAGGTAGTGCATGCAAATCAGTTTTTTCCTTGTATTTTATCGTTTATTCTGCAAATTCTGCACGACTTTCTCTGGCCCGTTGATGTCTGACTACCGTTGGGCTGTGGCGCCGATGGTAATAAAAGTTGTTTTTTTCGGATAAAATGTGAAAAAAATAGGTTTTTCCGTACAATATGTACCAAGGTTTGACCGGACCTATTCCATTGACTCTAGGGGTTGTTGTAGAAATAGGGCTTTTTTTTCTCCCCCACTTAGATTTAAAATTTATGGCACATACTAAAGCATTAAGAATACATAGGCTGACAAAGTTAGTAAATTTGGCAAAGATAGCTACACAAACAATTATGAAGAAATGATCTCGAAAATGGAAAAGGTCTGGCCAGACCTACTCATTGACAGAAGGGTTAACTGTTACAACAGTTTACAAAAGTAGACCGTCACATTTTTCGCATGTTTTTCATTTGTTTATAGTAAAAAAGAGTGTTGCCAGTTTAAGTGAAAATCACCTGGCGCTTTAAAAAAGTTTCATAGTTGAATAAGTGTAGACCAAACACTGTCAGGCAGGCTCCTATAAAAAAGTTGCTGTGCTTGAACTTTGGGATGGGTGGCTCGCTTCGCTCGCGGAGAGGATTTCAACCCTTTTTTCCGCAGGGTTTAGCCGCTCACGCGACTTCGTCGTTCAGCTAAGGGTATGTCAACAACTGTCAGGCAGGCGCCTGTAGCTAAAGCTTAATTATCTTTAGGTACTCTTGGGTATTTAACAATATAATATTTTCAGTCAATAAAAAAAATATAACAAAAAAGGCAAAATTAACTTTAAATTATTTTAATTTTCGGACATATGGCAATACCTATAATATTTTCCAACATTCACTGCACCCATCCCCTCTTCAGCAACAGAAATTACTTAGAAGAAGAGTGAACGCGTCCATTTGTACAGTTTGTACATAAATAGAATAAATGTACTTTTCTGTGAAAAAATAAAAACTTTAAAGTTAAAAAAAAAAATAAAAAAAAAGTTTCCGCAGAAAAATTATTTTACAGTACGTCTTAGAATAAGTCATTTAAAACAAAAAACATAAAAATAATAAATTTGCTCCCTGCGCATAATGGAAACATGAGCCAAAATGCTCAAGCGGATACTAATAACTCAACTTTTAATAACGACGACGAATATACTCCCCAGATGATTTATTTAAAATGGACAAAGTTAGAGGAAGCAAATAATCGTTTCCTCCAGCAAATAAGTGAACTACGATCAGACAACTTGGAGTTAAAATCAAAAATCAATACCCTGGAGAGTAAACTTAATTGGGAACAACAACAACATCTTAACCCTCTACCGCATACAACGCCATATATGGCTTTTTATTTTTCCGTTCAAATTTGCGACAGAAATAAACAGTTAATAAAACCAACGGTTATTTTTTGCATTCGCTGTTATTTGTGCCCGCGGAATGCGTATTGTTTTCGTTCCTTGTTTCTCGCCAACAAGAAATATCTCATTATATTTGATCAGTGCGCATGGTCACTTCGTAGTCGGAGAATTCAATAAATAAAACTGTTTTTTTTTCGGAAGTTATAAGTTAGGTCGCTTCCATATATAATTTTTTTTACAAAGTATATACTCTGGTAAGTAATATTTGTGTGTTTGTTTTCCAATTAGTACTTGCATAGCTTAGCAACTGTGCATTTTATCAAAGAGCCATATATGGCTGTATATGCATTTACGAAAATATCGGTCAAACATCGTCATACCATATTTGGCCTCTTATGCAGTAACGAATAAACTAACAATTATGGTTTTGTCCACATTTTATTTTGTTTACTGCAAATAGGCGGCTTTATAATGGCATCAACAAGGCCCTGTTTCCCAGCAAAAAGCTTTTATTCAATTCCCTATGATGGCTCGGAAAGTGAAGAAGAAATACCGGAGTCCGATGACGAAGCAGTATTTAATCCATCTTCGGAATCTGAAGAGGTGGAACCTGAAACCGACGAAATCAGTGAGTTTGGTTCTGAAGATGAGAGGCCTTTAGCAAGTTTCGTGTCGAGAAAGCAAACAGATCGCAAGAAAGTGCAGAAAATAATCTGGAGTGATAGCAAACTTCGTACCTACAAAGAAGATTTTCCATTTTTAGGAACCTGTGAACTGCCAGAAGCGATGTCGCAGTTTGAAACTCCAGCTGATTTATTTCTTTTCACCGAAGATTTGATTCAAATGATTGTAGATGAATCAAACCGAAAGGCTTTACAGAATTTTTTTTTTACAGGAAATGGAGGAATTTATTGGTATTTGCCTGTTCATGTCATTGGTGAAATTGCCTTCAACAAGAGCATATTGGACCTCCGAAATTGGTCAACGTTTTGTTTTGGAGACAATGACATGCAACAGATGGGAAGACATAAAGCGAAATCTCCACTTTGCGGATAACGACAAGTTTATAAAGCGCGGTTTGCCCGGACATGATAAACTATTTAAAGTAAGGCCTCTTCTTAGCAAAATTAGAGATCGGCTTCTTTTAATTCCAAAGGAAGAATTCCTTGCAGTGGACGAGCAAACAGTTCCAACAAAATGTCGGCATGAACTTAAGCAGTATAACCCCAAGAAACCTCACAAATGAGGTTATAAGAATCTGGTTTTAAGTGGCGTGTCCGGATTCAGCTACGATTTTGATCTCTTCGCTGGAGAACAAAGCAATACATATCCAAAAGATGCTCCAGGCGTAAGTGGAAATGTTGTTTCACGTTTGACTGCTACTGTACCACGACACAAAAATCACAAATTTTTTTTTTGACAATTGGTTCAATAGCCCAAAGCTTCAGGTATATCTGACCAAAACGGGTCTGCTTACATTAGGAACGGTTAGACTCAACAGAGTGCCAAATATTGATGTTCCTACAGAAAAGGAAAGGCGAAAGAAAGGTCGCGGGAATATGATTGAGAGAGTGGCATACATCGATAGCGAAAAAATGTCGTTTGTATCCTGGTACGACAACAAAGTTGTAAATATGCTATCAACTTTTGTAGGATGCAATCCAAAAACAAAAAAGAGACGATACTGTAGAAAGGAAAAAAAGTACATCGAAATCGAATGTCCGAAAGTTATAGATGTATACAATAAATACATGGGAGGTGTGGATCTCCTGGATTCGATGCTTGGGCCTTACCGAATAGGAATCCGATCAAAGAAATGGCCCAACAAAATTTTCTTTCATTTCTTGGACCTTTGCGTAGTAAATGCATGGATTTTATGGCGTCAAAAACGCGACGTGTACATGGCTCTATTCGACTTCAAAATGGCGGTAGCCGAGCATTTGTGCAAGGTTGGTAAAACGTACAGCAAAAAGAGGGGTCGACCAGCTTCCAACAGTGGTTGTTCGAGTCTCAAATAACATCAACTTAAACAATAAACACCGACTGAACACCTCACATCGATCTCGGCTGCCAATGATCTTTTTGACAGTTCTTTGTGCTGATGTTATATATTTATGTATTTATGTACTTTTGAGACAATAAAAGGAAAACGGTCCACACCGACTATTATACCAATATCGTTATAACCGGGTGTTTCTTTTTTATCTGACAATCGCGTTGTCATTTTACCACTTTTTATACGGTGAAATTTAAGAATACGGTTCTAGTTGAGAACATTATTGGACCAATAATCGAACCTTCGAGTTTTGTAACCAGACCTGGGAGTCACATTAAAAAAAAATAAAAAAAAAAATAAAAAAAAAATAAAAAAACAAGTGTATCCGGTGAAGCTGAAAGGTTGTTAACACATTTGAGCTTGAATTGTGGCAATTATGCCAAGGCTTGGGAAATATTGACGGATCGGTACGATCATCAGCATTTCTTGGTAAATACACTACTTACGAATTTCTTCAATCAACCAACGATTGTTCAAGAACGAGCGGACTCAATCAAACAGTTGCTGGATACCTCAACCGAGGTGGTGCATAGCTTGGTCAATTTGAACGTTCCTATTGAACATTGGGACATCCTGCTGATTTTTGTACTGCTTAAAAAACTTCCTGCAAAAACACAACATCTATGGGAAGAGAAGCTCGGTTCCAAGGCTGATAGCAAAACGTTGCCGACATTTTCTGAATTTACGCAGTTCTTAGAAACTAGGTTTCGTACATTGGAGTCACCCAGCAACAAGTTCACTCTGTATCTACTGGGGTAAAATCGATTTCCTCTCGAAATATTCTACACACAGCAAAAAACACGTCAACATACTCTTGTCAAATTTGCAGCAAGGGTCAGCATGCGGTGAGAAAGTGTGGCAAGTTCCTAAAGATGAGCATCGACGAGCGACTTAGGCAAGTAAACAAGATAGGGGTTTGTAAAAACTGTCTAGCATACGCACACACCACAGTACAATGTCCAACCAGCCGACGATGTTACTATTGCCAGCAAGCACATCATTCGCTACTACATGTGAACAAGTCTGCACACACCTCAGGACAGTCGATTTCGTCGCTACATCCTGGCGCGCGAACTTTCCAACCAGCACAAAGAGAGACAACGGGGCAGGGTGTGAACACATTTTACTCCACTAACTTCTCTTCGCAAGTTTTACTGGCAACAGCATTGGTCAAGGTAAAGTCTTCAACAGGCCAACTTCTCTCTCTACGTGCCTTGTTGGACTCAGGCTCAGAGGCGAGCTTCATAACAAACTCAGCTGCCCATCTTCTCGGTCTTCCGCTAAGGTCAACTTCCGTTCAGGTTTCTGGGTTGGGTGTAGTCAGCAGCGGCATCTGTTCAAGGGTGCTAGACATCGCACTTATGTCTCACCACTCTGCCTTTAAGGCATTCATACAGGCCCTCGTACTCAAGTCGCTGTCTGGCCATCTTCCGGCCCAGACTCTTGTGATAGAAGATTGGGAACATTTGAATGGTCTCACCCTAGCTGATCCACATTTTAATACATCAGCTAAGGTAGATTTATTATTAGGCGGCGATGTCTTGGCTGATATTTTATTACCAGAATTAATCAGGCCCAGCAACGATCACCTACCTATTGCTCAGAAAACAAGATTAGGATGGGTTATATTTGGCAAGGCTCCCGTACCTCATCGAATAAACAGCTTTTTTGAAGTTTTTAGTCTTGAAGCAGAACTTCGAAAATTCTGGGAGGTAGAAGAGGTTCAATGTCAGCAACACCAAGACCCAGAAGATCTTGAATGTGAGGAGCACTTTGCGAAAAATGTTACACGGCTAACTGATGGCCGTTTCCAAGTAGCTCTTCCGTTCAAGGGTGGTGTGTATCCTCTTTTAGGCAGATCTAGGGAAGGAGCTCTCATTCGCTTTAAAAGCTTAGAAAGAAAATTCGATAAGGACCCCCAACTTAGACAATGGTATACTGACTGCTTAGAGGATTATATAAAACTTGGTCATATGGTAGAACTCAAGGAAGACGCTATTAATGATAAGCATCACTATTTTCTACCGCACCATGCAGTCTTTAAGGAAGGAAGCTCCACTACAAAACTGCGAGTAGTGTTTGACGCTTCGTTTAAAACCATGGACGGTATATCTTTGAACGACCAGCTTATGGTCGGCCCGGCGTTACAACTTAACATCACGGACATCATTCTACGGTGGAGGCTCTACAAATACACTTACACGTCAGATATAGAGAAGATGTATTGACCTTCCGACATATTTTTAGCAGTTCGAACACTACAAGCATTAGCAGAACAAGTCAACGGCCAACATCCCAGAACTGCTAATAGTATTCGGAGAGAAATGTATGTGGACGACTTAATCTCGGGAGCTGAAACACTACAGGAAGCCCAATCAAAGGTAAACGAAATTAAGGACGTGTTAGCAGGTGCTGGTTTTCGCTTAAGAAAATGGACTGCAAACGATAAGAAAATTCTGGTCAATATTCCACCTGAGGAACACGAAACATCCTTTTCATTACCTTTTGAACCTTCCTTTCAGATAAAAATGTTGGGTATACAATGGCTTCCCCTGTCGGATGAATTTTCCTTTAAATATAACACTCTAAAAACACACTGAAAACAGAGATGTATTCTTTCATCAATCGCCCCACTCTTTGATCCCATGGGCTGGATTGCACCTTCTATAACAAAAGCCAAATTAATTATGCAGCTGCTTTGGATTCGAAAACAACCTTGGGATGATCAAGTTGACGCTGATATCGTGGAAGATTGGACCACTTTTCGAAACGACTTACAGGTGATCAATAATTTACGCATACCAAGGTGGTTGCATACTAAGAAGGCCATCAAGCGACTGCAACTTCATGGTTTCTGTGACGCTTCGGAAAAGGCATATGGAGCTGTGGTATATCTCAGAACAGTAGACGGAGATGACGTAACTCACATGCATCTCCTTATGGCTAAGTCGCGGGTCGCACCCCTAAACCCGGTAACTCTACCGCGTTTAGAATTATGTGGAGCAGTTCAACTTGCTCAATTATTGAGCTACATCAATAAGGCTCTTGATTAAAAAGGAATTCCCACCTTTGCCTGGACAGATTCCACGATCACACTGTGCTGGATTCGCGCAGGTTCTACGAGGTGGGAAACCTTTGTGCGAAACAGAGTCGGAGAGATCCAGCGATTAACTGGGATTGAAATCTGGAATCATGTTCCAACACAAGAAAATCCTGCAGATTTAATTTTACGAGGGTTGCTTTCCTCAGCCTTAATCCAAAATTCCTTATGATGGAACGGGCCTGAGTTCTTGAATACGTCATGGGACTTTAAATTCCCCGAACAGCATAAGGGAACAGAAGGTTCTTCGGGCAGACACCAGCGTCATATACAATGCATTTTCACATTTAATTGATCGGATTTCAAGTTTGACCAAGATCAGCCGAGTTACAGCCTATTGTCAACGATTCATTAATAACATCAAAAGGGTGAAAAACGAACGCAATATGGGGCCACTACATTCGGAAGAAATCGAACAAGCTACAAAATCTCTAATACGCATCGTTCAAGCAGATATGTTTCAGGGAGGAATGGCTAAAATTAAAGGCATGGCTTCGTTAAATCCTTTTTTAGATGGGGAAGGTATAATAATAAGACCCTTCATGGTAGCGTTCAATTGATGATATCATTTCTGAGGAACAGGTATTGGATCTTCCAGATAAAAAGAGCCGTAAAGAAACACATCCACGCGTGCACGATTTGTTACAGGTTTCGGAACAAGGCAGCATCTCAATTGATGGGAAATCTTCCCAGCCACAGAGTGAGCCCAACGAAACCGTTCGCATACACTGGTGTGGATTATGCAGGGCCTATAGATATCAAGGCATGGAACTTCCGTGCTCTAACACCATCGCATTTTCTAATTGGTCAAGATGCCTTCACTGTGCCAGAACCAGACATTACAGCAGAAAGACCCAATTTAAACGACCGATGGAAACTGATCCAACTCAGAATGCAAACGTTTTGGAAACACTGGCAGCAGGAATACCTGGCAAGACTACAACAAGGACCAAAATGGTTAAAACAGCAGCTTTCATTAAAGATCGGAGACCTAGTCCTGCTTAAAGATGAGAGACTTCCACCTTCGAGATGGAGTCTTGGCCGCATTTTAGAAACATACCCGGGATCTGACGGGTTAGTCAGAGTGGTAAGGGTCAAGACTCAATTTAGTGAGTTCAAAAGACCAGTCACCAAGCTCTGCCCACTTCCAATTAACAACCTTTATGAAGGAAACTCCACTGAAACTTCAAAGAAGGATGTAACTGTTAGTCCTCCATCGCTCAATTTATAAATTTAACATCGATTTCATAATCATCTTCCCAATCAGAATAATTCCCATCCATCCATAGTAAAGTTCATCCACATTGCAGTCGATACAGTCCATCCGCTACAAAACATAAAAACATTATACATATGAATTATGTATATGAATAGTACACTACATTCACCTCGAAAATGCAATAGATCCTGCGGCAATTCATCATTTGCACTTACTCATGCAGGCCTTTATTTGCGAATCACACCACACACATGTACTCACATTCCCAGACTTACAGGACAGACTTACACGTGCGAGATCCTTGGACAATCATATGTATGCTTGGCGAATTTCAAAATATACGAAACCGAATATCAACCATGAATGCAATACATTTAACATAACATATAGCACATTACCTTCATATAAGATGAATTAATTTAAATGAATTTAAACCAAAATCTAGCCGCCAACAATCAAAATACTGAATTCCAATGAATCGGCCTCTGTGCACTGCACCTCAACTTCCCGCCCATATTTTGGCATTCCAGCTCAACCGAATGCATCGCATAACGCACAGGACAATAAAATTCGATGCAAGGATGAAGGAGTTGTCATCAATTATTTCTTGTCTTGTCTTGTTGCATGTATTTTTATGAATATTATCTCCCTTATTAATTGTTTACTCTTTACATGTGAAACTAAGAGAAGGAATCACCTGGAGAAGCACCCAAGATGTTATGGTATCCAATCAAGCAAACTGATTGACGTTGTACACCAAGCGAGGGGGGAGAATGTTCGAGTCTCAAATAACATCAACTTAAACAATAAACACCGACTGAACACCTCACATCGATCTCGGCTGCCAATGATCTTTTTGACAGTTCTTTTGTGCTGATGTTATATATTTATGTATTTATGTACTTTTGAGACAATAAAAGGAAAACGGTCCACACCGATGTGCCACTATTATAACGATATTGGAACCGGGTGTTTCTTTTTTATCTGACCATCGCGTTGTCATTTTACCACTTTTTTACGGTGAAATTTAGGAATACGGTTCTAGTTGAGAACAGTGGTACTCCAACAAGATCGACCCAGAATTCTATTCAGCCTAAAAAAACTAAAACGTCCTTGGCACGTCCTACACCTCTGAATGCAGTTCGCAAAGATTGAGTGGATCATCTTCCAGAATGGAAAAGTTGCATGCAGCAATGCCATAATGATTGCAAATTTCGAACGTACGTATTTTGTCCCAAATGCGGCATTTACCTTTGCTTGAACAAAGAAAGAAATTGTTTTATATCTTTTCATATTTGATTGTATTTTATTTTTCATTTCTTTTCTATAAAATACAAACATTGAATTATAAAAATAAAAATATTTGAATAAATAATCAATAAAAACAGCAATAAAACTGTTGGTCAAAAAAATCTTTACTGCATAAGACGCCATATATGGCAAGGATTTTGTAGGTCGAAAAAATACAGTCTGCATATAACGCCATATATGGCTATTTTTTTTTTTTTTTTAATTGTTTAACGTAATAACGTTTTGTCTGTAGATGTTCCGGACTCAAAAATAGAAAAATTGTATGTAAAGAAAGTTAAATCCAAAGACTCCAAGCTAAATCACATTATCAGATTCGAACACGAAACAAGAGATAATGACTGCTAAAAAAACGTTAAAGGAAAACTTAACCGTCCTGGCGACTTGTTTGAATGATACCGACAGCAGTAATAATAACAACAAGAGAGGTGTTAGTGTCACTAACAGCAATAACCGGAGGAGAACGAGAATTTACATCAACAATCCTTTGACGAAATACACGCAGGTTCTCTTGATGAAGGCGAAAGAGGTTGCAAAGCAGAAAGGAGGAAAATACGTATGGTATAATAATAGTAAACTTTTAATCAGAAAGACTGAGGGTGAGAGAGTCATTTCAATAAGATCATTTAATGATCTCTCGTTAATCTAGTACATTTAATATAAAATTATACATTCAATCTCTCTTAGTATGAATAATACTTGTTTAATAGGTGATTCTCCCATCCCTCTGCATAGTAATACGCTTAGTTTAAATTTCCTTAATGATATTGCATACTTTAAGGATTCGTTTTTTATTGTTCACCAAAGCGTCAGAAGTTTGAGAGAAAACTTTATTTCTCTTGTAACTCACTTCTTTTGACCAAATTCCAGATATTGTTTTTTTTTCTGAGATATGGATTTATGATTTTGAAATTATTGACTATAATATACCCCGGTTTAAATTCTTTGTTAACACTAATGACAATTACGCCTCAGGTGGTGTTAGTTGTTTTGTCAAAGATGTATTTAATGTCATTAATATTCTTTGTCATAAAGTTACAAGTGCTGATGTAATCAAGGTCTCTGTTGCAATTGATAGTGAGTAATATGTCTTTTTATATTTATAGGTTAGTCGGCTATCACATGCGGCCTCACGACTCACGACTCACATAAGATTAAAAGAGAAAGGAGATGAGTGCGAATGAGATGGAGAATTTAATTCCCGGTGAGTCGCGGGCGAAATTCTTCACGACTCACATTGACGTTTCTCTTTCTCTTTGTTCGTTATTTTTCATTTCCATTTCATTTCTATTCGTACTTTGAGGGGAACGGACGCAATTATGTCGGATGTTGCTTGCAGAAAATGCGTAGAGCTCTATTTTATCTCACGGAGACAACTTCAAAATGAAAAAAAAAGTAGGCGCTCGGCTGACGGAATTTAAATTGAAAGAGGAGATGGGAAGTGAGTCGTGAGTCGTGAGGCCGCATGTGATAGCGCTCGCCTCACGGAATTTAAATTGAAAGAGGAGATGAGAAGTGAGTCGTGAGTCGTGAGGCCGCATGTGATAGCCGACTTACGTGCTTCCAGTGTCTCAATGTTCGTCGCAGAATTTTCCAATCTTTTCTGACAAGAAAAATATAAAAATCTGATAATTTTAACTTAAATATACTAGACGCTAATAACACGACTTATGACTATTTAGAATTATTAGCTTCGATGGTTTAGCTTGTGTAATCAATAAAATTACTAAGCCCTTATCCGGTAAGAATCTAGATCATATTTATGCAAGATTTGGTAACATTTCTATGTCTCATTGCGAAAGTTATATTCTTGATTTGGAAATAACTGATCACTGTATGCGCCTGTTCACATTGGCGCGGGAAGGACAAGCGCAAGAAGGCAAATAGTGTTCACATTGGTGGAAGCACACTTGAATTTTTGACAAGTGGAACGCATGAATCGGGTCATTTTCATTCTATTACCAGCGGAAAAAGTGAAGATAGTTAAACGCGATAGTAAATTAATATTGGGATATAATTTTGTATTTAAATGGAAGAAGAGTTTATGTTGGCTTTTGCAGCAACAATGTTTGCATGTAGTGCTGCATTGTTTTTTGAGGAGGAAAAGAAAAATAAAACGGAGAAGAGAGTGGACGAAAGTGTCCAGATTAAGGAGAACACAATCGTTATTTGTAACGTCATACATATTTGAGTGGTTTACTACCAATTCAATTAATTGCAAAGTAGTCACCTTCGTCCAAGTAGTCATTTTTGCAAACCAAATCAACTTGTTTGTCCAACAGTCACGAATAAATGAAGAAAAACTGTCAAAAATGGAATGAATTTAGAATGGAACGGTTTGCTTCACCCGAAAATCCAAATTGAAGATGGATTTTCGGTGCAAGCAACCCTTCTCGTTTCCACTTATTAAAAATCGTTCCCTCTCTTTCCAGCATTTTGGTGCGCTTCCACTAATGTAAACAGGCTCTTAGATTGGTCTTTCAATCAAACCATTCAATTGCAAGAATAATGTCGGCAAAAAACCATACATTAACAAAATGAAAATTAAATTCCGCCAACAATCTTTTGTATGAGTATTGGGAAGATGTTTATTCCTGTGCAGCTGTGTCAACAGCTTTTCCAGTCTTTATTGGTTGTCTAAGGGAACATTTGGAAATGTTCTTCCGCGTCTCCTGGAAAAAAACACAATAAAGAGACTTAAACCCTGGATTTCTAATTACTTGTTAAATAAAGTAAAAGTTAAAAATAATCTTAGAACACGTTGTGCCAAGGATCCCAATGATATCAGACTAAGAAATAATTACAAGAAAGTCTGCGCTTAGCTTAAAAGAGAAATCCCCATATGTCGTGACAATTATTATCGTTCTCAGTTCTCTACTGACAATCACAAATGAATTTAATACATATTTTGTGAATTTAGCTTGTTATTTACCGTATTTTATAAATCCACCAGTTTGTGTTCAGTTATCCATTGGAATTTAATGTACCGCTCCAAACTAAAAGTTTTGTTTTTGACCCCATAACTACTCTTGAGATTTTAAGGGTAATTGGTTATCTTAAGAAATCAAATTCTTGTGGCTTCGATGG
This sequence comes from Merodon equestris, assembly GCA_958301585.1. Lineage (NCBI taxonomy): Eukaryota > Metazoa > Arthropoda > Insecta > Diptera > Syrphidae > Merodon > Merodon equestris. Next base: position 80,197,507 of record OY284413.1, on the reverse strand, counting down.
TATTTCTAGTCTAGTTCTCAAATCAAGCGCTTGTTTTCTTGTAAATGTGCTAGCAGTTATTTTTAACCGTAGTATCTTTGAAGGCATATTTCCAGAAGCATTTAAATGTGCAAACGTGGTGCCCTTGCTTAAAAAAGGTTCTCCTACTGAAATCTCAAATTACAGACCAATATCTTTTCTACCAACCATAAGTAAAGTTTTTGAGAGACTTCTAAAAGATAGGTTAGTGAGTTTTCTAACCACAACAAAGTTTTTTAATTCGGCTCAATTTGGATTTCAAAAAGGCAAATATACTGAAGATGCTCTGATGCAATTTTGTTCCCAAATAATATCGAACCTTGATCAGAAAAGGCACACTGCTGGTTTGTTCATCAATATAACTAAAGTCTTAGATATGGTTAACCGTAAAAAATTGTTAAGATAATTGGAAAAAGCGGGTTTTCGCGGCTTCATGCTTGAATTGTTAAAGTCTTACCTAAAAAATAGCTCTCAGAGGGTGTCCCACAAGGCTCTGTCTTGGGTCCACTTTTATTCCTCATCTATATTAATTCTCTCTTTTCAATTAACTTTAAAGGTAGGCCTGCTGCTTTTGCAGATTATATTGGTTTTTCATATGGATGCAACAGTCCTTTAGAACTGGTCTCTGCCATCAATTGGGATCTTGATCTTCTACGAAAATGGTTTGCAGGAAATAACTTAGTAATAAATTCAAAAACAAAACTAATGCACTTCAGCTTTTCATTGTATAATTTGGATGTAAATGTTCGTTTTCATGTTTCAGATTGCCAAAGGTTTAATTATCTACTTGTAACTGCATGACTAATTTACCGTCATATACTTGTACTTCTAACTGTAGTGAGAACTGTTTCCAAGTCGAAAATGTTAAGGAATTTAAATATTTGGGACTCCTAATTAATTATAAAATGAGTTTCATTAATCACGTGGGGTCCCTAAGAAAATACTTACGGAATGTGTTGTGGCATTTTTTCTATTTAAACAAAATCTCTTCTCAACACCTGCTTAAATTATATATTAAAACTATATATTATGGGATTTTTCACTCTAAATTTCAATATGGTATTGTGTGTTGGGGTGGTATTTATTATAACCATTTCCTTCCATTGATTAAATCTCAAAAAAAAGTTATAAGAAAAATTTGTCGTAAGTCTAGTAGACATCCTAGCTATCTGTTGTTCTATGACACAAACATTTACCTGTCCGTCACCTATATCGTTTTAAGGTGTTAAAACTTTGTTAAAAAATTGTTTTATATGAGATTTTCGTTTTATATCTACTCACAATTTACGTGGTAATTCCGCTAGCTTGTTATATGTACCGGCTCTCCGCACCTCCGCTTATCTTAATTTTTATTCTATTTTGTGTTACCGATTATTTAATAAGCTTGATCAGACTACCAGAACAATAACAGTATCTGATACATTTTTTAGATGCATTAAAAGCTGGCTTCTTGACCATCATTTTGATCATCTAGAATCTCTTATTATTCGCACAGAGTCTTAATCTCAATTTCTGTTGTACTGGTTAAATCTAAGTTGCTTTCTTGATATTCGTAAAAAATGTACTTTTCAAGACTTTGCTCCAATATAATTTACACATTCTTAACTGCCATATGTTGACAAGAAGATTTTCTTTTGGTTTTATTTGTTGCAATTCTTTTGAACTTTGGTTTTAATTTTCTGTTCTTGTTTTTCCTTTTTTTTAATTATTATATTTTTCTTCTATTCTCTCACCCCCCACAAATTCATAATTAGATATGTACTTTGTTATGACATTCGACACTATTTATTATTGATTGTAATTTTAAATATAGAATGTCATTATTTCCTTTATTATTTCATGTCACTAGTGCTTAGACATACCACTGCGGGTCTAGATGGCTCATGGTTCTTATCTCCAAACTTATGAGAGGCGACACTATGCCTAATCAATGGGATTAGGGAAAGCTGTCTTCTTCCTTTGCACAAAGGAAAGGGTGATACGCGAAATTGTGATAACTACCGTTCTGTCAAGCTGATGTCGCACACCATGAAGATCGTTGAACGGGTATTAGATAGCCGACTGCGGAAAATAATACGACTATCTGATGACCAGTGCGGGTTTGTCTCGGGTAAATCAACAACAGATGCAATCCAAAGTATAAGGGTCATGATGGAAAAGCATCGTGATTCGTCAAAGGACTTGCATATGGTGTTGGTTGATTTCGAGAAGGCCTTTGACCGGCAACCAAGAGATCTTTTATGGGTAGCGCTAAGACAAAAAGGAGTTCCAGAAACCTACGTGCGAGTGATCATGGACATGTACAATAGAGCAACGACAAGAGTAAGATGCACCGCAGGAGTCACCGAAGAGTTCGCAATCAAAGTCGGTGTACACCAAGGGAGCGTCCTCAGCCCACTGCTCTTTATAGCAGTCCTTGATTGCTTGCTTGAATGAAAAGTGACGGACCACAATGTGCACCAGCTATTCTTTGCTGACGATGGAGCCATTATAAGTGATGATCAGGCGTCCCTACAACGAGCACTCGATGTGTGGGTGGACATTTTTGAGGGACACGGGTATCGTATTAGTTCAAAGAAGACAGAGTATCTGTGCTGCCCGTTCTCTGACCCTCATCAGCCTATTCCAGACATTTACTTGAATGGAAGAGTGCTTCCCAAGTGTGAAAAGTTTAAATATCTGGGATCTATGATTAATAAAGAAGCAACTTGTGATGACGACATCAACCATCGCGTAAGCGTAGGGTGGATGAAGTGGCGGGAAAACTCCGCCATCTTCTGTGATTGAAAAATGCTCCCTAAGCTGAAAGGAAGGCTCTACACTTCAGTTGTACGTCCGGCGCTCACATACGGTTCACAATGCTGGACAATGCACAAAAAGTATGAGAGCAAATTAACGGCAGCTGAAATGAAGATGCTTCGCATGACAGCGGGAGTAACAAAGCGTGACAGAATTAGAAGTTCAAAGATCCGAGGAAGCCTCCACGTAAAAGAAACCATCACAAGAAAGATAGAGCGTGACCGACTCAGTTGGTATCGCCATGTTCAAAGGAGAGATCCTTTGAACCCCGTCCAAAAGGCGTTATCAATCAACGTTCCAATTTCAACACGCAAAAAAGGCAGGCCGAAAAACAATTGGTGCAAACAAATGCAAAAACACCAGCATTTGATTTTGGTCCTACACTTCTGACCATAACGACGCCGGAAAAAAGGAAAAGAAGAAGAAGAAGAAGTGCTTAGACATACCAGACTTTTGTACTGGTAACAACTTGAGAAATAATAAAAATAATAATAACAATAATAAAAAAAAATAATAATAATAATAAAAAATGTCCTCAAGCGTTGGATTGAGAAAGTGTTCCCGCTTAATGCATGCGTTTAGCGGCTTTGGGTCAAGACCAATTCGGATTTTTCCATCAGACTTTTCCACAAGCTGAACATTGTTCAGCCAATCTGTGGGGTAATCTACAGGAGAAATGATTCTAGCCTGGACCATTGAATTGAGCTCTACCTTTACCAATCACAAAGAGCCAGAGGAATACGCTTTTCGTAATGCAGTGAAGGAATTGCATTTTCTTTTAGCTTGATGACGCACGTTTCTGGAAATTTAACAATGCCATTAAAACAGGCCTTACATTTTTCTATAAATTGGCCTTTCTCTCGAGGAAAATAGGACTAAATTAAGCTCAATACATGTCGGCAATCCCAACAGCGGTTCAAGCGCATTATCGACAACATGAAATTCAACTGTTTTCGTCGTTCCTTTTTCATCGTCAAAACAGTCTAAAGTTGCTATTCCATGGATATTAATTTTATTCATATTGTGGTCTGACACGACAAATTCATTATTTCGTTTTTTAAAAGTAATATTCAATTTTTTCATTAAATTTATTGGTATGCAATTGACGTCAGGCCCGGAATGTGGTTAGCCAATTTTTAATACGGTATGTTTTTGTCCATCTTATTTTCTTTAACCCATCAATGTTTGTATTTACGCTTAAACGGTAATTTCTACTTAATATACTAATATTTTCACCAACAGACTATATGCCTGTCTTTTGTTACTATTGCTCTCCCTTTTTGGTTGTTGATTTCCATATGACTGTTGTCCATTTGGTTTTGCTCCCCTTTTTGTCTGCAAAACTTCTCGAGGTGTCCTTTTCTTCCACAGGTTAAATAATGGACATCGGTAGCTTTGCAAAAGCGCACATGATTTGGTGTGAAGATTGCGCCACAATTGAAACAATACCTGGACACAGAATTGCATACCGGATCGGTGATCGGTTCCGAGAAAGAACTTACAGTTGAGGCATGGTTACTGATGTTCATTGATGCACTGTTACGTTGTTCCAGCAATCTTTTATTTGCGTTTGCTGCCTCATACATTTTACAGGTTTCAATGACTTTTTTAAGCAGATCATCCTTTCCATCCAGAAGTTTCAATTGTAGATTCCTATCGTGTATTCCGATAATTACACGATCACGTAACAATCGATGGTCATAAGTGGTGCCACACTTACAAGTGTACTCGGAAAATCGGAGTTGAATTCGCAGCTCCGTTTCGAAATCGGCAAATGTCTGGTTCTCTTTTTGGAATATTGTGTTAAATCTATAGGACTTCATTGCAATATTTTTCCTGGGACGACAATAATCATCGAATGCCTTTAAGACGGCCAACATGTTCCCAATTGTCACAGCACCTTCATATTCATATCCTCTTCTCCGTTTCCCCCGTCTGTCACTTCCGCATATTGATTTTCTGCATTGCATTGGTAGATGGATGTGCCATGCTAAAAATACTCTCATAAGTTTTATCATTTGGATAAAGTGTGTTGTAGATGTTTGCTGCTTCTGATCCAACTAACCACAAGAATGTTGCAATTTTTTGCTGCTCTGGCTCAGTAATTTTATTGTTTGCGATTATGTACACCATAAATGTTCGCTTCCATGTAGTCCACTCTTTTGCCAAGTTGGAACAATCCAAAGGTTTAGGACACCGATCGATGGATGTCAATTTGTAAAATTTACGCACTCAGCACTTCTGACACCATGTAACGTGCGCGGTGTGCACATTAAAAAATTGACTTAAATTCTTTTTGAATAATCCAATTTATTTCTATGTATTAATAAATGAGTACTACTCAAGACAGTGTTTGAAGCTCAACTGCCCTCTAAGCTATTATTTTGGACATCTCACGCAGGTTAATGGAATCACAATACAATTGACCAATTTATAATAATGATTCACAATAACAATTCACAATGATTTTGAATATGTATTTGACTACTATTATAATGATATTACAGTAATAGATAGCTATTTATAGATTGCTAGTTTTGAATTCTTAAGCAAAGCTTTTAAAACGATATTTGCTTTATGAATATAACATTAACGTCGACGTTGGCAAATTTACTCGAATTTTTTCTTTTCAAAATCGGAAATTCAACAAAATTTATGAATGGCCTCTAGACAATCGTCTAAATCTCAACTCCACCAACGCTAGGGCCATAGAACTATTGAAATCTTCCCACAGTTGTGTCTAAATGTTATTTCTATTAAATATTTAGATAGCATTGTAAACCTCTTTCTTTTCTTTTTTACCAGAATTTTAAATGGAATGTACATATTAATAAAACTATGTCTAAATAATATTGTGCCCTTCGTGGGGTTAGCCCTACAGCAAAATATCTCCCAACGAATATAAAGTTAAACTTTTTTTTTTTTTTTTTTTTTCCTTTTGTCCGGCGGTGTTATGGTCAGAAGTGTAGGACCATAACCTTCCCACTTAACTGCATTCCTACTGGTCTTCTTGTGGGGTCCGCCGGTTTGACCTCAGAAAGTAGCGGCAGGCTAGTGCTGGTGTTTTTGCATTTGTTTACACCAATTGTTTTTCAGCCTGCCTTTGTTTTTTTTTTTTTTTTTTTTTTTTTGTGACACGGGCATGCTCCAGATTGTTTTGTTTGATCTTACTCTTACAACACCGGTGATCTCCAGTCGTGTCAACCCACTGATTTGCATGTACACTTGTGGGGCAGTTTAATGGTGGTATATGTGTCCCTAGGCTCACCTTGGTGTTTTCTAAATTGCTTAGATGTGATTTTTGTTACCTTTATTTTTAGTCGCCTTTTACGACAAGTGAGAGGTATCGCTGCAGGGATATTCTTAACCCGTCCCAGCACGGAATATAAAGTTAAACTATTGTAGTTAAATCGTTTACTTTATCCATTTTAACATACGATTGTGAAATATTTTCGAACATGGATCATGAGTGGAAAAAAAACTAACGGTGGCCTATAATAACTATGCGGGATATATATTTAGCGTCAGCAGATATGAAAACATCTCTTATTTTACTAAACAAATAGTCGGACTATAATGTCGTTACATCGAGTTTTGACCATCATAGAACCTTTTCGAAAAAAATAAGTTTGCCAGAAATCAAATAACAATACAACTAGTTGCTCCCAGGAGTAAATATCTCCACACCTGCCGTACATTTTTTGTCCACGCGGTTCAACTTTGGACTATATTAGCCTTAGAAACAAAGCGCACCTGCAATGGGGACACTTTCAGAGAAAAAAGTTTTTCAATATTACGCAGACAATTTTGAGGACACAATTTTCATGCTTATAAAGAACACTTCTATTATTTTGCACACCACTGTATATATAACAGGAAAGTTCTATGAATCTGATTTTTACTATAAGCATACTTCATATATTCTGAATAATAAAATGATAAAAAATATCTTCAAAAAATCATCAAACAATAAAAAACATAAGACAAAACATGGTCCTTCGAGCCACCCGCGATTAATAACACTGCGTTATAAATGAAAAAAAAAATTGAGTACCCGCTTTGAAATGTCATGTTTTCTTATTTATACCCGTCGTTTATTAAACATACATATACATTTTCTTTCCATCACGTCTCATTTTTCTTCCGTAAGAATTTGCCAAATCAAGTATAATTTTATCAATTAGGTAAAAAAAAATTAAAAAAAAAAATTCTGTTACAAAATTTAAATACAAAATATCCTGAAACTTTAACTTTTTCTTTTTTGCTTCGAATGATCTTCCCGTTTTAAACGTCAACAGTAATCACCTAGCATAGTTGTGTCCCAACGGCCTTGAAATCGTTCTTCAAGCTTCTTTACATCCTGGTGGAATCTCTCACCCTGCTCATCACTGACCGCACCTAGATTAGATGGAAAGAAAGAAAAATGAGAATGAAGAAAATGAATTTTTAATGACATTCTGCATCCCAATTTTTCGTATAGTTTTAACATGTCGTTAACTAGCTGTCCCGCATTTTCGGCTCTCTGGCTCCCTAAAAACCCTTTTATAACTGCTTTCAGTGATAACCACCCATCAAGTTCCTTGTTGGTATGCTTTTTGTCAAAATTTAGATCTTTGATTAATGTGCATATTTATAGTCCCACAAATATTCCTTCTTTGAGTTTGGCATCAATTAACTTTCAAGATACTGTCTTTAAATATAAAAAGCCATCTTCCTCTTTATTCATAGCCTTGACATAATTTTTCATCAAACCGAGTTTTATGTGGAGTGATGGTAAATGACATTTTTAGGATTTATCAATGGTTTATGTTTTACATTAGATTTTCAGCAAACAAACTCTTACCTTTCTGGCCATACTTTTGTAGTATAGTGCTTTTATGTGGGTCTGCAGTCCCACATACAAAGAAAACAACAGTATTTAGTAAATCCGCCCTGTAAAATGAACAAAATAGCTATAACTTTGAGATCAGCGCATACTTTCCAGCTGTAATCTTTGTATTTTATTAAATTTCATATTGATTTCATATTATCATGTTTCTTTTAAAACAGTTGAATATGCTATTGGTACTGATGCAAATTTGTTGCCATTGTGCAACAATATCGCCTTTAAACTTGTTTTTGAACCATCAATAAATGAACGTCAGTCTTGTGTTACGTAAGGAATGTTCAACTCACTCATCATCAAGTTTCTATATCATTACAGTAACATATGTTTTCAAAATTTGAATAAAATAAAACCAGTTCTTTGTTACGTTTTCTTTATGCAGGTACATTGGTGCTAGGAGCCAACAAATTCCACTCTTTTAATCTAGATAGTAGTAATTCAGCTTGCCTAATTGATAAATCTAAGTCTCGTATCAAATCATTCCATTTTGATTTCTCAGATGTGGACGGCCAAGAGAATTTGTTGAAGGTAAAAGCTCAGGATCTTCGCGGCTTCCGTCAATATATTCTAGAACATTTGGCAAATCTGGCTCTTCTGAAATCTCAATTTCATTTTTGGGGGGAGGTAAAGGAGGAGGCATTTCTTCACTGTGAGGTCCTGGTTTCGACATTGAAGGAACGTCAGGATACTTGATGTTGTGCTTGATTTTCTTTATAAAACCACATATGTCAGTCATGCAAAAGTAGCAATCATTAAAATGATTACTAGGTTCACGTCACAAGGTAGGAACGGCAAATGGCATTGACGTCTTGTTCCCATTTAACCAAGATATGAGAGTAGCATAGCACCAAACGAAAAACAAAACAATGGTATCCATGGTTTATCTTGTTTAATAGCACGTCCAAAATAGAGTAAATATGCACTTCTCACTTTTTCGGAAACATTTTTTGTTTGTGATTTCACAATATACTGTCCGCAAACTCAACAAAACTTTATTGGTGTATTTAAGCAGTTGCGATGACCACTTAGTCCAGTATTTATATTGGATTTTCAAATAAATATATACAAAGATGTTGATGTTATCGAAGAGAAAAAATTACTAAGCAAAACAAAACAATAAAAAAGTACAATACATCGAAAACGGTAAACGGTTTCTTTTACGCCCAAACTGAGCGTAGTAGAAATAATAATTGACATATACCTCGAAAACTAGACATGATGGATACCACATTTAAACATTTTGAAACTTTTAATCTATGATTCATTCCATATTCATTCCAGCTAACAGTTAAGAGGGTACCAAAATCGTGTAACGCAGTGTAATTATTAGTCACCATTTTTTCTTATGTTTTGACTCACTGTGGACTATGTAAACGGTTCATTTGAGAAAATACCATCTCGTAAGAATGACTTCACTTAAACTGCAAAAAAATTCCTGAAGCAAATCATTCGTGACTACGAAAACTCGTCAAAGGAACGAACAAAGAATTATATATTCAATAGAGTAACAACGCTGGAAGAAACATTCAAATTAAGTGCCCAATATAACACGGACGGTATCACAACTGCAGAGTCTGAGAAGGAATAGGAATTGGAGGAGATATTTGACAAAATCAAGGATACATACATTGACTATAAAACGGCGTCGTAGACAGCAGAGACAAGTTGGAACTACCAGCGGAAACCCCGGTGAGTGCCAGCACTAGTAGTAACCAAAAAACAGTAATGCGTCTGCGAAAGATAAATATTCGGGTTTTTTTGTGGTGACTATAAGACTTGGAAGTCATTCTGCGACATTTTTATAACGCTATTCCACACCAATAAACATTTATCGGTGGTAGAAAAATTACATTACCTTAAGTCTAGCCTACGCGATGAAGCCGCGCGGATTATACAACATCCCCCGATCAGTGTTGGCAATTACGCACCTGCATGGGAAATATTAAATTCACGTTGCGACCCACAAACCTGTTTTGGTGAACGAACAACTACGAGTGTTCTTCGGCCGGGAGACAATTCACCACGAAAGTGCTGTGTCGTTAAAGAACCTACTAGTCACATCGGTCGAATGATGTCACGCGTTGGAGAACCTACAGGTGCCGGTGGAACAATAGGACGCCCTACTTGCCCGGAAGTTGCCTGCCATTACCCAAAGACTAGTTCGGGAATACTAAAGAACTCCCAAAGTTTACCGAATTTTCGAAATTTCTTGAGGCACGTTTTCGGACGTTGGAAGCGGTAAGCCAACAGAAGGAGATGAAAGGTAGCGAAAACACAAAGACCAAGGCGTTCCATCTAAAACATTAAAAGAAGGATCAGTTCTCGTGCAAGGTTTGTAGCAAAGGCGCTCATGCATTACGAACATGCGGAAAATTTTTAAAGATGGACATCCCAACGCGCAGAAGGACAGTCAACAACATCGGCGTATGCGAACATTTTTTGGCGTATAGCCACTCCACGCCACAATGCCCAAGCAGACTTAGGTGTCACTTCTGCCAATAGCCACACCATTCACTGCTATACATTAACGCGACCATGTTCTCACAGCCAGATGCACACAATCAACACACTCGACATCTGCACAACCGACAGCGCAGAATTCTCAACAAACATTCCAACCCATACATACACAATTATATCACACACAAGGTCATCAAATAAATTCAATTCATACCAATAGCTTGCACACAACGGGTAAGACGGGGGTATTGCTGGCAAAGGAGGTATTGTCGTCCACGTGTAAACTTCATCGGGACAGAGAATCAGACTCCGCTGCCTCATTGATCCAAGGTCAGAGGCGACGTTTATAACAACTCGGGCCGCACAACTGTTAGGGATGAAGGGGAAGCGGGCTCTCGGCGAGGTATCAGGATTGGGTACGTCCAAGACTGTAACATGTCAAGGATACGTCGACATTCAGATAGGACTCATTCGGATTTCCAGACCACAACCAAAGGTTTGATTTTCAAGACCCTCATTGGCCTCCTCCCAAAGTAACTCCGCACAATATAAACGATTTATGGTTGGCCGACCCAGACTTCCATACCCCAGCCGAAGTGGACCTGCTTCTGGGAAACGATGTCTATGCAGATATTATTCTACCGGACGTCGTACGAGAAGAAGATGATCGCACTTTAATCGGGCAGAGCACTGAGTTCGGCTGGATCCTAATATGCGGAATCTCCCAACCGGATCAGATACAACACAAACGGGCATAACGGACAAGGTTTTGAGATGCACAAATTTACCTTCACGTCGAGAAAATGTACCGTCAAATTCGTGTAGATCCTGATGACTCATTTTACCAACTGATATTTTGGCGCGAAAGTGAGGAAGACCCACTTAAGCTGTATTGGTTGAAAACAGTCACATTCGGCACGACGTGTGTACCAATCTCGCCATACAAACACTTAACCAATTAGCGGGCGATGAATTGCATAAATGTGCCCCTTAGGCACACGCATCGCTAAGGGAGATATCTATGTGGATGACTAGCTGGCTGGAGGTGGCACCGTGGGTGAAGCAATGGTGAAAAGGAACCAGGTGACTAGCCTGTTACTAGCAGCAGGTTTCAGTTTAAGAAAATGGGCAAGCAATTCCATTTCACTCTTAGAGGGCATACCTGATAATCAACGGGAAGTGAACTTTTCTTTGCTAGGAAAGTCTCCGGAACATATGAGGGCCCTAGGAATCCAGTGATATCCAGTAGCCGACCTTGTCTTTTTTTCAGAATGTAAAAATAGACACTCCGGAACCGACAAAAAGGAGCATTTTGACACCTATAGCCAGACTGTTCGACCCACTCGGATGGATGGCTTCCTGCGTCATCAAGGGTAAAATGTTGATGCAACTACTATTGCGAACGCAAGTCGAATTGGACCAACCAGTCACACCAACGTTGGAAAAGGAGTTGACGGCCTTCTGTCAGAAGCGCCAGAACAGTTAAAGAAGCTTCGTATTCCTCGAGATATACAAACACATGATTCCCAAAGGAAAGTTGAACTACACGGGCTTAGAAACGCTTCTGTGAAAGCGTATAGTGCAGCGATTTATATGTAAGTCTTGGATTTACAGGGCAGTATTCACATCCATCTCCTTATATCCAAAACCCAAATAGTCCCAATCAAGACTCAAACACTATCCCGTTTCTTCGCGAAGAGTGGACTTTTCAAAGTCCCAGGCAACCAACGAGTTTAGGAACAGAAGATCTCAATTATGCACTAACACGAAAACTATACTACACTCATTAAAGTTATAGCGTATTGTCGACGATTCATTAAAAACGCTCAAAAGACACCTGGGTCAAGATCAAGCAGTTTTCTATAATAACTCCAATGAAAATACAGGCCTCCACTTTGTTGTTGATCCAAATTGCCCAAATAGACATGTTTGCTTCGGAGGGCAGAGATAAAATCTCTAATTCTCTCTGCCGCTTTACTGACACAGTTGGGATTTTGAGAGTAGGAGGAAGACTGCAAGACTTCAGCGTGCAAAATAAGGCACGGGGGACTTCAGCAATCCATGATGTATCTGCGGAGAAAATATTGGCTGATTAAATTTAAGACCTGTGTAAAGAGATATATCAACAGGTGTATTTGCTATCGACACCGGGCTAAGGAAGGCCATCAACTTATTGAAAGCTTACCATCACCAAGAGTACGCGTCCATTTACCCATGTCGGGATAGATTACGCGGGGCCAATAGAATTCAGAACAACAAAAAAGATACAAAGAGTACTTCGCCGTGTTTGTGTGCCTGGCCACAAAGGCCTAGAGCTGGTGAACGACCTTACAACACAAGCATTCATAGCGGCTCTGAGTAGATTAACGGCGAGAAGAGTGTTGTGCACACACATCTACACCGACAACGGGACAAATTTAGTGGGAGCCAATCGTTAACTTAAAAAACTACTCACGGTCATTAAGTTCGACTGGACTACTGGCTGTGGACGGGATTTTATGCCATACTAGTCTTCCTGCTTCCCCATACTTTGGCGGGATATGGGAAGCAGGAGTGAAATAGAAAGACTTACACGTACGAGGTGCTGCTTACCTTACTACAGCAGATCGAAGCCTGCTTAAGCTCCCGATCATTGTGCAGCTGACAGACAATCCTCAGGACTTTACGGCACTAACTCCAGAACATTTTCTAATTCACATCGATCGACACGAGCTGACACGAGGAGTACAACCTCGAATCGACGACTTAATACTCATCAAAGAAGACAAAATGCCCTCAGGGAAGTGGAGCCTGGCCCGCGTTATCACGGTCCACCCAGGCAAGGACAACGTAACCCGAGTGGTAACCCTGAAAACCCCCGGCGGGAGAAATAAAACGCCCTATCATGAAAATTTGTGTTCTCCCAAACAACAACACATAGGAGGAACAGCCATAATAAAATACAGGGTGTCCCACGAGCAGTGTTCTAAAAAGCTAGAGTGTGTAGGTCTGGTCTATTCCCCCCCGTTTAGCCGGGAGGGGCAATTTTCTAAACAATTGACTTAATTTGGAAAAAAAATTATTAAAAATCAACAGTTACATCCACAATAACGTGATATACTTTTTTGTAAAGCCAGAAACCTCTTTCTTCAGCTTGTTTTTAAACGAAGCTCTTTTAAGGAATAGTTTTTGAGAAATAAATTTTCAAACTCAAAATTTTGAAAAACAAATTAAAAAAAAAATGTTTGAACTATTTTTTTTCGCAATTGTATGTAATTAAGTACTATTTTTTTTTTAAAAATTCAATTCACTTATTAGTTTTTAGTTAAAAACAGAAAACCGGATGCAAAAATGTCTTGTAGTTTTTGAGAAAGTAATAAAAATGGTTTTAACGCGGTTGGACTTGTAGGCAAATTAATGTATGAAACATTCACCTCTTTCTTATTATTTTTAAAAAATTCGGAGTTTTAGGAGGATACAATAAAGTGACACAGTATTGGAATAACCCTGGATTAATCCTTTTTTTTCATTGATAACGCCTGAAAACTGACCTGCCAATTTCGTCTCCACTACTATCTATGTCCATATCTTCTACCGCAACTAAAGCAACAATTTATTAATTTGCGAATTAATTTTTAAGAAATTCAGAATTTTTTCTCAAAAAATGCGTTAGAGCTCTACTTTATTTCACGGAGACAACTTCAAAATGAAAAAAAAAAAAATAGGCGCTTGGCTCACGAATGTATGTATGTATGTCGAAAGAGGAAATTGAAAAAGTCGTATGACTCATCTGGAGGCGATGGGAAATGTTTCGTGCGTCGTGAGGCTGGCATGTGATAGCCGACTAACCATTGCAACTCGGAATGTTAGATCAAGAGGAAATCACCGAACACGTTGCACGTCAAAAAGATGCGACATATAATACTTGACTTATTGGTTCTCTACATAATACCGCGCCATTTAACTGAAATATGAAGATTGTTTTCATCTAAAAATAACAGTGTTCCAAAAAAAGTCTATTTGTCAATATGCCTTTGCAAAAGCAATACATTTTCTTCTGTTGGTCTTTGAAATATGGGGTTTTTTCCTTCCATGATATTTTTCTTCTCTCAAGGCATTTCTAATGGTATAATTACTTATTAGTTACTGTCTTGCACACTTATTTTAGACGGCTTTTACTTCAGCCAAAATTAAACGATTTTCTCCGGCTGTAAGTCCGCTATCACATGCGGCCTCACGACTCACATAAGAGTAAAAGAGAAAGGAGATGAGTGCGAATGAGATGGAGAATTTAATTCCCGGTGAGTCCCGGCGAAATTCTTCACGACTCACATTGACGTTTCTCTTTCTCTTTGTTCGTTATTTTTCATTTCCATTTCATTTCTATTCGTACTTTGTGGGGAACGGACGCAATCATGTCGGATGTTGCTTGCAGAAAATGCGCAGAGCTCTATTTTATCTCACGGAGACAACTTCAAAATGAAAAAAAAAAGTAGGCGCTCGGCTCACGGAATTTATATTGAAAGAGGAGATAGGAAGTGAGTCGTGAGTCGTGAGGCCGCATGTGATAGCGCTCGCCTCACGGAATTTAAATTGAAAGAGGAGATGAGAAGTGAGTCGTGAGGCCGCATGTTATAGCCGACTAAGTAGTTGTGGTCTTCCAGGTCTGTATTTGCAGGTAAAATTCCCAGTCTTCACGTATGTAGGTTTCAAAAACTCTGCATAAAAGAATGTACATATTATAGTTTTCTTGTTTTTGGGTAATTAACCCTAAATTAGGTGGATGGATGCATATTTCATGTTCATTATTACAATTATCAAACAGATAAATTTCTTTAATTTTTTTTCAATTGCTCTAAGTCGGCTATCACATGCGGCCTCACGACTCACGACTCACATAAGATTAAAAGAGAAAGGAGATGAGTGCGAATGAGATGGAGAATTTAATTCCCGCTGAGTCGCGGGCGAAATTCTTCACGACTCACATTGACGTTTCTCTTTCTCTTTGTTCGTTATTTTTCATTTCCATTTCATTTCTATTCGTCCTTTGTGGGGAACGCACGCAATCATGTCGGATGTTGCTTGCAGAAAATGCGTAGAGCTCTATTTTATCTCACGGAGACAACTTCAAAATGAAAAAAAAAGTAGGCGCTCGGCTCACGGAATTTAAATTGAAAGAGGAGATGGGAAGTGAGTCGTGAGTCGTGAGGCCGCATGTGAAAGCGCTCGCCTCACGGAATTTAAATTGAAAGAGGAGATGAGAAGTGAGTCGTGAGTCGTGAGGCCGCATGTGATAGCCGACTAAGCAACTGACGTAATAAAAAAAGTAAAAAATAAACTGAATCAGAAAAATTAGAGACTATATGTATACATACATATGTATATATGTATGGCTGCATATCGGATTTCAGTGGTATGTATATTCGAATAAGTAGCGTCAGTCGTGAACTTGAATGCGGAAACAGCGATAACAGTAACAGCCCAATGATAAAATGATAAAATTTATTATTCCCTTTTCAAAATACCCAGATTTTCAATAAAGATACATATGTATGTACATATGAATAGGTGTGGTAAGCAATTTTATAAGTCCGGTATTTCACGTTTCTATAGTTGCCGTGGCAACACGAACTTGTGGGTAAGAGAAGTGAGAGGCATCCGGGGTAGGTCGTGTTGCCTGTACCGGCAACACTTTGACGTTTCCCTTTGTTATTTTCTCATTTTTTGCCATTTCTCCTTTTTCTCATTCGCCAGATTTCGAGTGCAACAACAACTCAAACAACTCTGGGAAATGAATCAAAAAGAAAATGCACGTTAAGTGTCACTTTGTTGCGAGCTCTGTGTTGAAACGTGTAAAGATAAAGGCAACACGGACAGAAAACACAAAAGAAAATAAGCAAAAGTTGCCAGCAACTATTGAAACGTGTAATACACGACTAAGAGTAAGAAATGTACACATGCTTTTAACACTTACTGTACGTGAGAATACATGCCGATGATTTTCTGACATACTTCTGTAAATACCTCAAGTCTTGTTTCGGCTTGTAGGTAAATGTCAGCGCCATTTTAATTAAAGGTTCTCGGTAGCTGGTTTGTTGTGTGAAGTGATACCTGCCAGTGCAATTGTGTCTCATTTGTTTTGTATTTTGCTTGCTGGCTTTAAATAAAAGTGAAATATATGCACTATGCTACTTAAATGCTCTTTTTGATTTTATTACAAAGAAAAACAGTTCGTAATGAAGATTTCAATACACTGAGTACGTTGACCAAAGTTTATTATGTTTTTCACTGGAACTATGACGTTTCCTGGAATTTTTGTTGTCATTTTTATTTCTTGATAACTAAAGCTATTAATTTATTCTGTTTGTTTCTTAAATTGATTCTGAAAAAAAGTAATTGGTGAGATTTATTAGCATTAAATTTCAAAAGTTTCTAAAATCTTTTTACCCCTCTAAAACAGATGACTTTCTAGAAGTTTAATATGAGAGGGAGATGAACACTGAATACGCAATTTCCAGGAAAATGTACTTAGTATTTCCCGAATCCCCGCGCAGCATTTTGCCTCATTATTTAATTAAAGGAATTAGTAAAAGTGTTAATTGAAGTTGTTTTTTGTTCATTTCAAAAATAGTAGGTGATAATACACTTACATTGTGCGCATTTAAACAAGAAAGATACGTTTCGCAGATTTTGAAATTAAGTGTCAACAATATGACCGCATATTTTGAAATAGCATTTAAACAAAATAAATTCTGTTTTTGGTAAGTAAATATACATACATACCTAATGTATTAATTAATAGAATTCATTTTCCGATTACAAAAAAGTGACAAAGTTCAAACAAAATAGGCTCTAAATCTTAAAAATTAAGCGAGCATGTACATAAATATGTACATACAGTCTGTCACATAATTGTTTGCAATTTCATCTGAAATGTTAAAATTTATGGAAACCCATTGCTTTGGCATTTTTTCCTCTTCATAACTTTATTAATAATCTTATTCTCAATGACTACAACAAAAAAAAATTACCAAAGTTCAAACAAGAATGCACGAAAATAGCAAAAACAAAAACATCTTCATATTGTAATCTGTCAAATAATTGTTTGCAAAATGCAAACATAACATAAAAGAGAACGAAAAAACAAAAATTGTCCTAATATTTAGTGTGCTCACCATTGGCATCAATAACGGCTTGTTGCCTTCTTGGCATTGATCCAATTAGGTGCTCCATATCGTAACAGTCCGGTAGCTTTTTCCACTTTTTCTGGATTATTTTAACTTGTTCGACTTGTGATGTGGAAGCCCGCTTTGCAACCCTCTTTTTGAAAAATGCCCATAAATTTTCAATAGGGTTTATATCGGGACTTTGCGCGGGTGTATCGAGCACTTTGCTGCAGTTGTAAAGTCACCAGGTCCTGCACAAGAGTGACTTGGGCTTCGGGTCATTTTCCTGGTATAACTTTATTGCAGCTATTGAGGGTTTAGGGGATTAACAAACCCGAAACTTGCAGCACTTTTGGACAGTTCATTTTGGAGGTTGTCCAAGTAATACTCGTTGGTCATTGTATTGGTGAAAAACCTCACTTCTCCGACGCCCTTGGATGAAATGCATCCCCACATTATGACGGATAGTTTGCCAAACTTTATTGTGGGGATAGTATTTTTGTTTTTCAAAGCTGTATTTGGTTTCCGCCATACAGTTTGAGATCCCTCGTTGTAATGCAACATAATTTTTGTTTCATCACAAAAAATTACATCATTCCAGTACTCTGGGGGCTGTGCAATGTAATGCAGTGCAAAAGCCAGACTTTCATTCACATTTGTCTCGGAGAGTAACGGTTTCTTGCGGGCTACTGGCGACGATTTTCACTAATATCATGACCAAGGGTATTACTTGGACATACTCCAAAATGAACTGTCCAAAAGTGCTGCAAGTTTCGGATATGTTAATCCCCAAAACCCTCAATAGCTGCAATAAAGTTATACCAGGAAAATGACCCGAAGCCCAAGTCACTCTTGTGCAGGACCTGGTGACTTTACAACTGCAGCAAAGTGCTCGATACACCCGCGCAAAGTCCCGATATAAACCCTATTGAAAATTTATGGGCATTTTTCAAAAAGAGGGTTGCAAAGCGGGCTTCCACATCACAAGTCGAACTAGTTAAAATAATCCAGAAAAAGTGGAAAAAGCTACCGGACTGTTACGATATGGAGCACCTAATTGGATCAATGCCAAGAAGGCAACAAGCCGTTATTGATGCCAATGGTGGGCACACTAAATATTAGGACAATTTTTGTTTTTTCGTTCTCTTTTATGTTATGTTTGCATTTTGCAAACAATTATTTGACAGATTACAATATGAAGATGTTTTTATTTTTGCTATTTTCGTGCATTCTTGTTTGAACTTTGGTAATTTTTTTTTGTTGTAGTCATTGAGAATAAGATTATTAATAAAGTTATGAAGAGGAAAAAATGCCAAAGCAATGGGTTTCCATAAATTTTAACATTTCAGATGAAATTGCAAACAATTTTTCCTTTTGCAAACAATTATGTGACAGACTGTATGTATGTATGAAAATATCTTACAATAATTGTCTGGAGTGCAAGTTAAACTGAATGCTCTTTTAGTTCTGGGATTGCGATTGTTTACAAAAACTCCTTTAATATAATACTGGATTGATTGGATTTTCAACAATTAACCTTATATTCTAATTATTTCCCTCAAATTCAGAGAAACAACGATAATTGTTCCCAAGGTGGAATGAGTTTCCTTTATGTAAAGTTGAATATGTCTCTTATTCATTTTATTATTATTAGTATTAGCGTTAAAAAAATCTTAGTCAAGCCTCTATCATGTGTGTGTTCCATGTTTTGTTTACCTGTTTGTTTACCTCCTTTAACTCTTATGGCGCAGCTGGTACAAAATTTGAACCACATTTTTTTGACCCATTACGCGATAGTGGTACAGATTTTGAACCAGCTACGTTTTAAAATTTTCCAACAGTTGGTTAGGTTTAGGAATTGTACCATTTATTCTGTGAGCTTATACAGGGTGTCCGACGAGCAGTGTGCCAAAAAGCTGCAGCGTGTAGGTCTAGTCAAGACAAGAAAAAAATCGTATGGGAGGGGGGGGTCTATTTCCCCCCGTTTAGCCGGGAGGGGCAATTTTCTAAAAAATTGACTTAATTTGGAAAAAAAATTATTAAAAATCAACAGTTACATCCACAATGCCACGATATACCTTTTTGTAAAGCCAGAAACCTCTTCTTTCATACTGATTTTAAATGAAGCTGTTTTAAGGAGTAGTTTTTGAGAAATTAATTTTCAAACTCAAAATTTTGAAAATAAAAAATTTCCAACTATTTGTTTGCAAAATTGTATGTAATTAAGTAGTAATTTTTTATCAAAAATTCAATGCTCTCATTAGTTTTTAGTTAAAAGCAGAAAACCGGATGCAAAAATGTCTTGTAGTTTTTGAGAAATTAAAAAAAGACCCGAACCATTTTTTTCTAAGAAAAATCTTTTTTTTGGTTTTAACGCGGCTGGGCTTGTAAACAAATTAATGTATGAAACATTGACCAGCTTTGTTTAAAAACAGGATAAAAGAAGAGGTTTCTGGCTTTACAAAAAAGTATATCACGGCATTGTGGATGTAACTGTTGATTTTTAATATTTTTTTTTCCAAATTAAGTCAGTTTTTTAGAAAATTGCCCCTCCCGGCTAAACGGGGGGGAATAGACCCCCCCTCCCATACGATTTTTTTCTTATCTTGACCAGACCTACACGCTATAGCTTTTTGGCACACTGCTCGTGGGACACCCTGTATAACTGTTTTTGTTTGCAATTTCATTTACATCATGTTTCTGCGTTGTCAATAGGAGCCACAGTATCGCAGCCTTGCGAAAATAGTCAGACTGCAAACAAGGAATTTTACAATCAAAATGAATTAAAATACATTTTTCTTTTTACTTTTTGCTAATTTTCAATAAAGAGCCACTAAATAAATGAGTTTTCTCACATAAAAAAACAAAATGTTTTTGTTGCCACAATAGGGGCTAAGTCATTTCTCAGTTTCTAGTTGCTACCTATAAGAGTTAAGTCCATTCTTTTTTGCCCTCCCATCAGACGGCGTAGCCCCGCGGGCGGTATTTTTGCTTCGGGTTTTCCATTTATTAAGGCCACTCAAAGTATTTATTGAGTATTTTTCTGGTCCTTTGTTTCCTTTTAGCCATACTTGTATCAGTTCACTCACTTTTTCTGGCCAGCCTTAAGTATATGGTACGTTTTTGATCGGCTTAAAGTGTCATGCCTTTTGAAAATCTACAAATATTCCCATTTATTCTTTAGAAGATGTCATATAGTGAAAAGCTGGTCCGTCGAGCGGATTCTCCTAAAGTCACACTCCAATTATTTCCTTAACGTATGAAGTAACAACTTGGTAGCAGATATACTCCTCGGTAATTGTTGCAAATTGTTCGGTCCCTGTTTTTAAATACGGGAATGATGATCGATTTTCCTTGGAGATGGAGCTCATGTAACGTATCCGTAAATTTTTTTCGTTTGAAGGTTTTGCAATAGCCTAGTTTCTTTTCCGTTGCCCCCCTTTTTACTGAACATGCTTCTTCTTCTTGTCTTGTTTCGTCGTTAGTTTCCATGACACCTAGTAGGACGTTGAATTTTTTCATACTTTGCTGTGATCAGCTTCTGGGAATTTGTATTCGGTTTTTAATTTTGACGCTAATTAGGTTGTGGGCTGAATCGCAATCTGTTCCTCTGTTGGTATGGTTTCTTCTATCTATCAAAAAATTATTAATTTGGTTACGCGTTACTCCATCCGGTGATATGTAGCCGTATGTTTGAATTTTGTAGCCGTATGTTTTACGATAATATTTTTGAAGCTGGCGAAACTTATTACACTGAGACCATTGTCGTTTGATGAGATGTGGAGACTTTCTTCTCTTATTGTTGGCCTATAATAAGAAATTGTCAAATATACATTATTTCATAAAACGCGTCCGCTACCTCTTCATCCATATCATCCGAAGGACAGTGTACGTTTAGAAGTACATAGGTATAGCGGGGACCTCGGATTCTGGTCATCGACATTCGGTCCTTGTTAAATACTAGGTTATTATGTTCACAATTTTGTTACCGATTAAGAATCCCGTTCCAAGATTGTGGGTATCCGTACCGTCGTAAACGAAAGTGTGTCCTTCCTTAACGGTTGTTCCATTTTAAGTTCTTGTAACACTGTAATGTCAAATTTATACTTGTTGATTTCACTGGGTGCTGTTTAGAAAGCACCCGGTCTGTACAGCTGGGTACGTTCCATGAGCATATCCTACATTTTTGTGAATGTCTTTTCATGTCTTAGATTCCTTGTCTACTTCCCACCCGGAAATCCGATCGGAGAACTAGTTTGCTTTCGGAATATGTTACACAAAGAAAACCGGCCATATTTAACACCACGGTGGGTCAACGATTTTTTATGTTTTTTTGAGTGTGGTGTTGCTATGCTATATTGCTATAGTGATGTTAATGTTGTTATAGTGTAGAGTTATCAGCTATGCGTCTACTTCTGCCATTTTTTTCATGGGGAATTTAATCGCTTCTTATGCCTGGCACTTCGAGCTGCGGGTATATTCTCACCTTTATCCCGCAGGGGTATGTTTGTTATGTTAAATCTAACACAGATATATCTATAATCATACAATACTTTGGGTAAGGGCACCCTTTTGTAGTAATAAGTACGTCATGTTTTTTTTTTAATAAAACTATCGAGTAATTGAGGCTTGTTTGCAGAAGTTTAATCGATGATTTCATCGAATTTGTGCGTGTATTCTTTTTGCATCAATGTAAAGCAGCCTTTTTTGTGGTGCGTAACAAACTACTAAAAAACAAATATTTTTCTTTTTCATATCAAAGTAATCTGAGATCACTGAAAGTCAATGGTTTGTTTTTTGGTCTTTTGCGCCGACGTCGTAGAGTTCGGAATCAGAAGCAGCGTTTTGAAATGTAATCCCTAATATGAAAAAAGAAATTATCAATATTCAAACAGGAACATTGCAAAAGGACGATATGAACTCTAATTTTGTTAGGTTTTTTTTTTTAAATTTTATCACTTTGTAAACTAAAGAAAACATCCATCATAGACAAAAGATAACTAGGTTCAGCTGAAATAAACTCAAACCGTTTTTCTTTATGACCCCAGATACATATGTACATACATATATGTATGCACATACTATTATTAATGTATCAAATCATTAACTATAAATAAAAATAATAATTATGCATATTTATAGGTATCTCCCAATATTATTGATATGGTTTTGTGTAACTGCTGCGTATAATCCTGTTGGCGGTAAGAACTATTTGTTGTGTACTTATGTATTGTACATTTTTCTTCTCTCTTCATTCTCTTATTAACGTTTTCAATGTTTTTTCCTCTTCTTTTTTCAGAAACTATACCAGAAATAATAAACATTGGCATTGGAAGTTCAGCTAATATTACATGCCATATGAATATAGGTTCATATAATAAAAATAATAGCACATGTCTATATTTTCGTGAAGAAAGCAGTCACACTCTCCTTCCAAAGGAAAATATACATGTATGTTTTGCCTTCTTAATCTAATTGTTATCCTTTTAAAAGTTTATATTTTGGGAAATATGCATTGCTTTTGAACAATTAAGTTTTCTTTACAAGGAAAGAAAGTTTATTTAGGACAAAACTTAATAGTATGTCTATAAAGTGTGCCCTAAATTAATATAATTTTTATACAGTGAGTGTCATTAATATTTGGTTTTTATTAAATCTATTCGCGCATCTCTCTCTCCATTTTTTGATGGATGCGACTGCGAACCGCGATCGGCTGCTTCGTTTCTTATTGAATTACGGAATTGGAATGCCATCTTTCAAAACAGGATTCTCTCACTCGCCCTGACGCCATATGTGTCTGTGTCCATCTATGGGAGAATAAATTCATATTCAAACCCTAGATGGCGTAAACATGTTGCCCACCTTGAAATAATAATGATAATTTCAATATTTTTAAGTTTAAGAAAATATGCAATATTAGTAGGTACGGAAGTATGGATATTGGGCGACACTCCGTGCAGTTAGAGGCTCTTGTTTTCGGCAAGGGGACAATTTTGGTAACCTTTCAACTTTTAGGAAAAGTAGAGGTCGTAATAACACTATCCATTATGTGCGTAAGCTGGTGTAGTGTTTTTATAATACGGCACACAGCATACGATTTTATTCTGATCAAAGTGAGACCAACACAAGGTTCGTCAACACCTGACAGTGAGAAAATGTCTGGATCATTATCTAAACTGGAGACAGTAGTTGAGCTCCGTGGTTCATGTTCAATGACGATTGAACTAAATTGCGATTGAGTGCCTCGATGTCAATATCATTTGGGGCTATGGGCTTATTTGAACAGATACCCATTTGGCGCAAGTTCCAGAAGGCTGAACGTGTGTTGCTATTATAAAACTTCGCCGCGTAGTAATTTCGCTTATTCCTATGAATTATTGAGGTTACTGCATTACGTGCAGCCCTGTAATCGTTCAGTAAAGCAGGGCATCTGAACCTTCTCCATTTGCAGTAAACCAGATCGCGCTTTTTAATAAGGTTTAAAGCCTCGGCCGTAAGCCTAGGAGTAGTAGACTTTTTTCGAACTCGTTTAACTTGAACATGTTACGGTTGGGCATGAAGTGTGTTGGTTGTTGTAGGTTGGCGAAACTAAGGTGCAGTGACCTAATAATTTCGATGAACGGTTTGTTCTTGATATCCAGAAGATTCAGGTTCAAATCACCAACGACAACAATATCGATATCTGACGCAAAACTCTCCAGGATGTCTGCGGGACAGGAGTGATTAGCCACAGGCAGCCTACTAGGAGTTTGCCACCACTCACACAAATTTAAACAAACAAGTACTCTACTGAATCAGAAACTGAGGATTGTCTAACAGCGTTGTAACTAAATGAGGCCTCGACGCTTCATGTTGGTTGTGAGTTGGGGAAGAGAGCGATTTTTGCTGATGAGACTTCCGTTGATGTAAATCCGTTTATTGGACTCTAGGCCGATATCACTTAGACAGAGGTGCTTACCATTAAATTTTCTGTCGGCAATGGATTTGAGCAACTGGTTTCGTTCTTGGCTGGTGTTAAATTCGACGATGATGGGTCTGTCGTTTGTATTTGGTGAGTTGCTCATCCAGATCGGCAACAGAAAGAGGCTTTGTGAGAACCATGCAGCTTTGTTTGTTGTTGAGACATTTACAGCTGGTGTGGTGGTAACCGCGAGTTTTTTGGAACGGGTGTGAACCGAACTTGAACTATATTCGAGTGACATCGAACCAGAGTACATAGTTGAAATTTAAAACTCGTATTTATTAAATATGGGTTAATGTAAAATAGACACAGTGTATGCTTTAATCCATGTAAGGCCAATATGAACGCGCACACCTCTAATAATTTTTATGGAAATTTAAATAGTTTGCCGGACGAGATTGATAACACGTCTATTTCAATCGGATATCGGCACTTTGGTTGTTGAAGCATACTCATAGATTCCTTCTGCCCAGAAGCCTCCAAAATTTTGAGCTGACGGTGGTAAAAATGCCAATTAATCGACTCCTTGCTTGTTTTATAGTGAAGTTCCCTTTGCGTGTCTGCTGATGGCAAAAAATGGTCATGCTCCTGGGGAATATTCCTTGCACCCATTGTCGTCCCAATGTCGCTATAAAGGTTGTCACATCTTCCTTTTCGAGCTATAAATCTTCTGAGAACCGCCAAAAACGCATCCGAAGATAAATCGGACACTAGTTCAATGTACACTAGCCTTAGTACAGAAACATATGAATGACGAACTATCAGCCTTTTCCCCTCTACACCCTCTTTTATGCCATGGTGTTGCGATTACTGGTCCTGCGTAATCCAGGAACGTACTTAAAAAGCCCTTTTGCCCTTAAAGTCTGGATAATGGCAAGTTTCCCTTCATTTGTCGCATTGGATTTGCACTGTATTTCGAGGAGCAAGACATGCAACGCCACGGAACACCTCGGACTGCGTTTCGCGCACCTAATACCCAATATTGACTTCGAAGTAGGGCAAGCAATAACTGAGGACCCGCATGAAAATGTTTTTCATGCATATATCGAATGACCAAGAGAGAGAGACCAAAAAGAGGAAGAACAGGGGAAGAAGGGTAGGATGTCTGCGGTCGTATCCCAATGGAATCTTCTATAACCGCCCACTAACACCGAGTATGCCAAGGGAATATAAAACAGGATTCAGCCTCGACAGTTGATTTGAACTTATCCGCGATTTGGTCTTCGAATCGCCAATACTTTCCCCGAAGTAATATTCTGAACCACATTAACCAATCTTAATTCGACATTTTTGAGTTCTTCGGTTAACAACATTTGTGTAGCCAAAAAATTTGCTACACGAAGATTTTGACCAAATTGTAATATCCAAGCCGTCACTCGTAACAGCATTGTGGAACTTGAGTATTTCTGCAACAAATGAAAATCTTCTTCGGACTCCTTTGTAATAACCAATGTAATTGTTCGTTGTTCTAGCTCCTTTCTGTCGCCGCTATAAGGAGGAGCGGTGTTAAATTCCTCTGGATTTATTAGAATCGAAATTGGTCCATTCCACCCCAGAGACTGTGTTGTGAGCCGGTCAGCTTCTATTCCTCGAGAATCATTTAGCTGGAGTGATCTCGCCTGCTACTTGCCGCCAGTGCCTAGCCAGAACTACACGTCACTACAGAAATCCTTTACCCACACAATTTGCTAATCGACGAGGGTGCCTATTAAGTCAGTGAATAACAATGCTTAAAACGGTCCATCCATATATAGGGAGCGAGGCGGCGCTTCCTCCGACAAAAGATTCCTTTTTGTGTAGCATGATACTTTTTCCAAGGTGACCCTAAACTGAAACAATTTGTAATTGTATGCTATCGCAGCCCTAATGTTTTAACAGCTTCGTTTGCCTCAACAGACCAAGACCAATTCGATTCCCTTTTTTCAAGCGGTATTTCGTCAACAGATCCTTCGCATTTGATATCCATTTCCTTAGCTTAAAACCGGCCTCTTGGAGTAATGAGCATAGTTCCCTGACAACCCTTCTTGCAGTCTCCTTGTCTTTACAGCTGGCGATGAAGTGGTCCATATAGAAATAATACCTTATCATTGAGGATGCTACTGGGACTCTCCAGACCATAATTCTTCTGATTCAATTCTGAGTTAGATATCTTGTGGCGAGATAAAAAGCAGGAGCCGTTCGTATGTCACAGCTGTTAATTGAAATGTCCTTATTAATTCGGGGGGTGTCGCTTGCCAAAGAATCGGCTGGAATCGTGTGTCATCAGGGTGAACCAAAATCTACACATACATCTTGGCGATATCGGCACTCAACCCTATTTGATTCAATGTACATTGCAGTAAAATGATAACGAGATCGTTTTGAAGAACTGGACTCGTAAATAATTGTGAATTTAGTGAATTAGCACCTGGCGGTTTACAAGTCGCATCGAAAACCGAGTTGTCGAACTATCCGGTTTTATAACAGCATGATGAGGTCAGTAGTAAGTCTGTTCCCTTTTTTTTATCTCCTTCTGTCAAAATCTCCACCATATGCCCCAGCAGTTGATATTCATCCATGAATTCTTTGTACGCATGTACATCCAATAAAGATCCGAATCCTTCATGAAGCGTCTTTCTATGGATGATTTAAGTCTTTGCTCTGCCATATCCCTAGAGTCTCCCTTCATAACAGCGGATTCCGTGAATGTTAACTTCACGACAAATCGCCCAACATAATTTCTCCTGAAATGAGTTTTAAAGTTAGTCTCACAAGGATCATCATCATGCAAATAACGCGTAGTGGGCCTTGGTTCTTCGAGTTCCCATATTCGTTCTACCGTTCCCTCTAGGCTGTCCCCTGCATAACACGAATATTGTCTTTCATTCAATGTGTTGTCATCTTCACGCGTCAACACCCATCCGTATTCTGTGTCTTGAGCAATCACCTTGCTATTTCATCGTACAGTTTTCTTTCCATTAGATGTCGGAAAAATATACTGGCCTTTAATAATATATCAATCGGACCCGGCCTGCTGAAAGAAGGTTCCGCCAACTCCTTGTTTGCAAATTGGGGCCGAATAATTCTGCGGTATCCATCTGGTTATGCGTTGTACAGCTACAGCCGGCGATGATATCTTAAATCCAGAAAAACGCGATTGAGTTTTCAACCCTACCCATCCCCCTGTCTACGCATTCGGAGTCACCCACTTCATCAATTGTTACCGTACATTTGTCCCTTCCCAGACCCGATGTTGTGCACACGATTCCGTTATGAGTATCTTATCAGCTGTTCCGCATGTTGGCGATTCTTTTGCTGTTCCCTGCCTACCCTGGACATTAGGATGGGTAAGCGTGTGGTGGCGTGCCTAACATTTTCTGCAAGCTTAACTGAATGTTCGGTGTTAAGACAATCGTGGCATAGCCTATTCTTCACAATGAACCCGCGTCTGCCCTCGATAACCAAATTCAGAAACTGACCATAAGATGTTATAAAATACGCTTCCTTGCAATAGGAACAACTGTGAGATATTGCAGTAAATACAGCAGTGCGATTCGATTTTGCCTGTGACGCCGAAATGTCTCTTGATATTGACACTGATTCTAGTTCTAATTGTCGATTGGCTAAGAAAACTCTTTAAGATCTTGAATTGCGGCTTATCGTTAGCAGCCAAAGTTCTAGCCCATAGTTGTTGCATTTCAGTGATCAGTAGTCACATCTAATGACTTAAGATACATTTGATGTGTTATAGAACTTACGTATATCTCTCTTGCATTTTCTAGTGAACTGACGTGAGGTTGTTCTGTAATTGTTTTTATGTAACAAAAGATGATATTTTTTTTCTAGTCATACATGTTACTTAGATCAATCCATGCTTGATCGGCATCCGAAATTTTTGAATGTTCGAGGACCGATGCTGCATCTACAATTAATGAAAGCTTCAAAAACTGTAGCTTTTGACCTGGTGAAAAACTCCTTGACTCGTGCTCTATTGCCTTTGTAACTTATGATTAAAAAAGGACCAAACGATTTCTATAAAGTGTAGCCATCAGAAACATAACTTGTAAAAAAAACCAAGTCTCGCAACTCAGTTTTTCTACCGTAAAAAGTTGTGAGATCTATGTAATACCAAGTCGGTTAATTTATTCAGCCCCTTCTTAAGGGACCTTCTGTCTTAAGTTATTACGTAATTAGCTAACCTAACAACATCTTATAGTGACCATATTAATATTAAAAATCTTTTATGTTTTAAATAAATAGATTGACTTGTCCATCGCATGCATCTCACAAGTAATACATATTATATTAAATTAGATTGTTTAGTGCGATAGTCACACCTAATCTTATTCTATTTAGCATTTCAACAAAGTCAGAATCATTGAGTTGTCGCATGTTAATAGTAAGTTCATCGTATACGAACAGTTCAATCCACAGATTCGGCATACTGAGGGAACTTGTTAGTTTCAGCAGTTGAGTTTTTCAAAAGGTGACTTTTCTCTTACCGGCGGAAACTGTAAAAGATCCCCGAAAACTACAAGATGTTTTTTTTCCAAACCACCCATTCTGATCATCGCTTGTGTCAAATATCTCAGACAAGCGTAAATGAATATATGTTAAAGTAACATTGGATATCATCGATACTTCGTTTATGATAAACAACACTACTTCTTTGAAATCTGTTCTCAGAACTTGGAGCACTTCATCGGAAAGTGGCTTGTACCTCGGTGTTTGCTTGTGTTCCACAGGCAGCTGCAATAGTCTGTGTATAGTCAATCCATTCACATTGAATGCAGCTATGCCTGTTGGAGCACTAACTGCCACTTTTTTGTTTAAATACATCTTAACCCAAACTTTCAGAGTTTTTATTAAAAAGCTCTTTCCAGTGCCACCAGTTCCACTCACAAAACAGCGTAAAACGTCAGCGTTATTATCAGTTGTGTCCATTTTATGTGTGATCATATCGAAGACTCTTGATCGGCATTAAGTTTTGCGATCATACTTTGAAGATCAGTCTGCTCTTCTTCTACCAGATTGATTCTCTGAAAGTCATCCATTGCGTTTGCAGCTTCCACAGCTTCAAAGTCTAAACGGTTTTCAGGACCATCATCATCATTAACAATTTCCCTTTCTTCGTTTATCTCAGCAACTTTAGATTCTATCATTTCACATGCTTTTTGTATCTTATATCTTGACTATATCATTGAATTATCATAATCGACTCTTTCTTTTAAATCTTCTTTCGCAAAATTAAAGGCCTCCGTGTAAGTATCACACCCCATTTTGAGTTCATCTAAGGAACGCCATGGCTTGAATAAAAGAAGTAAAGAGAAGAAGTATTTCTCTGGTACTTGTTCTCCGTCGTAGAAATAGTGATTGATCAAATATGGGTTATCTCTTCTTTTCAGGAACTTCTTACCGTCATTTATCTCGTAGCACTCGACTTTAGAGGAGACTGGGCGTGTTTTAACAATATCGTAATTTTGAGCGAAACTGTACAAGAGTCTCCAACTCTTTAGGTCGTTTGGGATAGTGGTCATCAATCCAAGACTCGTAATAAATATCGGTGGACTCCGGTTTCAGCATCATCATATCAGATTTAGATTGAACGCGCCGGTTACGAAAAATGTTGACGTCCAGCCATCGAATTGTTGTGGTAGGATCTGTACCGTACAAATGAATACCAAGTAGAGTGTCACTGGCTTCCAAAGAGCCGCACTCTCTATTAGGTAAAACTCTAAGGCCAATGTTAAATAGGCGGCTTCTTAAAGGTTTTGTAGAGTTTATGTCTTGAAAGATATCAGCAACATGAGTTTTCTCGCTTTTGGTGGTATATTTTGCAAATGTAACTTTGTAATCCTATGTACTAGAAAACCCGTGGTCGGACACCGAACATACAATTTGTTTTAAAATTGATTTAATTATAAGTTCCTCAAATGGTTATTAAATATATGTACATAATAAAGATATTTATTTTATATTCCGTCAAATACATGAACCACATTGACCACTAAACCCAATTCCCCAACCGCCAATTGATTGTTGCATTGCATATTTTTAGGAGTTAATCGCCATCTAGATAAATTGAAAAAGGATGCATACAGACACTATCCTATTAGTAATAATATTTGGTATATCTAGAAAACTGGACCAAAATTGCAAAATATTTTAGTTTTTCCTTGATTTATACACTAAACACTAATTGTATTCTAAATTTCAAGCTTCTATGTCTGCTAGAAGTGCCCTAGAGTTTTGATGATCGGTCAGTGAGTGAGTGAGTGAGTGAGTGAGTGACAGAATTAAGAAACTTTGACTAGTTATAATTCTTAAACTACTGGTTCAAATTTAATGAAATTTGAAATATACCGTGTCTATGCGATGCCTGCTTGGTTACTGAAAATTCAGGCTTCTAGTTTTATCCACAACGAAGTTATAGGGGGTCGAAAATGGCCCGAACTGCTTCGAGAAAAGGATGGTACGGCCGTGCCGCTTTTTTGCTCGACTTGGCGGGGGCACTGCCGTGCCCCCAGATAACTCGACTAACTTTATTTTATACGTAATATGTAACAACGATTCATTTAATTATAGTACTATATTAAGTGCGAGCCAGTGTTGCCAACTCAAAATAAATTCAAAAGTTTATACTGTATTCTTAACACTTCAACTTTTTAATTATTTAAATAAAAATATGATAAGAATTATTTAATTACTTGAAACTCCAATCAAAGAACGAGCATTATCAAATTTATCATTTTATCATGGCTTTACCCACGATCTTTGAACAGTTGCTAATGATTGCATCACCTCTTAGCACTTTCCTTATACTTCCAGTCCACAAATAATTAGACACTTCTTCCCTGCTGCTTACTTCCATATTCAGTCCTTACCGAAGAGTTACATACCAATGCGTTCCCCTTCACTCCACCACTACCGCCCTTTTTTTGCTCTGCAGTGTGTTTAGGACACTCTCTTTTCCAATGTCCGTATTCCTTGCAGTGTTGGGACTTTACCACTATTGTGGTAGATCTATTACTATTTTGTCAAATTTTAAAATCTACCACTTCTACTACTCGAAGTGTGAAATCTACCACTCTTCTGAATTCTTTATTCTTTCTTTTCCCATGTTCTAATTCATTTCTGTTCAACTTTTGTCAAATTTATGTTGAATTTCCTCCAACTCAATTTCAAACGAAATTCAACTGAAACACATAAAAGGACAAAGAACAGTTCTAACCAACTACACTGCTACGAAAAATATGAATGCAGAGTAGAAGGAGGGAATGATATTTCATTTCATTCACACATTTTGACGGTGATGGCGAAAGTGCAATAACCTCCTCATCTTTACTAAATTAAAAATTAAAATTGTTGGAATATACATATGTATATGTAGATCCAAAAGTATTTCGAAAAAGTGAAATGCCATAATTCCTCTCCTAAAAGCATTTAATTTTAAGGGCTGTTCGGAAAAAGTTTTAAATAGAGAATGGAAAGCTTTCCTATTATTTAGAAATGAAAAATTCCAAATCATTATCGATGATGAACTTGTCAAAGGCTGTAAAGCCCTTAGTAACGAAAAGAATATTCTTGAAAATTATCTCTTTAAAAACTAAGTAAGTATGTATGTATATAGCAATTTGGCCGTTTTGCCTCACAGCAGTGCAACCGCAGAGAGAACATTTTCTGTTAGGAATAATATAAAAAATAAGAAAAGAAATCGATTTCACACTGTCAGCAATTTATTATTTGCACTCGAAATGAATGATAAAAATAAAATGTTTAACACTTCCATGAATTTAATTAATTTTTATAAGTTTAATTTTATTAATGGTGTATTTTTTCACAATTATGCCTAGTAAGTTACACGCTTTTATGTATTTTTAAGTGAAGTTTTTGTTATGTTTTTTTCTTAGTTTTTCTCTTAATGAATTGTTTTATTTTATGTTATAGTAATGAATTATATATTTATTTTTGTTGTACTCGTATAAGGTTTACTTCGCTATTTTATTTCCATGGATTTAAATCTACCACCCATTTTTCAAATCTACCACACTTTTTTTTCTGGATCTACCACACTTTGAAAATTTAAAGTCTGTCACTGATTCCTTGCAAGCGAAACCCTACCAGACTTAAAGTTTTTCTCTTGATGCCGTTGCCCCTTTTTTTTGGCGATTAGTGCGGTTATATTGGCTGTATTAAGAGACTGACATGAAATTCGCATGTCTTCCATTACTAGTCGTGTTTTAAATTTTCCAAAGTCACAAAAAAAATGTTTGAAGCTTTCTTCAAGAGTCATTAATATTTTTGTTATTACCATGTCCTCTGAAACTTTCTCTCCAACATCTCTTAGTTGCCCAACAATGTTCTCCGGCTTTGAAATATGTGTCGTGACTTCTAGTGTTGGGTAGGACACGCATTTTTATTGAGTTTGTATGAGGTACTCATTTGGGGGAGTGAAGTGGTACATTGTCCCACCTCATTTGAGGTAAAGGATGTTTCTTATAGAGGTATAGAGCTTTGAAATGGAATAAAACAAAGATGATTTTTTTTAAATGGCATGAGATTGACTTTATTCGAAAGATAATCTTCTACC
The DNA here is from genome assembly GCA_958301585.1 of Merodon equestris. NCBI lineage: Eukaryota > Metazoa > Arthropoda > Insecta > Diptera > Syrphidae > Merodon > Merodon equestris. The sequence continues at coordinate 80,164,670 of OY284413.1, read as the reverse complement.
ATTATAATTTAAATATAATTTCTGGTATATGAGCGCCACGGCTGGTTCGAAAGTAGTCTAATCTGGAGGTCCAATTTTCAATGATTTTTTCCAACATTTGTGGCCGTATATCGGCAATAACGCGGCGAATGTTGTCCTCCAAGTGGTAAATCGTTTCGGATTTATCGGCGTAGACTAGCGACTTCACATATCCTCAGAGAAAATAGTCAAGCGGCGTTAAATCGCAGGATCTTGGAGGCCAATTCACGGGTCCGTAACGTGAAATTATGCGGTTACCAAACGTTTCCTTCAATAAATCAATTGTGGCACGAGCTGTGTGACATGTTGCGCCGTCTTGTTGAAACCTCAGCTCCTGCACATCATGGTTGTTCAATTGATGAACGGAGAACTCAGTAATCATCGCTCTATAGCGGTCACCATTGACTGTAACTTTCTGGCCAGCATCTTTTATAAAGAAGTACGGACCAGCCCATAAAGCACACCAAAAAGTCAGTTTTTGTGGATGTAACCGTGCCTCAACATACATTTGAGGATTATCATCACTCCAAATGCGGCAGTTTTGTTTATTGACGTATCCATTCAATCAAAAGTGAGCTTCATCGCTAAACAAAATTCGGTTATGAAAATTGGGATCAACGGCAATCTTGTTTTGGGCAGTCATATGCCAGAAATTATATTTAAATTATAATGTCAGAAGATCATCTTTCGAATAAAGTCAATCTCATGCCATTTAAAAAAAATCATCTTTGTTTTATTCCATTTCAAAGCTCTATACCTCTATAAAATACACCCTTTACATCTTGTCACATGTCCCATTGATAGCTTGCAATATGTACTAATGCAAAAGTCGTGAGGTGCCTCTGACTATGACAAGAATTGAAGTGGTACAAATTTGAGGTGTTGGGATATTTTTGTACTGGTGTATGGGACATGAGGAAGTGAGGTGCTCTGACTATGACAAGAATTGAAGTGGTACAAATTTGAGGTGTTGGGATATTTTTGTACTGGTGTATGGGACATGAGGAAGTGAGGTGCTCTGACTATGACAAGAATTGAAGTGGTACAAATTATTTTTTTGAGGTGTTGGGATATTTTTGTACTGGTGTATGGGACATGAGGAAGTGAGGTGCTCTGACTATGACAAGAATTGTAGTGGTACAAATTATTTTTTTGAGGTGTTGGGATATTTTTGTATTGGTGTATGGGACATGAGGATGTGAGGTGCTCTGGCTATGACAAGAATTGAAGCGGGAAAAATATTTTTTTTGAGGTATTGGGATATTTTTGTACTGGTGTATGCGACATGAAGATTTGAGGTGCTCTGACTATGACAAGAATTGAAGTGGGAAAAATATTTTTTTTGAGGTATTGGGATATTTTTGTACTGGTGTATGGGACATGAAGATTTGAGGTGCTCTGACTATGACAAGAATTGAAGTGGGAAAAATATTTTTTTTGAGGTGTTGGGATATTTTTGTGCTGGTGTATGGGACATGAGGATTTGAGGTGCCTTGACTATGACAAGAATTGAAGTGGGAAAAATATTATTTTTTGAGGTGTTGGGATATTTTTGTCCTGGTGTATGGGACATGAGGATGTGAGGTGCTTCTGACTATGACAAGAATTGAAGTGGGACAAATAATTTTTTGAGGTCTTGGGACATTTTTGTAGTGGTGTATGGGACATGAGGACGTGAGGTGCTTCTGACTATGACAAGAATTGAAGTGGGACAAATAATTTTTTTGAGGTGTTGCGACATTTTTGTAGTGATGTATGGGACATTTGTAGTGCATCTTGTATGAGTAACCCAACACTAGTGACTTCAACACCCTGATTCGTTAAAAAAAAAAAACTATAGATTTTCTGAAGTAACATGTGGACATTAGTTTCGATGTTTTTTCATACACCGCCCCCAGCTTTGTCAACATTTCCCTTGCATTTGTGCTGTGTTATCCCTTGTAAGCTCAATGCACGACTGACCCTATTTGATGAAATACGATATACAAATACATATGTATAATGATATGTGTACATATACATACAAGTGCATATAATAGAATCTACAAGTAAATACATCATTAAATTTAAAATTAAACAAAATAAATTCATTAAGTACCCTTTTATCATTAATTTCTTTTATGCAACCATTTCGAGTTGCGGCGAAGGACTGCTCCGTCTTTCAATTGTATCCAATATGAGCTTGGACCTTCGTGTGTGTCCAAGATACTGCCCTTCATCCAACCATTTCGATTATCTTGGTACCATATTTTCTCTCCCAATACAAAAAGATGTTTTGATTTTGAACTACGGTCGTAATAGTATTTCGATGTTCTGTTTTCTCTATCGATCGCTGTTCTGATGTTCGGTACGATCTTTGGTTTAAAAATTGATTTTTTAGCCGGGATGAGTGTTCTGGTTTTCCTACTCATCAATTCAACGGGAGATGAATTAACTTCCTTTAATGGAGTGTTCCGGTACTCAATAAGGCGATCCAAAATTCCCCATTACTTTCAAGCAAATCAATTGGCATGTGAATATCCTGGACTTGTCGTTATTAGCTTCATTCCAATTTTGTTGGCAAAATTTTGTAAATTCACGCGATTGAAGGGCATGTTGTTTGAGACAATCTCAGCTGGAATTCCATGATGGGAAAAAACATGTTTTCAATTAGCTGTTTTTGAACGCAAAGGTATAATGTCTAGGTATTTGGAGTAAAAGTCAGATATCCTTTCGATATCCTCGTCTATCTTAGTCCAATATTCAAATCCACGTGCTCTTTTCTTTATTTTTTCGATTCCTAAATGCGAGGTATGCAATTGATCCAAAATTGACTTTCGTAGATTAACTGGAACTATGACTCTGTCGTTAAGAAATGTGATTTCGTTTTCAAGTGTCAGATCTTGACGATGTTTCCAATAGAATCTTAGTCCTTCGGAAAGATTTCGCTTATCGACTGGCCATCCTTTGAGTAAAACATTCCTTAATTCCACCAAGCACTTGTCGTTTTCAAATTCCCTTTGAAAACTCTCCAAACGTTCATCAGTTATGTTGATTGAATGTACAAATTCATCTAAATCTTCGACTTCTTGTGTGTGATCCTTCTTGTCAAAATACCGAGATAGAAAGTCTGCATACGGATATTTACCGGGAATGTGGACTAAATTTATTTGATATTTGATTAAAGCCAACTTCATTCTTTGGAGCCTTGCGGAAGGAATCTTACAAAAATCTTTTTTCATTATTTCAACAAGTAGTTTATGATCACTCTTCATAAATATAATAGTGGAATTTACGACATGCGCATAACACGGCCAGCAATTGCTTTTCCACTTGTGCATAGTGTGCTCCTAGAAGCAAATGCAATAGGCTTACCATTTTGCATAATACAACAACCGATACCAAATTTTGAAGCATCCGTCTCAATCGCAATCTCTTGAGTCTCATCATATGTCTGTAATGTAGGTGCATTTGCGATTTGCGACATTTATCATGTACAGTTTGCCACTCGTAAATTTAATTTAATTCTCTAATATAATTGATCATGCCGAAGAGCTTTTGCAATTTTTTTTTATCTTTGGGCTTTTGAACTTTTAAAATGGCATTTACTCTATCAGGATCACACCTGATACCCTCATGCGATAATATGTTGCCCAAATATTTCACTTCGGTGACTCTATATTGAATTTTGTTAATGTTGAATTTGATGTTAAGTTTTCTTGCCCGATCCACAAATTGTTGCAAAATGTTGTCGTGCTCCTCAACTGTATCGGCTGCAATTAAAATATCATCAATAAATACAATTACGTTTGGAATGTCCTCGAAATTACGTTCATTATGTTTCTGAAAAACTTCTGGGCCAATTTTGCCGTATTAAACGCGCATAATTCATTTGGTTTTTGACTTAAACAAATCTGCTAAAATCCCTCTTTAACATCCAGCACTGTGAAATATTTCTTGTTGGCAAGACGCGCCGATATGAACTCAAAAGTTGGAATCATGTGATTTTCAACTAAAATATTCGCGTTAATATGCTGTGGGTTAATGCATAAGCGAAGATTACGTGACTTTTTCTCGACGATAACCAAATTTGAAGCACGTTCCACTGCTCCATTGACTCGTTCGATGACATTTCGACCAACCATCCTCTGAAGTTATTTCTTTACACGGTTTTGCAACGATAAAGGTTCCGTCTAGCTAGTTTCACCACTGGAATGAAATTTTCTCTTACTTTTATTTCTAAATTATTTACGAAACAGCCCAAACCTCCAAAAATATCGCAAGTTTGTTTGATGAACGCTGCTTTTAATAAACTCTCCACAGAATAAATTCGCTTTATTAGATTTAAATGTTCACATGCTTCCAATCTTAGAAGCGGCTCATACTAGGTGTCAATAACTACAAATTTCAATACAGCTATTTCATTTCGGCACACAACACACACTCAACAGTTCCTTTATATGCCAAATCCATTCCGCGATAACTTTGTGGTGGTATGCGACCTTTATTTATTTTGATATTGTGCATGTATTTAGTATATCGGTAAGGCAGTACACTTACATCGGCACCCGTATTTAATTTAAAATTAATCAAACAATTATTTACACGAATTTTCTCGTACCATCTGTTTCGATTTACACTCCGTTCCGATATACATACAGTGGTGTAAAGATAAATACACCCATGTTTCATCTTCTTCTTTTCCTTTTTCCGGCGTTGTTATGGTCAGAAGTGTAGGACCATAACCTTCCCAATTAACTGCATTCCTACTGGTCCGCTTGTGGGGTCCGCCGGTTTGACCTCAGAAAGTAGCGGCAGGCTTCCCGGTTTGGGATTACTTCATCGCTGAGGCCAATCAAATGCTGGTGTTTTTGCATTTGTTTTTCGGCCTGTTTTTTTTTTTTTTTGTGACACGGGCATGCTTCAGATTTTTTTGTTTGATCTTACTCTTACAATAATACACCCATGTTTCATATATATTGAAATCTAATAATATAAGACTAAGACTCAAATGCGCTTATAAATACTTGTATATATAGTTTCTTTGGAACATTAAATCACATTTCTCTCGCTTTTATAAGAGTCTTGGGAACAAAACAATTAATAAATAAACAAAATAAATAAAATCTTCCAGAAAGGCTGGAAATATAAATAGCACCAAAAGCAATACAGAAGATAAATTAGTAAAAAATACTGGCTTGATTTCTATGATAAGTTGTTAACGTTAAATATTTCGTAGGATAGCCCTTATTAGATAAAAATTCATTCAGTCGGCGGGGTAAACTTTCCACAAGCTTTTGGCAACCGGCTTGTGGTATAAAATACCATCCCTCTGGAATGGATACCCAGGTAGGTAGGTAGGTAGGAGTGGCCGCCTGATATCGAGATGCCAGGCCCAATTAGCGCTTATGCGCCGTTTTGATGCCACAACTCAGTGACCTAGTGTGCTGTTATTGGAGTTTCATATCCATCCTGTGGAATTAAGGAATTTGATGATATTACAGAATCCTATTTCCCTGAATTGTGATAGATCGTCGAAGGAGATTTTGCCGAGTAGGCACTGTCTGGTTCTAGCTAGAGGACATTCACACAGGAAATGGGTGAGAGTTTCCTTTTCCAGTGGGTTCTTGCAACTACGGCAGTAGGTGTTGAATGGGATGCCTAACTTAGCAGCGTGGGTACCGACAGGCCAGTGGCCAGTACAGATGGCTACAATTCTGGCAATCTCTTGTCGGGGTCTGTTAGTTAGGTCGAGGGTTCTTTTCCTGTTATAAAGGGTCCGCCATCTAACGTTTTTTTTTTCAAGTAGTACTTATTTCGTGAATGGTAGCACTTAGCTCATGTCTGATTTGACAGATAATTAGTTTTATTCTTCCGCTGAACGAATATGGTTGTGTATACGCTTGAACAACGCTGGGAAATATTGCGACATTACTTTGAAAATCATCGACTTACAGAAGATGCCGATTTTGCCAAAAAAATCATCTTTTCAGATGAAGCTTTTTGATCTTGGCGGGTATGTAAACAAGCAAAATTGTCGCATTTGGGGCACAGAAAACCCGCACGCATACATTGAAGAGCCGGTGCACCCAAAACGAGCCACTGTTTGGTGCGGATTTTGGTCCAGAGGCATAATTGGGCCATTTTTTCTTCGAAAATGAGCAAGGAGTGGCCGTTACAGTCAATGGCGATCGTTATCGGGCCATGTTGAACGAATCTTTGTTCACAAAAATTGAAGAGGAAGATATTGGCAACATTTGGTTTCAACAGGACGGCGCTACGTGCCACACAGCCGAAGCTACACTCGATGTTTTGCGCCCTGTTTTTGAAGATCGCATTATCAGCCGCAGAGCTGATGTCATTTGGCCACCTCGGAGCTGCGATTTGACACCGTTGGACTATTATTTGTGGGGTGCCGTCAAAGATAAGTGTTACGCCGACAAGCCAGAGACAATTGACGCTTTAAAGGACAATATTCGTGAAGCCATTGGTGAAATACAGCTGCACACAATCGATAATGTGCTTAAAAATTGGACCGATCGTGTAGGCTACTGCATGGCCAGCCGAGGCAGCCATTTGAATGAAATTATTTTCTATTATTAACCGGAAAGATTGTACTTTCAAATAAAAAAAGAAATTTGAGAAAATATTCAGTAGTTTTTTTTATAGCATTTTCAAAAAAAAAAAAAGTTATTTGGCGGACCCTATAGGAGGGCCATGTCGAGAGAAAGTGTTGTAGAAGGTTTGCCTTGACCAGTCTGATGGGGGGGAGTACTGCCTCCACCAAAGAACAGTCGAGGGAAGAGCCGTGCCTTGCTAAAGCGTCAGCCTTTTCGTTTCCCTCTATTTTGCTGTGGCCAGGAACCCAAATGAGAGTAATGTTGAAATAGTCTCCTGCACAGCTGATTTCATCCTTACACTGTGCAACTAATTTGGATTTTATGGAGTGAGAGTCGAGAGCTTTGATAGCTGATTGGCTATCAATATATATATTTACATCTCTCTTGGTAATAGGATAGCGCGTGAGTAACTTGCAAGTTTCCTTAATCGCCAGTATTTCCGCTTGGAACACGCTGGCCGAGTCTGGAAGTCGCAACGATTTGGAGATATTCAGTTCCGCTGAGAAGATACCCGAGCCAACCCCACACTCCATTTTCGAACCGTCGGTGAAAAAAGCTACCTGATGGTTCACAGAGTGCAGTCCCTGTTTCCATGCCATCCTGGATGGGAAGTGGACATGGGCGGCTTTATTTGGGTTGTGTATGGTTGTCGTGAAATCGGTTGCAGTCATGGCCAGGTCACTAGGTAATAGGTCCAGCACCTTGCTATGACCGTAGGGTTTAGATGACCAGAACCCAGATTCTCTGAGTCTAATGGCGCTACAGGCTGCATTATATCTTATGAAGAGGTCCAGAGGGAGGAGGTTTAGGAGTACGTTGAGTGCCTCGGTCGGGGTAGACCGAAGGGCACCGGTTACCCCGATACTGGCCGATCTCTGTACGCGGCTTAGTTTTTTGATGTTGTATGCCTTACTTAGGGCAGGCCACCATACGAGCGCTCCGTAGGTGAGGATGGGGCGGATGACAGCCGTGTACATCCACAGCACCATTTTGGGTCGGAGTCCCCAGCTTTTGCCGAAGGTTCTGCTACAGGCATAGAAAGCGACACATGCTTTCCATGATGTTCAATGTTTATCTTCCAACTGAGCTTGGGGTCTAGGATAATTCCTAGGTATCTAGCCTCGGAAGACAAGGAGAGTGGCTGGTTGTTGAGTCGAGGGAGATTAAAGGACGGTATCTTATATTTGGTGGTAAACAGCATCAGTTCTGTTTTACTCGGATTGACGCTTAGGCCGCATCCTGAGGCCCAGGCGCTTAACTTATTCAGAGCTCTCTCTGAGATTTCGCTAATTACCGAGGGAAACATTCCCGATACTAGGATGACCACGTCGTCAGCATAAGCAACCGCCTTAATTCCGATTCTCTCGAATTCTTTCAGAATTTTATCGATAACCAAGAGCCATAGTAGAGGCGATATTACCCCACCTTGGGGTGTGCCTCTATCTACGGTCTTAACTATAGTGGTATTGCCCATCTGGGCCTGAATGATCCTAGTTCTGAGCATGGATATGATCCATCTACTAACAAGTCCCTCTACCCCTGCCGAGGTGAGGGCTTCTTGGATCGATTCAGTGTGAATGTTGTTGAAAGCACCTTCTATATCTATGAAGGTAGCTAAGGTAAATTGTTTATGGTGGATGGATTTTTCGATTGTCTGCACGACTTCATGCAGGGCGGTCTCAGTGGACTTGCCTTTAATGTAAGCGTGTTGGGACTTCAAAAACTTTGTGTTTCCTAGGGAGTCGCGGATGTGCCTGTCCAAGATGCGTTCGAGGGTCTTCAGGACGAAGGATGTGAGGCTGATAGGTCTGAAATCCTTTGCGGATTCATGACCGCGCTTGCCAGCCTTCGGGATGAAGATACATCGAACTCTTCTCCAGGCTAGGGGGATGTAGTTGAGTTTCAGCGAACTTCGATAAATCACCGTTAGCCAGGGTATAACCTTGCCCAAATTCTTTTGTAGCATTATAGGAAATATCCCGTCAAGTCCCGGTGACTTGTATGGAGGGAAGCTGCTAGTGGCCCAAGATATATTATCGGGGTTGATGATCAAATTAGCATCGCCCCTTGGTGTGTGCTGCGTATGATGAGGGACCTGCGTAGTAGTCCCGTAGTCTTTACATTCGGGGAAGTGGGTGTTCAAGAGAAGTTCCAGGGACTCTTCTGTGGAATCTGCCCAAACACCGTCGTTACGTCTAATGTAGGATGGATTCTGGTGTTGTTTGGATAGGATTTTGCTCAGCCTGGCAGCATCCTTTAGTGTTTCGATTGACTGGCAGTACTCTGACCACGCCTGAGCTTTGGCTTTGCTAATGGCCTTTTTGTAGAGTTTAAGGCAGTCTTTGTAGGGTTTCCAGTATTTGTGTCTGTGGCAGATGTTGAAGAGGTCTCTTGTCATTTTCCTTAAAACGGAGAGATCCTCATTCCACCACGGTGGGAAGGTTTTTTTGCTGTGCTTAACTGGGCACGAAACTTTGAAGGCCGTGACCATGGCCTTTTCAAAGGTCCTAACTTTCGTGTTCAGTTGTTCTACAGATTCCATGTCTGGATCGGGAAGGTTATTGAGTTTGGAGTTAATGATCCTGCTGAATTTTTTCCAGTCAGTACGTTTAGGATTTCTGAAGGGGATGGAGGGGTCGGCACTGAAATTCACATTGAAGAGTATCCATTTGTGGTCTGCAAACGATTTTAGATTGGATACTCTCCAGCTGTCGACCCTATAATTGGTGGAATTGGAGATTAGGGTTATATCAAATACTTCCTCCCAACCAGGATGTGCTTCCGAACTCGGAAATACAAAGGTTGGGGAGCTACCTACATTACATATATTGAGCTTGGAGGTAATTAAGAAATCGAACAGAGACTCACCCCTTTCGTTGATTTCCGAACTGCCCCATAGAGAGTGTCTGGCGTTGGCGTCGCATCCGAGAAGAAGGGTATCCTTACCCTTTTGAAGTTGCCTAACCAGTAGTTGCACTTCAACCGGTGGAGATGGCATATCGTGCGACATGTAGCTTGATGCTATAATGAGGTTCGGCTGGCCAGAACCTTCCAGATTAACGACTGTTAAATCTTCGGAGCTAAGGTGGGGACATAAAAAGGCTTTAATATGTTTCTTAGCTAGTATACAGGTTCTGGGCTTACCGGTTTGTTTTTTGTAAAAAATGTTGTAGTTGGTGTCGTTGAGCCCTCGGATAATAGAACCGTTTACCCAGGGCTCCTGCAATATGCCAATGTCAATGTTTTCCTCCCGCAGGAAAACTAGCAGATTCTCCAACGCACATTTCGAGTGCTGGAGATTGAACTGTATGACATTAAGCATATTGTAGTTACTGTTGTTGCTTTTGTTGTTGCTCTTGGTGTAGTTGAGGTTGGTCTTCCGTTTCGATCGATAGGCCCTCCAGCAATTTGTCAGTTGCATCGATCTCAACTAGATCGTCACCAGGGCCTGTCGGGCGAAAGATTTTGAGTTTGGCTTGCCTGACGCCAAACTTCATTTTGTAGTTTGTCTCCTTCAGTACTTCCAAGCACTTTTCATTGATGGAGAGCAAGTAAGTTTCGGAGTTGTTCTGAGGTTCTTCGACCTTTATGATGGCCCAGTCCTCCGTGGGGATGTTGGGGTTTTGCAACTTGAGACATTGGAGAACCTTTCCGCTGTCTATAGTCGTCCGGGGTAGCCAAATACGTGCCCTTGGTATCCTGGGGATATCCTTAGCGGGGATGATCTTGATCTTAAGTTCATCCCAGGCATCGTTAACCTTAGCGATGCACTCGCTAAGGAAGTCTTTGGAGAATTGGTCAGCGCATTTGATAACCCGGAAACCCCTAACAATCTCTTCGGAGTCAAACCCAGGCATCTGGCTATTGGGGTTATTAATGATATGGTCCACCGTCATTACGGTAAGCTTAGCCTCGATGCTCGGCCATCTGTCAAGCACCGCTTTACCGGTGGAGGAGTTTTCGTCACCCAGCGCGACCTGGAGGTGATCTCTCGCAGTTTCCGCGTAGGAGGAAAACTTGCTGGGGGGTTTACGCGAGGAGGGCGCGGCGGCTGCTGCTGCCGTGACCTTGCTTCTTTTAGGAGCGATTGAGGTTTCGTCTTGAGACCTGCTCCTTTTCGCTCCCTCGCGATTTGATGTCGTTTTGAGTCGGGTGTACTCATCCACCACTTCCTGGTATTTGCGCCGATCCTCTATGTCTTTCTCATGAGGAGTACCAGCTGCTTCATTCTTTGCAATCTTGCCAAGGATGAATACAGCCTTGAGGTACTTCTCTCTCATAATCTGGCCGGAGGATTTTTGCTTTTTAACCGGCTTTTGGTCGCTGCTGCTGACTTTAGCCGTTGGTATGTTTTGAGGTTGAGGTACAATTGGTTGGATAGGGGAACTATTCTTAGAACCCTGTTCCTTTGATGGACTGGCTACTTTTTCTTGGCTCGAAGCCAGTAGCTCGTCCTCGGATGAGGTGCCAAGGCTAGGCGACCTCCTTGTTTTGTTTTTGTTTTTTTTATCCATGTATTTAAATTATTTTGGTCCCACGAGTAGGTCCGGAAAGAGAGGTCCGTCCCAGCAGAGCCGACATACTGGAATAAGGCACTTATACAACCGACCTTGCCTGGGCATCGGAGGGGACCGTTAACGGCCAGTACTCTTTAACCACTAACTGACCATGCAGCCATCGGCACGGGTACCTCAACACCTTGGCTTAGAAGTGGGTTCTGGAATTTAGTCGCCTCTTACGACTGGCATTCCATGCCGCGGGAATATTCTATCCCCTTTCCCGCAGGGGGATGGATACCCATAATTCCTCCAAATTCCTACAATTTTTTTGTTTTAAGTGCAACTCCACATCGTTCCAAAGGTTCTCAATTGGATTGAGATCAGGGCTCTGTGGAGGCCAGCTTAAAATATTAATTTTATTTTCCCGAAGCCACATTTGTGCTGACTTTACAGTGTATTTCGGATCATTGTCATGGACAAACCTCCATTTTACCGGTAATTTATCAAATACAAAGGGTTCCGTGTGGTTTTGTAGGATTTCTCGTTACATATGTTGATCCATCTTACCTGATATTCTGACTATAGGTCCAACACCGTGCCATGAGAAGGCTGCCCAAATCATAACACTCCCGCCACCACGTTTAACGGTTTTTAGAGTATATTTCGGATTTATGTCTTGACCTGTTGGCCGGCGAACATATACTTTTCCATCAGAACCAAGTCTTTTGAATTTGGATTCGTCGCTCCAGAAGATATTTTTCCAAAATTGGAGGGGCTTATTCAAATTTTCCCTCGCAAACTCTAAACGTTTCTTGATATTCTTGGCTGTCACAAGTGGTTTTCGACGGGCAATGCAACCATGTAATCTTGCTTCTACTAGCCGGTAACTGACAAGTTTTGCGCTGATGTTGACGCTATAGTAGTCATTAATTTCATTTTTTTATTTTAGTTGAAGTTAAAAAGGGGTCCTTCCTACTTGCTGCCGCCATTGCCCATGACTTTTGTAGTCTTTCGAATTCGTTTTTTTCTTGCAACATTCTCAACTTGGTTATGTTTTGTTATACATATGACTTAGTGCCTTGTAAACCATCTTCTTCGCACATTGTATGCACTTCGCTTATCATCACTTATTCCTTCTTTAAATATGTATGTTGAAGATAACTTCTCTCTTTTCTGCAGAGCAATGAATAATTCTTCCCATTTCAAATCTAATAAAATTTAACACTGCTTACAGAACTTACTTATTTACCTTGTTAAATTAAATAAAACTTACGCAATATAGCTTTTAAATTTAATTTACTTCCTAAAAATGTCGAGGTGCTATTTATTTTTCCAGCTGCTTCACTGACTTAATTCACTCAAATGCACACACAGACGTTGATATTCTAATAAACTGAGAAAAAATAACTGTTATGGATACAGTTATGTTTTCCTCAGAAGTTGGTATTCAAAAATTGTTGCTACCTAGTTTTAGTTCCAAGAATGCATCTTTGAATTTAGTGCGATTATTCGGAAAGATGTTATTTAAGTTTCCGCCACTGTATTCTTCTTTTCCTTTTTTCTCCGGCGTTGTTATGGTCAGAAGTGTAGGACCATAACCTTCCCACTTAACTGCATTCCTACTGGTCCGCTTGTGGGGTCCGCCGGTTTGACCTCAGAAAGTAGCGGCAGGCTTCCCGGTTTGGGATTACTTCATCGCTGAGGCCAATCAAATGCTGGTGTTTTTGCATTTGTTTGCACCAGTTGTTTTTCGGCCTGCCTTTTTTGCGTGTTGAAATTGGAACGAAATATTCACAATATTCATGTTTTTACTCACAATATTGACGTAATTATTCACAATAGTCTACTTCTTCATCGATTGAGTTACACAATACCAAATCCGGAATCAATCGACGCAATCGACAATTGTCGAGTCGATCGCTGATCGACACTCGCAATAGGGGCCATAGCCTTTTGGACGGGGTTCAAAGGAGCTCTCCTTTGAACATGGCAATACCAGCTGAGTCGGTCGCGCTCTATCTTTCTTGTGATGGTTTCTTTTACGTGGAGGCTTCCTCGGATCTTTGAACTTCTAATTCTGTCACGCTTTGTTACTCCCGCTGTCATGCGAAGCATCTTCATCTCTGCTGCCGTTAATTTGCTCTCATACTTTTTGTGCATTGTCCAGCATTGTGAACCGTATGTGAGCGCCGGACGTACAACTGGAGTGTAGAGCCTTCCTTTCAGCTTAGGGGGCATTTTTCGATCACAGAAGATGTCGGAGTTTTCCCGCCACTTCATCCACCCTACGCTTACGCGATGTTTGATGTCGTCATCACAAGTTGCTTCTCTATTAATCATAGATCCCAGATATTTTAACTTTTCACACTTGGGAAGCACTCTTCCATTCAAGTAAATGTCTGGAATAGGCTGATGAGGGTCAGAGAACGCGCAGCACAGATACTCTGTCTTCTTTGAACTAATACGATACCCGTGTCCCTCAAAAATGTCCACCCACACATCAAGTGCTCGTTGTAGGGACGCCTGATCATCACTTATAATGGCCCCATCGTCAGCAAAGAATAGCTGGTGCACATTGGGGTCCGTCACTTTTCCTTCAAGCAAGCAATCAAGGACTGCTATAAAAAGCAGTGGGCTGAGGACGCTCCCTTGGTGTACACCGACTTTGATTGCGAACTCTTCGGTGACTCCTGCGGTGCATCTTACTCTTGTCGTTGCTCTCTCGTACATGTCCATAATCACTCGCACGTAGGTTTCTGGAACTCCTTTTTGTCTTAGCGCTACCCATAAAAGATCTCTTGGTTGCCGGTCAAAGGCCTTCTCGAAATCAACCAACACCATATGCAAGTCCTTTGACGAATCACGATGCTTTTCCATCATGACCCTTATACTTTGGATTGCATCTGTTGTTGATTTACCCGAGACAAACCCGCACTGGTCATCAGATAGTCGTATTATTTTCCGCAGTCGGCTATCTAATACCCGTTCAACGATCTTCATGGTGTGCGACATCAGCTTGACAGAACGGTAGTTATCACAATTTCGCGTATCACCCTTTCCTTTGTGCAATGGAAGAAGATAGCTTTCCCTCCATTGATTAGGCCTCTCATAAGTTTGGAGATAAGAACCATGAGCCATCTAGACCCGATGTCTCCCATCTTTTTCCAGAACTCAGAGGGTATCCCGTCCGGCCCAACAAGCTTTTCTTTTCTTGGAGTTTTTAACCGCGTACCGAACTTCTTCGACTGTGATGTCGGATATTTCGGCATGATTCGGAGCGGCTCTTGGAAAGTACACGCGGGGAAACTGTTCGTTCAGAAGTTCCTCGCAATACTGTCGCCATCTGTGGAGAATTTTTTCGTCTTCCACAAGGAGTTGGCCTTCAGCATTGTTAATAAACTTTGGGAAACGAATCTCCTGAGCATTTCTTCTTCTCTGGGCGGCTATCTTAAAGATATTTGCTCCTTTGTTCAAATTGTTTTGTCGAAGCTCCTGGGTAGCCTGGTTCCTGTCAGACGCGGAAGACGATATTTCTTCCAACTCCTGATAGAGGCCTTCCATGCTTTTCACTTTGAATTCGGCGCATTTTTTCTTCGCGATACCTTTGCAACATCTAATACCTTTTCACGACGAGCTTTTTCCTCTCTATTAGTAAAAGAGCACTTTGACCAAGCTTGGAAAGCCATTTTCTTTTCGTGTATCACTGCTTTGGCTTCGTCTGTCCACCACCAGGTTTGCGTGTTGGCAGGGGCCTTTAGATGTTCCGAGCAGTGATTTGGCTTTCTCCAGGCCAGATTTTTGTAGGGAATCCCACATGTCTTATGCTCTGCACTCCTCATTACCGACCTCATCGATAATGGAAGAGAGGTAGTTTTCCATGTTGGTAATAAAAGCTTCGCCTTTTCCTTTATCCAGCTTATGCAACTTGATTCTCTCAGACACCTTCGTTTGCTGCTTTGACTTCTTACTAGCCTCCATAAAAAATTCAGTCAGGAGGAGACGGTGTTGAGGGGCAATCGCGTCTCCCAGGATCACTTTGCAATCTTTAACTCGTGGCTTCATGAAACTGGATACCAAATGATAGTCTATTTGAGTTTCATTTCCGCCGCTGCTATAAGTGATCAGGTGCCGGCTTTGTTTGACAAACATGGTATTTAGCACTATAAGACCGTACGACTTGCACATGTTTAGGATATCTTCACCTGAAGAGTTCCTGGTGCCGTATCCCAGCCCTCCGTGGTAGTCTTCATAGTTTTCGCTTGTCTTCCCGACATGTCCGTTTAAATCTCCCCCAACAAACAAAAGCTCTTCCTTTGGGATGATTTTGACAAGGTTGAGAAATCTAGCTAGAATGCATCTTTTTCTTCTTGTTCGCATCCTACTTGAGGGGCATATGCGCTTACGATGTTCCACACCTCACCATGCATCACCAATTTGAGAGCCATCAAACGGTCACTGGACTTTGAAATGGTTAAGACGTTGCCAAGTAACTCTGCCGCAAGGATGATGGCGATTCCGTTTTTTCCTTGTTCCAATCCATAGTAAAACATCTTGTAGGCTTTTGTTTTAACGTCCAAGAAACGTGCCCGATTACCGGTGTTTCGCCATTTCGTCTCTTGTACGGACAGGATGTCTACTCGCCTTCTAACCATCATTTCTTCAAGCTCATAGCTGCGCCCACTCATGCTTCCAACGTTCCAACTCGCGACTCTTAAGTGTGGCTTACGCCGTTGCATTACTTTGCTATCCCCCGGAAATCCTATAGCTCTGACCCGAGCATTGCTGCTCGTCCCAGGATCACGACCATTAGTAGTGCCTGGCGGGGTAGTGCTTTTCCTTTTAGCGTTCTTTTCCATAATGCTACGGTTTGACCGTTTTCTTTCTTCCCCTCCTTTTTGACACGGGCATGCTCCAGATTTTTATTTTTTTTTGATTGATCTTACTCTTACAACACCGGTGATCTCCAGTCGTGTCAACCCACTGATTTGCATGCACACTTGTGGGGCAGTTTAATGGTGGTATATGTGTCCCTAGGCTCACCTTGGTGTTTTCTAAATTGCCTAGATGTGATTTTTGTTTACCTTTGTTTAGTCGCCTTTTACGACAAGCGATAGGTATCGCTGCAGGGATATTCTTAACCCGTCCCTGCACGAGGCTTTTTTTTCCGCCACTGTATTATGTACAACAATTTCATCATTTAGCGGCACAGAATCACTCTTTGATTTCACGAACCTTCGACGTATAGCAGGCAATGCTGAAATGATTTAAGCGTCCACAGTTATTGCAGCGTTTGCCAAATGCCGGACATCTTTCATGTGTGCCTCTACAAAATTTGTAGCTGTTTTTTTCGTACTTTATGCCTATATTCTTTGTAGCGCTTGTATGGGAATTCCGCTTTGTGACACCCTCGTTGACTGTGTATGCTCTTTCGAATTTATTGCATCTACTGTTGTGAATATACTTTGTTGTTGCATTTCATTTGCGTGTTTTTCACAAGTTCTGAAGCACGAGCAATTTCAATAGCCTTGTTAAGGTTTTAATCTGCGGTTTCAAATAATTTTCTTCGCAGTTTGTTGGAATTTGTACCAATAATAATGTTGTCACAAATCATTCGTTCAGCATCCGCATACCCACAGCTTTTTACGAGCCTCCGCAAATGTAACAGATATGAATCAAATTGCTCTCCTTCTTCTTGCTTCCGAGAGTTAAACTTAAATGCTTCATGCATCCATGCAATTTTACGATTGGTAAACACTTTCACTCCCTCTTTTTGTTTCTGAGGAAAAGTGCTTAACCCATTCACATGATCAGAAAAACCTGATGCGTTCAACCAGATCGTCACTTGGAATTTCCAAACTGCGTATTGCTCAGGATTTTGCAATTTTTCCACTTTAAAGAGTTCAGAATCTCCATTGCCTCTTTTCTTATTCTCGATCGTAATAAAGGTTTCCCAAACTACTCGTTACTAACGCGACCCAAAAAAAAAATCATTTACTAGGCTGATCTTTAACTCTGTATAATCGTGTCGAATTTAATATCTAGCGTGTTCTGGCCCATAACCTGTTAACTTATGAAGGAAAAAGGACCAAACGATTTCTATAAAGTGTATAGCGCGATTAACTTTATTTTATACGTAATATGTAACAATAATTAATTTAGTTATAGTAATGGGAGCCAGTGTAAGGAGATGAGTGGTAGTTTTGTATCCACCCGCTCCGTCATAGACCTTGTAACTCCCACACTTCCCACAGACTTGATAATGCAGCCGCGACACCGGGATTTTGAATCTGCACAAACCCTATTATAAAAAAAAAAAACTTACTGGTTGCTATTTGTTGAATTGTTGTGTGTGGTAATCCTTAACCAAACCGATCCCCGCGCTTCCGCCATGTAATGTCGTTACTTCACACATACAGTGTCGGACAAAACAATAGCACCCAATGGCACTTGGTTACATTTTGTTAAATAAAATTGTTAAAACTTAATAGATTTAAATGAATTTTATTTCTGTAACACAGATTAACAATAGATCTTAAAATACTAGAAGATAAATGATGCAACTTAAACAGTTAAGAAAATATAACGAAAAACAGAGTAATTCAATGAACACAGCTGCGACAAAACTAAAGCACGAGCATATTGCACTAGCTGAACCCCGATTATCCCTTTATTTTTTTTTTGCTTATCTTTATTTCTGTATTGCGGTAAATTATCTGTTGCATTTGAAACAATGACACTATGTAGCAAATCATACTCATTTACAATTTATAAGTGACACAGAGTAATCTAAGGGTGAAAAAGTTTTTTTTAAAATGGCGCGTAACAAATACATCACCGAATTTAAACAAAAGGTTATCGCAGATTTTCATGCAGGGGAAGCAGTCAACTGTATTGCTAAAAAATATGGGATCCACCATTCGGTCATTTCTCGTATAATAAGCCGGTTTCGCAATACCGGATGCCTTGAAACTATCCACCGTGGCGGAAGACTTCGAAAAACTACCATACGGGATGATCACGCAATAGTTCGAGTAATTAAAAAGGATCCATTTATATCTGCAAGAGCGATAGGAAGTGAACTGGACTTGGACATATCCACCAGATCTATCCAGCGAAGGATGGTGGAAGCCGGTTTTCTTTCTTACCGGGCTCTAAAAAAACCATTTATTTCACCGACGAATCAAAGGGCGAGACTTGCGTTTGCAAAGGCGCATATTAACTGGACTATCGCCAAATGGAAGACGGTTTTATTCTCAGATGAATCCAAGTTTAAGGGTTCTGATGGAATGAAACAAGTGCGTAGACCAAAAGGCAAACGGCTAAATCCACGCTTTACAAGAGGTACAATAAAACATGGTGGAGGAAATATTTTGGTATGGGGATGTTTTTCCAGTCAGGGAATTGGGCCAATTCATAAAATAAATGGAATAATGGATCGTTTCATGTATAAGGATATCCTTCAGAACGTGATGCTGCCATATGCCAAAGAAGAGATGCCTTTGAAATGGATATACCAACATGATAACGATCCAAAGCATACCGCTAAAATTGTGCAGAATTGGCTTCCATAAAATAAAGTTAACGTTTTGAATTGGCCAGCACAATCACCAGATCTGTTTTCTCTTTTTGCTCAAACGGAAATTGCTTGGAAAAGCATCCCCGCGGAAATTATAAGCAATTTGATTGAATCGATGCCCCGGAGATGTGAAGCAATTATCAAAAATAATGGATTTGCCACAAAATATTGACAAAACAAAAGCCTTCGGAACAGAATGTGCTTTGGTGCTTTAGTTTTGTTGCAGCTTTTTTCATTGACTTACTCTGTTTTTCGTTATATTTTCTTAACTGTTGAAGTTGCAATCATTTATCTTCTAGTATTTTAAGATCTATTGTTAATCTGTGTTACAGAAATAAAATTCATTTAAATCTATTAAGTTTTAGCAATTTTATTTAACAAAATGTAACCAAGTGCCATTGGGTGCTATTGTTTTGTCCGACACTGTAGATGTCTGTCAGGATTTCACAAAATAAAAAATGTTGCATAATTATTTTACACCACTGTTCATTATGTATAATAACATTATATGCATATGTATTGTACATATCCAGTCACACCATCTTCCGGTACTATCTTGCGATAAGCCTCATTTCTTATCATTTCTTATCTTTTTTTTTCTTATGTACATACATTGCGATATATATTTTTTGAATTATATTATTATACAATATAGGTAATATCCGAAGAAGCAATCACAATCGATAGAGCCAAAGTGTACTTATGTTTATTATTTGACAGCTTGACTTCGAATGAATTCAAAAAATATATTACATGAGTCTGAGCGCTATGCATGTCGCAATGTACATAAGAAAAAAAAGATAAGAAATGGGGCTTATCGCAAGATAGTATCGGAACATGGTGTGACTGGATATGTACATATGCATATAATGTTATTATACATAATGAACAGTGGTGTAAAATAATTATGCAACATTTTTTATTTTATGAAATCCTGACATACACCCCGCGTTGAAGGCTCTGCATTCAAAACTAGCTTCGCTCGTACTCGATAGGTAGAATACAAATCTTTGTTATGGCTCTTTTCACTTCTCCGTTTGGTGTTTTGATGTTGACGACACGAACGAGACCGTCTGCTCCAGGTATGACTTCTGTCATTCTGCCTAGTGACCATTTGAGAGGAGGTAGATTGTCATCCTTCAGAAGAACTAAGTTTCCAACTGCAACATTGCGTTCCTTTCGTTGCCATTTGTCGCGTTGCTGAAGCGTAGTTAAATATTCCTTAGACCACCTTCTCCAAAAGCTCTGCATGATGTATCGAACCATTTGCCATCTTGCTAATCTGCTAACGTTGAGGTCTTTAGTATCTGGCTATAGAGTTGATGTAAGGGGGCCTCCAATTAAAAAGTGACCTGGGGTAAGTACATCAAAATCCCTAGGATCATCTGAAATTGGACTTAAAGGACGAGAATTAATAATGGCTTCTATTTGACAAACTAAACAATGCAGTACTTCGAATGATAATACGGCATAACCAATAGTGCGTCGTAAATGATACTTTGCAATTTTTATAGAGGACTCCCACAGTCCTCCAAAATGTGAGGAACGAGGGGGTATAAATTTCCACTGGATACCATTATCCAAACACGTGTCATAGACCAACTGGATGTGTTCTTGCGAAAGAAATAAATTTTGCAGCTCCTTTAATTCATTATTGGCTCCGACAAAATTTGTGGCATTGTCCGAGAAAATGGTTTGTGGTTTACCGCGCCGCGCGATAAATTGTTTAAGAACACCGAAAAGCCAAGGACGATAGATCCGTCGCAAGCTCTAAATGAACGGCCTTCACTGCAAAACATATGAAAAGACATATGTATGTTTTCTTAGGCGCTCGTCCACGAATACCAGAACGAATATAAAACGGTCTGCAAAAGTCAACACCAGTTGTAGTGAAGAGTCGAGACGGTTGCACTCTCTGTGATGGTAGATCTCCTTGAAGTTGGTGCATAACAACTGGTCGCGCTTTATAACAGCGGACGCACTTATTGATAACCTTCCTTACAGCTTGTTTACCTCCAATTGGCTAAAACTGCATTCACAATGCTGCTAGTATGGATTGAGGTCCTGCGTGCATATTCTTAATATGAAAGTGATTTATGATTGTTGATGTGAATAAATGAGTTTTTGGAAGGATGATTGGATGTTTATTCGTGAATGAAAGCAAGGAGTTTTGAAGACGTCCACGAATTCGCGTTATTCCAAATTCATCCAAAAAGGTGTTAACGCCCTTAGGTCACTAGTTGTAGATATTTCTTGATTGGTTGAAAGTCGTTTATACTCATCAGAGAACTCATTGGTTTGTATTGTTCGAATTATATACTTCAAACCTTGATTCAATTCGAGGGTATCTAAGGGACCTTTCCTGTGATGTTTGCTTTTAGAAGATGCATTGTGAAAGAATCGATAAATATATGCAAATGTCCTTACTATCTTGGGGAACGAATTTAGAAACTTGCACCTCACCGATAAATCGTCCCGCTTAATGCCAATTAATAAAGTGATTGATTTAGATGTCCGTTTTTCTGGAAGATTGTCTTCAAGCTCATTTAAGATCGGCCACTGTTGTTCCTCAAGTAACAAGAAGTTTGGACCAGTAGTCCAAAGAGAAAAGCCTATTAACTCTTTAGGAAAAAGTTCACGTGAAATCAGATCAGCTGGGTTCAAGTTTGAAGGAATGTGACGCCAGTGAATATTCTCTGACAGGCGTTGTATTTTTGCTACTCTATTAGAAACAAATGTATTCCAATTGCAGGCATCGGACCGTATCCAAGAAATTGTGATTGTAGAGTCGCTCCAACAAAACGTTTTGCAATTTTCTAATTGTAGAATTGTCCGAATTCGTTGCATTAACTCTGCCAAAAGTAATGCGGCACACAACTCCAAGCGTGGAATAGAGATTGTTTTCACTGGCGCTACACGAGATTTCGCGGAAAGGAATCGTATATTAACTTCATTAAGGGAGTTTTGACAGCGTAAATATATACAAGCTCCGTATGCTCTTTGACTAGCGTCGGCAAATCCATGCAGCTGTGGTGTTGAATTTGGTCGACGTGCATAGCGAGGAAATCGAAGTTTACTGATTTCTCACAACTGATTGCTGTATTCTAACCAAGCTGAATGCAAATGGTGAGGAAGGGATTCATCCCAATGCAATCTTTCTTTCCAAATTTCTTGCATGAACAGTTTTGCCTTTACTAAAACTGGGCTGATAAGTCCTAGTGGGTCGTAAATTTTAGCAATATTAGAAAATATTGACCTCTTTGTAACAATTTGTGACATTTGCGAAGAGGGACACGAGAAATGAAATTCATCAGCATTAGGCTGCCAAATTAATCCAAGAGTTTTTGTTACCTGGTTATAATTAAATTCCAAAAAGGTTTCTCGTTCTTCTTCACGAATTGTGCTTATGAAATCATTGTTATTAGAACACCATTTCCGAAGATTAAATCCTCCTGTACTTAAAAACCTCAGAGTCTGATCCTTAATTTCCATGATTTCATCAATGGTATCAGCTCCAGAAAACAAGTCATCCACATAAAAGTCCCTTTTGATAGCCTTTGATCCCATGGGGAAATTTTCACTTTCGTCTGATGCAAGCTGAACCATTGAACGTATAGCAAGGAATGAGGCAGGGGCAGTTCCGTACGTCACGGTATTTAGCTTAAAAATGCTTAGATCTTCGTTCTTATTTTTTCTCCACAGGATTAGCTGCAGGTTATCATCCGGGGTTTGCACCTGCACGCATCTGTACATTTTTGAAATATCAGCGGTTATAGCAAAACGATGCATTCTAAACCGCGTGAGAGTGGCAAATAAGTCATCTTGAATAGTTGGCCCTACCATAAGAATGTCATTTAATGATAGTCCCGACGATGATTTGACTGAAGCATCAAATACGACACGCAATTTTGTTGTGGTATTATCTGCCTTTATGACGCAATGATGTGAGAGAAAGAAATGTGTTTTATTGAGAACGCCAGCATCTATTTTAGTCATGTGACTAAGGGAAATATATTCATTTATAAAGTCGACATATTGATTTCGAATATGAGGATTTCTATGTAGCTTTGACTCTAAATTGTAAAAACGCTTTCGTGCGAGCTGAAGGGAATCGCCTAACTCATATGGTGATCTTTTAAAGGGTAAGTGAACACAAAACTGTCCAGATTCCAGTCGTTTATAAGATTTTTGATATATGGCTTCGCATTCCATCTCTTCCTTGGTAAAATATTTTCAAAATATTTTCATGGAATTCGATCTCCCAAAAAGATTTAAGGAGACTAGACTATTAGAACTAGGAGCTGTTGCATTGAAACTAAATTGTTTTGAATAGTCTGGATTAAGTTTTCCGGCAACTATCCAGCCAAGACGTGTCTTTTGCAGTAATGGTACATTATTTCCTAAGCGGATTTGGCCCACTGAAAGCAAATCAAAGAATATCTCTGCGCCTATAAGTAGATCTATTTTTTGGACTTGTTAAAATATGGATCTGCCAATTCGATATTTGTTGGTATAGTAAAATTGTTAATCAATATGTTTTTATCAGGTTGGTTGCACGTTATGGACGGTAGAATTTGAGCCTCTAAATTAGTTGTGAATTCGTTCAAACGAGACCTGATAGTTAAATTTTTTTTGTACTTGGATATAGTGCTAAGTTCTCCTATTCCACCTATAGCATTTATGGCTTTTACGCGTTTCAAATTAAGCTGCTGAGCTAAACGATCTGTACAGAAGTGCGTTTGTGAACATGAATCCAATAGCGCCCTGCATGTAACATACGAACCATAACAATCTCTTACTAGCACTAAAGCTGTTCCAAGAAATATGATGGGCTTATGTTCTAACTGACCTTGCAGATGCAATGTACGAGCAACTTTGTTAGTAGATTTAGAAAGTAAGACAGTATCTGGGTTATCCATCGACAAATAACTTGAATTCCGGTGACTTGTAGATTGTCGAACCGGTCCTTCTGGACTAACTGCTTGTTGAAGGGCTTGACTAATGATAGGGCCCATATGAAGTAGTGTACATATGTCGCTTAGAGCAGTGTTTGCAGTGATGAGAGCTACAATTTCGCGCTTGATGACCACTGCGTAAACAATTTATACATAATTTCTTAGCCTTAGCTTCCTGATAGCGTTTCTCGGGCGAAAGTTTGGTAAATGAATCACAAATGTTAATGTTGTGATCATATGAATTACAAAAGGGGCAAATTGTTGCCTTTGATGCGATAAAAGTCTTATGGGCTATAGGTTTAAATGACTTATGTGGTGATTTGGAGGAGAATGGATGCTTGCAGCTTGTGGTAGCTGTGTTGTCCATGGTTTCAAGTGTTTGACACCTTTTCTCGTTGAAACTTGATAATTGTTTCCACTTGGGCAGGGCATCGATTGTAGTCTCTTCGTCCCATTTTACTCGATTTTTCATATCTAGCTTGTTGACAAAGAGATAAATTAACAATCCATCTAGAATTTCTTCTTTGTTCCCCAATGTGTTGAGTGCCCGTATATGGGAACTAACATTGTCGCTTAGATCACGCCTGAAAGATTAAACGCTTATTATTAAATCGCACCTTTAAAAGATCTAAAGCTTTGGGATAATTTACGGTTGTGACTTCGAGAGACTGTATCGTTTTGAAAGCAAAATCAGTTAAACAAGAACATAAGTGCTGAAACTTTTCAATGGCGGTAAGTTCACCATCTCCGTCCACCAATGTTTCAAACATAGACAAAAAATCTGGCCAATCCGTATATCTACCAGAAAACTTCGTCAATTCCAACTTAGGTAATCTTGCAGTTTTTGGTTTCATACACCAGAGAGTTGAATCGTGAGCACTTGTAGATCTGCTGGTAGTTGGCGTTGCCCTCGAGTCCATGAGGGTGAGAATCCTTGTCTTAAGATCAGAGTAGACGTCCTCAAAGGCACTTCTTCTATCACTTTCTAACTCCGAATCATCCAAAATTTCTATATTGGTTTGAGCATCATCAAATTTTTTGAAATAAGTTTCCAAAAGCCCAAGCTTAACCTCTAATTCGCGCAGGGATGCATTGTTGCCAGAAGACGCAATGAATTTCTTCAGCTTCGTAACTTGTCCAGTAACTGACGCCCTTTTCGTTTTATATGATGAGATTGACGCCGCACTGGATACAAATTTAACTTGTAATAAAATTAAGTTAGGTCAGTACTTATCTTAGCACAAACAACAGCAGCAACCCCAAATATCCAACAATCAGCAATGTGGTATTCAGCGCTTGAGTAGCAACAGCTCCAGAAATCCACCCACCAACAACATAATGGCACCAATATACCTTAGCAACGATCACAATCTAATTATCAAATGTGATTAATTTATTTAGTTATTTAATCGATGTTCAAGCAATAAAAACGAATTCGAGATTGATCAAGTCCTGTCACGATCACCAGTGTACGATAATCCAAGGTTTTTTGAATTATATTATAATACGATATAGGTAATATCCGAAGAATCAATCACAATCGATAGAGCCAAAGTGTATTTATGTTTATTATTTGACAGCTTGACTTCGAATGAATTAAAAAAATATATTACATGAGCATGTCGCAATGTACATAAGAAAAAAAAAGATAAGAAATGAGGCTTATCGCAAGATAGTACCGGAACATGGTGTGACTGGATATGTACATATGCATATAATGTTATTATACATAATGAACAGTGGTGTAAAATAATTATGCAACATCCTTTCTTCTTCTTCTTTTCCTTTTTCCGGCGTTGTTATGGTCAAAAGTGTAGGACCATAACCTTCCCACTTAACTGCATTCCTACTGGTCCGCTTGTGGGGTCGGTTTGACCTCAGAAAGTAGCGGCAGGCTTTCCGGTTTGGGATTACTTCATCGCTGAGGCCAATCAAATGCTGGTGTTTTTGCATTTGTTTGCATCTATTGTTTTTCGGCCTGCCTTTTTTTTTTTTTTTTTCTCTCTGCGACACGGGCATGCTCCAGATTTTTTTGTTTGATCTTACTCTTACAACACCGGTGATCTCCAGTCGTGTCAACCCACTGATTTGCATGTACACTTGTGGGCTAGTTTAATGTTGGTATATGTGTCCCTAGGCTCACCTTGGTGTTTTCTAAATTGCCTAGATGTGATTTTTGTTTACCTTTGTTTTAGTCGCCTTTTACGACAAGCGAGAGGTATCGCTGCAGGGATATTCTTAACCCGTCCCTGCACGGAAAAATTATGCAACATCCTTTATTTTGTGAAATCCTGACAATGTTCACTAAAACATTCTTTTCTGTAAACATAAACCTTTTATGTTGTAATATTTGGTTTCGAAATCTTCCCCAATCCTCGACTCATTTGCAACTTCATCTTCGTCTAAAAGCATCTCAATATCCAATTGCACTTGTTCGAATAATTTCGTTATACAGTAGAGTCTCGAAAACGTTAAGTAGTTTGTTTTAGAGGTACTTAACTTTTCCGAATTCTTAACTTTTTCAAGGCACTGATACTATGCACATATATGCATATGTGTATGTACGTAAAGTAAAAAATATATAAAACGGAGCGAAAAGTAGAAAGTAGCTCTACTTTGTCCGGTGAAGTTCATACATCCGTCGGCTATGGGCCACCTCCCATAAGAATGTGTATATTCTACTTTTCACTCAGTTGAAATCAACAGAGTGACGGATTCTATGGGCCGGGGCCTTAAAAAATCTATATCGGTAAATCCCGACTACTTTTGTGTTTCATGATAGTTTTGCTACAAAAACAGTATGCAAAACTCATATTCGCACATCCCAATTTTAAACACAGAATATTTACTTATACAAAACCAATGCAACCAATTTTTTTTTTTTTTCTTAAATTAAAATGTTTCAACTGATTATTGTGGGTTTCTGTAAAATATTTCCTTAGAGTTACAGGGAAAAATACGTTCTTCTGTTTATAATGGGGGTGTATGAGTATGGTTTTCTCATATTGTACGTACCACGCGAGAGACGTTCTAGTAAGCGGAAATGTGAAATTGAGATGAAAACAGAAATGATTTGAAAAAGTTAAGTCAGAACTTAACTTTTTAGAGTCTCCCGTGGTGACTGAACACTACTTAACTTTTCCGAATACTTTTTCGCGACTTAACTTTTCCGATACTTTACTGTATCTTCCACTTTGATTTGGGCATAGATTACGGACATATTTTCGCCGTCTTTCATAATAACCCTCTCAATCTTGTCAGGCAACCCTTTACAATTCCCCTTTTCTTTCGTAATGATTCCATTACCGTTTAATATTATGTTTTATGTACGATAATATAAGTACAATAATAGAAGTGGAGAACTCAATGCGGCAAATGGTGTTGTAGTTCCAATTTTATTTCGATCTGCCCAGTTCCCTTATGGAATTATTCGCCTTTGTTGTTTTCATCGAATAATGCCTAAATATCCGGTTTGAAGGACCATGTATGTTAATGTTCGCGCACCTGATCTACTTTTTTGTCAATTTTATTCCCTTTTTTTGATGGATGCAACTCGATTTCCTCTGAATAAAAAACAACAACCGAATTACCGACGGGGAATACGATCTGTCAAAACAGAATTCTCTCACTCGCCCTGACAGGGATGGCGATTCATCTTCAGACCCTAGGTGGTGTAAACAGCATTAAAGGCAAATTAGTTGAACAACATTTATTAATATTTTGTGGGAAAACTCCTATTTTTAATAACCTCATTAAGACTTTCCGGCTTATTAGAGACAATTTTTTTTGGGTATTCAATGTTTTTGTCCCATTTTTCCCGTAGTTTGAGCTGGATTGTCAATCTGTTTCAAATTTCCCTAGATCGGCTCGATACTCACAATGCCTCTGGAATCTATGCCCAGGCCTATGCGGATGATGTTGCAGTTCTCTCTGTAGGTTCATGTTTAGCGAATGTCTGTCTCAAACCGCAGGCGGCGCTAGCTGTGATCGAAGACTTGTGCACGAGAAATGAGCTGTCGGTTAATCCTCTTAAGACGGATGTCGTTCTCTTCACGAGAAGGAGGATAAATACTGGCATTACTCAGCTGATGCTAAAAGGCATTTCCATCCCGATATCCAAGGAAGCTAAGTACCTGGGAGTCATCCTAGAAAGCAAGCTTCTTTGGTCAAAACATGTTGAGTCCAAAACCACCAAAGCGCTGTTAGCTTTTTGGCAATGCAAAGGTTCCTTTGGCAAAACATGGGGCTTATCGCCGAAAAAGGTCTTTTGGATCTACACGGCAATGATAAGACGGATAATCTCATATGCATCGGTTGTTTGGTGGAACAGGCTAACACGCAAACACGCTGTGGCTTCAAACACTAAACTCCATAGAGCGGTCTGTCTCAGCTGCACGGGTGCTTTCCCCAGCACACCGGGAGCTGCTCTAGATGCTATGATGAATCTTCCACCCCTTGACATATGTACAGTGTTGTGCAAAACAAACGCAACAAATTTAGTCTGCACATATAAATGTAAATATTTTCTTTTTCAATGCACTTTCTAAAAAATTATAAATGCACATTTACGCAACAATGAAATAAGAACATAATAGTATATTTTTAAAAGCAATTGACACTCACATGATAAAAAGCCATAGCAAAAACCACAATATGTAATTAATGGCACTGTGCAAAACTAACGCAACAAATCTAATACTTGGTGTAGGAGCCCCTATTTTTAACAACTTCAGCATATCTGCGTGGCATTGAAGATATTAAATTTGAGATTGTGGATTGAGATATTTGTTTCCATTCAGCCCTTAATGTTTGGAACAACTCTCGCTTATTTTTGAAGTGTTGACCTGCAACTCGTCGCTTTAGAATCCCAAAGAGGTTGTCAATGGGATTCAAGTCTGGTGATTGCGCCGGCCAATCGAGAACTTGCACTAGATTGTCTTTTAGCCAATCCTTCACCAGCTTTGGTGCGTGTTTCGGATCGTTATCGTGCTCAAACACCCATCGCAGTGGCATATTCCGCTCAGCATGCGGCAACATCTGCATTCCTAAAATATTTTTGTACGCAAAAAGGTCCATTATCCCCACAATCTCCTGAAAGGGTCCAACAGCACTAGCTGAGAAACATGTCCAAACCATTACGGCACCACCTCCATGCTTTATTGTAAGTTTGTAGTTCCGAGGATTTAGTCTATCTCCCTTCCAACATCTTACTGTGCACATACCATCTGAATTGACCAAATTGAACTTAGATTCGTCACTGAAAAGGACAGTTCTCCATTTTTCTACGGACCAATTCAAATGCGTTTTTGCAAAATTGAATCTAATAATTGTTAATAATAATATTTGTTAATTGTTAATTTTAAGGTTTTGTGCTATTAAAACGAAATATTTAAAAATAACATTATCTACATGTGTATTTTTTTGAGCATCGGCTTTTCGCGGGCCTGTAACTTTTCAAATCATTTTCCAAAGCTCTTCTTCTTACCGGACTTGGATGGACACTTAAATTTGATGATGCCACAATATTTTCAGAAGACATAAATGGATTTTTTTTTAATAAAACGACAAATTCTTCTATCGATCTTCTCCGATTTTTTCCGAGGTCGACCACCCAAATGTGCTATACTTACACTTCCCGTTGTTTTGTACTTTTTAACTAATCGCGATATAGTGGAGCGGTTTATATCGTATTTTTTAGCAATGGAAATTTGACTCTCCATTTCGAAATTTAGAAATAATTTGATTTTTGATGTGATCAGTTAATTTACTTCGGGCCATTGTTGTAGTTCCACACTCAACAAAAATATCCCTTTGATTGATCAGTGATTCATTTCCTTATGAGTAATAGAGAATATAAAAGAACTTGGAAAAGTACCGCTAGCATTTTTCCGTTGCTTTTGGAAATACAACACATTGTTGCGTTAGTTTTGCACAGTGCCACGAATTACATATTGTGGTTTTTGCTATGACTTTTTATTATGTGGGTGTCAATTGCTTTTAAAAATATACTATTATGTTCTTATTTCATTGTTGCGTAAATGTGCATTTATAATTTTTTAGAAAGTGCATTGAAAAAGAAAATATTTACATTTACATGTGCAGACAAAATTTGTTGCGTTTGTTTTGCACAACACTGTATATATATATCTCGTCTAAAGAGAAATGGTCTTTGGTACAACTCGCATTGGAGTGAAAGTGTACTTGCGGGAGAAATATCCTACGACCCCTTCTGCCTTCGGACGCAATGACACCTGCCATCCTACTGCGCTGTAACTTCACAATCACATTTCCATGGCGTCAGGACTGGCTTTGGCCAGACACTGAACCTGGAATGGAATGTCTTCGCATTTTCACAAATGGCTCCAGGACTGGGCAGGGATCCGGCGCTGGAGTTTTCTTTGAGCGCGAAAACATTCGACTGCACTTCTCGTTAGGAAAATATGCGTCTGTCTTCCAAGCGGAGATTTTCGCAATCCTAATGGCCGTGCACTATGTTGCGAAACACAGGTGGAGGGGAAAAAGCATATGTGTCTGCAGTGACAGCCAAGCTGCACTCAAAGCTGTGTCCAACGCTCTACCCAACTCCAAATTAGTGCATGAACTCAAGACCTTTTTGAACAAAGTCGGAAGTCTAAATTCACTTAGGCTTGTATGGGTCCCAGGTCACTCTGGAATCCCAGGAAACGAGATCTCCGATGAACTCGCTAGAAGAGGCTCAGAGGAGAGTTTCTCAGGACCTGAACCCGCCTTAGGTCTACCTGCTTCCACGGTCAAATCTGACATCAATGACTGGGTCTTTAACGTACACAGTCGTAGATGGAGGGAATATCCAGGATGCAGGATGTCTAAGTGCGTACGCCCTGATGTCTGCAAAAAGTCCGCAGAAGGCTAGCGGGCCATTACATTTTTGCCAAGCATCTCTACATCAGTGAGACGCCTACCTGTGCTGCATGTTGCGAGGAGGATGACACAACAGAGCACTTTTTCTGCGACTGTCCCGCCTTCGCTCGCGCACGGCGGCGCACTCTTGGGGCCGACGTGGTGGGTGCCGGATATCTTAGCTCCACATCACTGAAGCCCCTCCTCACTTTTCTCCGGACAACGGGGAAAATACAATAAAGACAAGGTGTCTGTCTGGTAGTACAATGGACCAGTATTTGTGTCTGAGTGCTCCAACCGATAATAGAAGCCTCAAAAAAAAAAAAAAAGCTGGATTGTCACGAATACGGCGATCTAAATAATCTCATAAATTCTCTATGAGATGGATAATGATAAAGTAGCCATTGACGAGCAGTATAATTTAAAAGTTTGCGAAATACCAATTTTTTGGTAGATTTGCATGCATTTTCTTTTAAAATTTTTAAATAAGATGTCTGGTTCATGATTTCGTCGACAAACGCTAGGTTTACGACACTTCTCCCTCGTCCATGGAGGGAGTGATATTTTTACCTTTTCATTCCTTAATTAGCTTTCGCCAATTGTAGTCCTTCCATCGCTCCAAAAATATTGAATTTGCTGTTGTTTAGGAATATAACGACCTCCCACCACTGTGGAACCTTTTCTATGTGCTCCTTTGCGAATTTTAAGTGAAGATTTCTGTTGCGTACATTTACACAGGGCTTTTTTTTAGCTATTCGGCTGTATTTTGTATTGATGGTACGACGCGGCGTACTCGAAGCTAAGACGGCCTTTTCACATTCAAACAAAACTTCACTAACAATTTTCGGAGCACTAAACGTTATTCTTTTCGGTAAGCTTCTTGGGTTGTCCTGTTTGCTTTTTATATTCAATTCTGCCTTTATTATTATATCTATGATATTTTGAGGGTTGGGGGTTTATTTGGATGTTCTAATTATTTGTTGTTATATTCTAAGAGTGCTAGTTGGAGTATCTCCGTATGGGGAACCAGAAAATGGCGGACGGGAAGCAGAGCTTCCCCCAACTGTTCGACTTACAAAACTTAAAAGTTAAAACATAAGTTCGATTTTAAACAACTTTATTCTCCGCGCTCTCGCTTAGAACTGACTTATAACCTAAACTGCTTTTGGCAAGAAAACCATCGTTCGCGCCGAATCTGCAACGTAACCATTGTCGTGGGTGCATGCACATCAGCTAGATGTACGTTTCCTAGGCTGGCTGCAACGCATGCATCCGGTTTCACCGGACAGAACCGCACAAAATGATGATATAGCGACTCCCATTTGTTACTTTGTTTCGACCTTTGCTCTTGAACTCCGTCGATGGAGTTAACTGTCCTCTATCCAATCGAAAGTAAGTTTAATCTGAATGGATCGGATGGTACAATAAGCCGTACTTTTGAAGTAAAACGAGTTCTGAATTTACAGTTAAAAATGCTTGCAATTCTTAATCACAGAGAAGGCTCTGTAAGGGTTTGATGTTATTTGGCAAGCGCTAGAGTAGGCAGTTTAAGTCTATACACGACAAAGTGATAGATTGTTTAACTCAACATATCAAAAAAAAATATCAAGCAGCGTGCGGAGAAATTGCATATTGCAAATAATTTTTGAATTTCACCGCAATAACGATCCCAGGCGGTTCTAAAGCTTTTGTTGGTCTACCGTACAATTGCCCCACATTATTACAAACGGCTCCTTAGGCACCTGACTTAATTCTAATTAGACAATTATGGAAGAGCTTGCAAGAAGAGCTTACACTAGGAGCCTTGACACGCTTATTGAGGAGGCCTTATTATATGCATGGAACTCAATTGAACTTTTGCCAAACATTAGTCCAACCTATAACTAGTCGGTTTCAGGCAGTGTTTCAAGATGTTGGACATTGCACAAATTATTAACTTTTCGTACTATGTATGAGTGAGCTGGACAGCTTTGCTTTTTCGATTATTCGTTGAGTGTAAATATTTGTGTCTTGTTGTTTTTGTTCTGTAATACTGCAACTTGTATTTCTTCTTTGTTTTTACATACTGTTCAACAATTGAAAAGAAAGAAAATATGAAATGGCATACAACTTTTTTTCCGAATTCCATTACTTCTGATTAACTGTTATAATAACTATTCGTTTATTCGTATGAATCATTTATGTATGAATCACGCATATTTGCAATATTTAAATATCAAATGCAATTTTTTTCAGAAATCATAGAAAAACGAATCTGCCTGTTACAATACATTAAAATTATTCAAATGTGAATAATGCAGAATTCTATACGCTAACACTAATTTTTTAGTCTCTTTTTTTTCAAATAAGAATGGAGTATGGCTGAGATACACTAGTTTTATCGTCTTTCCTGCAAAAGAAAGCTATTTATGCGTTTTCTTCTTAACAGTAGATCAGAGATCTGCAGCGATAATGTAGTTATATTATGTAGTTATATTTACTCAAGCACTATGCGATATTTAATAAGTTTTCTCGGGTCTGTATAAATTATCACTGTAATTGCTGCGACAGCTTTGCATATGTTATGTATGCGGTAGTAGTACATCTTATACTACCGCATATTCATATCAACTTCGCCGAAGCGTTGGTATGTACGACCGCTTATGAATAATAAAGAAACACCACAACTACGCTTAGTTTTTCACATAACTCAAAGACAAATTTTTTTTGATTCTTTTTTTAATTCGTTATATTTTTTTATTTAAAGTTAAAAAATTAGATACAAAATTAAATAGGCTGTAGATCAATAGTAAAAATGCAAAAATAATGTACTATCGCCTATCTTTGTTCCAGTCTGTTTCTCTTCTCTGTTATTATATTATCTGCTAATGAAAATGCTCGTTCTGCACGGCTGGCAGGAACTGAATTAATTTGCAGTATCACTTTTGATAAGTGAGGATATGGGCACAGCTTGACTATAAGGCGTTTAATTAAACCGTTTTGAGTTTTAAGTGTGACGACTCCTAAATTATCCGCACCAGCTTCATAACGCGTCCCAACGGCCATTGGTTACAGCGAAAACGATCGTCCTCACTGTAATCTGGACAAATATTCTTTGTTCCATTGGCGCCAAAAGTGTTGAACCAGTTTTTTGACAACGTAGCCATCGATTTAATATAGAAGTATTGTT
This sequence comes from Merodon equestris, assembly GCA_958301585.1. Classification (NCBI taxonomy): domain Eukaryota; kingdom Metazoa; phylum Arthropoda; class Insecta; order Diptera; family Syrphidae; genus Merodon; species Merodon equestris. The sequence goes on along the minus strand of OY284413.1, from coordinate 80,130,975 downwards.
GATTTCAGTTTGTGTCAAAGCAAGGAACGAATCACCAGTCTATAAATGACCGGGAGTTAATACGTACTATTTGATAATCGGGATTGCTAGTTAATGGGCATAAGGGCCTATAATTAAGGCATGATTCAATTTTGGCAGTATTGAGTTCCTCGTATGTTAGTTTTTGTTCCTCGATAACCCGTTTAAGATGATATTTTGTTGACTTCATACCCGCCACCCACAATCATCCAAAATGGGTATACGAGGGTGGTATACAATTGTTGATAGCAGTTTCTGTCCTCTTTCAACTTTCTTTTGGCACTAGCGAAATTCGTTCCATAGTTGCTATATATACCCTTGCAAAACCCTCTTCGTGCCATAAAACGCCAGTCGACGAAAATGCGTTTGCTGGTTGAACTCACTCATCAGCTACTTGCAGGGTTCGGGCTTGTTCTTGTAGCGAACGACACAACAATGAATCACGAATCGAACCACATTGCGTCCGTTCATTATCCAAAACTCTATCCGCATGTGATTTAGTGTCATAGTCACACCCCCGTGCATGCTGCTTAATGGCTATAATTAACAACTAAATTGTGTTTTTTTTTTTTGGTAGGATGCAAAGGTATTTTTGGTCTTTGGGAAACAATGCATTTTTGAGTCTGCCACCTAGGCGTATTGTCCTTTCTTCTTGGTCAAAATACGGATTAAGCGGACGGAGTGGGCTCCTTTCAGGTATGGACTTGTCTGATGATAAAGCATTCCATTCGTTAGCAAATGCTTCCCGTTGGACCAAACGCACCACAGAAGTCATAGCCGCATTTAAATTATCTGCTGTAAGCCTCCCAGTAACTCCGGAATCATTAACGAGAATGTTTCTTCTTGGTCAAAATACGGATTAAGCGGACGGAGTGGGTTCCTTTCAGGTATGGACTTGTCTGATGATAAAGCATTCCATTCGTTAGCAAATGCTTCCCGTTGGACCAAACGCACCACAGAAGTCATAGCCGCATTTAAATTATCTGCTGTAAGCCTCCCAGTAACTCCGGAATCATTAAGAGAATGTCTTGTCTCTCCTCTTTTCTTCTTAGAATTCCGGAAATGACATACTAATTGGTTGCTTCGGTCATTCACTGAACCGCAGCTTAAGAAAGTTGGCCTCATGCCACCACAAGTCACAGCTGACCAGTTTTGATGGACTTATTCCACAGCTAGAAGCATCTGCAGGGTTGTCGTCAGCTACATGACGCCATGTAGGTGTAGTTTCTTCGCTGATTTTTCTGATTCTATTGCTGACCTATGGTTTCCATTTACTTGTATTTCCTCGAATCCAATGTAATACTATAGACGAATCAATTCACATGAATACGTTTGATGGCGGAACGCCAATACTTAGATTTTATCTGATGACTTTCAGTATTTTCGCTCCACACAGTTCTGCTCGAGGAATTGTTAACCTGACCTTTTTTGGGTTGACATTCGATATCACCATCAGAAGATTTACCATACATCTTCCATTTTCCTTCCAAATTATTAAGTATGCAAATGCCGAATGAGCGGCCTGAGATGCATTGCAAAATACATTGATTTCTGTTGTTCCTAAGTTTCCGATATTTCCGGGACTTGAATGATGGCGGACAGGTCTTCACCAACCTAATTCCGTCCCATCCGATTTTCTCTATCCATAACCTTTGCAAAATAATCTTCTCAGATGTAACGACAGGATTGAGCCAACCCATTAGATCAAATAGCCGTTCAATATTAGATAAAATTAAGCGTTTTGTTATAGTCGCAAGTGTAATATTGAAATCGATTTTAATTTTAAATTCGTAAGAGCAGTGGTCCTAATATGAACCAAGGGCCTTTATAGGATCTGTTGGTTTGAACTGCAACATACAAGGGGTGATTACTAGCCCATTTTCGTAATTCAAAGGAAGAGCTTCTTAACTTGTTGATAAGTTGCGTCTGTTTTGCTATCGCTTTTTCAATAGTGTTGGCCCCAGATAAAATATCATCCAAATACATTTGGTGACTAACTATTTCCGTGACCAGTGGAAAATTTTCCTTCTCATCTTAAGCCAATGGTCCATCGTGCGAATAGCTATATGTATACGGGGCAGAAGCTGTTCAAAACATCGCATTTGAACAGTAATATTCTTTTATTGATTGAGAAGCTTCATCTCTCCAAAGTATGTGCTGATACTGCGCGTCTTCATTATGCATTTCGATGCGCCTAAACATTTTTTCGATATCTGCCATAAATACATGCTTAAATAACTGCCAATTCGTTAAGATGGAGTTTAATTCCTTTTGCAGAGGCTATCCAATGGCAAGAATATCGTTAAGGGAGTTGCCATTTGAAGTCTTCATAGACGCATCGAATGCGATCCGTAATTTTGTACTTACTGATGCTTCCCTTATGATTGGGTGGTGCGGCAAATAACAATAGGTATAGTGTAATGTCTGATTCTTTTCACTAACTCAATGTTGTTCTTGGTTGGTCAGAACTGGTTTCATTAGCAGTAAATATCCCTAAGTGGACTCGATATATGCGTCATTCAATTGTTTATCTCTTGATAGTCGTCTATCTAAAAGTTTAAATTGTCTCAGAGCCACAGTCCTTGATCTTCCTATAAACTCCATATGTGAACTTTTTTTTTTATTGGTAGCCGAACTCGATATTTGCTAGATTCCAAACGCTCAGTCGTAGCCTTATAGATTTCCTCACACCATCGATCCTCATCTGATTGTTTATTTGGTAACAATACTTTGTGCGACTCCCAAAATTGGGAGTTGGAAACTGGAGTATAAAGTTGTCGAAGTAGATATTGGCGAGTGTTCAGCCCATTTTTCAGATACGATGTACCCAAATGTTGTTCTTTGAGCGATGGGCAATTCATGTGTCGCCTTTCGTGGATCATTCTGAATACACTCGTATTCTGCCTAGTAAGACGTCAACAGGTTGTGGTTCGAAGTATCGTGGATCCGCAAGGGGTATTCCCTGAAGATGACTGCATTTGGTAATATTCATCTTGATAGTTGGCAAAACACTTGACGCCCTGGATAGCACATAAGCCGAAAATTGATTTCCTATCTGTGGATCTAATATTGACTTGAAGTTATCGTACCCTGAAAATCCATTGATACTTATGTTGGTCTTATCTCTTTGAAGACCAAGCAATTGAACAACTCTTTCATTTACTAAGGAAGCATGTGATCTCGGATCTAGTAATGGCCTAAACAATCGCGGATGTCCTTCCGATGTTTTGATGGTAGCGATCGCTGTTGGTAATAGCACATCGTAGGGTGTTATGTTTCTAGGGCGACTATCTCGTTGCTGCATGTGATTATCTCCCTTCCCAAGTAAATTAAAATTTGGGGCTTGCCTCCACAAGTTCCACATTTACGCCGACTGCTACAGTTTGTTGAGCGGTGATTGTATCTCAAGCAGTTAAAACACAGTTAGAATTTATCCACTGTACTTCGCCTTTCATTGACACTCATTTCCAAGAATTGTCTGCATTCCCTCATTGGATGATTCGCCTTATCACAAACTGGACAAATAATTGGTTTCCTTTGTACATTTATAACTTTCAGTTCTTTCTTCATAAACGATTTAGTCCTAGGGCTTGCCGGTTTTCATTGCACCGCTTGTTTAGTCTTAGAAGAAATCACTATCATCAAGCATTGTTCGTGTAAAAGAGTAAGAAATTGATTCCGGTTTGCTTACGAAGAGAATGGTCCCACTCACTGCGTATTGAATTTGGTAACTTCTTTATTAAATAATACACGAAAAGTTGGTACTGATCATCCATGTTGATCCCAAGGCCCTTGAGAGGACTTAAGTACGCACGACAGGTCTGTGTAAAAGTTTTAAAGAATTTGGATTGTCTTTGACTACATGCGGATGTTGATCTATCACATTCATATAGTGTGTGAAAAGAATGCGGTTGTTGAATATCCTGTAAGGCATCATCCAAAAGCGCCGATGTAAAGTAATAGAATCGTTGCAAATTACTTAGACTTTCATTTCGTTTTCCGGTGAAGGTAGGGAGCTTAATCTTCGATAGGAGAACGCACTGAATCGGATGAATAGGCCGGATGAGCCATGGTGTTTGATTTATTTTCCTTTATACTTGCATACCGCGGTGTCGATATAATTCTCCTTGATATTTTGCTTTTGCGATTGTCGAACTAGTATGCTATGATTTGCCCTAAATTCTGCCCTAAAACGCTCAGATGTCTAGGCACAGCGTGTGATATTCCACAGTGTTCTTTGACGTGAACTTCTTCTTAAAATTTCGTGAAATGTTTGCACTGACTCGGGCAGCACATCCTCTTCGCTCATTAATTTCGAAGTCATCCATATTCGCCGAATATTTTCAAATAATTTCATAAAAGGAACAAGTACATGCAGATACCAATTGCACTTACCTCGCAGTTACAGGTTATTGGTAAACTCCCTCGTATTTCTTGCAGCTAAAGATTCTCGTGCTTGTTAGATTAGGTGGTCCGCTTTCTAGATGGTTTCCTGTTCAGCAAATATCTGTGATCCTTTAATTTTGGAAACCCCTCGTTCGTTTTTCAGTTGATAATATTCACTCCAGGTCCTTACAAGAGGCACCATAATGTTCACAATTTGGATCTGGCTCAGATATTAACACTTAAACGCATGTACAGTGACATCAATTTATTTAACAAAACAAGGGCAAGCATGTGTTAGAAAAGGATAAATATGTACATTTGTGATTCAAAGATATTAGCAAAGTTGTGTTCAGACTGGATCCAACGTAAAGTATGTTCAGCCCTAACAGTAGCAGATGGATCAGTGTGTAAGTTATTGACGTCTACGTTTTCTCTATAGGTGGCATCTATCTTAATAAAAAACTTCTCAAGCTTTACGAAGCCCGAACCAGTGATAGCCGAAAATGGGCTACAATCTTCAGCAACCCAAGCTGTCAATAGCGTTCTTTTATCCTCTGCTGTAACAGTTTTTAGAACTTCTGGCTATTTAAGGGCTTGGCAACACTTATGCCTATTGAGATTGGATGTTTGATGTCCGGAGTATTTAAGTACAATAACTTACGGCATGTGCGGCAGTATACTATCTTTCTACTATGGTAAAACGAAATGAAACTGCTGCCCTAGTGTGGTTATGAGAAGATATAAACACCAACAACAATTTTCTGAGCAGAAAAAAGCGTGGTTATCCGACATCATGTCATCTAGTGATAGAGATCTAAAAACACAAATGAATGAATAAAACTTAAATTTTTCTGTCACGTCTATTGGCATCAAGTGCACAACACGAATTTGGAATGTGGTCCTACGCACGTGCATTGTTCTTTTTTTTGCGATTGTATTTAAAGTCACAAAAATATCGATACTAACGTGCTGAGGCATATGTGCGTTGGGAGAATATTATTATTATTATCGGCTATTTGAAGTTTCTCCTTAAGATCCTTTCAAAGACCCGACATCTGTTTTTCTCCTTCTTAGTCAGATCAGGTTTCACATCCGTAAAGTGTCACTGGCATTATTAGGGTTATATAAATGCGGATTCTGACATTGCGAGACAAAAAAATTGCTTTGAATAATTCCTTCAACGCGAAGGAGCATGACTTTACCATATACAGCCATTAGGCACGAGTACGATAACTTTGGCGCCAAAAACTGATAACGGTTTTTTTTGTAAAGGGGTCAAAAACAAGCATTTTTTACTATAGAAGGGAGGGGTCTATCTCTTCCTGTTTGGAGGTTGGGGTAAGTTTAGAAAAAAAATTACTTAAAATGATAAAAAAAGTTTAGACCATTTTTTTTTCAAAATTGTGATTATAAATTAGCTTTTTGCGATGAATGCTTAATCAATTCTGAATCGAACACAAAAAACCGCATGGTTTTATGTCTTTTACTTTTTGAGAAAATTGAAAATTAGGTACTATTTTTGTTCTGTTGTTTGGCATTTACGTAATCTTCCTTTGAGGTAAGTGAATGAATAATATCAACAGTTTTCTTAATTAATAGTATTAACAGTTGTTTTCGTATGAGTCAGACTTCATTGCAGGTTCACATTAGACAAAGTTGATTCAACTTCAAAGTTAATGACAAATGCTGATTCGTATTATAGAAAATTCACGCGTTCGAATGCTGCGGCAAATTATTTACTTTGCGTAATATGTATGTTTTTACTTATGTAATATGTAATGCACTTCATAATGATGTAAAATATAATCGAACAGACATTTGATTTAATACCGTTGTTTCTTTTCATACACATGTGGTAAAGCGTGAGTTATTGATATTCACAAAGGTCATTCTGTGTCCAACCTATCGATTCGCACTATCGAATATTATTTTTTGTGAATAAGTAACGGCGGCTTAGCATCCTCTAATTTATCCTAAACTAAATAACTTTTCAATATTTTCATCCGTTCGGGGATTTGGTGTCGACCAACGAAAAAAGCATCGCTTTTTTAGAAGAAATTGGTCTAATTCTCACTAAAACGTTAACTCTCCCAGTGCGTTGCACCTTGCCAATGAAGGTGGAAAACTATAAAAATACGAGTATTGAGTTCGGTTGGATGTGGCGATGCTAAATAAAGCTCTAAAAAAATTGTAGGAATACAATCAACCCATCTACTGTCACATTTTCCATGAGCCTCAATGTAAATTAATTAAATCTCAAGCAACAACTTAAGGATTTTTTAAAACTATTATTGTATATCATTATTTTAAAATTAGCATTTAATCGCTTGGCGCCATCACGACAACGAAAATGAACTTAGCAAATCTACTATAATAGACTACATTAATTATTGTCCGGAAATAACCAAAATAATAACGTTGCAGTCGATGTTTACCTTATTTCCATAAATATGTTAACCCCAACAGCAATCGTATTTGTACCGACAACGCACGCCAGTACATTGGTGTCGAGAAAATGTTGCTCGGTTCTACGACTCATGAAGTTACGAACCACAGCAGTGGCGAATATGTTAACAAGACCGATGCAACCAAGACTATTAACCCCTTTCATGCCAAATGGCATAATTTTCTGTATTGTTTTTAGTGAGTCAATCGACCAAAGCTTTCTAAGAATCATGTTCTATCGTAATTTTTTCTGCTCTTTCTGAATTCGGCGACAAAATTGTTCTATCTGCGGCCAATTTTTAAATATGGCTGCTGAAGCAGAAAAAATGTGAAATTTAAATTATTTTTTTTCAAACAATAGTCAATTTGAACAAGAAGCCACTTACGATAAGAGCTAATACTTCGTATCTGGTGGCATAATCGATTTTTCTAAAAGATATATCGGGGTCGCTGATCATGAATTTAAAGTCGGATTTGCAATCTTTAATCGATTTACACAATTCTTCCGCCATATTGAATCCACCATCTTGTATTTTGCAAATCCGACGACAGAAACTGACTGACGGGTACCCGGAATGAAATGCAATTCTACCTCCTTGTGGTGCATTCTGGGTAACGCTAAATCTAAACCTATCATCAACATTAATCCTCAATGTGAGACGTAAATACCAAAAAAAAAATCTCATAAAAAAACTCGTTTTATTAATTTTCTATTTTCTCACAAACTAGAAGACATAAAGCCATTCGGTTTTTGTATATATAAGATTCGGAATTGATATAAGCATTGACCACAAGAGCCAATTTAGAACTTCATTTCATAATCTTGAAAAAAAATTTTTTTATCCAAATTTTGAGTTTGCTTGCGAATTTTTTAAAAACTATTGACAAATAATTTAATTTAAATCTACGTAGGATTAAAGAACAGTTTTTTGGCTTCCAAACAGGTATAGTACTTCATTTAAGTATTTTTTTTTTCCTAAAATTGCCCCTACCTCCTAAACGTGGCGAGGTAGACCCCTCGCCCCTCTCATAGTAAAAAATGTTTGTTTTGATTCCTCTACAAAAACTCGTCTTTTATTTATTTTCCTTCGATTATTAGACTATACATTTTTTTAAACTGTTTCCTTACTATCTCCCAGCAGGTCCTCAGCATAAGCCAAAACGGCTGTGATTCCATTGAGGTTTATTCCCTCCCTTTTAATCCTTGGCGTATTTCGAATATTTTCGATAAAATATTTTATTTTTCAACTTGTTCTTTTATCAGTTTCACCAACTTTTTCAGGATGCCTTACTAGCCTTTTAAGGATGTGGTACATTTTCGATCGGTTTATAGTGTCATATACCTTTTTATAATCTACGAATAGGTTGTGGAACACCCATTTTTTCTTTTAAACGCTGTCGTATAGTAAAAATCTGATCACTCGTCGAGCGGTTCCTCCTAATGGCACACTGGTAGTCTCCGATTATCCCTTGCGTCGTTAGTTTCTATGCCATACAGTAAAATTCTTGCTTGAATTGCAAGAATTTTGCCAATTTCGAAATTTGTTAGAGTTTTACCTCAACCCATCTTTTCTAAAATGCATCTAAAACAAAACACAGTTTTACTTACTTTAAAGGACTTTGCAATTGAAAACAAACTGATGAGGGTATTCAAGTGTCACGCTTAAAATAGGCCAAAATCTTACCAACGGTATTTAAATAACACAGACAAGACACACAGAACGAAACATGTAACTGTTCAGACTAATAAATACGCAAAAGTACATATGTGTGGAAAACATAGTCGCTCACGGAGACAAAATTAAATTATAATTAGAACACTGTAAACAAATGTTTCAAGGTGTAAATCAATTAAAGCTTCTGAATTTTGGTAAGAAACATCATTGTTGGTGAGTTTTAAGGTGTAATGGTAAAGTTAAGGAGATGAAGATAAAATAATTTTAAACTCTGTGAATCTTGATTAGGTAGTTGTGAGTTAAAATGATGCCTGCATTATATTACAGGGTTTTCGTAGGAAAATACAGGAGTGATATATTGGCATGAGAAAACAGGATAATTCTGCGAAATACAGGATAGATGGGAGCGATAGTTATCCCTACATCATTTTTTACAAGGACGTGGTACGATATTTATACCACTGCGCACAAAATGTATATTTTTATGCATGGAATCCCTCGAGGCAGGACTTTGTCTTACTTAGACGAAATGGAATATTGCAAATCAAACACACCCATTGTATTCTTCTTGGGTGTCTTGATATGCTACAGTGCGCAATCAAGTTCTTATCGGTTGTTGGGAAGAACACTGGATCGAAGACTTTTGTCAACAAATGGTTTATTTTCTATCATACCAACATTAGTCAATTTGTTTCCGTTTGGTTGTAAATCTGAATGTTGACAAATATGTGATATTCGATCCAACTTGAACTCTTTTAATGGTAAGGTATACCCTGTATATTTTGCTAAGATATAAGCATTTACTACTGCTACGTCGAAAAAATGTAAAAAAAATCGATGCCACCATTTCCTAGTTTTTCTTTCCAGTTCGTGTTTTGAGCTGTCAAATATCAAGTTTATCGATGCTGTTCATATGTACATTATAGTCTGAAATGATTTCCGGTATTTTCGCCTCTTCGGGAACCATCATTGTGTCATCTTTGAACTTTGACGTAAGCTCTTGGATCATGATATTTGGACAAGACTGTGACAACTCTTTTACCCATCCACTTCATAAAAACTAAACCACTGTCACTGATTTGCCAGTCATTTTCTCCCCTTTTCAATTTTTTATCACTTTTTATATTTTTTGGTAGGAATTTTCTATCTATCTACATGAACAGTCCCACTGGCGTTAATTTTTTTTTTTTTTTCATTTCAAGTAACAATGTACGTGGTGTGCAATAAAATAGCAGTGTCCTATACAAATGTTTTTACGTCTAAAAAGGAAATTATAACTAGTTAGCTGCAATTAATGTCATATACATACCTATAAATATCTCTTGTTATCTCTAATTTCATTTTATATTGATAACACAACCATAAGATGAATGAATACGATGTCATTAACCGTTATGCGTCAAAGATGCGATTTATTCCTGTGCAAAATAATAGCAGTGTACGTAGTGAAATTGAATAAAACTAAAATTCATTAAATATTTATTAATTAAAACAATTGTACTACTCAGTACTTTGTAGGGTATTCTTTATTTTTAATTACCGCTCGGCATCGTCGAGGCATTGAATCGATTCATTTTTGATAATGTTCTACTTGGCTTTGCATTAGAAACAGCCGCTTTAAGGTCCCTCCATAGGTTTTCTATGGGATTGAGACTGTGCTGGTCAGTCCATGACCTCAACCCTATTTATGCTTAACCATTCCTTGACGCATTTGCTGGTGTGCTTTGAGTCATTGTCGTGCATATGGACCCATATAAGCGGCATATTTTCCTCGGCATAAGGCAACATGACTTCTTCGATTATTTTCAAATAAACATGGCGGTCCATGATCCCTTCAATCCTATGTATAGGACCGACACCGTAATACATATGAGAAACAGCCCCACACCATGATCTTGGCTCCGCCATTCTTCACTGTCTTTACAGTGAACCGGGGATCAAATTCGGAAGATGGTGGTCTCCGTACATATTGGCGACAGCCACTGAAACCAAACAAAACTATTTTGCTTTCGTCGCTCCACAATATGTTTCGCCATTTAGAGGCTGGCCAATTCATATAATCCGAGGCAAATGCTAGTCTTTATTTAATATTGTTTTTACTCAGGCATGGAACTTTTCTTGGTATTTTTCCGCTTAAGTTTCGGGTTTGTTAATCCCCAAAACCCTCAAAAGCTGCAATACAAGTTATACCAGGATAATGACCCGAAGTACAAGTCACTCTCGTGCAGAACAGGGTTGCTTTACAACTGCAGCAAAGTGTTCGATACACCCGCGCAAAGTCCCGATATAAACCCTATTAAAAAGTTGTGGGCATTTTTCAAAACGAGAGTTGCAAAGCGGGTTCCCGCATCACAAGGCGAACTAGTTAGAATAATAAATTAAAATTGTAACTAATTTTTCAGTTTTATTCAAGATAATAACTAATATAATATTACAACTTAAATTCAAAAGATATAACAAAAAGAAATTCAAGAAAGAAGAAATAATCAAAAATAAGAACTACTTAACATAATGATATGTTATGTGATATAAATTGCAAATATTCCATTTTGCCGATCGTCGTTTTGAAATTATATTTTTAAATTTTTTATAACTTTTAATGCTAGATTTTTTTAGCACTGGTTCTTCACCACTATTTAATTTTTGTAATGTTGTTTTCACGACAATCATTTCTTTCGAAAGATCTTCAATCAAATCGTACAAGCCAGATCTTTTTCTGCCAACTATGCTTTCAAGGCGGCGTGCCAGACTTCGACACTATTCTGTGTTCGAGGAAAATTTGTCTTAACACAAATGGCAACTGACCAAAACTTAGGTTCATATTTTCTTTTATTACCGACGACATAGTTCTTTTTAAACCAATAACAAAGTTTTCTGAAATTATTATCATCAAGACTTCTGCTCAGCTCAGAAAAGTAAGTTTGTATTTCTTCTGCCGGTACAAATGCCAAGCTTTTCAGCATCCTGGCGTATAAACTGAATGTCTCATTATTGCCATATATCCTTTGAAACCTGTGCAGGAACGGGTTAAGAATATCCCTGCAGCGATACCTCTCGCTTGTATTAAAATGCGACTAAAACAAAAATCACATCTAGGCAATTTAGAAAACACCAAGGTGAGCCTAGGGACACATATACCACCATTAAACTGCCCCACAAGTGTGCATGCAAATCAGTGGGTTGACACGACTGGAGATCACCGGTGTTGTAAGAGTAAGATCAAACAAAAAAAAAAAAATCTGGAGCATGCCCGTGTCAAAAAAAAGGAGGAGAAGAATGAAAACGGTCACACCGTAGCATTATGGAAAAGAACGCTAAAAGGAAAAGCACTACCCCGCCAGGCACTACTAATGGTCGTGATCCTGGGACGAGCAGCAATACTTGGGTCAGAGATATAGGATTTCCGCCTTAACCATTTCAAAGTCCAGTGACCGTTTGATGGCTCTCAAATTGGTGACGCATGGTGAGGTGTGGAACATCGTAAGCGCATATGCCCCTCAAGTAGGATGCGAACAAAAAGAAAAAGATGCATTCTGGCTAGATTTCCACAACCTTGTCAAAATCATCCCAAAGGAAGAGCTTTTGTTTGTTGGGGGAGATTTAAACGGACATGTCGGGAAGACAAGCGAAGACTATGAAGGCTACCACGGAGGGCTGGGATACGGCACCAGGAACTCTTCAGGTGAAGATATCCTAAACATGTGCAAGTCGTACGGTCTTATAGTGCTAAATACCATGTTCGTCAAACAAAGCCGGCACCTGATCACTTATAGCAGCGGCGGAAATGAAACTCAAATAGACTATCATTTGGTATCCAGTTTCATGAAGCCACGAGCTAAAGATTGCAAAGTGATCCTGGGAGACGCGATCGCCCCTCAACACCGTCTCCTCCTGACTGAATTTTTTATGGATGCGAGAAAGAAGTCAAAGCAGCAAACGAAGGTGTCTGAGAGAATCAAGTGGTATAAGCTGGATAAAGGAAAAGGCGAAGCTTTTATTACCATCATGGAAAACTACCTCTCTTCCATTATCGATGAGGTCGGTAATGAGGAGTGCAGAGCACAAGACATGTGGGATTCCCTACAACAATCTGGCATGGAGAAAGCCAAATCACTGCTCGGAAAATCTAAAGGCCCCTGCCAACACGCAAAAGAAACCTGGTGGTGGACAGACGAAGCCAAAGCAGTGATACACGAAAAGAAAATGGCTTTCCAAGCTTGGTCAAAGTGCTCTTCTACTAATAGAGAGGAAAAAGTGCGCCGAATTCAAAGCGAAAAGCATGGAAGGCCTATATCAGGAGTTGGAAGAAATATCATCTTCCGCGTCTGACCGGAACCAGGCTACCCAGGAGCTTCGACAAAGCAATTTGAACAAAGGAGCAAATATCTTTAAGATAGCCGCCCAGAGAAGAAGAAATGCTCAGGAGATTCGTTTCCCAAAGTTTATTAACAATGCTGAAGACCAACTCCTTGTGGAAGACGAAAAAATTCTCCACAGATGGCGACAGTATTGCGAGGAACTTCTGAACGAACAGTTTCCCCGAGTGTACTTTCCAAGAGCCGCCCCGAATCATGCCGAAATATCCGACATCACAGTCGAAGAAGTTAGGTACGCGGTTAAAAACTCCAAGAAAAGAAAAGCTGCTGGGCCGGACGGGATACCCTCTGAGTTCTGGAAAAAGATGGGAGACATCGGGTCTAGATGGCTCATGGTTCTTATCTCCAAACTTATGAGAGGCCTAATCAATGGAGGGAAAGCTATCTTCTTTCTTTGCACAAAGGAAAGGGTGATACGCGAAATTGTGATAACTACCGTTCTGTCAAGCTGATGTCGCACACCATGAAGATCGTTGAACGGGTATTAGATAGCCGACTGCGGAAAATAATACAACTACCTGATGACCAGTGCTGGTTTGTCTCGGGTAAATCAACAACAGATGCAATCCAAAGTATAAGGGTCATGATGGAAAAGCATCGTGATTCGTCAAAGGACTTGCATATGGTGTTGGTTGATTTCGAGAAGGCCTTTGACCGGCAAACAGACCTTTTATGGGTAGCGCTAAGACAAAAAGGAGTTCCAGAAACCTACGTGCGAGTGATCATTTACATGTACAATAGAGCAACGACAAGAGTAAGATGCACCGCAGGAGTCACCGAAGAGTTCGCAATCAAAGTCGGTGTACACCAAGGGAGCGTCCTCAGCCCACTGCTTTTTATAGCAGTCCTTGATTGCTTGCTTGAAGGAAAAGTGACGGACCCCAATGTGCACCAGCTATTCTTTGCTGACGATGGAGCCATTATAAGTGATGACCAGGCGTCCCTACAACGAGCACTTGATGTGTGGGTGGACATTTTTGAGGGACACGGGTATCGTATTAGTTCAAAGAAGACAGAGTATCTGTGCTGCCCGTTCTCTGACCCTCATCAGCCTATTCCAGACATTTACTTAAATGGAAGAGTGCTTCCCAAGTGTGAAAAGTTTAAATATCTGGGATCTATGATTAATAAAGAAGCAACTTGTGATGACGACTCAACCATCGCGTAAGCGTAGGGTGGATGAAGTGGCAGGAAAACTCCGCCATCTTCTGTGATCGAAAAATGCCCCCTAAGCTGAAAGGAAGGCTCTACACTTCAGTTGTACGTCCGGCGCTCACATACGGTTCACAATGCTGGACAATGCACAAAAAGTATGAGAGCAAATTAACGGCAGCTGAGATGAAGATGCTTCGCATGACAGCGGGAGTAACAAAGCGTGACAGAATTAGAAGTTCAAAGATCCGAGGAAGCCTCCACGTAAAAGAAACCATCACAAGAAAGATAGAGCGCGACCGACTCAGCTGGTATTGCCATGTTCAAAGGAGAGCTCCTTTGAACCCCGTCCAAAAGGCTATATCAATCAACGTTCCAATTTCAACACGCAGAAAAGGCAGGCCGAAAAACAATTGGTGCAAACAAATGCAAAAACACCAGCATTTGATTGGCCTCAGCGATGAAGTAATCCCAAACCGGGAAGCCTGCCGCTACTTTCTGAGGTCAAACCGGCGGACCCCACAAGCGGACCAGTAGGAATGCAGTTAAGTGGGAAGGTTATGGTCCTACACTTCTGACCATAACGACGCCGGAAAAAAAGGAAAAGAAGAAGATCCTTTGAAGCCTTTCTTTTTGTACCCTCCTCCAAATAATTTGCCCGAAATGAAACAAACATCCTTGGAAATGGGCAGAAGGGAAATAAGGTTTTGCTGTCAAATAGATGGTACTTTCAAAATCAGAAATGATTCTTAACGGATTTAATTTTATATTTCTTTCAAGCACCCAGCGAAATAATTCATAAAAGAACTCATTATAAGCCTGCGAAGTTTTTTTGCTCATAAGGCAAAAAACCAGAAGCACAACCTGTCCATCTATAAGCCCATGTATACTAACTTAATAATTGACGCATAATAGATGGAACAACATAAAATGTTCCATCCATTAGCCAACACTGACTTTCTCCCAAAGCTTTTAGTGAGGTTGTAGTTCCCAAAATTATATTTTTTTCGCCATTAAATAATTTTTCGCTTAGAACAAAGAGTTCGTGTTCTATAGCTAATAGCTCTTCGGGAATATTAATAGATGTTAAATCGGCCAGTTCAGCACGAGTTTTATTTATGTGACGAATTCGACCTACCTTCCTTTTTTGAGCGCCTTTACTTGGTAAGTACACACGACATTGCGATTCGCATCCGACAATAGTTGCCCGAGCTATTTGCGAAGGTTGCAAAGATGTTGAACTTGCCATGTGCTTTAAGTTGTTATCAGCAATACAAATATTTAATTTACATATGTACTACGGAGTCATGATTGTGGGTCGACGGAGATTTCTGAAGTTCGTGCTTTTCATTAATTTTTTTTGTGACCACAACACTTTTGCAAAAATATTCCTTCCGTTTCGCACAAGACCATCTAAATTCTTTTTCTTTTGTTTTTGAATGCAAATGGTAGTCATACCCATCAATAAACAATTTTTCTTTACCCTTCTGTGATTTTATTACGTTAATTGCTGCCGATTTTATGTTTCTCCGCCAAATGCCAATGTGTAGAAATGGCGCGATGAGCGGTAAAACTTGTTTGCCAAAAGCATTTGTATGAATCGATAAGCGGTACATGTATAATCATCGTCTATGTAAAATCGTCATCTACTGTGCACGTTTGGGGATTTTGTACTTGGGGATAGTCAATTCGGGTATTTTTCAAAAGGTGGGGATTTTGCACTTGTGTATTATGTAGGTATCCCCTTTCATTTGTAAGATGGCCCGAAAATAGATTGTACTTATACAATAGGAGCAATACACGAGACGATGTCTTCTTTACGAAACCTTTATTGAGAATGAATACAGAAACCAGTTAGCAGGACTAACTGATATTGTTAGTATAGTATAACCTTTGTCATTGGTCATTCGATCGTATCCCAAATAGAACAACTCATATCATTGGTCAATCGATCTTGTAATCCATATTTGCATGCTTATTTTGCTGCGTTTACATTACATACAAATAATAAATTTAAACAGGGTGACATGAATATATAAATATATAAAATCGCTTACAACTTAAAAAATATAATAAATTTAAACTAAAACTTAAATCTCTTACACATTGAAATTAATTCTTTTTCGATATAGATATTAAATGAAAATACAATCATATATATGATAAAAAACGCGACTGAGCAATTAAATAGATACGTCTGCTACTGTAATGAAAAAGGTGTAGGAGTTACTCAGGTTGCAGTAGGTGAGTATTTAAAATATGGAATATATTTGAATTTTCTTTAATTTTCTATCAACATAGGCACTCTCCCAATCACAGTTACCGATTTGGATTGCAGTGGCTATGATTTCGTTTATTTTCAGTGCAAGTTTACAGTTCCTAAAAATAGTATTTTAACAACATACAAAGTAAATTATTCTACAAATTCTCCGGTAGGTCAACATTTATTTTTATGTTTTTTGAATCTTACTTTTTTCGTTTTTTTAGCTTATTATTGTTGTTTTATTAACACTAACAATATTTTGCCAAACTATATTTTTATTTATAAAGTGAACATACAAATTATATGTATTCCTCTTTGTATAGTCTATTACATAGTGACTTAATTCTTAGTGTGTCGATCTGATCTTAGACGCCTACGATAGATTTCAAATTCCAACCGCCATTAGTACTGACAGGATTTTCAGGGGAAAAGGGTTCTCAAAACTCGGCATTCAAAGTCGGCAATAAATAGCAGATATATACTTATAGCGAATATAGTACTTAGTCAATTTTTTTTGTTCTGAGAAGTGTGTAATATTCCTAGATAACCAATGAACTACAGCGATGAAAAAAATAATAGAAACAAGGGCAGACCCAGTAGTAAACATAAACAGTGCGTAATTGGTGTGTAATTACATTATTATTATTCGTAACGATATATGTATGTAACTACAAATTAAAGTCCTCACCTAATTTGTTCCTAGGGAGCACAAGCTGCAGAGTCTTACCGCTCTTATAAATAAGAAGTGGATATTGTCTTATACTATAGTTACTTTTTTTAAAGTGCTTAATTTAAAAATAGAATTAATATTAGGGCATTCAAACTTAAAAAAAAATGTTGATAATGTCATTTAAGATACAAGGTAGAAAAGGGGAGTTGCCCAGATATATAATTTAAATATTTGAAGTAAACTTTTATGAAAACTGATTCAAAAAATTCTGATAAAAACTTCTTTACAAAGCCTTTTGGACCAAATAAATAGAATTTTGTGAGTTTGATTGGATTGGATTCCTACATGACCAGGGCCACACATCAGTTTGATTTTATTTGAAAGTTTTATGAGATGCGAATATATGTAACATAATCACACACCTGCTTGTTGCGTTGCTTCTTCGAAAAATCAATTTTTTATTACACCTTACACAGGCACACATTGGATGAGGGGTTTGATACCAAAAAGACGGCCAAATTGTATAATATATGTCCAAAATATTATCTTTAGGATCACTACCCATGTGCTGTTAATTCAAACATTCAGTCATTGTAAGTTTACGCACTATGAAATGGCTGCAGTTTACGCACTGCAAGCTTAAAGTATTTATGTGCCGCGTTCGGCGTTTCCTTGATTGCAGGGAACAGATCTGCATTAATAAACTGCTGCTGAATTATCATTATCATATTATCACCTTCGAGTGATAATCGAGCCAAAACATGTACACAAAAAGAAACAATACACCGTGAGGTGCGGTTATCAGTCAGCCGATTCGGCTGTGTGCTGTGTTATTCAGGACTCTTTTTTTCCTACAAACTCAAGTTTACAAGCAAACAAAAAAAGTGTCTTCGGTTATCGACATTAGCATTGTGTAGGCTTTGCTCTTGCATACTTTGCTATATACACGCTATTGTATGGCTGTGCAGCGATGAGTATGGTTGAACTGATACAAAAGGATAGCTCTCTCTCATCATCTACGGACAATATTCCCAGTGTATAGACCACCATCAAGCCCAATCACACCAAAAACAAAACATACATTCCTGCAAAACATACATTCTATTATACCAAAATTGTTGCCATCAGATTGTGTTATCCCATATGTCCTATGGAATGATATCATGTTATATCCGAACAAGAGGATTTTTCTCTATCTATTTTTGAATCTGACATCTATAATATGTAGTATCGTTATTCGTACGGTGTATTGCCCGTCAATAGTCCACGTCGCATAAATATGTGTGTGCCCGCCCGATTCCAAATTAGAATACTGGGGTCTAGGGTCATATAAACCTTCAGTTACAAACATTTAAATTAGAGCTTAGATTTAGAAAGTGAGAATATTATTGACAAAAAATTGAGGTTAAAGAAAATATAGGTAGAGAGGTTTGTTGGTAAGATTTTGACATAATCCCAAAATGTACCGGGTTTGTCGAATTATGGCTCAAATACCCCCAATCTAAATCAGAGACAAGTAGCAGCATGAAAAATCATGTCAAGTTTTCGAACACTGTTATTAACTTAACCCATACATGTGACTTTGCCAGGAATGATTATCTCCAGAACTTGCACAATGTTGAAGTCGTTACGGCCCAAGACGGCGAGGTACGCAATGAAGCGCATTCGAAACAGGTTCTTAAGTTATTTAAATTATTTTTACGAAGCTCTAAAACCATCCTTGCCCAAGCGAGGTAGGATTACCAACATTTTAATGGATATCGAATGTCACCAGGGCAGCATGGCTCAAATAACTTTTTCTTTTTTTTTGAAAATGCTATAAAAAAAAACTACTGAATATTTTCTCAAATTTCTTTTTTTATTTGAAAGTACAATCCTTCCGGTTAATAATGGAAAATAATTTCATTCAAATGGCTGCCTCGGCTGGCCATGCAGTAGCCTACACGATCGGTCCAATTTTTAAGCACAATATCGATTGTGTGCAGCTGTATTTCACCAATGGCTTCACGAATATTGTCCTTTAAAGCGTCAATTGTCTCTGGCTTGTCGGCGTAACACTTATCTTTGACGGCACCCCACAAATAATAGTCCAACGGTGTCAAATCGCAGCTCCGAGGTGGCCAAACGACATCAGCTCTGCGGCTGATAATGCGATCTTCAAAAACAGGGCGCAAAACATCGAGTGTAGCTTCGGCTGTGTGGCACGTAGCGCCTTCCTGCTGAAACCAAATGTTGCCAATATCCTCCTCTTCAATTTTTGTGAACAAAAATTCGTTCAACATGGCCCGATAACGATCGCCATTGACTGTAACGGCCATTCCTTGCTCATTTTCGAAGAAAAATGGCCCAATTATGCCTCTGGACCAAAATCCGCACCAAACAGTGGTTCGTTTTGGGTGCACCGGCTTTTCAATGTATGCGTGCGGGTTTTCTGTGCCCCAAATGCGACAATTTTGCTTGTTTACATACCCGCCAAGATCAAAATGAGCTTCATCTGAAAAGATGATTTTTTCATTTTTTCACATTCTGCAACATTACCATGATTTTCAAAGTAATGTCGCAATATTTCCCAGCGTTGTTCAAGCGTATACACAACCATATTCGTTCAGCGGAAGGATAAAACTAATTATCTGTCAAATCAGACATGAGCTAAGTGTTACCATTCACGAAATTAGCACTACTTGAAAAAAAAAAACGTTAGATGGCGGACCCTTTAGACATGAGAGGAGTAGAATTTGAGTGCCACAGTAAATTGACCTTTTATAATAAGTGAGTATTATTATAAGTGAACTCGAAATAATTACCGAATAAAGATAAATTTGGAACTTTCGGTAGTAGGATCTAAACAGTTTCTTCGAAATGTTGGCACGGTACGGTCTTTATAAGTTTCAACTTTCACAAAACCGTAGTCAGTATGAAAGTTGAATTCAAAAGGAGTAATAACTGAGACAACTAACAGAAGTAATTTCGAGAAAAAATTACTTCGATTAAAAAATAATTTCGATTAAAAAATTTACGCCTGAGAAGTTTATTTAGGATGGTATCAAATCTCGGTAACAGTCAAATCATTAAAATTACATTTTTATGATTTTCATTTTAGTGTGGTTATAAACGCATTTTATTTCAAGTCTGTCACTTTTGTCTGCAAATTGATTGCTATTTAGCAACAAAATGCAGATATGTCTTCTTATTTGTATAAACGTTTTATCATAGTATGAAACTATGCTAAGGGGTTGGGTACAATTGTTTTCGTGTTTATCTCAAGTAATTATCTTTCCAATATTCAATTTTATCCCAATAGAAGGAACTGATCCTTTATAACCAAAGGTGACTGAGTGACTGAAAAAATAAACTTATTTTGAATATCATCTGTTAATGTGTTTGGACGCTTCCGTAAGTGCAACGAATAGGTAATACATATAATGCATTACATTGCATATAATGCAATTTCATAGTTAACTTTACGAAAAACTTACCTACATGAAATAGTGGGATTGTTTAATGCCGATGGATTTTACCATCGTTACAATGCTCCTAAACTTAATGTTTGACATTATTGTAAAACGTTTATCAAAATGCTCTCCGCAGGTAACTCTGAAAAGGTTTCATAATTTATTGGAATTGGTAAACTACTGCTTGACTTGGTCGTTTATAATTGTTCTTTAGCATCCAGAATGCTTATTAAATCATTTTAAATTTTTCATTAAATTTTTGAGGCTTCTGCTATCTGTTGGAGCACTCAGACACAAATACTGATCCATTGTACTGCCAGACAGACACCTTAGATGCCGTTACAGCTCATGAAGGGCCAGAGCCAAGCTTCTTTTATTCACTTATGTTGTGTGCGATTTGTTTTCCACACAAGTGAACGGAACCTAATGCTAAATGCCGATTCCGAACGGCGAGAGCCGAGAAGCTTTTTACAACGGGCGGTTTTGCCAGCACCCCGCCGAGGAGAGTACCTCAGAAATAATCATTTGATGGCGTTGGTGTTATCGGGATCCAAACTCGCTCATCATGCGTCAGCGGCCGACACTACCCACTGCGCCAAGGCGCTCTCGTCTGACTGGTATAATAAAAAAACTATTTTGCCATTGTTTTTTAACCTTAATCACAACTACGCCGCCATAATATATAACCTATAAATCGGCAGTCTCATTAGTAACCGTTGTCATTATTTGATATTGATAATCCAAATCTACAGAAGTACAAAAATTGGCTGTTAATAAAGTGGAAAAGTCGAAATAAAACAAACATATACATTCATGCATATTAGTATACTAGTACTTTAATATACTGCAGGTTTTTATTTAAAAAATAGTAATAAAAATAATTAATAGTGTTCTGAAGGTTTATTAATCTTCATAAATCAAAGATTTCTCTTTGAAGTTGTTCAGGATTATCCCAATTTGTATCTTCAAAGTAGGGTTGCCAACCGTACTATAATATATAGTATTGTACTATATTTCCGGTCTGCGTACTATATACTGTTGAAGAAACACATAGTACGCAAAAATACTATATTTTTGTAAAATATAAACTTTGATATTTTCGAATTAAATTTTATTGCGCGTTTTTCTCGGTCGACTGTCAGAATTGATATGTATGTATGGTAATACCTAAAACTCTTTTCCAATATGGCCAGCTCTAGAGTGCCCTCTGGGTGTGACAGTCCACAATTTCTAAAGGGCACGTTCACATCTTTATTACATTACATTTTCAACACCAAAATCGAAGAAACATATATTCTATGTTAAAAATTTATGAACGTGCCTTTTCATTAACTTTTGACTGATGCAATAGCGTGTACCATAACTGAACGTTTTTTCAATTTTAAATTCATTTTTATTCGATTTTGCTTAGAACTATCTTACGCTAGACAAAAATGCTTAAAACTAGCTTAATTATCCTTACAAATCTAAATATCTTACTGGCCCTAGGAGGACACTCTAAAACAAACAGTACAACTTAAACCTATGTCTTTCGACAACTATATGTAAAATTATAATATCTTAAACAATCTTATTATATCTTAAGCTAAGAAAAATTAATTTTACTTGAAAAAACTTAGATAGCCTTTTTGAATATAATAAAACTTATGCCTACCTTAATACCCCCCCTTATGGTTTTAAAGGGGGAAAAAAAAAAAAACATATTTTCGTGATTTTTTTGCGGCGACATAAGTAATATAATTTTATTAAGTTCAGGTACGTATTATTGAACAACTTCAGAAGTATGTCAGAAAAAAATTTCAATATTGATAAATAGGCCGGTGACGGCGAATCTCAGGAGGCGACTTGAAAAAAAAGTGGTATTGCGGTGAACATGATAACTCGTTACCGGATCATCTGAAAACAAAAAAATCGATATGCATTAAAGGTGATATATCTCCCGAGGTAATCAGAAGGAATTTTTTGTTTTTTGCTTTTTTTCTATTTTTTGCAGCACTTGAAAATAAAAAACGCGATTTCAGCTCAAAAAATCGTGGTTAATTTGTTATTAAGAAATATAAAAAAAAAGAAAAAAAAAAAACTCTCTGATTACCTGTTGATTTATGTGAAGAAGTACTGTTCAAGTTTTTGAAAGTATCGGTTCAGTAGATTTTGAGTTCTGATGTTCACGAACTTCAAAAATTATGTATTTTATACGTGAAAATTCGAAATAAACCATCAATAAAAGAACATGAATTTTTATACTTACCAGTAACTGAGTTACATACATATATGCGATGAACAGAAAATATACAATATATACAAGGTGACTTTACATCCTTTGAAAGACACACAGATGTTTTACTCGGATTGACTTAAAATTTGTACACAATATTCTCGACATCAGAAAAAAAAATTTTAAAACCTTACCCCTCTTTCCCTGAAACGCTGTAACTCCGTTAGTTTTACTCGGATTGACTTAAAATTTGTATACAATATTCTCGACATATTGCACAATCAGAAAAAAAAATAAAAAAGTAATGTTTAAAACCATTGACCGAAGTCATTGCTCTTGCAACGTGGCTCCGAATCAGTTTGATCAGAAAGTTATCCACCCGTACAATCCTAGCCCTATTGTATAGGACCTCGTTCGGGTAAAATTTCGTGTACTCAGATTCCGGAGTCCTATGTAGCCCGAGACAAGTCCTAAGGCATTGTCTCTCAAACACCCGAATCCTTTCCATTAAGCTAGCTCTCACATTGAACCAGACGGGACATCCATAGGCAATCATGGGGCTGATTAAGGCCATGTAGCAGATTACCTTCACCCTGGAGTCAAGTTGGCTGCTATGAAACAGCCATCTTGTCAGAGCGAAAGCGCCCCGGGCCCTTGCGAGAGCAGCATCTACATGTTTGTCAAAATATAGATACTGATCCAGCACGATCCCAAGGTATCTGACTACACTTTGTCTCGCCAGTGGACGCCCGTCCGACCCAAAGATAGAGAACCTGCGCCAATTTTTTCTAGTGTCCCGAGAGGCCCTAGACAAAGGCGTTCTGAACAATATAGATTCTGATTTCTGGAAGTTGATTTTCAACTTCCAGTCATCACAATACTACTGAATTTTTTCGAAGTCACGCTGCAAAAGAGTAACAATGACGTCGATCGTTGGACCTGATCTGTACGCGATTGGGTCGTCCGCATACGCCATTGAATGGTGAAGAGAAACAAGTAGATCGCTCAGGTAAATGCTGAAAAGGATCGGCGCATTTACCGTACCCTGTTACAGTCCGTTTTTAATTTCAAATGTTTGGGTAGAAGTTACGTTGGCAATTTTCACAACGAACTTTCTACCTGTTAACATGTCAAAAATCATACATAAGTGGTTTACTTATGCTTGTAATAAAGACCTTCTAGCCATACGGTGTCGAAGGCTTTTTCCAAGTCAATCAGACAGGCACCCGTGCATTGGTTCTAGCATTTATTCCATTGGATATCCGATACGAGTTTCGACCTGGCATGAATAGTGTCATGCCCCGCTCTGAAACCGAATTGGTTATCCGGGATGATTTTATTGTCCTCAACCCATTTAGACAGGGCCCTATGGACCACCTTCTCGAAGACCTTGCTGATACTCGGATAGAGACTTATCGACCGGAGATTTGCCGGGTTAGAGGTGTCCTTACCCCTCTTGGGGATTGGTTGCACCACCGCTGTCTTCCAATGCACTGGATAATATGCATTATTCAGTGCATTGTTGAACAGGATGGTGTACCTCTCTATAGCCACTGGTGGAAGGTGCCTAAGCACAACATTGGATATACCGTCGATACCCGCGGATTTTTTCCTTTTCAATGACAGAGATCATCTGGAGATCTTCCGTCGAAATGAACAGAGTATTAGCCCCCTCACTGGCGATGGCATTGTTTGCCATGAAATCTTCATTGAACCTGGTAAAACCAAGATTCTCGGATCGCCAATTATCGAAATCATTTCTAAGGTAGAAGTGATGAAGCAGGGCTCTGTTCTCCAGGTCATGGTTCGGGCGAATACTATCATTCACCTTGTACACTTCCTGGAGCATAACTGAACGTATCTATCTTACTGTGTTCTGAGATTGTGAATATCAAATTAACAAAGTCAACCGAATGTTTGGTCATTAGTCTGCTTTATTTGTGTTTTGGGATTTTGGTAATTATTGACAATTAGATATTGTTCTTTCTTTTGAGAAGTCAGTCCTTAATTCCTAAACAAACTGGTTATGGAAAGTGGTAGCGATAACGAAAGTGCGGCAAGTTCAAGTGCACCGCTAACGCCCATTAAAAAATTAAAAATGCAGAAAAGGCTCCAAAAATATAAGCCTGATTGGGAAAGAGTACATGACTGGATTACTAAAGATTCCGAAAATATCTATAATGCAAAATGTAAGCTATGTAACATAACATTTTCTATCGGGAAAAGTGGCATTGGCCAGGTGAGTTCTTTTAGGTTATGTTAGAAACTTTCATCTTCTTTTTTCTGTTTTTTTGTTTTGTTTTTACTCAATAAAATTGTGCACTGATTTGATTTGCATGATGGGTTATGGGTGTTTTTTTTATTATTTATATCAGATTAAACAACCATTTAAGCACCATAAACTCAAAGTTGAACTTTACCAGAAAACTTCTACATTAGATAGCTTTTTTGTTCCATCGGGCTCTTCTTCTACTTCTGCTCTTCTTGCCAATAGTTGTGATGACAAGCTATCAGCCAGTGAACTTGCTTTAACCTACCATGCTATAAAACATAATCTTTCCTATAACAGCATGGATTGTACTGTTAAACTAAACAAAATCATATATGTATGTCGATTCTAAAACTGCTTTGAACATGCAATTAGGACGCACTAAAATGGAAGCACTAGTTAACGAAGTTTTAGGACCTTATGCTTTACAAAGTTTGCTGAAAGATTTGAATGTCCCTAATTTATATTTTTGTTTGCAAACTGATGCAAGCAATAGAAAAAATATTAAACTATTTCCTTTAGTTGTACAATATTTTAATATTGAGAATGGGATACAAAACAAATTATTAGACTTTTACGAAAATTGTGATGAATCAGAAAATGGAATGTTTGATGCTATAAACAGTTCACTATCTCACCACAATCTTTCCTTTGATAAAGTGTCTGGTCAGAGTGCAGACAACACCAATGCGAATTTTGGTATTCACCATTTTCTTTATAGAAATATTGAACAAGTAGTTCCTAATTTCGTGAAGGGCAATTGTCACGCACACAGTTCACAACACAGTCAAGCATGCAATGAATTTTTTAAGAATTGATGTTGCAAATGTGATTTTAAAAGTGTACAGCCATTTCTCCGTTTTTGCAATCCGTAGAGAAGAGCTTAAAAAATTTGTTGCTACTGTTGAAGGTGAATGGCATGAGCTGAAACGACATGTTGGTACTAGGTGGCTTTGATTGCTACCTTGTGTGGACAACATAATTTTGAATTGGAAGGCTTTGTGTGATTATTTTTTTAGTTTAGGGGACGAGTGTCCTACACATATTCAAAATGTTTTGATGATGAATGAAATTAATGGAAATAGTAAAGTACAAATCTTTTTGCATTTCGTGAGTCATTTTTTACATAACTTTCATAAAGCTGTTTGTTGAAGTCACATTAAAATTTTGTTCTCAACACATCCCTGTATCTGAACATGTATAACATTTTACTTTTATATAACTTCATTGTCATACGTCATTTTGAATTATTCGAAATAAAGCTCACTGTTGTGTTAACTGCCAAATGAAAAGGTTATGTGCCCAGTGCCTACGCTGTGTATAAGAGTATATATTCACATACAGTAAACATATAGTATTAAATTTGTCTTGATCCGACTTTCCTGCATAAAATGGATTCAAGGGCAGTAATCGATAATTCAGTAATTACACATCGATTAAACTCCACTAATTTTAGGAGCTGGAAGTTTCAACTGAATGCCATATTGCGTGCGCAGGACTTGTTGGATGTGGTGAATGGAACTAGCAAAAACAACCTCCAAATAATGCAGATGCAGAAACAAAACGAAAATGGGCACAACGTGATGGAAAAGCTTTGTCCATCTTATTTGCGTCGATTGATCAAGAACAAGCATCGTACGTCCTTGATTGCAAATCAGCAAAAGAGCTAATGGATATGTTGGAAAGCATTCACCAAAAGAAAAGTGATGTTCGGGTAATGATGCTATATGAAGAATAGTTTTTACATGGCTGAGAATGAATCGGTGGCAGCGCATGTTTCAAGGGTGCGACAAATTGCAGCGGAACTGGAAGACCAGGGCGAAAAATTATCAGATAACCTAAAAATGTGCAGAATAATAAGTAGCTTGGCGCCAAAGTTTCAAAATTTTCGAACCGTTTGGTATAATATTAAAGAATGCCGTTCAATAGAAACATTATTGTCAAAACTACAGTTAGAAGAGGATCAAATGCAAAAGGCAGAAAGAGATACAACACAGCAGTCAAAAACACACGAAGCAGCGTTTAGTGCGAAACATGTGGGAGTGAAAAGGAAGAAATATGTTTCAACTAAAGAAGGAAAAGAAAAATCACGGTGTCATTTGTGTGGTCGAGTTGGGCACTGGAAACGTTTTTGTCCGGAACAAAGAGGGATGAACAATAATGGCAACAACAGAGGGAGCGGATCAGCTGCATATACAATAAACGAAGACATTCTTTCTTCTGATTACAAGGATTTGTGGATAGCTGCAACGCGACATACAACCTTTCGGCGGGATTGGTTTGTAACGTTTTGTTCCGAGAAGGCACACAAAGATGTAAAAATAGCCAACGATGACACTCTCGATGTAGAAGGCATAGGTACAATTGAAGTAGAAGCGTGGGTTAACGGACAGTGGGAGCGCAGAACCATTGAAAATGTACGGTATGTACCACAATCTAAAGTTAATTTATTTTCCATCATACAGATTGCACAAAGAGGATTTGAGACGAGATTCACAAAACTTGGTTGCACCATTTTTAATAAAAATGATCGAGTACTGTCAGCACTGGGATGTATGGATGGGAATGGTTTGGTAAGGATGGCGTTCAGAAATATCAAAGAGAATCGGTCATACTTCTCTTTCAATACAAAAGTCTCAGAGGCATCGCTACAACAATGGCACAAACGGTTAGGACATGTCAACGTAGCAACCATTAAGTCAATGTGTAACAAAGGTTTGGCAAATGGAATAAAGTTGACCGATGAAAAAGATTTCTTTTGTGAAGACTGTCAACTGGGAAAAATGCAACGAGCATCACATCCAGTAAGCCCAAAACGCGCTGTTATGAAAGGGGAGTATATTCACATGGATTTGTGTGGTCCAATGGAAGTGTTTGGGATTGGCAGCGTAAAATACTCCATGCTTCTGAAGGATGAAGCAACTTTGTTCCGATTGGTCTACTTTCTGGAGCACAAATCAGAAGTAATGATAATTATAGAAGATTTTCTGGCGCAAGCTAAAAATGTGTGGAATTGTCAAATAAAAAGGCTACGTTGCGATAATGGAAAAGAATTCATCAACAAAGACGTTCTTAAATTACTAGCTAAAAATGGTATCACTATAGACTGAATCGCGCCATATACTCCAGAACAAAACGGTTTTATAGAAAGAGATAACCGAACCATTCAAGAGTCAGCAAGAACTATGCTAGTTTCCAGCGGTTTACCAAAATCACTTTGGCCAGAAGCAGTGAGAACAGCTGTTTACATTCTAAGTTACAATCGAACTTCCACGGCAAAGAATCCGGACCAAACACCCTATGAACAACGGTTTGCAGAAAACCCACATTTAGGTCATCTTAAAATTTTTGGCACATCAGCGTTCGCACACATTCCAAAAGCCCTCAACCGGAAGAAGTGGGATCCTAAGGCGAAGAAGGTTTATCTGGTGGGTTACGAGTCAACAAATAAGAACTTCAGATTGTACGATCCTTTATCAAACAAAATAATTATAAGCTGCGACATAAAATTCAATGAATGTATTATTCCTAATCAACCCATAATACTTTCTCACAATGTCGAGGAAACAGAAGATGAGAGGGAAATCGCTAAAGAGGAGTTAATAGCAGATACACTGATAGATGAGCCAGAGAGAAAATCGTCAGAGGATGGAGACAAGAATCGTGAATACAAGGAAATAAATGTTTGAGGAGCAGAAACAAGGGGGCGAATCCATCTATAACTGAGACAGGTTTTGTAGCTATGTTCTTGGAGCCTAAATCATATGAAGAAGCCATGCAATCGAAGCAAAGTGATCACTGGAGACAAGCGATTTATGAAGAGCTAGAATCATTAAATGATAATAATACATGGGACATTGTGGATAAACCGAAAGAGTGCAAGAATATTGTTGGATGCAAATGGGTTTTCAAGGTCAAAGCAACACCCAATATGGAACCAACATTTAAAGCGCGGCTCGTAGCAAAAGGATATTCGCAAAGTCCAGATATCGATTACACTGACACATTTTCGCCAGTTGTTCGGTACGATTCTGTAAGAAGCATATTGGCACTGGCAGCTATTTATGATATGGAGATAGTGCAGTTTGATGTCAAGACGGCATTTCTTAATGGACATTTAAACGAGACAATTTTCATGGAAGTTCCGAAAGGAGTGAAACACAACAAAACTCAAGTGTGTCGATTAAAGAAAAGCCTTTACGGTCTGAAGCAGTCGTCACGAGCCTGGAATTCAAAATTTGTAGAATTCATTAAGGATTGCAACATGCAGCAATCGCAAGCAGATCACTGCGTCTTCTATGGCGACATTTGTGGTGATAAGGTAATTTTATCTTTATATGTTGATGACGGTTTAGTTTTGTCTTCCAGTATGAAAGCAATCAACGTATTAATTGGTAAACTACGCGAAGAATTCCATATCACTTTGGGCAAAATAATTAGAAAATTCAACAAGTCGATTTCTACACCTGCAGACGTTGGTACATTTTTAACGAGAACAACGGATGGTGCCACAGAAGTATTTTTCCCATACCGACAAGCCTGTGGCCCGTTGATGTTTGCTGCAACGGTGTCCCGGCCAGATATTTCTTATGCAGTGGGAGAAGTTTGCCGGTTCATGGAGAATCCCAACCAGATGCATATCAAAGCAGTCAAACGAATCTTTCAATACTTAAATAATACCAAAAATACATGGATTACCTACGGTTCTAAGTGTCCTGAATTAATTGGCTACACTGATGCAGACCATGCCAGGGATGTTGAGACATGTCGTTCGGTGACAGGATATGTCTTTCTGCTCGGAGGTGAACCAGTGGAGAAGTCAACGACAATCACGTGTCACCTTATCGACCACTGAATCTGAATATGTCGCCCTATGTGAAGGTGCAACAGAAGCAATATGGCTTCGCGAATTACTATATGAACTTGGCTTTCCACCCAGAGGACCTACAAATATTCTTTGCGACAATCAAAGTACTATTCGTCTGGTTAAAAATCCGGAGTATCATAATCGTACAAAACATATAAACAAGGCGATGCACTTTACACGAGAGAAGCATTCCGAAGGAGACATCGATATTGAATACATCAAGACTGAGGAACAGCTGGCAGACGTTTTCACAAAACCTTTATCGGCAGGAAAGTTCAAATCTAACATTTGTAAACTTAACTTGATATGTTTGTAACTTTTAAAGTTGCCGTTCAATTAATTCCTTTGTATTCCAAACTAAAATATGAATTTGTGAACAAAATCTTAATGAGTGGGAGTGTTGAAGTCACATTAAAATTTTGTTCTCAACACATCCCTGTATCTGAACATGTATAACACTTTACTTTTATATAACTTCATTGTCATACGTCATTTTGAATTATTCGAAATAAAGCTCACTGTTGTGTTAACTGCCAAACGAAACAACTTGAAGGCAATAATATCACAGTCTTAGATGTTTATAATATTATGTCAACTCTAAAATCTGCGCTGGAACAACGTAAGAAAAATAGCTTTTTTGGTTACGAAACCAAAAAAATGTTGCAATCTTTAGAAGCAAAATCTCCCCCAGAAAGTATTGAAATTCAAAAAAAAAATTTGGTAATTATTGATAAATGTTTAGACTATCTCAATAAATGGTTTGATTTTAGTGAAAGCAATTGGTTATGCAAAAGCAAAAAATTTAATTTAAAACAGGAGATTTCATTCAATGACTATGAGAGAATATTAGAAGTTCTAAATTTAAAAGAAAAATTGAGTATCGACATTTATGAACTTTATTCTGAAATAACATTATTAAATGAAATATTTGCTAAGGTAAAAAATTGTACTGAGTTTGCTGACAAAACAACAGGCCAAAAATGGCAGCATGTTTTAAAAAATACTAAAAATAACTTACCAAATTTATTTAAAGTAATTTCATTCCTGCTCTCTATTCCCGCCACTTCGGCATTCACAGAAAGGATATTTTCGGTTATGAATTCGAAGTGGCGAGAAGAAAGAAACAGATGTAGTATCTCATTAATAAAAAATGAGCTTTTGATTTACATTAATTTAAAAATTGATTGTGATAAAGCATATGACACTTTTATTTTAGACAAAAAATTGTTAAAAGAAGCAAGAAGTGCAAATAAATATAGTTTTTATAAAAGTAAATAAATTACAAATATATCTTTGTCTACTTTATGCGTTTTCATAAAATACTATTTTTTTTTTAAGTGTACTATATTTTTTTATAGCTTAATCTGAAAAATACTATATTTTTCTGAAGAAATGTTGGCAAGCCTACTTCAAAGGTACATTCGGTCCATACTTTTTTCCATACTTTGTTCATTGTTACCTCATCCCAGGATTGATTGATTTTTTTAACTGCTTTTAGGATTTTAAAATATTTCCAGAACGTCCGAATCATGTCACGACCATTTCTTAACCCTCACTTTCCATGAATTGCTGAAATCTCTTAAACGAGCAGTAGCACCTTAGTCCATAGGTTGGGGAAGGGAAGTTGTGTTTGGCGTCAGAAAAACTAGTTTGATGTTATCATTAGTTTCGTCTAAATTAACCGGGTGACCAGGAGCATTGTCGACAAAGAGTAAAGCTTTGTATGCCAAAATATTTTCTTCGCAATATTTTTTAACTTCGGGCCAAAAATTTGTTTTAAACCATTCAGAAAAAATACTACCAGTTACCAAAGCCTTTTTATTGGCTTTCCATATGAATGGGAAAGTTTGTTTGTAAATATTTTTCATAGCTCTTGAATTTTCGGGATTGTACACCAATAATGGCTTAAGCTTAAAATTTCCCGAAGCAGCGTCACGTTTTCTTCTGAAGCAGCGGTGTCGTTTTCTCTCCAATAGATATAAAAGTTCTTGACGGCATACGTTTCCAGAACAGCCCATTGTTCAGCTGCATTCTCAATGTGGAGATTAAGGAGAACACAATCAAGTTCCTTTGCACTTCTTAATTCGGAATTACGGCTGGAAGACGTTAATGCGTATAGACGTTTTTTTGAGAATGCATGAAGTCTGTTTTTGTATTCTTTATTAGTAACGTCATACAAATTTGAATGGTTTACTACCAATTCAATTAATTGCAACGTAGTCGCCTTCGTCCAGATAGTAATTTTTGCAAACCAAATCAACTTGTTTGCCCAACAGTTACGAATAAATGAAGAAAAACTGTCAAAAATGGAATGAATTTAGAATGGAACGGTTTGCTTCACCCGAAAATCCAAATTGAAGATGGATTTTCGGTGCAAGCAACCCTTCTCGTTTCCACTTATTAAGAATCGTTCCCTCTCTTTCAAGCAATTTGGTGCGCTTCCACCAATGTGAACAGGCTCTAACATTGTGAAGCTGTGCTCTTAATGTTTTATTAATGTTTCTAGCCATCTGGAACTGACGTTAAAACTGATATCCTCATCTTCTTCAACTGACATTGCCTTAAAGTCTTTAAATAAACTCATAGCCTTTTTCTGGATAGTTTGTGTAGTAGTAACATGGAGGCTTTTTTAGTTAAGTCACTTAAATAAGTATTTAACGCCGTTTCAATTTTTTAATATAAGTGGCCTGGACTTCTTTACCACTTTGATGGAGCTAGTCTTTCCCGCGGAAGTACTTGTGCGAATGTCACCAGCGTTTTTAAAATTGTTCTCACTTCTGTTGGCGGTATTCCCATTGAGCTGGCTATAATAAATGCCTTATATCTTAGTCAAAGCGTCGAATACCTTCCAATTTCACTTCTAAATGTGTTGTTATTCTTCCGTTTTGTTCTCATTTTTTACTAAATAAAATGTTGATTAAATATCAGAAATAATGTCTATAGTGAGGGTATGTTTCTAACAAAATTAAAGATGTCTTAACCAAAAAAAAACAAGTACAGTGAAAGCTCCCTTAGACGGACAGCGACGGTCGCAGCACTTTTGTCCGGTTAAGGGAGGTGTCCGTTCATGAGAAAAAATTAAAAAAGACAACTTTTTAATGGCTAAATAAAGAAATATTATCTTTATTAACAAAACATAACAAAAATAAAGTTATTTTAACTGCATTTCAACATTTTACAAAAACAAAAAAAATGTATTTCAATGTACATATGTACATACATATACCTATGTATTTATTATTCAAATTTAAAAAAATCTGTTAGCATTGTTTGTTTTTTTCGGGATTCATTCAAAACAGTATCCATATCTGTTCGCAACATAAAAAGCATCTGAAGTGCTTTTCCATCATTTTTGTTAGTAAAAAATTTTTTTAGTTTTTCAAGTCCAATTTGCGCCTCCTTGTATGAGTTGAATGTCATTTCCTCTAATGCTTCTGGACCTTCTTCGTCATCTTCAGAGCTGCTGCCGATGTCGACGATGTTTTGAACTTGTGCTGCTGCTATTATATCATCATCTATATGCACATGCCCATCAATGTGTAAGAAGCTTCCTGCATCAACATCAGATTGGCACTCATGAAGAAGTCTTGAAATTGTTCGCAGATGTGCTAATGGTAGATCATCTTCTGGGTCAAATTGATGAAGTTCTGTGGTGAATGGTGCTCCAAACCCAGATTTTTTAAAGCAGTTTACAATTGTTGTAGCTTGTACTTGCTCCCATGCAGTGTTAATAAAATATATGGCATCCAAAATAGTTACAGCTTTTGCTAGAGCGCTTACATTCTCAGCATCATCAATGTTGTTGACAATATGCTTCAACATAAGTGAACGGTAATGAAACTTAAAATTGCTTATTACACCTTGGTCAAGAGGCTGGCAGACTGATGTGGTGTTGGGCGGTAGAAACAAAATGTTGGTATTTTTTAGTTTTAAATTTTTGGGATGGGAAGATGCGTTATCCAAAAAAAGAAGCACTTTTTTCTTTTTACGTTCCATTCTTTTGTCAAAAGATATAAGCCAATCGGTCATAATTTCTTGAGTCATCCAAGATTTTTTGTTATTTCTCCATTCAACTGGAAGCTGGTCATGTTTTAAGTTACCAAACGCTCGTGGATGAAAGGATTTGCCTATAACCAAGAGCTTTTCTTTTTCACCTGCCATATTTGCACAATGTAAGATAGTGAGACGCTCTTTCGAAAATTTTCCGCCTGTGCATGTTTGTCCTTTAAAACACATCGTCTTGACCGGTAGAGCCCTGAAAAAAAGCCCTGTCTCGTCGGCATTGTAAATGCAATCACTATTGTAATTCTGCGTAATCGAAGGTAACTTTTCCAAAAATGACTTCACATCATCGGGATTAACATCTGACGCTTCACCAGAAACACATTTGTAGGCTATAGCATGGCGCTTACGAAATTTCTGAAGCCTGGAAATCTTCAAGACATAAACGCTCGGCAATAAATTTCGCGTTGTGTATTATCATTGATCCAGAAATAGGAACATTTTTATTTCTTGCTATTGTAAACCACTCGAATACTTTTTCGTCAAGAACACTTCTCACAGGCGTAACGAAACGCCGTCTTGTATGATTTGGCACTGTATTTGATTGCCATAGTGTCATTAAGTCATTTCTATTCTTCAAAATGTCCGCAGCTTGAGATTTTCCTATTTCAAAGCGGCTTGCAATTTCACGCACAGATTTTTTATTTTGGTCGACCGAATTTATTAAGTCAATTTTTTCTTTTAAACTCAACACTTTACGTTTTGGTGGCATCCTAAAAAAATTATTTCATCAGCAGTCTATGAAATTCGCAAACAAACTAAAATGAACATGAAGACACAGGAAACAAAATACAAGGACAGAATACAGCTGCAGAAATAAAATCCGTTATCCATTTGAGTAGAGACAATGATTGGATGGCACGTGCAACATCACACACTATGCTGTCACTGTTTCGTTGTTTTCCTTGTAAAGTCAGTTTTTTTGTCTTTATCGTTCGCATATCATGCAAAAAAAAAAATTCTGAAAAGTTTAGCTGAAAAAAAAAATTGTCCGCCTAAGAGAATTAAAGTTACCAAATTACGGCTGATGGCCCTGTCCGCGTCCGGGTTAGGGAGTGTCCACTAAAGGGAATATAAAATGTATGGAAGTTCAGTTCAAGATCCATGGTCGTGAGAAATTGTCCGCTCAAGGGAATTGTCCGCCTAAGAGAGGTGTCCGTAATAGGAGCTTTCACTGTAAAATGTTTGAAAATTACCTCGCGCGACCGTGGAAAACTGATGAGAAAGTAAAAATCACTAAATTCGGGAATATCGAGCATATGCAAAAGTTGTTTAAAACTTGTTGCAAAATTCGCCAAAATAGATTAGGGGCCGTAGACATCAAATTAATAAGCTATGTGCAAGCTTAGCGATTCAACTTTAAATTGCCAGCTGAATCTAATATCCAACAGAAAGTATAACAATATTAAATTCTAGTACTCATTAGCTTTAATGATTGATTCAATTTCTATGGGAAACCATCGGATGTGTTAATGTAAATTTGAAGTGAATATAATATTCATATAACTGAAATCTCTTCTTGAGACTTTCATAAATACAAAAAACAATCTCTGAATTTCAACCTCTTTTTTTAAAATCACAATTAATAACTAATTCGATTATACTAATTTTGTCTTATATCAAATGTCCACATTGCAAGCTCAGCTTCGTCAACGTAACGAGTGAACTGTTTACTACGCTTTTTCGATGCGCCTGCAGTTTGTTATTTTAGACGGTTGTGCATTTTGTACAGATAAAAGTTGAATGAACCTTATACGGGTTATTGCATCCGTTTAGGCTATTGAAAATATTGAATACCGACTGTGGAATGCATTTATTTTTTTACTGCTGTTTGAGATGTACGAGCAGCAAAGTACCTATGCAGTACAGAGTATTTCAATAATGACATAATATTTTTTTTTTTAATAAAACAAAAAGTAAATACCGGATTGATTTTATTTATTTGTAACATTCGAACTCGTTTATATGATCATCGTAGGTATGTTAGCAGCGATAGATTCTTTGGAGTCAATTTTCTCCCACACATGTTAGACGAAACGTTGGCAAATTAGTGTTCAAGGTTGTTCCTAAGCTGCCTTAACATTATTGACTTATTGGCATAAACCAACGACTTAACGTAATCCTTTAAAAATAAATCCTACACGTTCAATTGTATGAGTGTGATGGCCATTTGAGCCTCGTAATTACATGATTACCGAACTACCTCTTAATCAAGAAATGGTTCGACAAGTTGTGTGGCTGGTGGCTCAGTCTTGTTGAAACCACATATCACAAATGTCAATTTCATCAAACTTCAACAAACTTTTGGCCCCATGCCAAAAATAGTCTTCCATTCAGGCACTGTCACGAATTTCATTAACCGCAGTCTGAACACTCCTTCAACATAAAATCCACACTACAAGGTCACTTTTTGTGAATGTAATGGAGTCTTTTGAAATAAATATGGGTTTGTTGCTGTCCAATTCAGGAATTCCTTCTAAATTTTGCAGAGCCAAGACCAAGATGTTTCAGTTCTTGAGTTATTAGATTTTGTTAGAGTGCAGGTTATGATATTTACTCAAAATTTCCAATTCCTGGGGGAGGCGTGGGATCGACTGATTTGGCTCATTTTGAAAGACTAAAATCCATGATTCTGATATTTTCGGTACTTCAACCCGTGCGTTGTTTCACTGGCAAGTACACTATAGTACACACAGTCTGTTTGGTGGGACGATTATTATGATCGAAAAATTGAGTAAGCGCTGTTAAATTGGGCCCACCGATAATATGTAATATTTACATTTAAAAGTATACAAAAAGAGAACGAATCTATATCAAACCACGCGCTTGACTTTTCTCAATAAATTCTTTGATAAAGAGGACGAATTTCAATATCTGAGAATCAAATGAAGCCTGTATATGAGCAGTACGTTCTTCGTCGCGATAAAGATCTATTCAAAACAACTCCTTTTTCCCACAAAATCAAAATCGATATTTATAAACTATAATAATGTCAGTTTCAAACACAAGAGAATACACAAAGCTACATAAATATCACCAGATTGAGTAATACGTAACTAAATGAATCATTTTCTGATAGATAGAAGACAACGCATTAAACGTTAAAGCATACAGAGGAGCGGATTGTGATTTAGATCACATCCTAATCATCGCCACAATTAAAAGCCGAATTCAAATTTACGGAACTGGATCACAACAAGTTAGAAAAGAAAAAGTAATCTTTAGCATGCTCTATCATTTTACGTGTTTTTCAGGGCGTAAAGATTTTGTTAGGATGTCGGCTGCTTTCTCGGATGATAAAATGTATTTAATATCAATTTCCTTGCCCATCAACTTCTGGCGAACATTTTGATATTTGATATCGATGTGTTTGCTTCTTTGGTGTATTGTTGGATTCTTTGCTGCAAACTGAGCACCTTGGTTATGGCAAAATACTGTCGTAGGTTGATTTAGGTACTGCTCAAGCCCCATGTTCTTAAGTAAGTTACGATGGAATGAAACTTCTTGCACATTATATTAGAAAACTTTTTGTTTTTTTCTTAAATTTTCTTAGCTTTTATCATTCAGTATTCATTTATTTTAATTAAGTCGAAAGGCTTAAGATGGTGCTATCTGCTTTAGAGTGTCCGCACAGGGCCAAGATAATTTTAATTAGTTAAAATAGTTAAGCTAGACTTAAGCATTTTTGTCTGAAATAAGTTAGATATAGGAAAAGAAATTTAAAAGAAAAATTCAATAATTTTTCAATAGGGACTCATACTTTGTCTGCATTGCGCTTTTCCATTTATCACTGTTCTCCGATTCTAATGCATCAGCAACGGTAACAGGATCGGAAATACCAGAGTTGAGCTTTTGAGGTACTGTAGTATTTAACACTTCTCTCTGGGGCTTTCTCCGATGTCATCTTCTTGCTGCTCCTCTTTTTGTTGGTTTTTACCTAATCGACCTTTCGCATCCTGATGCCCATTGTCAGATTCTTCTGTTTGTATGTTCGACTGTGTGAACGTATTTCCCTCTTTTTCATCACTAGTTAATAAATTGTCATCCCACATATTTTTCTTGCTGGTACATATAGATCTAATTTATATTTTCCTCATTTTCTATTTTAATATTAATTGTATCGAAATCATTTTCAAAAAATATAACGTCCCGTGACAGTAAAATCGATATTTTTTCTTATCATATAACCGTTTCTTCGTTTGATTACCATACCCCATAAAGATTAATTGTATACCCTTGGGCTGGAATTTGGACCCGCAAGGTTTCTTATTGAGCGTAACTACCTTGCAACCAAACATTTTAAGATGTGCTACTGAGGGAGCCTTACCATGCCAACACCACCAACCAACCACCATATGGATTTGTACAATCTAGACTCTCTGTAGGTGATCTGTTTCGAATGTACGTTGTTGTATTTATTGCTTCAGACCATAAATACTGGGGGAGTTTTAATTTCTCAAGCATGCCATTTCTACTAACGTTCTATTCATTCGTTTGGCCATGCCATTCTGCTGAGGGGTATAGCTGACGGAAGTTTGATGTAAGATACCATTTTGTGAAAATAATGTTTAAAATTTTGTGTTTATATATTCCCGGCCTTTGTCACTTCTCAGGTTTTTTAGTTTACACCCCGTTTGTTTTTCAACTTTGATTAAGAATCTTTTAAATGCCTCAAAAGCTTCCGATTTATGTTTCAATAACTGCACGTCTACAAAACGGGAATGATCGTCGATGAATATTATAAAATAGCGCGAACCCCCTTGAGGTGCTAAATCCATCTCGATATCGATATCGATGTGAACCAATTGAAATAAACTTGCGGTGCACATTCCAGTTGTAGGCGCAAAGGGTTTTCTATTTATTTTACAGACAGCATACCACCCTCTAATACTGCAGAAAGCAGAAATTGATTATTTTGAGGCACAAACAAATGATTCATCGCTACACATGACGATGCTCCGCTATTCGAAATCCATGTTCCATTCCTCGTCACGTGATTGATCATGTTATTGGTCTGTACCATAAGAACCGCTAACGTTGTTTCATTCCTGTTCAATTTACATTGAGATTTTATATGGCCCTGTTTACCACAGCTATAACACTTATTTTCTCATCATTTTATTGAATTTTATTATTCTCGTTTTTAGGTTTATTTCTATTCTCTCCTTTTTCCATATCTTCCCACATATTTGACCTTACAGAACAAACGCTAACATTATTCGACGCCGTTTTCTCAACTGTCGCTTCTCTTCCTCTAATGCTTTGACCTTCAACAGTTCTAAATTTGGCAGATCATCTCTGCTCTCAATGGCTACCACGTGGCTCTCCATATCGTCTGAAAGACTACAAAGATATAAGATAGTTACGAGATCTTCAGGGATTTCTATATACGAGGGTGGTCCGATAAGTACTTAGCCTACAAAAGAAAAACAAAAATTTTGGAGAAATGGCGATTTATTTTTCAATATAGTCTTCTTTTAGCTCGATTCACTTGATCCAGCGATGCTCCAACTTCTTTAACCTGTCTGAAAAATACGTTTTCTCGAGGTCTGCAAAGTAGGCCTCCGTGGCGGCGATGACCTCCTCATTCGACTGAAATTTCTGCCCGGCGAGTGACTTTTTCAAGTTTGGAAACAAAAAGAAGTCGCACGGGGCCAAATCTGGAGAATACGGTGGATGGGGCAGCAGTTCGTAGCCCAATTGGACCAATTTGGCCGTGGCGAGGGCGGAGGTGTGAGCCGGTGCGTCATGGTGGAAGAGCACTTTTTTCTTCACCAAGTGGGGCCGTTTTTTCTTCAATTCGGCGTCGAATCGGCCCAATAATTTGGCATAATATAGTCCTGTGACCGTTTTGCTCTTCTCCAGGTAGTCGATGTGAATCACAGAAAACGGTGGCCATCACCTTTCCGGCCTGCTGTTTCGACTGTTCCTTGGTCTCTGGTGTGTACCAGTGGATCCATTTTTCGTCGACTGTCACGAAACGGCAGAAACTCCTTCCGATTGCGCTTAAACAGCGTTAAACACTGCTCTGAAGTGGTCTCACGGTTGCGCTTGTTGTCCGGAGTGAGCAAACGCGGCACCCATCGCGCCGACAGCTTTCTCATGCCCAAAATGTCATGCAGAATATGACCCACGCGATCTTTTGAAATGCCTACTGCACAATATAATCGCGGCTAAAGCCTTTTTAATCGTGGCTAAAGAATTTTTAATCGTGGCTAAAGCCTTTTTAATCGTGGCTAAAGCCCTTTTAATCGTGACTAAAGCCTTTTTAATCGTGGCTAAAGCCTTTTTAACAATGCACTCCCATTTTTGTTTCTCCGATTCATTGGAACACTTCGAAAGGACCACTTCCCAAAAATCTAACGTTACCAGAAGACTTTCCATTTGCACTGCCCACGTTGCGTAGTTGTCATTGCGAAGTTTTCCATTTAAGTTATGTGACTTATTTTTAATAATGCGTGTATATTTTCCCTTTTTCTAAAACCGACAACCAATTCTAGATTTAGAACGTAACCACACGCGTGACACATGGGCCCATAACCAATGTTAGAACAATGGGAAGTAAAAACACCGGACACGTCCTTCTGACTTCACAGACTTTTATTGGATGAGAGATAAGTATTAGTATTGAATGACAGATAAGCATAAGTATAAGAATTCAGTGTAATAAAATTTTGGGTAGAAACTATAAGAAGGTATTAGATGACTTAACAGAAACTAACAATGAAACAAGGCAGGCAGAAGCAGTTTAGTTAACAATAAAAAGTGTAGCAAGGTAAGCAGCGGAAAGCAAAGTAGACATTGCAAGCCCTCAAAGCAAAACCTTGGTTCGAAGAAGAAATGCGACGAAAAAGTCAAGCCCGTAATGTTCTAAGACTCCAAGCCCAAGAAAATATAGTGAAGATGTCATGCGTACAAGGTATCAAAACTTATGAATTACGAAAGTAAGTCTGCCATCTCTTTCGGCATAAAAAGCGACAATGGCAAGGGAATAATTTACTAAAATTCAGGAAGAAGGTGTGGCTTAAACACCAGAGAAATGTATGCAGGGCTAAACGCAGTACGAAAAGGGTTCCAGGCTAGATCAGGATCTATGCGCAATGAAAATGGCGAGTTGGTGTCGCATAACGAAAGAATTACAGCCTAATATCTTAACACCATAAGATATAATAAAAGTTTACAGTTAACTCTTTACCTGTGCGGAGGTGTCGTTAACAGAAACCTTAAATGGCGTTACAGCTCATGGAGAGCCGGAGCTTCTTTTTATTCACTCATGTTGTGTGCGATTTGTTTTTTTCACAAGTGAACGGAACCTAAAGCTTAAATGCCGATCCCAAACGGCGAGAGCCGAGAAGCTTTTTCAAGGCAAGTGTACAACTGGAGGTTTTGCCAGTACCCCGCCGAGGAGAGAAGCCGCGAAAAAATCATTCGATGGCGTTAGTGTTATCGGGATCCGAACTCGCTCATCTTGCATCAGTGGCACGGCGCCCTAATTCACCCGTTAATACAATTTAACAAAAAAAAAAAAAAAAAAAAAACACCAATACGAAACCAAACCAAAGTATAACTAAAAACAAAGTAAAAAAAAACTGCTTACCCTGCAATTTACGCTGCGATATGATCTCGTATTGGCGGACCGCCGATTGAAGGTGCGCGATATAGCTGAGACAGTAGGCATTTCAAAAGATCGCGTGGGTCATATCCTGCATGAAATGTTGGGCATGAGAAAGCTGTCGGCGCGATTAGTGCCGCGTTTGCTCACTCCGGACACTCACAGGGCTGTACTATGCCAAATTATTGGGCCGATTCGACGCCGATTTAAAAAAAAAAACGGCCCGACTTGGCGAAGAAAAAAGTGCTCTTCCACCATGGTAACGCACCGGCTCACACCTCCGCCCTCGCCACGGCCAAATTGGTCGAATTGGGCTATGAACTGCTGCCCCATCCATCGTATTCTCCAGATTTGGCCCCGTGCGACTTCTTTTTGTTTCCAAACTTGAAAAAGTCACTCGCCGGGCAGAAATTTCAGTCGAATGAGGAGGTCATCGCCGCCACGGAGGCCTACTTTGCAGACCTCGAGAAAACGTATTTTTCAGACGGGTTAAAGAAGTTGGAGCATCGCTGGGTCAAGTGTATCGAGCTAAAAGGAGACTATATTGAAAAATAAATCGTCATTTCTCCAAAATTTTTGTTTTTCTTTTGTAGGCTAAGTACTTATCGGACCACCCTCGTACACCTTGATATGAGAAGCAACCCCATACCATGATACAGCCGCCACCGTGCTTTTGTGCCTTGATGGTGTACTTATTTTGATGTGCTGTATTGGGTGGTCTCCACACTTGTGAACTATGGCGATCCGAATCAAATAAATTAACTTTAGTCTCATCAGACCAAAGTATATTGTGCCATTATGATTCTATCCAGTTGCAATGCTCCTCTGCAAAAACCAATATTTTTGCAACATTCTTCTTCGACAATAGCAGCACTTTTCTTGCGCTTCTTGCTTTTAAATTGTGTTTGATATGCATTTCCGTGCAGGGACGGGTTAAGAATATCCCTGCAGCGATACCTCTCGCTTGTAGTAAAAGGCGACTAAAAACAAAGGTAAACAAAAATCACATCTAGGCAATTTAGAAAACACCAGGGTGAGCCTAGGGACACATATACCACCATTAAACTGCCCCACAAGTGTACATGCAAATCAGTGGGTTGACACGACTGGAGATCACCGGTGTTGTAAGACTAAGATCAAACAAAAAAATCTTGAGCATGCCCGTGTCACAAAAAAACAAAGGCAGGCCGAAAAACAATTGGTGCAAACAAATGCAAAAACACCAGCATTTGATTGGCCTCAGCGATGAAGTAATCCCAAACCGGGAAGCCTGCCGCTACTTTCTGAGGTCAGACCGGCGGACCCCACAAGCGGACCAGTAGGAATGAAGTTAAGTGGGAAGGTTATGGTCCTACACTTCTGACCATAACAACGCCGGAAAAAGGAAAAGAAGAAGAAGATGCATTTTGCGTATAGTAGATGTACCGATTTCTTAACACATTCGTTGAAACAAAAGGTTCCTTTTTCACGTGACGCAATTGTCTTTTTTTGATAGAGGTGGTCATTT
The DNA here is from genome assembly GCA_958301585.1 of Merodon equestris. Classification (NCBI taxonomy): domain Eukaryota; kingdom Metazoa; phylum Arthropoda; class Insecta; order Diptera; family Syrphidae; genus Merodon; species Merodon equestris. The sequence goes on along the minus strand of OY284413.1, from coordinate 80,088,005 downwards.
TAGGCTTCCTTTCACGAGGTTCTAACTTAGGTTGCCACTTGATTGCATTTTCAATCATTCTCTTTGAGAACCTCAGCAATTTTTCCGTAAGAGAAACCCTTACCGTGAAAATCCTTAACTTGCTTCCTCTTCTCAGAGCTACAATGTTATGCCCGCCCCATTTTTACCTACTAATTTCTATTAATCTCATAAGTTACACTTTTTATATCAAATACTTAATTTTTAATTTACACAGGAGATAATAAGTGACCCTATTATTTTACACAGCTGAAATTAGCCCCTTTGTGCATAATGACACAATTGGCAATATGTGCAGACTATTTCTGTGGAAATAACGTTGCTTTGTTCTATAAACAGTAAAACTTAAAATCCCGTTCGTTTTTTTTCGTTTCACTCCATGCCAACAAAGATTGGATGCTTTGAAAATATTGGCGTAAATCCCTATTAATTTGCACATCACTGTATAACATCGCCCTTATGGATGAACTTTTAGAAAACGCAACAACCCAGCCCTTTCCTACACCTCTTACAACTTCGTCCAAACGGAGAAGAGCATGAGTCTTCTGAAGTTACCATCTACCACAACTCCTTCTATCTCAGCGCCGACCATTTAACGATTCTGAACTGTTTGGACCATATCTAATTGGGAGCACAGAATCAACAAGCTTCATAAGGGTAATGCGAGGGTACAGGATCTTATGTCTACCTACATCCTATGGGACGCCCCATGCGACGCTGACGACCGCCGGGTATTTAACCTCTTCCGCCAAAGATATGCCATCAACCTCGCAAAGTGCACGAAGCTCACCCCGACCAAATTCTATTGTAGAAACTGCTTCGAAATTAGCATCTCTCCGCAATACGAATGGCTTTTTCGAAGCCCTTCCAATAAGGAAATCAAAGTCGACAGGATGCAGATTACCACGAGGCATCGTAAGATTCACATTCAAGCTAAATATAAGTCTAAAACCAACACTCCCAAACCCTTATCAACCTCCTCGCAATCTAGAAGTTAACTGGGCCTCCTCGCAATCTAGAAGTTAACTGGGAATTAAAGACTGGCATATTCCACAATTTCTTTAAACCTCATCCTCTCTCTATAGCTCCCAAATCAATAACTACCCTCAGCATCCCTCCACCTAATAATACTTCTAGCAGGGTATGCACCCATAACCGTGTATCCTTTAACCTTATGCCCGACTCCCGGCCCTCATTCCTCTCACCGAATCCTGTTAATTCAAACCCGACCCCCAGGCTTCCGTAATAGCCGCATATATCAACAGTACCCAAACTTCATACACTCTGAACCCAACTCCCTCCACCTTAGCAATCCACAGCCGCTATGATCCCTTGACCTTCAAATCGTCGAATTCCGCTGACTTCAACTTCACTAGTGCCTCAATAAATTTGCCTAAACGGAAACTTTATCTTGCCTGCTTTCCTTAAGATCCGGTGTCCCACAAGGTAGTCATCTCGGCCTATTGATCTTTTTTTTTTCTTCCGGCGTCGTTATGGTCAGAAGTGTAGGACTATAACCTTCCCACTTAACCGCATTCCTACTGGTCCGCTCTCTCCTTTGAACATGGCAATACCAACTGAGTCGGTCGCGCTCTATCTTTCTTGTGATGGTTTCTTCTGTCACGCTTTGTTACTCCCGCTGTCATGCCAAGCATCTTCATCTCAGCTGCCGTTAATTTGCTCTCATACTTTTTGTGCATTGTCCAGCATTGTGAACCGTATGTGAGCGCCGGACGTACAACTGAAGTGTAGAGCCTTCCTTTCAGCTTAGGGGGCATTTTTCGATCACAGAAGATGGCGGAGTTTTCCTGCCACTTCATCCACCCTACGCTTACGCGATGGTTGATGTCGTCATCACAAGTTGTGCTTCTTTATTAATCATAGATCCCAGATATTTAAACTTTTCACACTTGGGAAGCACTCTTCCATTTAAGTAAATGTCTGGAATAGGCTGATGAGGGTCAGAGAACGGGCAGCACAGATACTCTGTCTTCTTTGAACTAATACGATACCCGTGTCCCTCAAAAATGTCCACCCACACATCAAGTGCTCGTTGTAGGGACGCCTGATCATCACTTATAATGGCTCCATCGTCAGCAAAGAATAGCTGGTGCACATTGGGGTCCGTCACTTTTCCTTCAAGCAAGCAATCAAGGACTGCTATAAAAAGCAGTGGGCTGAGGACGCTCCCTTGGTGTACACCGACTTTGATTGCGAACTCTTCGGTGACTCCTGCGGTGCATCTTACTCTTGTCGTTGCTCTATTGTACATGTAAATGATCACTCGCACGTAGGTTTCTGGAACTCCTTTTTGTCTTAGCGCTACCCATAAAAGATCTCTTGGTTGCCGGTCAAAGGCCTTCTCGAAATCAACCAACACCATATGCAAGTCCTTTGACGAATCACGATGCTTTTCCATCATGACCCTTATACTTTGGATTGCATCTGTTTGTTGATTTACCCGAGACAAACCCGCACTGGTCATCAGATAGTTGTATTATTTTCCGCAGTCGGCTATCTAATACCCGTTCAACGATCTTCATGGTGTGCGACATCAGCTTGACAGAACGGTAGTTATCACAATTTCGCGTATCACCCTTTCCTTTGTGCAAAGAAAGAAGATAGCTTTCCCTCCATTGATTAGGCCTCTCATAAGTTTGGAGATAAGAACCATGAGCCATCTAGACCCGATGTCTCCCATCTTTTTCCAGAACTCAGAGGGTATCCCGTCCGGCCCAGCAGCTTTTCTTTTCTTGGAGTTTTTAACCGCGTACCTAACTTCTTCGACTGTGATGTCGGATATTTCGGCATGATTCGGGGCGGCTCTTGGAAAGTACACTCGGGGAAACTGTTCGTTCAGAAGTTCCTCGCAATACTGTCGCCATCTGTGGAGAATTTTTTCGTCTTCCACAAGGAGTTGGCCTTCAGCATTGTTAATAAACTTTGGGAAACGAATCTCCTGAGCATTTCTTCTTCTCTGGGCGGCTATCTTAAAGATATTTGCTCCTTTGTTCAAATTGCTTTGTCGAAGCTCCTGGGTAGCCTGGTTCCGGTCAGACGCGGAAGATGATATTTCTTCCAACTCCTGATATAGGCCTTCCATGCTTTTCGCTTTGAATTCGGCGCACTTTTTCCTCTCTATTAGTAGAAGAGCACTTTGACCAAGCTTGGAAAGCCATTTTCTTTTCGTGTGTCACTGCTTTGGCTTCGTCTGTCCACCACCAGGTTTCTTTTGCGTGTTGGCAGGGGCCTTTAGATGTTCCAAGCAGTGATTTGGCTTTCTCCAGGCCAGATTGTTGTAGGGAATCCCACATGTCTTGTGCTCTGCACTCCTCATTACCGACCTCATCGATAATGGAAAAGAGGTAGTTTTTCATGCTGGTAATAAAAGCTTCGCCTTTTTTTTTATCCAGCTTATACCACTTGATTCTCTCAGACACCTTCGTTTGCTGCTTTGACTTCTTACTCGCCTCCATTAAAAATTCAGTCAGGAGGAGAAAGTGTTGAGGGGCGATCGCGTCTCCCAGGATCACTTTGCAGTCTTTAACTCGTGGCTTCATGAAACTGGATACCAAATGATAGTCTATTTGAGTTTCATTTCCGCCGCTGCTATAAGTGATCAGGTGCCGGCTTTGTTTGATGAACATGGTATTTAGCACTGTTTAGGATATCTTCACCTGAAGAGTGAAGATTGATCTAACCATTAATGATGTTGACAGCGTTATCCTGAACTCTCAGCTTCCCATATATGCCAATGATATGAAAATATTTAAACACATATCTTCCTTTGTTGACTCGTGCTCTCTCCAATCTATCCTTAACACGTTCACAACTTGATGACAAAAAAATGTGAGTAAATGCCAAGTCACTTACTCCCGCAAGAGTTACATCTTGGTAACCCTGCCCGATCACTCAGCATCAAGTACCTTTTATGTATCCCTGCATATTATGTATCCACCTATGTTATGTTACTCCCATTCCACTTGTATTCTTCCTTGTTTATTTGTTTACGCCCTTTATAATAAGTAGCGTCTTTTGCGATTTTTGCCTTGCCTTATTTGTTTACACCTCTTGTTATCTGTGGCGTCTTTTTGTGAAATTTGCCTTGCCCTATTTGTTTACACATTTGTTATCTGTGGCGTCTTTTCCTAATTCCGCCACTCCTTTATTTGTTTATCCAAAATGATAATTTTCGTCGAGAAGATGAGGCGGGTATGCTGAGCGATTGAGGGCATTACTAGTTCGACCGTCGTGGAGTAAAGACATATTATTAAATCCTTTAATCGAAAACGACCTTTTATTTTTGGTTTTGACGCGAGTTCGTAATTGGGCAGTCGGTAGGATACAAGTCCAAGTACCTGTTTATTTGTTTGCCAAAAAGTACAGTAGCTACAATCAGTGTTGGACTCAAGAACACGTTTCGAGCGAAGATCAAAACGTTGAATTTTAATTCTTAAGCTCATGTAAAATAACCTCGTTCATCAAAGCCGAAAGAATCGATTGTACAGCTGTTTGATAAAGTCGATACGAAGAAAAAAAAGAAAAAGAAAAGAAAAACGGATGGTTTTGACAAGGTATGTTTGACCGTGGTTTATTATAGTCATCAGATTTCTTAATGCCCCCTATAGTCCGTAAGAAAGTTATTGCAAAGAGTTGTAGTCTTTTTACAAATACAAGTTGGCGTAGTAATAAAAGTAGATTAAGAAATATTGTAAGAAGTGTTTCATATAATCAAGTGTTTAACTCGGAACTGATTAATTTTGATTTTGAAACTAACACGTGTCCAGATCTCATTGAAAATAAACTTAATTTTTTTTCTAAACCTATACTTGTGAACCGTTCTGTAGAAGATATATATATTGCCGACGAAATGAATTCTAACCATGCTGCTATTGCTATGGAGTTTTGATGGAAATCCGCGCTCTTTATTTGATTTTATAAGTAATGTGGAAGAAATTTTAGGCCTTATGCCACAAATACAAGGAACTAGCTATGGAAGAATCATAATTCGCGCTATTCGTAACAAGGTAATAGGGAATGCAAACGAAGTGCTTAATATTTATGGTACATCTATTAATTGGGAAGAAATAAAAAATAATCTAATAATTCATTATTCTGATAAGCGCAATGAGACGCGTGATGAGATGAGATTGATTATCAATGAGATTCGTGATCTCCATCAACTACGACAGTACAATCTATCCGTAGAGAATTTTTATTCAAAAATTATTGACATCTCATCAGCAATGACTAATATTAAAGTCCACGAGAGGGATGAAAATGTTATTAGAGCCAAACTATCTTTATATCAAGACATGTGCTTAAACACTTTTCTGGCGGGGTTAAGGGAACCATTGGGGTCCATTGTCCAGTCAATGAAGCCTAATAAACTAACAGATGCTTTAAGTTATTGCCTTCAAGAGCAGAATTGCGATTATTTTCCAAATCAACAACACCAACGGCAAACAACCTTTTTTTCGAATAAACAAAATAAAGTGCATCTTGATCAGTCAGTTGGTAGAAATTCACATCAAACATTTAGACAATCGCCTGTGAATTTGCAAAGCTCTTCAAACATCCCCACTGTATCATATATTCGCTCTAATGTTAACGCTCAAAACTGGACACCTAAACACAATTATGTTAACTTCAATTCAAATTATACAAATAACCCTCCAATTGAGCCTATGAATGCCCTTAGTGGACATTCTCAAAGAAGCTTTCAAAATGCAAATAGGATAAATAATAATGCCCGGGCAAATTACTCACGCACTGGACTACACAATATTGAGGGCACCCAGCCGCACAATAATGTGAATCAGAGTTCCGTACATAAAGACTATCAAAGGCTTGAAATGCCGGTTCATCATAATCAAGAAATACAAGAGGCACCCAGCCGCACAATAATGTGAATCAGAGTTCCGTACATAAAAACTATCAAAGTCATTGTCAAAGGCTTGAAATGCCGGTTCATCATAATCAAGAAATACAAGAGGAAACCGAGTGCACAAATTTTCAAGTACAGGCCTCGGAGACCATATAGGATATTTAGCCATTAATAATAATCGTTCTCATTCGCTGCCATATATAACCATTCAAACAAACATCTGAAATTTCTTGTAGATACAGGCAGTAATAAATCCTTTATAAATCCAGATGTAGTTATTAAGGAAACCGTAAAACTTGTTGAACCTGTCGACATTCGAACTATCTTTGATAAACATTTTATTAATAAAAAGATTAACCTGAATGGTTTAAAAGAATTCGATACCAACAAACAATTATCATTTTTTGTTTTTAAGTTCCACAATTATTTCGACGGACTTATAGGTACAGAGATGATGAAGAACTTAGGCGTTAGAATAGACCTTAAGAACTCATTATTAGAAACAAAATGTTAAGATTTCACTTAATTATAAGCCCAACTTAACATCAAAGGAATATAAAGTGCAGGGTCTCCGTAAAATAATTTGTTATCTTCCAGTAGACGTAAGTGTGGAAATAACTGTGGCCTCAAGCGATAATCGCTTAAGTCGACATAAGAAGAAATTAAGTTTTAACTGCTACCTAGATTAGCGGATTAAACTACAACTGTGATTAAAATATGGTGAACTAAAAGTCATTCTTATTAAAGTTATCTTCAAAAACCATAATCGCTTATCTCGATTGTCCATCGAGCAGCACATATGTACAATAGCCACTTAAGTGATCTTACGTGTTGTAATAACGACAATATTTTATTGGAATATAAGCTTATTCCTAGTTAAATTATTATTGTTGATTATCAATAATACCATGCCTCAGAAAGAGACACTCACTTTAGCTGTTCATTAAAAGTTAAGCTTTTATTGGAAAACAATAATCGCTATACCTCATCCGTTACTCGAGGTAAGTTGTTTTTGCAAATCAATTTTGTAGTATTTGCCTGTGTTACGTAAGGTAAGCGACTTTTGAATGTAAGTGGCGTGACGAGGTGTTTAGCTAAGTACAGTTAGGTTTTTATCTTCCGTGCATAATTGGCCAACAAGTGTCACTTAAATTGAAACTGTCATCAGGTGAAGTCCTGCTTTTATTTAACAGCAATTCAATGTGTGTCAGGTCGCAGTGATTTTTAAAAGAAAATATTATATAATAGATTTTGTATACGTTCATACATATGTACCTATACATAAGAATTTTCATTGTAACAATTTTTAAATTTACAATGAAGATAAAACCAATATGTCAACACAGAAACTTCTTAGTCAACGTGAATCTATCGATGTCGACTTTGATTGTGATGATTCTCTCCAAAATCCCGATTTTCAAGCTTCCACAGATGAGTCGTTTTCTTCTGAAATTAATGAAGATATGGAAAAGACGGCAAAAGAAATTGAAAGGAGTCCTTTACAATCCTCTTCATCTATTTCAAACGGATAATTGACAGCTAAATATAAGAGAAGAGAATCAAGAGAAAAGCGAAACACTGGAAAATCATATATAAATTCGAAAGGTTGTGTAGTACCCAGCAAGAATATTCAAACCTTTAAGTCTCTTGTGTCGTAAAAAATGCAAAGAAAAATTTCCTGAGATTGCACAGGAGCAGGTGTTCAAGTCTTATTGGGCATTAGGAACATATAATCAAAGAATATTATTCGTTGGCAATTTGATGGATATATCAGAAAAAAAAAACACAATCCCTAAAAAAACATCCATATAAACCTCGTAACCGTGAATACAACATTAAATATAATTTAGAACATGCGTCAAGCGTATTGAAGTATGCCAAAAATGCTTTCGGCAATGCTTAAGTGAAACGGAAAGCTTCTTGAAAAGCGTTGCAAGAAAGAAATTAGAACATCCGCAGTCAAGTTATGTTGTTCATCGAGGATCAGGAGGAGGAACTAACAAATTGAATGAGGAAATTGTCGAAAGAATAAAAGAACACATTAATAGCTTTCCTGCCTATTAAAGTCATTATTCTAGAAGAGAAACAAGCTGCAAGTATTTTCATTGCAGTTTAACTATATCGCAAATGTATAGATTATATTGTGATAAGTATAAGTCCCAAACAGTTAGTCTCACCACATATTCCCAAGTTTTTAAAAGTAAGCCGAGTCTTAACCAAATATTTTTGTTGTAATTTTTTTAATTATATGTACATATACCTTTTTCTTTCAGGGATGAATATTAAGTTTAAACAACCTAAGGTAGACACATGTAAAACATGCGATTCAATGAAAATGAAAATAAATATTGCTAAAATGGAGAACAATATGGATACTTTAAAGGACCTTGAAAAAATTTTCCGTGCAGGGACGGGTTAAGAATATCCCTGCAGCGATACCTCTCGCTTGTCGTAAAAGGCGACTAAAACAAAGGTAAACAAAAATCACATCTAGGCAATTTAGAAAACACCAAGGTGAGCCTAGGGACACATATACCACCATTAAACTGACCCACAAGTGTACATGCAAATCAGTGGGTTGACACGACTGGAGATCACCGGTGTTGTAAGAGTAAGATCAAACAAAAAAATCTGGAGCATGCCCGTGTCACAAAAAAAAAAAGGCAGGCCGAAAAACAATTGGTGCAAACAAATGCAAAAACACCAGCATTTGATTGGCCTCAGCGATGAAGTAATCCCAAACCGGGAAGCCTGCCGCTACTTTCTGAGGCCAAACCGGCGGACCCCACAAGCGGACCAGTAGGAATGCAGTTAAGTGGGAAGGTTATGGTCCTACACTTCTGACCATAACAACGCCGGAAAAAGGAAAAGAAGAAGAAAGGACCTTGAAAATATTCAAACACTTCACCATGCCAAAGCAGAATTAGCTTATGAATCGAAACGGTTAGACAAAAGTCGTGCAATTAATGATCCTGAAATGAAAGTCTATACTTTTGATCTACAACAATGTTTGCCCACTCCACATTTGAATAATGCATATTCTTTTTACAAAAGGAAACTCTGGACTTATAATTTGACGATTCATGATTGCGTGACAGCACGTCCGCATTGCTATATGTGGCATGAAGCAATGGCAGGTCGAGGCGGTAATCAGATAGCATCATGCATTTTCAAACACGTGTCTGATCTTCAAAGTAATCCAGTATTAAAACGACTGATATTCTATAGTGATTCATGTGCAGGACAAAACAAAAATTAATTTTTAAGTATAATGTTTCTAATGGCTTTCCAACTACACTCAAATTTGGAATTAATAGACCATAAATTTCTAGAGCCAGGACACACTCATATGGAATGTGATTCAGATCACTCTATTATAGAATGGAAACGAAAACGGACCGAAATAAAAATACATCATCCTCATGATTGGTATAATTTCATCAGAGCAGTCGGATCCAAACGAAAATTCGATGTAATTGAAATGGAAAAAAAAATACTTCTACGACTTTTCATTATTTTTAAAAACCAACTTTATGTGGAGAAATCGAAATGAGGATACAGAAATGTTTGTTTGGAAAAACGTTAAATGGCTTCAATACAGGAAAGAAAATTTTGGAAACATTTTTTATAAAACAACCTTGGACGAACAATCACCTTTTAAAGTTCTAAATATAAAAAAACGCGGCATTTCCACTGTTGGAATAAGCAAAATTCCTAGCATCAAATATGTGGCTGAAATATCTTCAAAAAAGAAAAAAGACCGTGAAGATTTGTTACCATTTATTGATCCATCCTTTCATGTGTTTTATAAAACTCTTCGAACCGAAGAAACAATAGATATTCATCCTGATTTGGTTGAAGATGAGTCGGATGTGGAATAATATTGTATTATTTTATGGTTTAGTATATATGTACAATAATCTATAATTCAGATATGTTAAATGAAGTTGATTAATGTTATTTTGCGAGTATATTCAAAGAAATACATTTTTGTTTATGTTAATTTTTTTCAGTTAACTTAAATACCTACTTAAAAGTATGAAATTGCTTCTTTTCGTGGCTAAAGTCCTTTAGTGGGTTGTTTTTAATTTTGCAATAACAAACTAAGTCAGGTGAAATTGAAATAAGTGAATCAATTCGTTTTGTTATAAAATCTTTTGTCGACATAGTTAATCATTCTACACTTTCTCAAAATTGGTATAATCGCTTAACCTTTCACTTTATGAATATTTGTATTATAAATATATGTATGTGTAAATCGTAAATTTATTTATTTCCTTATTTTCATATTTCAATTTTCTTTATACGTCATAAGCCTTTGAAAACTTTTAGGAGCTCGGTTTGAAGTTTTTAAGCACTTTTTTTCGAAACACGTTTTTTCGATTTAAGCGGTTATTGCTTGAAGCCACAGATGTATACAGGGTGTCCCACGAGCAGTGTGCCAAAAAGCTAGAGCGTGTAGGTCTGGTCAAGACAAGAAAAAAATCGTACGGGAGGGAGGGGGGGGGGGGGGTCTATTCCCCCCCGTTTAGCCGGGAGGGGCAATTTTCTAAAAAATTGACTTAATTTGGAAAAAAAATTATTAAAAATCAACAGTTACATCCACAATGCCGTGATATACTTTTTTGTAAAGTCAGAAACCTCTTCTTTCATCTTGTTTTTAAAAGAAACTGTTTTAAGGAATAGTTTTTGAGAAATTAATTTTCAAACTCAAAATTATGAAAAAAAAATTTCGAACTATTTTTTTTTTCAAAATTGTATGTAATTAAGTACTAATTTATTATAATAAAACTCCGAATTTTTTAAAAATAATAAAAAAAAGGTCAATGTTTCATACATTAATTTGCCTACAAGTCCAGCCGCGTTAAAACAAAAAAAAAAAGGTTCGAGTTTTTTTTTAATTTCTCAAAAACTACAAGACATTTTTGTATCCGGTTTTCTGTTTTTAACGAATTTTTTTTAGAATTGAATTTTAGAAAAAAAATTAGTACTTAATTACATACAATTTTGAAAAAAAAATAGTTAAAAATTTTTTTTTTCAAAATTTTGAGTTTGAAAATTAATGTCTCAAAAACTATTCCTTAAAACAGCTTCGTTTAAAAACAAGATGAAAGAAGAGGTTTCTGGCTTTACAAAAAAGTACATATATCACGGCATTGTGGATATAACTGTTAATTATTTTTCCAAATTAAGTCAATTTTTTAAAAAATTGCCCCACCCGGCTAAACGGGGGGAATAGACCCCCCTCTCCCATACGATTTTTTTTTTGTCTTGACCAGACCTACACGCTCTAGCTTTTTGGCACACTGCTCGTGGGACACCCTGTATATTAAATCAACCTTAATAAAAGACAATTTGATAATATCTGAAGGAATTTACAATGCCCAGGACTGGTACTCATATTTGGAAGTTACCAATAGTTCTAATCTTCCTCAAACATTCCAACTTGATCAGCCAATTAAGGCAAACGTCTTTAATCGAACCGAATATTTTGAAATTCATAATATATCAAATAACGATAAACTTAGTAAGGAGTTCTGACATATGCGAATCACTTCGTACAAACCATATGAATATTGAAGAGGAACGGGCCATTAAAACTTCGTGCAGAAAATATGAGGATATACTTGGATATTCTTCCAAGAGGGCCAAAATCTAACCTTTTCAAATAGAATCAAACATGAAATAAATACTAAGGACAATGTCCCTGTTTATTCAAAATCATATAGATATCCTTACATCCACAAAGACGAAATCCAGAAACAAGTTAGCGATATGTTGAATCAGGGTATCATTCGCCACAGTTACTCTCCGTGGTCATCACCAATTTGGTTAGTTCCAAAAAAGAAAGATCACAAAGGACAACAAAAATGGCGGTTGGTCGTTGACTACCGAAAGCTGAATCAGAAAACTATTGACGATAAGTACCCGATTCCAAACATTACGGACATCCTGGACAAGCTGGGGAAATCTATGTATTTCAGTACACTTGACCTAGCTTCAGGTTTCCACCAAATTGTAGTGAGCACTAGGGATGTCCCAAAAACTGCTTTTTCTGTTGAAAACGGCCACTATGAGTTCATTCGCATGCCATTCGGCCTGAAAAACGCTCCATCTACATTCCAACGAGTGATGGACCACATTTTACGAGAGCTTCAGGGAAAGGTGTGCTTAGTATATATGGATGATATCATAGTATATTCGACTTCTCTGCAGGAACACGTCGACAATTTAGAAGCTGTGTTTAAGAAACTAAAGGAATCTAATTTGCAAATTCAACTTGAAAAGGCTGAATTCCTCCGGAAAGAAGTCTCCTTTTTGGGTCATCTAGTGACCGCTGAGGGTGTTAAACCTAACCCCGAAAAAATCAGTGCTATAAAAAAATTTCCTATTTTGAAATTACAAATTACAAGTTTGAATAAACAAATTAAATCCTTTCTTGGACTCCTCGGTTATTATCGAAAGTTCATAAAGGATTTCGCTAAGGTGACTAAGCCTATGACTGAGTGTCTTCGTAAAGGGAACAGCATACGACTTGATTCCGAATATGTAAATTGTTTTGAAATATGTAAAACTCTCCTTTGCAATGACCCCATTCTAAAATACCCGGATTTTTTAAAGCCTTTCAACGTTACTACTGATGTGTAATGTGACCAGTAACGTTGCCTTAGGTGCGATACTCTCACAAGTACCTATTGGATCGGATAAGCCTATTTGTTACGCAAGTAGAACTTTATCCAAATCAGAACAAAATTACAGCATGATCGAAAAGGAGCTTTTAACAGTTGTTTGGGCCACTAAATACTTTCGGCCTACCTATTCGGTCGAAAATTTCAAATTATCACTGACCACAAGCCACTTACATGAGTCTTTTCTCTCAAAGAGCCAAACTCTAAATTAATACAATGGAAGCTCAAACTCGAAGAGTACGACTATTATATAACATATAAAAAGGGAATAAAAAACGCGAACGCAGACGCCTTGTCTCGAATTAAGGTTAACGTTTCTGAGACAAATAAAACTTCTAGAGAATCCGACAATTTAGATACTTTATCTAACAGAATAATTACGACGAACGTGATAGCGTTTTTACAATCCATTCTGGACAAGAAAATGTTGATGATGGTATCCCGATATCAGAACGTCCTATCAATGAGTTCTCATGCCAAATCATTTTAATAAAAAACACTCGTAAAATTAAACCAAAAGTAAAATTTGAAATTTTATTTAAAAAGAAAAAAACGGTTTAAAATAGAATTTAGTGACACAAATAATAAAGAATTTCTAATTAATATTTTTAAAGATTATATGATCCCAGGAATGCTCACAGCCATCATGGCAGATGACAATACCTTACGAATCCTTCAAGCTGTTTACACGAATTATTTTAATGAAAGTCGATTTAAAATAGTACGATGCAATTTTCTTCTAAAAGATGTAACAGAAAATGATGAGCAAGAGAAATTGATTCGAGACTATCACCAAAGTTCAAATCATAGAGGTATCACGGAAAACTTCGAACATTTAAGGAGAAATAACTATTTTCCCAATATGAAACATTTAATTACTCGAGTTATAAACAATTGTGAAGTACATATGTCAGAAATATAAATATGATCGTCAGAAACTACCTTTAAAATACGAGCTTACAGAAACACCATCCAAACCATTGGAAATTCTTCATTTAGACATATGTATATTCCGTTAGCAGAGAAAATTTTCTGACAATTATCGACAAATTCAGTAGGTTTCCTTGCGTTTATTTACTTATGTACATCTCGGAATAGTATAAACCTGATTAGATCCTTGAAACATTTCTTTTCTCACCACGGAATTCCCCAAAAGATAGTCACAGATAATGGCAGTGAGTTCGTATCTACTTTATTCAAAGACTTTCTCAATATATACAATATACAATTACATACAACCTGTGCGAAAAGTTCTACAGGAAATTCACCAGTAGAAAGGTTCCACTCTACATTAACCGAGCTTATTCGAATTGTAAAGTCTCAGACAATGGATAAGCCTATAGGAGAAATTGTTGATGAAGCAGTGATAACGTATAATAATTCAATTCACTCCTCCACAAAATTAACACCTTTCGAAATATTAACCGGACACATTACCAAAAATAACCCTTTCGCAATAAATCCCACATGCAAAACAGAACAAGAATATTTGAAACGGCACATAGAGGATTATAAAAGTTTAGCTAAACTTATTAAAGAAAGAAATTTGAACAGAAAACAGAATCTTATAAACAAGCTTAACAAAACTCCACCATGTTTTAGACGAAATGAAAAAATCCTAGAATTAGATGACAGAAGAAATAAACTTGCCCCTAGGTATATAGAACATACAGTGATTAAAGACAATAAAATTACGTTAAACACAAACAAACGAAAGGTTCACTAGCAAAAGGTAAGAAAGAAACTCAAGTTTAGTAATCGATAATGATAAAAAAAAGAAAAAAAGAACCACAGGTTGATCATTTTTTTTATTGAATCATTCCTTATTGTAATTATTGACACGAAATTGTTAAGTAGTAATACCATATGTACCACTAATGTATTATGTATTAATATATTAATTCCCCCTTTCCCTTCAAATGATGACGTAATAAACCCTATAATGACTATATCCTTGTTCAAAACGATCTCATAAATTCCACATAAAAATCATCGAAACATCAATCAAAACGCACATACCTATCTACATCTGCACAAACATATATACCACCTACAATGAGTTCTCTGCACTGCACTAGTGTACCAGCAGTCATCAGAAAACTTCTCAAAAAGTACATCATCCACACTGGGGCGTATGGGAGCTAAATAACAACGACCTACAATAGGCGATTTCCAACAATTACGGTTTTATATACATACAGCGTTTTGAACAACGTCACCAGATCCTTTAAACTAAGATACAACAAAAGGAAAGCAAATTGAAGGAAATGTATTTTGATTTTAATTACATAAACAGACATCTGAAATAATAACGAAATCTAACTCAGAAGTACAATATTAAAATGTATTAGGATTTAACTACTAACTATGTTACATATATGTAAATATTGACATTCACAATACAAAATTAAATAAGAAATATAAGATATGCATACACACTAATTAAACGAATTAAAGGCCCCGATTGCGAGTGTCGATCAGCGATCGACTCGACAATTGTCGATTGCGTCGATTGATTCCGGATTTGGTATTGTGTAACTCAATCGATGAAGAAGTAGACTATTGTGAATAATTACGTCAATATTGTGAGTAAAAACATGAATATTGTGAATATTTCGTTTTTTGACAGTTGTTTGACTGTCGTTTATTTATTTCATCAAAGAAATTCAATACACCAAATCATTCGAACAGGACTTGTTTTTCTTATTTTCACCCATTTTTTCCCGTAAACGTACAGGAGGTCATTCTAGTTTAGTACTTAATAAACTAGATAAACAAATAAATAAATAAATAAACTAAATAAACATCTAAGTTGAGTACTTAATCTTTCCTATCTGTGTTTTGCTTGTGTTTTCAAACAAACTCCCTTAGCAATATAGGGATTTGCTTCCATGAACGAAACGAGGAGCTCTATTTGTTTTTTTTGTTCGTAACCTGCTTTCACCTGGATTAGAATTTCATAAATACTCCATAAATTCATTATTTTCATTAAAATTACTTCATTTCGTAAGCAAAAAAAAAGATCTTTTCCTCTAACAGAAAGCAACGATCAGTATTTTGCGATCGACAACAAGCGAGTGTCAAATCGACAACGGTCGATCAGAATCGACATCCACAATACCAACATCTGCAATCGACGATCGACACTCGCAATAGGGGCCAAAGATGAATGACTAAATTAAGTTGAATTACAATTATTATAGAAATATGCAATAACGTTCGAGTTGATAAAAAAATAGTTGTATTATATATATGTAAGTTATAAAAAAGAATTTTAAGTTAACGGTAACGATTTTTCACAAATTGTTGTGTAAAATCGATTCTTCGATGGGAGGAGTTACATCTTAACCTGCCCGATCACTCAGCATCAAGTACCTTTTATGTATCCCTGCATTTTATGTATCCACCTATGTTATGTTACTCCCATTCCACGTGTATTCTTCCTTGTACTTATTTGTTTACGCCCTTTATAATAAGTAGCGTATTTTATTTGTTTGCACCTCTTGTTATCTGTGGCGTCTTTTTGTGAAATTTGCCTTGCCCTATTTGTTTACACATTTGTTATCTGTGGCGTCTTTTCCTAATTCCGCCACTCCCTTATTTGTTTATCCAAAATGATAATTTTCGTCGAGAAGATGAGGCGGGTATGCTGAGGGCATTACTAGTTCGACCGTCGTGGAGTAAAGACATATTATTAAATCCTTTAATCGAAAACGGCCTTTTATTTTTGGTTTTGACGCGAGTTCGTTATTCAAGCGCTCTTTCTCACCACCCAGAACCTACATTATTCGTCATGAAACCGTTCCCCTTGTCAACTTCTTGGTTGATTTAGGGGTCATTTGTGACCGCAAACTTAACTTTCGCCTCCATATCGACAACATAATCAAACGTGCCAAGTCTGCCTCCCGTTTCGTGAAACATTGGTTCAAAGAATTCTCGAACCTTACGTTACGATATCATTATACAATACTTTCGTCAGCCCACTTCTCGAATATGGTAAGCTAATCAAGTCTGGACCCCTCTTACGAATCCCATACTACGCTTATTGAGGCCATTAAACGTAGGTTTATCCATTTTGCCCTTCGTGGTCTTCCCTGGGCTGACCGCCTTAATTTATCATCTTACACATATCGCCTAAAATTAGTCAACCTCTAAGAACGACGCGATGTTGCAGATATTCTTTTTATTCACAACTTTCTCAGCGGTAAAATCGACAGCCCCACATTATTGCACATGATTCCCCTTAACACCAACCCACGTAACCTTCGATCCATGCCCCTTTTTCGTATAATATTTCGCACGAATTATGGCTACCATGAACCAATGTCCAGAATGCTGCATAAAACAAACACCAATCTTTTCGACCTTCACATCAAAAAGTCCAGACTTAGAATTGCCCTATACCACAACCCTTCACCCTCTCTCTCTCTAATCGTTTCCACCCTGTCAAATCGATTGAAAATGTACCACGTCCTTGTAAGGCTGAGAATCCGGAAAAAAATAGTGAATCTGATATAAATATGCCTAAAAGAAAACAAGGACAAGTTAAAATTCATGCTTTGTGTGTGCATTTCCAATATAACACCTTAATGACATGAAAACAAAAAATTACTGTGAACTACAACCAACGCGACAAATTCAGTCGAATCTCTCAAAAAATCCTATTTAGGACAACCACCCCTGGAGAGTAGTGAACGAATGTCTTGGACACAAACCATCTGCACCCCGTCCAGGTTGTGAGACAAACGCCAAATGAGCGTACACTCTTGAACCCGCACGAACCCTATAAAAAAAAAAAGTATTATTATATTATACTTATAGTATAAATAAATTTACATTATAAATATTATAATTTACCAGCACTAGCTACCGGGGCTTTCGGCTGGTTTTAAAACTAGAGGATATTTACATTCCTAGATATTAGATATCAAATTGAGTCTTAACAATATTTTATATTATCTGTAGAAGGAGAGGAAAGGAGGTCTATTCGTTTTTTTTATTACAGATTGCCTTACAAATTTCGATTATTTTAGGACATTTTGATACAAGATGTTTGATGGTTAAAGTGCAGTTGAATTGGCAAAAATGGCAGGTTGGTGGATTGATTTTGTTGAGAAGGTGTCTGTGTTAACTGCGTATGACCTAGTTGCAGCCGTAAGAAACATTTAATCATATGGACGGATGTTTCTGTTGGGTACTTTGTTGAGGCAGCTGTTGGGTTTAAGATGGAGAATTGATGGATGTATGAGTTCCATGAGTTTTTTCTCTTGTGTTCCCAGTAGGTGTTAATAATGTTGAGAAAATCTCTGTATGTTGGTGGGAGTGGATTAATGGGACGGGTTACTGAAGCTGTTTTGGCAGCATTATCGGCTAACTCATTTCCCCTGATGCTAGAGTGTCCTGGTATCCAGATAATTTTAAGTTTCTTCTTGTTTTTAAATATGTTATCTCGAGTATAGTATATAAGGTATATAAGGATGACAGGCTGGCAGAGCAGATCATGGATTTTTTGGGTTGTTAAGTGCAGCTTCTGTGGCTTTTAGAATAGCATAGGCTTCTGTCCAGTGCCATAAGTAGATTTAGAGCCATCTGTATACCAGATATTCCATAAGTCACTATTGAGGTTTTCCACAATTTCGTGAAATAGTTGGGAATAAGTTTGGCGGACCCCACAAGCGGACCAGTAGGAATGCAGTTAAGTGGGAAGGTTATGGTCCTACACTTCTGACCATAACGACGCCGGGATAAAAAGGAAAAGAAGAAGTTGGGAATAAGTTTGGTTAGATGTCGATCCTTTGTTGAAAGTGTCGTGTTGATAATGTAAGTAGGTAGAAGGGGTAGTTACCAGGTGTTAATGGTTGAAGAGTTGGGGTGATGCCTAGGTAGCTTGATATTGTTGGAGCTAAATATATGGATGACAGGATCTTAGGCGGTTTTTTCCTAACTAGGATTTTTTTAGCGTCTTCGATGATTGGAGATTTATGTGTTTGACAGATTTTTGGAGCATGTCGTGATATGAGTAGGTCTCTCCGATGATTGATGGATGGCATGCCAGCTTCAGTAATCATGTTTCTAACGGGTGTGGTTGCGAAGACCCGCAGACTGGATCTAATAGCAGAGTAGTAAGATGGTTGAATGATTTTGAGCGTCGATTTTGCGCATTTGCCGTAGATTACTAGTCAGTAGTCAATCTTAGATAATAATAAACATCTAGTTATGTTAATAAGCGCGTTTGATATACTAAACTACGCTTAGAGGCTAAGAATCTAATGGTATTAAGCATGGTAGCTAGCTTTTTCTTACGATTAAGTCTGTGGTCCTTAAAAGTAAAGTGGTTGTCAAATGTAACGTATAGAATGTTTAAGGTGTTTACATTTGGGATTTGTGAGGTAAGAAAGTTGATATGGAAGTTGTTACATCTTTGTTTTTTACAGATATGTAAGTGATTGCTTTTGATAGGTGAAATGAATGTTCCGGATAAATTGCACCATTAATTAAGGTTGAGCAAAAAGTTTTGGAAGGTATCTCTAGTGCGATTTTTGTCGTTTTTTTTTGATAATAGGATTAAGTTATCAACATAGAGGGTGTGATCAACATTCTTATATCTGGATATAACATCGCTTATGTCGTTATAGGCAATGATGAATAATGTTACGGAAGAGGCGAGCCTTGCGGTATTCCATTTGATAGATTGTATATTTTGGAGTATATATTATTTACTTTCACCCGGAACTTTCTGTTTGAAAGGAAAGATTTTATGTACAGAAACATTTTCGGACCTATTTTCCACTGGGTGAGTTTATTTAGAATATCATGGATACCAATCCGGTCGAAGGCCCTTTCATAATCAGTTGATAGGATGGAGACGTAATTTCTACAGGAAAGCGCAGAGGCAATGAATCAATATGGAGAAGGGTATCAATAGTTCCGCGAACATGTTTAAATGTAAATTGGTTTGTGTTTATGTAGTTGTTCTTTTCTATATACCATAGTAATCGTTTAGAAATTATTTTTTCCATCAACTTGCCAAGACTAGGTAGTAATGAAATTGGTCTGTAACCTTTGGGGTCGTTAATTTCTTTTGATGGTTTAAGGATTGGAATTTACTAGCGATCTTCCATACTTGAGTTATTAAGCCTTGCACAAAAATATTGTCATATACTCGTAGGTCCAAGAGTCATTGTTTGAAGGAGGGCGTTTCGTTGTTTATCATAGGGTATGAAATACGGTCGTACCACGAAGAGATATCAGGCAACTGAGCAGTTCAAGTTTACTAATGGGTTGTTCTATTTATTTAGTTGCAATAGCGATGTTGTAATTATATAGGCATATAGAAAGGATGACGGGAAGTTATCGTCGCTACTATAATCCGCCCATATTTTACCAAAGTATTCTCAAATGCTAGCAGGGTTAGTAAGCGTATTATTATCTGTAGTTATGGTGTTAATAGTGTAATTACCAGTGAGAGTTTGATGTCTGCCCAGATTTTTGCTAGTAAAGTTGGGGTTGATTTTTGCAGAGAACTTCTGAAAGCTTCCCTTTTTTGAAATCTTTGTTTTTTACGGATAGAGCATTTACTTTACGATAGTTTATAAGGTTCAGGTCAGTAGGATGTTTGAAATTGCCTTATTGAAGATAGACCAGTTGGCACGGTCAATTTGAAACTTAACTTGTGGTTTAATGAAGAGTGATTTAGTGCTGAAGTCTGTAGTTGCAAAAATTGGTAGATGGTCACTACCGTATAGGTAATACGTCAAGTAAATGCCATGACGTTTTGAGCAGTAACTGAGGTGATATTACTGTGACGTCGACATGTGTCTAGGTTTTATGGGTCGAAAAGTGGGTTGGCCTGCCGTCATTGATGATATTTAGATTGTTGGTGTATAGAAAGTCTTTAAATACCCTTCCTCTGGAGTTGACTGTAGGTGAGCCCCATAATGGGTTCCAGTAGTAAATTTCTTATCGGAAGCATTCAAAACACCTGAACGATTAAAACAAGAAGATGCCTTGCCACCATTTTTTTTTAATTTGGAATTCGTAATGAGATCCCTTCAAGAAAAGGAGAGGGAAATCGCATCCGTTATGGCTTATGCTGGCGATCTGAACCTGCTGGGATCTAGTGAGGAAACAGTCAAAAGAAATTTGAAAAGTTGAATAATGGCAGGAAAAGAAGTAGGCTAAGAAGTAAATGAAGAGAGAACCAAATATATGGTCACGGACCGACTTGGATCTATCCAAACATCGCATCTGACTGAACTCAATAATCACTTTGGGAAAGTGGACGAATTCAAATGTCTGGGTACTACGAGTATATTGGTTGCTAAAAACGACCTATGTACATATCGTATAAATACTCGTAAAAGGGTAGCTCATGCTTGTTCGCGATGAAAGAATTATTCAAACCAACTTCTCTCGCAATGTTAAAATCCGCATTTATAAAACCATAATAATGCCTGTGGACTTTGCGGATATAAAATGGTCTCTGAGGGAAGGAGGGAAATATATTTCGAGTCTTTGAAAATAAGATCGTAAGGAGAATCTATTTTGGAAAAAAAGACGAAGACAGAGGCGAATGGAGAAGACTATACAATAAATAACTCGAGGTACTCTATTTAGCTCTGTCTGCATAAATTAATCACGAAGAATAAGATGGTCAGGACATATAGAACGAATTGACAGTGGACGAACAATCAAACGAATAATGAGTGGAAAACTGGAAGGAAAAAATCACCAGGAAGGCCGCACTGTAGATGGGAGGACAATATAAGGATGGATCGTTCTTTAATGAATTACGTGTATTTTGCAAATTAAAGTATGTAGTAATACGAGTACCGCGAAATATTATTTCGGAAACTTTATTGTTGCGTGATGTGAAGGCTCTCCCGCATGTAATGCTGGACAATAATGCAATGAAAAATTTGATCCAAAATGTGCGACGTGAAGTAAATTGAAAACTAACCAACATTTTTAGTTTTTGAATCCTTTGATTATTATTATTATTTTTTCTTTTTAGTTTTAAATCCCTAAATTGCTAGTTTTGGATGTTTTTTTTTTTTCTTTTTATAAAAAAAACTTAACTAAAATGTACTGGGTTGTACCACATGAAATGTCCGATTTTATAGTAAACATTTTAAAGCTGCTATTATTTTCCCGTTAATTTTTATTCAACCAAAACAGGATCCGTTGGCATATATTGTTGTTCGATATTCCTCGTGCAGTTAAATAAAACGTGTTGTCGCTTCCGTGGTCGAAACGAAATTCATTGACAGTATTGACTGCTCGTTATAACTAAAGTAACAAACTTAAGGGATGTTTACATTATTAAATAGGAATTCACAATAACACTCCCCCTGAATAACTATTTACTAATCTGAGATTACATACCCTTTTTCTCATTTTTAGTAATTGACTAAATCAAAAACATAGCACAGGGTGTCCCACGAGCAGTGTGCCAAAAAGCTAGAGCGTGTAGGTCTGGTCAAGACAAGAAAAAAATCGTATGGGGGGGGGGGGGTCTATTCCCCCCCGTTTAGCCAGGCAGGGGGCAATTTTCTAAAATATTGACTTAATTTGGGGAAAAAATTATTAAAAATCAACAGTTACATCCACAAGGCCGTGATATACTTTTTTGTAAAGCCAGAAACCTCTCCCTTCATCTTGTTTTTAAACGAAGCTGTTTTAAGGAATAGTTTTTGAGAAATTAATTTTCAAACTCAAAATTTTGAAAAAAAAATTGGAAAAAAAAAATTTCGAACTACTTTTTTCCAAAATTGTATGTAATTAAGTACTAATTTTTTTTCCCAAAATTCAATTCCCTTATTGGTTTTCAGTTAAAAACAGAAAACCGGATGCAAAAATGTCTTGTAGTTTTTGAGAAATTAAAAAAAAACCCGAACCACTTTTTTCTAAGAAAAACCTTTTTTTTTGTTTTAACGCGTCTGGGCTTGTAGGCAAATTGATGTATGAAACATTGACCTCTTTTTTATTATTTTTAAAAAAATTCGGAGTTTTATGAGGATACAATAAAGTGACACAGTATTGGGATAACCCTGGACTAATCCTTTTTTTTTTCATTGATAACGCCTGAAAACTGACCTGCCAATTTCGTCGGCGTCCGCCCGCCGCCGATGGGTTCTACCCGGTAGGTCCTTAAGACAATAAAACCACAATTTTTCTTTATTGAAAAATAAAATATTTGCAACCCAAATGTAAATAAAAGATATCGCATTTTTAATAAAAAAACCATCAAGATCATTACCCCAGTCGGCATCACAATAACCTTTAATTTCGTCTGCGTCGTTTCGATAGATCAATTTCTTATCTATCGTTCCCTGTAGATATCGAAGAACTCTCTTCACCGCGGCCCAATGTGCCTTGCCGGGGTTGCTGCTATATCGGCTAAGTAAGTTTACAGCATAAGAGATATCAGGACGAGTGGTTTGAGCTACAAACAACAAGCTACCAATGACTTCCATGTATGGCCCAAGTGACATCTCCTGTTGTTCTTCTACGGTTCTGGGGCACATCCTACGCGAAATTTTTTGATTGATATCCAAAGGTGTTGCAACTGGATTACAGCCACTCATACCAAAACGTTCGATAATTTTGGAAATGTACCCAGATTGATCTATTGAAATTGTTCCGGTTGATCTGTCGCGTGTAATTGAAATACCCAAAATTGAAGACGCCTCTCCTAGGTCTTTCACAACGCATGCATAACTCATCCATTAATTGACGTTCTAGCTCAGCATTACTTGCAAACATCAACACGTCATCTACATACATTGCCACAAATAGCATTTCGCCATTCTCTACCCTGTAGTATACGCATTGATCAGCTTCCGATCGTTTTAAGCTAAATTTCGTTAAAACTTTATTTAATTTATTATTCCAGACTCGGCTGGACTGTTTCAAGCCGTACAATGATTTTAACAATTTACATACCTTTCTTGAACCATTGTCGAATCCTTTTGGTTGAACCATATAGGTATATGTCCTCTTTTAGTTCTCCATTGAGAAAGGCAGTGACCGCATCCATTTGACGGATTCGTAGATTAAATTTTGCTGCTGTGGCCAAAAGAAAACGAATTGAGGTATATTTTGCGACTGGTGCAAAGGTTTCAACGTAATCAACACCTTGCTTTTGTGAAAAACCCTTCACAACCAATCTTGCTTTATATCTAACTATCTTACCATGTGAATCTCGTTTGATTTTGAAAACCCACTTGGATTTAATGGGTATTTTTCCTGCAGGTAAGTCCACCACATCCCAAGTCTGGTTTTCACGCAGCGACTTCATTTCCTCATTCATAGCTTCCATCCATTTGTTTGCATTTGAGCTCGACAGTGCTTCTTCAAATGTATCAGGTTCACATTCACTTACTTCTTGATCTACGAAGTTCTTGCGGAATATCCACAGATTTATTGGGAACATATGTATCATCGTTATCATCGCTGAAGGACATCTCGCTGCTTTCACTCAGAGTATTATCGGCTAAATCACCATCATCAGCTACTCTTCTCTCGACACCAGAAGCGCAGTGGAAGCGTGCTGGGCCCATAACCTGTTGTTCAATATTCCTCGTGCAGTTAAATAAAACGTGTTGTCGCTTCCGTGGTCGAAACAAAAAGGGAAGATTTATTTGAGGTTACCAAATTCATTGACAGTATTGACTGCTCGTTATAACTAAAGTAACTAACTTAAGGGATGTTTACATTATTAAATAGGAATTCACAATAACATATATGACATTCTTCCAACATGATACAAGGTCAAATATTCCTTTTCGTAGAAGTGTCGACTATTTGAAGCAATTAAATGTTTAAAGGCCTTTATGAGCTGCTCGGTTCTGAAACACCGTCAGTCAGCAAAACGAATCCAGATAGCGGAAAAGATGGTAGGTGGATGCGGAAGAATTTCAAATCTCAACTGCAACAGTTTTTGCACTGGTACTTGTGAGGAATGGAGTTTAGCATTTTGGAGAGTGTACATACATACATATGTATGTTATTGTGTATATAAATTTAGACAATTTTTTATAAAATTTAGATTTATTTAAATTTAGATAATATTCAAAATTTTGAGTTTGAAAATTAATTTTTCAAAAACTATTCCTTAAAACAGCTTCGTTTAAAAACAAGATGAAAGAAGAGGTTTCTGGCTTTACAAAAAAGTATATCACGGCATTGTGGATGTAACGGTTGATTTTTAATAATTTTTTTTCCAAATTAAGTAAATTTTTTAGAAAATTGCCCCTCCCGGCTAAACGGGGGAGGGGAATAGACCCTCCCTCCCATACGATTTTTTTCTTGTCTTGACCAGACCTACACGCTCTAGCTTTTTGGCACACTGCTCGTGGGACACCCTGTATAAATTCGGGGGCATATAAATGCAGCCTCCTAATTTTTTTTCCCTCCGCTCAGTAAGATTTCGATAAAAACATATTCTATTGGATCAGAACATAAGGATTTACTAACAACAATGAAATTGTACGAACTTTTTATATATATTCCAACCCCCCATTTTATCCTCTCTATCCGCACGCACTAATTTATAACCATCAACATAAAACAGATCTGAGCACATCTCCGGTTTCAGCCATATTTCCGATAAGCACACGATATCGATCTTGTCACCGCAAACCATCTATTTTGTTATTTAAGCTCTGCGCATTTAAATGGCAGATTTTAAAGCCCTTATTTTGATTTCACAAGATATTTAACAGCATTTTTGTTACAAAAGTGGAACTACCCGGAGCATAAGAGCTCATATTGAATATTTGTAATAACAACAGAACAAAGTCAAGCAACGATCAGCACAAAAACCAACAACATATATGTGTAAAGTAAAATGAATTGAAAATAATGGAAATTACATAATTGAGAGCAGTAAAAGTTGTAAGATGAGTAACAATAAAAGAATCCCAGAGAAGAGAATAAAGATAATAATAAGAAGATAAAAAGAGTAATACAAATAGAGAAAATTAATTTGCATTGTCATGCAAACGGATCGGACCGTCCCTACTGACCAACGCAGTTTCCTTTTCAGCCAATTTGGCATGCAATATGTCGATTTCCTCACAATATTTGACAGCGTTTACCATGAAGAAATTAAAAGGGGATTGGTCTGTTCTCTGTCCACTAAACATAATCTTTTTTGGGTTAAGATCGGCCTTGGTGCTGTGTTTTGGTTTTTCATCTGCATCCAACTACAGTTCAGATCTTTTGCAGCTATCATATAGAATCCACTTTTCATCATAGGTGACCATCCGGTGCAAAACCGAGTTTGGTTTCTTAATCTAAGCGATGCTCAGATGCGAGACTCTTCAGCTCATGGAGTACCCACTTATCGAGTTTCTCTACCTTTACTATTAGAGAAAGGTGTCGACTTATTGTCATTGGAGATAATCCCATGCTTTGTGCAATCTCCCGCACCGATTTCATTGGGCCCGCCTCCATCGTTGCTCATACAACTTCGTCGTCAACTAACGTTTCCGGCTTCCCACGTCGTTCATTTTCGAGGCTGAAATCTCCCGAACGGAACTTTCCAAACCAACGTCGTATAGTGCGTTCGTTTACTATTACATCCTCAAATGCGTCATTAATGTTTTTCATTGCCTGCATTATGTCCCATTTAAATTTATAAAGGAAGTTGGATCGAATTTGAACTGCTGACAGCATGGTAAACAATTCCTAGAACATCCAAACAATTCACAAATGCATCGGCAACTGCGACAGTTACAAAAATCACAATAATTATAATTTTTTTATATATTGAGTGTTGCCTTTTTGCTTTCAAAACTTCTTGCAATCTTCTACGAGTGTTCATCGATCCGAGCATATATTTTGTTACAATCGCTGAAATTGTTTGCCGCCACTCTTCATAACTCTTTAACTCTTCTCTGGAACGGATTGTTCTTTTTCGCACTTCTTTTTCTAGAACAGCCCAAAGGTGCTGGGATTTAGATCCCCAGGGGAGGATGCGGCAACATCTTTTTGTATTCCAAACACAACAATCTCTCGTTATACCAGCTTATGTTTTGGATTATGTATTTGTGCCTTGTCCTATTATATTCCATATATATATGTATGTATATCTTTTATTTTAATTTTAATATATTTATAACTTTTTGTTTTTGTTTTAATACTTTTTTGATCTCGTAATTTTTTATTTTTTTTTGTTTTGTCTCTTTTTTATTTTATTTTGTTTATTCTAATTTACTCTAACCTACCTTACCCTACCCTAGCCTATGTAAGCCTGCTATTGTTGTTAGGCAGGCATTGCTTTGAAGAGGCTCCCGCAACGTGGCTTCGAATCAGTTTCATCAGAAAATTATCCACCCGTACAATCCTGGCCCCATTGTATAGGACCTAGTTCGGGTAAAATTTTGAGTGCTCGAATCCGAACCCTTTCCATTAAGTTGGCTCTTATGGCTTGAATAGTGTCATGCTCCGCTCTGAAACCGAATTGGTTATCCGGGATGATTTTATTATCTTCAACCCATTTAGACAGGGCTCTATGGACCACCTGCTCGAAGACCTTGCTGATACTCGGGAGGAAACTTATCGACCGGAGATTTGTCGGATAAGAAGAGGATGGTGTAACTCTACAGCCACTGGTGGAAGCTGTCTAAGCACAACATTGTATTCTTCTTCTTCTTCTTTTCCTTTTTTTCCCGGCGTTGTTATGGTCAGAAGTGTAGGACCATAACCTTCCCACTTAACTGCATTCCTACTGGTCCGCTTGTGGGGTCCGCCGGTTTGACCTCAGAAAGTAGCGGCAGGCTTGCCGGTTTGGGATTACTTCATCGCTGAGGCCAATCAAATGCTGGTGTTTTTGCATTTGTTTGCACCAATTGTTTTTCGGCCTGCCTTTTGTTTTTTGTGACACGGGCATGCTCCAGATTTTTTTGTTTGATCTTACTCTTACAACACCGGTGATCTCCAGTCGTGTCAACCCACTGATTTGCATGTACACTTGTGGGGCAGTTTAATGGTGGTATATGTGTCCCTAGGCTCACCTTGGTGTTTTCTAAATTGCCTAGATGTGATTTTGGTTTACCAACATTGTATATACCGTCGATAACGGATTTTTTCCATTGACTGGAATATCATCTGGAGATCTTACGTCGAAATGCACAGGGTATTAGCCCTCTCACATTGATGAAGAGAACTCTGTTTTCCAATTCGTGGTTTGGGCAAATACTTTCATTCACCTTGTACACTTCCTGGAAGACAGCTCCCACTGTCGCCACCTTCTCCTGCGAATCCTCAATCATAAAAAAGTCGTCATCAGGGATAGAGCTCTAATGCTAATATTTGTAGCAAGCGTTCATTCTGACTTTCTCGGAAGCCTTAGATCCTGAATGTCATTCTGATTGTTTCTCCAAAATATTGTATTACTCGTGCTGTTGGATTTTACAGCACGAATTCTGGTGTTCCAATGCAAACTTACAGATATTCTGTAATTTTCTTTGATTAACTGTTGGCTATTATTAATCAGGGACTTCAGTGTCCTGACCTCTGAGTTTTGTACGTCAGTACTCCGCCTGTACAAGAATTTCAATTGTCAGGAGTCTACTTTTTTGTCTGTGCAGTGCGTCGATTGTCGCGTTTCGGTATACGTTTGTGGTATCGTGCTATTCATTGTCTGTTTAATGATTTGGTCCATTTGTTTGAGGTACCTGTCAATCTTGTAGTGATCGCGCCACTAAGTCCGCAATAGTCACTGTCGTATACAATGATCCGTAGACAGTTAATAGACCTTTCGTTCGTGTCTACCAGTCTCGGCAGCATGTGATCCAGATCCAGATGTGAGCCGCTCCTAGGATACGACGGACTATTCGTTGCGAACAACTTGACTCTATATTCAATGTTGCGAAGAACCCACCAATGACTTAGTAGGCTGCCCCTAGTGTTGGGAATGTTATTTCCCCCATCACTATGTTTAGCATTTAAATTGGCGGCCAGAATGTAGAGGCTTAATTAAATTGGGCCTTGGGTTGACCCTTCTGCATCTTTTGATGACGGCGGACGGTGTTGCTAAATCGGTTGATCCGATTCCGTCTGACAAACGGGTTAATAGAGGAACTGCCGCCCCAAGGAATTACGGGCCACGTGGAAGATTAGCGAAACCGCCAATTCATCCTGGACCAGCTCACATTGATCCAAATAGAGGAATGCCTCTGGGGGACAAAGTCGCTAAGACGCACTTTCTCGTGGTACATGTAGTTGGAGAAGTAAGCCCCGGAGAACAGGTTATCATGTAGTTGGGGAAGTAAGCCCCGGAGAACAGGCAATTTCCAATCGGTTTCACCAAAAAGTTATTCACCCATACAATCTTGGCCCTATTGTATAAGACCTCGTTCGGGTAAAATTTCGTGTACTGAGATTCGGGTGTCCTTTATAACCCGAGACAAGTCCTGAGACATTGTCTCGCAAACATCCGAGTCCTTTCCATTAAGCTGGTTCTCACATCGAACCAAACGGGACATCCGTAGGCAACCATGGGCCTGATTAAGGCCATGAAACAGATTACCTTCACCCAGGAATCAAGTTGGCTGCTATGAAACAGCTATCTTGTCAGAGCGCAAGCGCTCCGAGCTCTTGTCAGAGCAGCATCTACCTGTTTGTCAAAATATATTAGGTATGCAACTAAGTTCTCGATGTTTATCAAGAGATGGCTCCAGTAGTAAGTGCTGGTCAACTGTGACGTATCCAAAACGTAATGAACCAAGCTTAGACATATGGTAAACAAACCACTTTGACACATTAGTGATTTTGTTTTTGCGTCATATACTTTTGGTTGTGTGGAAATGTCTGATTTTGTGCCAAATAATTGTCATTTACGGGAAGTGTTGCTTTTCTTCTTTCATTCGAAGAAAACGGCGGCTGAAGCGCATCGAGATAGAGCCTCAAAAGACGAACACTTCTACCGTGACGGTATGCGAGCTCTGCCAGAAAGATGGAAAAAAGTTATCGCTAGCGATGAGCAATACTTTGAATGATTCATTTGTAACCGTTTTTTCACAATAAAGTTGCATTTTCATAAAAAAAAACAGCGAGAACTTAGTTGCGCTCTTAATGGAGACTGATCTAGCCATATCCCAAGGTATCTGACTGCACCCTGTTTCGTCCGCCCGGTCCAAAAAGTGAGAACCTGCGCCAACCTTTTTGATTAAATGGTTTAACGTAATTTTAATTGCTAAACACGATGGCGATAGCTTCTTCGGTGTACAGTGTACGACTTTTTGGCGGCTGCATAGGGAAAGTATACCATATGTGGTGCGAACAATTTGGTGACCCATAAAATATGTAAGTGTACGGCTTTATTTTAGTTTATTATATTAATTTTAAGATTACTCAACGCCCTTTTTAGGAATATATATATATCGATTTAGAAGTTTTAGATTATTATTACTAATAAAACTAGAGCTAGAGCATTGTACATACAAAAATAACGCCACTTACTTACAAATGTGCATGTATCCTTGTGCTGTTTATATTATAAACTGTTGTCATAATCTTCTATACGTTTTAATTTTTGTTTTGTATACATTGCATGCGTAATATATTTCCCCATTGCTGCCTTTACTAACAAATCTAAACTAACAAAATGTAAAATGGTAGTACCGGCTATGTAAGCGTTCTACTAACAATGCGGGATGCAAAACACATTATTTGCAGGATTACACATATGAGTGCACGTTAGTCCCTGCCCCACAAACCGACCAGCAAATTTGTAACATTACGCAAGACACTCGTGGATACCGAATATTACAGGAATACTACAACTTTACATTTACCGCTACGAATTCCCTCGGTAACATTTCATTTTCTATTTTGAAAAATCAATATCGCTACAGTAAGTCACTAACTTATATGTATTTAAAAGCAATCCAGACAAAATTATCTATATTTCTAGTTGTGCCTGCAAAGCCCGAAGTCGAAATACAAAACATAACCGCAGACAGTGTAGTACTTTTTTGGAAAGTTGTTAAAAATCCCCATTATACCACTCGCACGAAAGGTTTAATTTATGAAATTCAAATTTGCCCAGAAAATTTCAATTGTACTTACATTAATGAAAGTTTAATTCTAAATCAAACAAACAGTAATGTTTATTCCATTCAAATACCTAAATTGCAATATGCTTTTCATCACTATGAAGTAAAAGTAAGAGTAAAAACGGGAATGAATAAAAATGATGACACCAAATGGAGCGAAGAATGTATAAAGCCTTTTCGAACTAAATCGCGTCTGCCAGATTATCCGCCAATTATGGATATAGGCAGTTTTTATATTGATCCGAATGAAAGTAAACTTCGTTTATATTGGCAGCAATTACCAAAATATCGAGAAAATGGATTGGACTTTGGTTATATTATTACAGTACGACGGAATGGAAATATACTGTAAGATGTAGTTATTTTATATATGTATTTTAATTTTAAACGTTTATTTTTCGAAGATATGAACTTTAAACACATAACAAAACCGTGAATTTCTGATTAAAAAAAATTTAAATATCAAAATAAAAAAACCGATCTTACTCAAACACAAGTCGCGATATGTTCTCTTTTTATTTTCTTTCCTGCACGCCCTTTTTTCCTATTGCGTTTTGTTATTATTATTATTACCGGCCGTTTGAAACTCGGAAGTTCAGAACCTCGTTAACCATCCCTCGCCAAGCCTCCCTGTTATGAATGTGTTACTTCCATATTTCACTGTTCTATCCCATTTCTTATAGATCTATCCTTATTTTGTTCTCCTAGCTATGGCGCGGTTCCTTGCGATTTTTTTTTCTTCTGGTTTTCCTCTGTTCTTGACTTGGCTGTTCATCCACTGTCCATTCGTTCTATATGTTCTGCCCATCTTAGTCGATTATGCTCGGACAATGCTTCGGTCTGAATAGAGTTTTTCGAGTTCTTGGTTGTGCAGTTTCCTCCATTCGCCCGTTTATTCGTATTGTTTTTTCATAATAGGTTCTCCTTAACACCTTATTTTCAAAAACCCATAATCTATTTTCCTCCTCCTCAAAGTTTTATAAAAGCGACTTTTAACATTGAGAGACAAAAAAATTGTTTTGAATAATTCTTTTATCGCGAAGAAGCACGAGTGGTGACAAGGAATCTCCATATTTTAATCCTTCACGTATTTCGAATGTTTCCGTTAAAACATTTCCTAATTTAACTTGTATTTTATTTTCCTCCTGCATATTTCATTATATCTAATGGTATTAAGTCGATTCCTGCGGCTTAGTTATTCTTAAACAGATGGATTGCTTATTTTACTTGCTCAATGGTTGGCAGTTCTACCTAAACCTCTGCTATGTGGATAACACCGCTTTCCATTGCTTCTTTTTTTTTTAAATTAGATACCCCTTAAGTTATCCAAAAAAGACGAGAGCCGTGGCGCAGTGGGTTTTTAATTGGCCCTCCCAAATTAAGTAATTTCATTGAAAAGAAAAAAAGGCGGAGGACTGTAGAAAAAATCTTGTTTTTTTTTTGTTAAAAATCGTTTTAAAAAAATAAGAAAATATTGTCGAAAATAAGCAATTTTGGTACGGCCGATAACCATTAATGAGTAGAAGTAAATATATAAATTTCAAAGCAATCGGTTGAATACTTGTTTTTTTTTTTTTTTAGACCCTGACAGTTTTAGAAAATGATGTTTAGAGAAAAAGGCGTTTAAAGTTTCAAGAGCAGAATAAGTCACTTACGGCACGTCGGAAATTAGGAGTTGTAACTTATTTAATACTAGGAATTTCGGCCTGAATTTTTCACAGCATATTTTCGATAGGATTTACTTTTTTCTCGCTATCTTCGTCGAACTAAGACTTTCTTTTGAGGACTTTGCAGTATCCCAGTTTGCTTTCCGCTGCCTCCTTTACAACACTTGACCATAGTGCTTCTGCTTGTTTCGCCGTTAGTTTCTATGCATTTAGTAGGGCGAACCGGTTATTAATTTAGTTCTGATATTGATGCATACGACGATCCTTTAACTTTTCTACGTTAAATTTTTTTATACTATGTTGTGATTGGCTTCTGTGAATTGGGATTCCGCTTTTAATTTTGGCGATGATTAGGATGTGGTCTGAATCGCAACCCGCTCCTCTGTATGTTTTAACGTCTAGTATGCTGGTATGGTGCCTGCTATCAGAAAAAATATCAATTTGGTTGCGCGTTACTCCATCCGGTGATATCTAACATATGTGGCCTGACGATTTATTGTATAATGTACAATCTATTTTTCATAAGATAATTTTTATTATCTTTTATAAAATTTTTGTTCTTTATTTTTTATAAAATACGGAAATAAATACATACTTA
Source organism: Merodon equestris (assembly GCA_958301585.1). Classification (NCBI taxonomy): domain Eukaryota; kingdom Metazoa; phylum Arthropoda; class Insecta; order Diptera; family Syrphidae; genus Merodon; species Merodon equestris. Next base: position 80,055,081 of record OY284413.1, on the reverse strand, counting down.
AAAAAATTAATTGACTGATCCTTACTTTTCCAAAGCAATATTTTACCAGATCAAAACGATACTACGTCAGCAACATATCAGTGGGATAGTCGTTCACTTTATGAATTTGAGGTTAGAAGTAAGAACAGAGAAGGAGAGTCTGTAAATGCAAGCACATTAAGAGTTCATTCAAGTTCTGAACGTTCAAAACAACTTGCTGGAATGCAAATGATAAATAAAGTATATCACCACAATAAAAATTTGTATACGGTATCTTGGGGGCGGCCTATAGATACCGACAATTTGGTTGATTTCACTGTCTTCTGGTGTACCTCAAGAATCGAATCACCTAGCCAGTGTCAGGTAAAGCTATTCTATCTAATAATATAATAGAACAGAAATTAAATGTTAAATCAATTTCAGAGTACCATATATTTTAAACATTTGGATAAATATGTACATAACTATACTTCTGAGCCAAATAACCAGACTTTAAACTTCGCCGTATCAGTCAACTATCGCACCTATAGTACTGGTATGATTTGGGCAATGTGCACAGCTGATGAAACTGCTGATTTACCTAAACTCTATCCGGAAGTTACATCGACATCAGCAAGTAGCATTAAACTTCAATGGAGTACAGAATGTTTGTTTAAAGCTATTTTAGTTGGATACAACTTGCAGTACTGCAAGGTGAAAAGTGGGAACGAAACAAAAAAGGAATGCATTGTTTCTGCGATGTCCATTCCCATAGTTGCACCTACTAAAGAGTGGAACCTTACAGGCTTAGAGCCCTATACTAATTATAAAATATTGATAGGAATGTACTCCAAAATTAAAGTCGGTCCCATGAGTACTCCTATATATACAAAAACCAGTGAAGATGGTACTTTTTTATTTTAATTTTGCCTTAGTTCATAAAGTCATATTTGTATCTCTCTAGCACCGTCTGCTCCAGAAGCACTAGTTCTTTCAAGTGTATCAAACAGTTCTGCCGTAATTTCATGGTCACCACCTGCAAAGAGTAATGGTATTATAAGGTCATACAATATCTGGTAAGAAAGCAACACAAATCTTTATGTAATTGTTTTAACACTTTAAACATATATAGGTGCAATGGAAATGTTCACGTCCTTAATAATACTGGAACCAGTCAAATGCCGAAATATGTACTGAGAGATTTGAAGAGTTTCACCAACTATACGGTCTATGTTGAAGCAGTTACTGTTAAGCAGTCCCCTCCTAGTGAACCTATTCACTTTATGACATTAGTTGGAAGTAAGTAAACTAAGTAAAAAGAATCCTTCATTTTTTATGAAGTTATTAAATGACTTTAATTTTTTCCTAAATCTTAAACCTATTTGTTGGTTCTCTTTTTCATTTATTTCCCTTAAAAAATTAAACTTAATTATTTCAAACGAATTTATTGTTATAGATCTATGGAAAAATTAATCTAAGGAAAAATTGTTTGAAATTTCAGCTGGTATGTTAAAATTTATGGAAACGCATTGCTTTTGTAATGTTTTCTTTTCATAATTTTACAATATTAACAAGGTTATTCTTAATAACTACAATAAAAAAAAATAACAAAATTCAATAAAGAGTGCAGGAAAATAACAAAAATAAAAACATCTTCATATTTTAAGCTGTCAATTAATTTTTTGCAAAATGCAAGCAGAGCATAAAAGGAAATATATATATATAAAAATTGCCTTATATTTAGTGTGCCTACCATTGTCATCAATAACGGCTTGTAGCCTTCTTGGTATTGATCCAATTAGGTGCTCCATATCGTAGCAGTCTGGTATCTTTTTCTACTCTTCCTGGATTGCTCTAACAAGTGCACTTTGTAATGTGAAAGCCCATTTTACCTCCTTTTTTTAAAAATGGCCACGTATTTTCAATGGGGCTTATATCAGGACCTTGCGCAGGTACATCGAACACCTTGTTCCAATTGTAAAGCAACCATGTCCTGCACAAAAGTGACTTGTGCTTCGGGTCATTATCCTGGTATAACTTGTATTGCAGCTTATGGGAATTTTTGGGATTAACAAATTCGAAACTTGCAGCAATTTTGGACAATGTAATACTCCTTGGTCATTGTATTGGTGAAAATCCTCACTTCTCCGACGCCCTTGGATGAAATGCATCCCCACATCATGACGGACAATTTTCCAAACTTTATTGTAGGGATAATATTTTTGTTTTTCAAAGCTGTACATATTTGGTTTCCGCCATACAGTTTAAGGTCCTTCGTTGTAATGCAACATAATTTTTATCTCTTCACAAAAAATAAGTCATTCGGGAACTCTGACGGCTGCACAATGTGATGTAGTACAAAAGACAGCCTTTTATGCATATTTGTCACGGAGAGTAACGGCTTTTGCGGGCTATTTTCGACGAGTATTTATTTTTGTGTACACGCCGACTAGTCTCATCTCCATACAATAGGTCCATAGTGTCCACCCTCGCCACTAATTGCCTTAAGCTGATTTGGGGAAATAAACCAACTCTCTTACTTTGCTATCAGTTCGATTTCCAGGCATTTTCTGAATTGCTTATTGGTCGGCAAACACGGTACAAATAGCTACTAATTAAACAACGAATTGGCCAGGCAAGGGTCTGAACTGGACATCAGCGAAGTGGACACGTCATTGCAACCACCGATCAGCGCATTATACCGGATCATAAATGACACAATCATCAAAGAAGCCAACTCGTCTTGGCTTACAAGAAACGACAGCTACACGACAAGATCATCGTGGCCAGAGCTCAATATTCGAAAAACAAAGAGGCTCTTGGCGCTGGACCGAAACTCGATCTGTATGCTCGTCGGAGTGATCACAGGACACTTTCCCATTGGAGCAATGCTTCGGAAATGGGTCTCAGGATCCAGCGATCTCTGCCGAAGCTGCGGCGATGAGGAAGAAACTGAGACGATCCAACATCTGTTTTGCCACTGCCTAGCTCTCCAGAATCGACGCCTAGCGCCGCTGGGCTTTACAGAGATTGCGGATGTGGCAAATGCAGATATATCGGATCTTCTAAAATTCATAAAGAGCATGGGGTGGTTTCAGGCACCACGTGATAGGACAGGTTAATTGTATGTGTACCCCCACAAATGAAGGGATCACAGTGGGCATTTTGGCCTCCGAGTGGAAGTGGAAGTCAACGAAAGTTGAATTTGTCATTGTGCTTAAAATTAATACCGTAACATATCGCAAAATCGTTTTTTTTTCCTTTTCTTTTATGTTCTGCTTGCATTTTGCAAACAATTAATCGATACCTTAAAATATGAAGATGTTTTTATTGTTGTTATTTTCCTGCATTCTTGTTTAATTTTTTATTTTTTTTTTGTAGTTGCTAGATAGATACAAAAGCAATGCGTTTTTTTCTTTAAAAAAATATAAATTTTAACATTCTAGCTGAACTACAAACAATTTTTCCTTTTGCAAACAATTATGTGACAGACTGTAGGTAGTAAACGAAATGTGCCTGCTGCCGCACTTTTATAGTCGTTGCTTTCTTTGAGTAGGTGTGTGTGTGTGTTTTTTCGGATGTGCGAAAGAGATGTGGGATTTTTATGGATATCATTGGTCTGTCCCTCCGTGCAGGGACGGGTTAAGAATATCCCTGCAGCGATACCTCTCGCTTGTCGTAAAAGGCGACTAAAACAAAGGTAAACAAAAATCACATCTAGGCAATTTAGATAACACCAAGGTGAGCCTAGGGACACATATACCACCATTAAACTGCCCCACAAGTGTACATGCAAATCAGTGGGTTGACACGACTGGAGATCACCGGTGTTGTAAGAGTAAGATCAAACAAAAAAATCTGGAGCATGCCCGTGTCACAAAAAAAAAAAGGCAGGCCGAACAACAATTGGTGCAAACAAATGCAAAAACACCAGCATTTGATTGGCCTCAGCGATGAAGTAATCCCAAACCGGGAAGCCTGCCGCTACTTTCTGAGGTCAAACCGGCGGACCCCACAAGCGGACCAGTAGGAATGCAGTTAAGTGGGAAGGTTATGGTCCTACACTTCTGACCATAACAACGCCGGAAAAAGGAAAAGAAGAATCATTGGTCTGTCTGGCTGGCATGCATGATTCGCATACCCTACCACATTCTTCAGCAATTTTCATTGTCGGGCCGCCGTTAGGTATTACTGCGAGAGAAGGGCAATTCATGCTACTCACGATTCCACAGTCCGCCAGTTTGGGACTTGCAGCTTCAAGCCACTACTTAATTTGGGGAGATGATAACTCTCCGGGTTGTTTATTTTCTTTTAGCAGGAGTATAAGCTGGTGTAGTTTCTACCATTCCGGGAAAACGCCTTCTAGAAATGTAATGAACATGTCTAATTTTTATTAGAGCGGCTTTCATATTTTATTAGGAATTCCCTTGGGGCCTGTCGTCTCTTTGTCTCTTGTTTTTATCTTTATGTGATATATGATATATTTCCGGCATTGATTTCTCGAACAATTAAGACCGTAATACTTGGTCTTGCCGGAATAGATTTGCCACAATGTTTTTCAGCATTATTGGGCATACTATTGTGAGGTGCTGCAAGCTTTAAGTCTGTTTATAACAATTGTTGGCTCTGGCCGAAGGGTTGATATTCGCTTCGGCGCAGATTGAAGTATCTTGCATGCTCCCTCTGATTGCCTTTTTTAACTACCGTCGCTCCTAAATAAAGGTCTCCAGGTGTTGTTGGAAATCGCTTCTTTACAAAACACTTTGTCGCGGTCTAGACCGTGAAAATAGATTCGATATTGACGTCAGCATTTTTTTCTTTCATACAACTCATGCATAAGTCCTTTTTTTTTTTTTTTTTTAGTTTTTGCGAAAAATTGTGTATCTGGGCACATATCTGTGATCTAATACACGTTTCTTCTAAGTATCATTTTTAACTTGCCCCAAGAAAATAATTCGTCCTAAGAATTTCCTCATTTCATACATGCCCTTCTACTTATTTACATATGTATATTTTGGTAATAATAATTATTCGATTCCTCTACAAAATACTATATGGAAACAAGATCATCGTATCGGTTATTAATTCGGGAACAGTATCAATATTTAATGCAGAGTAATTTAAAAGCTCTTTCAGGATCAGTTTTTTTAATGAATCACTTAGCACTTTCTATTTCCTAATAATGATATCAATTTTTCTTTTCCTAGGGCCTTCAAAACCTCGTTCACCAAAGTTAAGAACCGGTAACTCATTTGAATTTTATTGGACAAAACCAGAAGAACCAGCTGGTCATTTAGAATTTTATGAAGTTCGAGTTACTGTACAGAAGGGAACAGAAACGAATAAAATTTCACGAGTAGTGAAAAATTCGTGTATGATGGAACGGCCTTCTTGTAACGATCGCAACTATACATATTATTTTTCAGTGCGAGCTGTTAACATTGCAAATAAGAATATAGAGGTTGGAAATTCATATTATTCGAAAATGCATCAAGGTGCTTCGAAGAAGCGCCGTCATTCAAATGCAGAAATCAATCCATCAAAAGGTCCAATTTTTCATATTCAAGAAAAACAAGACCATGAATTACGTCACAGATATGAACGTGAAAATTTCAAGTCCATATTTACGACAGCCAGTGCACAATCTACGACCTTAGACAATGTATATGAAAGTCTTAATGAGGAATTAAGATGTTCTGATATTAGTAATATTGATTCGCAAACTTTAGGTGAGCGCTACAATGAAACTGATAAATACATTCTACTCAAATCTGATTGGGCGGATGGTGCAATTTATGAATGCATTCAAAGTCAAACCAGTAAAGTGCCGTTTATAGTCATTTTTATTATTGCCTTACTGACAGGAACTATTATTGCTATGTGTTATCTACGAAAGAAATACTATAAAATGAGTGATATTGGACTCGTAATTCCCGAGGGTCTTGATGATAATATTCATCCACCAAAGGGTGTAGACAACGAAATAGAACGAGATGAAATCTCGCGTACGGAAGAAATGTTTGACAAAGAAAATCACCATTTGCTGTCCAAGAAGAACAGCAATGATTCCGGCTTCCTAGCAATTATTCAGTGTTTAGATAAAAGTGGTTATGAATGTTCAGACAACCATGATAATGAAAAGAGCTCCGAAAGTACTGATTCAGTCGAGCTGAATGACATAACAAGCTGTTCATATACTTCTTCACCCACCCATAGTCCAAATACAAATACCCGCGGAACGGTAATTTCAGAAAATAATATTTCTCCAGGTATACCACAAATTGTGAATCAAATACGACCATCCGAGAATGGTTACATTAAACCAATGATGTTGAACAGTGGATATGTACCTCCGCAAATTTTCCAAAATGTAAGTTTATTTTTAATAATTATGTTCCTAACTTGATTTCAAACAATAGAAAAAGGGTAAATTTTTTTGACCGATAAAGAACGTAGGCCATGGCAAGTAACCTTCCTATTATTCCCTCGGCATAAATGGTGGAATAATAATATTTCGAGTGAAATCACTTCATTATCTTTTAATTTTTCTGGGTTGTTTACTGTTCGGTTTCAAAACGTCCTTGTTAACAACTTCGTGGGCATTGAGTTCTTGACGCCGTTTTTCTTTTTTTTTTTAGTTTTTTAATTTATTTTTTATTCATTATTCTTAAATCTATCCCTAGCCAAAAATGCTTAAAACTAGCTTAACTATCATAACAAATCTAAATATCACTGGCCTTAGACGGACATTATAAATCAAACAGTACAACTTAAAGCTATGTATTTCGATTACTAAATTAATCTTAGAATTATATTATGTTATAATCTTAGAATAAGAATAAGAAGAATGAGTTTTATTTAAAAAAATAACTTATCATATAACCATGTAGATTCCTAAGTTCTAAATCGGAAATGCCCAAACAAAAGTGTGTGTTTTATTTAAAGTCTCAAATCAAGTAATTTGTAACTCAATATAATTAAAGATAACTTATACATTGAGTGGTTGACAATTATTAATTACATGGCAAGCTATACAAGACAGACAACCGAAGCTCACGGCGGCCGTATATAGGATGAAATTTTCTTGAGGTTTGAATCGGAAATGGTATGACGAGCGATGTCACTAGCTTTTATAGGGAATATATTAATTTGGTCCTCTTGTGACATTGATATTTCGAAACATGTGGTCAAAACTGATATCTGGGCCGACTGGCAGTCTTGAAAGCGCATCAACATTTGCATGTTTTTCTGTTGGTCTATAGCTAATTTCGTACGAATAGCTCATTAATGTAATAGCCCAGCGCTGTAATCGATTTAATGTTGTTGTTGGAAGTCCTTTGTTGACGATGGAGCCATTATAAGCGATGATCAGGCGTCCCTACAACGAGCACTTGATGTGTGGGTGGACATTTTTGAGGGACACGGGTATCGTATTAGTTCAAAGAAGACAGAGTATCTGTGCTGCCCGTTCTCTGACCCTCATCAGCATATTCCAGACATTTACTTGAATGGAAGAGTGCTTCCCAAGTGTGAAAAGTTTAAATATCTGGGATCTATGATTAATAAAGAAGCAACTTGTGATGACGACATCAACCATCGCGTAAGCGTAGGGTGGATGAAGTGGCGGGAAAACTCCGCCATCTTCTGTGATCTAAAAATGCCCCCTAAGCTGAAAGGAAGGCTCTACACTTCAGTTGTACGTCCGGCGCTCACATATGGTTCACAATGCTGGACAATGCACAAAAAGTATGAGAGCAAATTAACGGCAGCTGAAATGAAGATGCTTCGCATGACAGCGGGAGTAACAAAGCGTGACAGAATTAGAAGTTCAAAGATCCGAGGAAGCCTCCACGTAAAAGAAAGCATCACAAGAAAGATAGAGCGCGACCGACCCAGTTGGTATTGCCATGTTCAAAGGAGAGATCCTTTGAACCCCGTCCAAAAGGCTATATCAATCAACGTTCCAATTTCAACACGCAAAAATGGCAGGCCGAAAAACAATTGGTGCAAACAAATGCAAAAACACCAGCATTTGATTGGTCTCAGCGATGAAGTAATCCCAAACCGGGAAGCCTGCCGCTACTTTCTGAGGTCAAACCGGCGGACCCCACAAGCGGACCAGTAGGAATGCAGTTAAGTGGGAAGGTTATGGTCTTACACTTCTGACCATAACAACGCCGGAAAAAAGGAAAAGAAGTTGGAAGTCCTTTGTTGGGATGAAATATCGTTATAAAAGGTTTATGGTCAGTCAGCAAGATACATTCTCGGCCGCACTGGTATCGGTATCGGCTACCACACTTCAACAAACCTGGCAGAACTCTGGTATCTTGGATACTCGGAACATCTAAGAAGCCTGTTATAAAAACAGTACGTATGCATCTCTCACGATAAAGTCGATAAAAAAAAAACCAAAATAAGACGTCAGAAAGCTGCAGATGCTTGCCGATGCAAACAAATAACGGAAATGAATATATTGTCCCTGACGAACTCGGTCTCAAGTCACAACCTACAAGAATATTTTGGTTTAACGACGAGTACAGTAAGGACCATGTAAAGAAACAGAATTCACACATGGCTACGCTGTATCAACCGACAAAAGCAACTCGAGTGCTCTATGAGCAGAAAGAACGGAAATGCTTGATGTGCTCCAGCACAAAATCCATTAGAGACGATATTTCAGGGATGACGTTCGAAAATTTTACCAAAAAGTAAAACGAACATAACAGTGCTATAAAACTAGAACGGAAACTTGCAAATACGAACACGGACGTATATATATACGAACACTTTTAGTGGGGTCACATTCGATTCTGACCACATGTAAAGACCATTTTTGCAGACTGTATTAACAGGGTTGATAGTCAAAACGCTGCATTGAACGAATCATTTACACTGGAAGAAGACAAGAGAGAATTTCGTCAACCGGATTTAGATGAGGTTAAGATAGTGATACTGAAGCGGCTAAAGCAGACAGGCTGTTTACTGATTTGTTGGAAGCAGTTGGGGATGAGAGTTAGTTGGGAGCATGTACCAACAGAACTTAATAAGTTCTCGCTGTATTTCAACAGATATTATCAAAACTATGTGCATGTTGTTTAAGCTGTTCACACATCAACAAGGAAGCAGCATAGGGAAGGTTTAAGTGTATACAACTTATTTTTTCATGGTTTTCAACATATCGAGTTTCGTGCGAAAAAAAGTCGGCAAATTCTAAACATGCGGATTTAAGCTATTGATGAGTTTGTCTCTGTTGGATATAAAACTCCTTTCTTTAAATATTTTTTCAAAGATGCAATGCACTTTGATTGCTCTCCAAATATCATTAGGTGCAATTGCTGGGATATTTTCTACGCCCGGTTCTCATGTTTTGGTGTCTTTGGAGGAACAACTGCACCAGAGTGATTCCTAACATCACCAGAAATGCTGTTTGTTAGAATCTGCAGCCGGTTCGGTCATTACCACTTTAAGCATCGTACCATTAATTCCTTTTCATTCTAGATACATTTGAAGCATCCTGGCTTGCTGTCATTAATTGGAAACTGTCTTAATACAAGTATTCAGCATCTTCTCGAACGCATCCTCGACAGGCTGTTTTTGCATCGTGTGCCTAATGTTCTATTTTGTTGAGCATTGCTTCTTTTTATTGTTACCTTCTTAATATAGCTTATATGTCTGAATCAGTGCGATCTCAAGTCGGGAAAATCAACTAGGAACCAATAGTTTGCACTACGATAAGTATAGCTGTATAACTGTATACCTTATTTTGGCATCTCTGTCATCATCATCAGATTTTGCAAAATTGATATGAACAACAACTTAACAACCTTTTCTTAAACATCACTCTGGAAAGTGTAGTGCAAACCTTTTTGGCCTATACTCAGTTGATATTGCCATAAAAGTTCAGGAGGCGATTCAGTAAGAATTATTAGTCAAACCTTAATCCTCCACAGCTGTTATACGGGGCAAATGCATGGACTCTATGAAAATTGGATATAGGAGTTCTTGGCTGTTGCATAATCTTTCGCCCAGTTTCAATCAAATTCAATCACGAACGTTTTAGTTTTAAATTAATTTTTATTCCATAGTATATTATATCTATCTATAATATTATATATATCTTACTGGCCCTAGGAGTACAACTTAAACATATGTCTATATATATAATCTTACAATTACCATTATTATAACTATTTTAAGCTAAGAAAAATGTTTTTATTAAAAAAAAAGCATTTGATCATTTTCAATCACTATACGGAAATTACAGTGAAACATCTAGGGACGAAACATCAAAATCATGTAGAGCGAATGAGGTGGTTCGAGTTTAGGGACCACGCAGTAGTAGACTCGCTACTCGACTATACATAAGTGAGCAACGAGAGCCATGTTGTTGAAATCTCAGATTTAACCTAAACAATAGTACCATCTCAGTGAATACATTGCGACATACTGTTTTGTAACTGACTTAAATACCATTTTCTTCTTTTTGCCCCGTTGCAACGCCGCTGAAAACGCATTCTGTGTGACACGGAGTATGTTTTGCTGTATTTTGCATCGTGCTCTGTTTAACGAGGGCTTTAGTTCTACGGGATTGATCCTCGGCTTCATTAGGAAGGTTGAGGACCTCCTCACTTGGCTTACTTGTCACCATTGATTTTATAGATCGCAACGCCTTTACTAGTTGTGGCACAAGCCTCTTGACTAAAAAAGGAACAAAGAGAAAATACCGTTGCTCGATATTTGCCTATAGTTCCTCTTTCTCAGCATTCAACGGACAAATATTCATCATTATCTGCGGGCTCTACGAGTCCAATGTCCACTGAACTCTCCGGTGTATCTTATGCTTTTGGCCAGCAGCAATCTTTTCTTTGTGTGAATCCAATGTTTCAGTTTTCGCTTTATTTTCTACCATTTGCCTTTCCAGAGCCCTCAGATAATTCTGGCTGATTGATGATTGGTTTTAGTAGTCTCATAATTTGTCGAGCTTTGTATCACCTCTGGTTTTCATAAGGATTCCTTCCGTGAGACAGTATTGTTCAAAATATGCAGTTAACGAATGTTAACTATTGTATGAATTAAAACAACAGCGAACGTGTCGGTGTGCAACATTAATACAAACAAAAAAGAAAAGAAAAATGTTGAGCTTTCTTTCGGAAAAAAGTTACATTTTTACTTTTGAAAATCCATCGCTAGTTACAAGTTTTGCATTTCAGCATTGAAAAAACTGCAAATACTTTGAGATGATTTGCGATTCGACCCAATTATGGGCTTCTTTGAAAGAACAGAAGTGGTGCTCAGCCAGACCATGCGCTAACGATCGCAACAGGTAGTAGACCAAAGGAGTGACGTTCACAGAATATTTTAGTGTTTTCAAGTAAGTTTTAACGACTTGAACCACATGTGAACCAGCGTTGCCGTTCTGCAAAATTACTTTCACCTATCACTCTTTTGTAACAATTCAGAAAAAACCGCGCCGAACAGATCCCAGCAAGTACACAGCGTAAACTTCGATACATGGAAATTTGGGTTGGCTTTCGATGGGGCCCTTGCGATTTCCTTCGCTTTGGGTTTTCGTAATGGAACCACTTGTGATCTTGCATGAATTTGTCTGATTCCTCACCAATATAAATACGCTGCTTGCAATCTTGCATGAACTTGTCTGATTCCTCACCAATATATGTAAATACGAATGCTGCCAAGGACTAGAGTTGTAAAAGAATGCAGTCACAGTTAATTGACTTTTAGTCAGTTAACTGCAGTACTTTTAACTTATTCCAGTACTTTAAGTCAACTGAAAGTTTTTGTACTGGAATAGGTTTGTAAGTTAGTCAGCAAGTCATTTAACTAGAAATCAATTTTACTAAAACAATTCTGAAACCATGACTTATTCGTTTCTGGATTGTTGGTGTATTATATACATATATACATATGTATATTCTCTGTAATGTGCCCCGACTCCCATAGAAATCTTATTCAAACTATTGTTGTAGTTGCAATTAAGCCAAGTTTTAACATACCTTCGCACTTACGGTTATCCTCTCCTCTGTGGCTGGAGTCTTATGCTCCTTTTTCAATTGCCTATCTTATCGTCTTAACTATTCCGTAGTGTACCACTCTCAACGCCAATTTGGAATTTGTTTGTACTGATTATCAACTCCTCGTATCGAATTCTCCGCTCCTTATATCATATAAATCATTGAACTCTCTAGGCGAATCAATATTTAATGTTCTGAGTGTTTTTTTTTTTTGGGAAAAATCGATTCTATTTACAAACATAATTTCGATGGCAGCAGATAGAGCTCCTGCCATGTTCGGGCGATATCGTGGGTTTATAAGCCATCTTAAAAAAATTATACCAGAAGTAACTGCAATTCACTGTGTCGTCCATCGAAAACACCTAGTAGCAAACAATTTGAGTGATAGATTGCATCAATCGCTTCAATTTATGATTAAAGAAGTTAATAAAATAAGAAGCAATACGTTGAATACCCGATTGCTTGCACAATTGTGCGACGAAAATGATGAAGACTTCCAATGATTACTTTTACATACTGAAGTACGCTGGTTGTCGAAAGGTGCATGCTTAACAAGATTTTAATCACTTTTTGAATCAGTCTTAGATTTTCTTGAAAATACAGATCCAGATTTAAAAGAAATCCTGATCAAATTGAAAGCAGACATCGCGTATTTGACTGATTTGTTAAAAAAATTCTATGACATTAACTTGCCATAAATTGGCAACGATGGTTTGAGGAAAGTGCTTGCAGTTGGAATGGGATTCAGGCAGCTATTTTTTAAACGCGATTTTTTTTTACTAAAGCTATCGCTGTACCTGGCAGTGTTGCCTCATATACATAATCAGTTAGGTTCATGTTTATTATTAAAATTATGTGGAAAAATCATTTTAAATACTAGACCAGGGATGGCAATTACACGGCACTGACTTGGCACGCGTGAAAAATTTGCCGGAACGCTAAGAAATTTAAAAAATGAAGTAAAAATTTTTTTTTATTTTAAAATAATTTCTGTTTTAAAAAAAAATGGACCCAATAATTTTAACACTTTCGGTTGAAAAAAATTAAAGGCAATTATCGCAATTAATCTTTGTCTTGCGCTATTTTTTCAATGAAATTTTCAAAAAGTATAACTACAAAGCAACAAATGGGGAATTTCCTTTTTATTTAGAATGTTTCCGTTCCGTTACATAATTACAATCGTTACATAATTCAAATTTAAATTAAGCTGGAATCACCGCAATTATTTTATGAACAGCCACGGTAGCAGCGACTCAGCCGAAAGTGTTAATCGACGGCTTTGAATTTAAGTCTACATTTTTTTAATCTAGTTGGCTTTGCATTATTTTGTACATACATATGTGTATGGTTGTGTTATAATTCTTGTATATTCTTATTTGAATTTTTAGTTTGACTAGTGCTGTTCAATATAATTTGTGTTTAACTTTAAATAAAAATTATTTTTGAGTGAATTAAAATGGTACCAAAAAAACAAAAACTACAAGATATTCGAAGCTTTGTACCCTCTTGGACTGCTGATTACGGCTTTGTTAAACATGGAGATAAAAGTCGGTGTGGTCTTTGCTCTGAAATTATTGTGTGTCGAACGTCTTCTATTAAGCGACATTTTGAAACGAACCATAAAGAAATTTCCGAAAAAAATACTGACGAAAGAAAAGAACTAATTTCTCAAAGGTTAAAGCTAGCTGAAAATCAATCGAATTTACTATCAAAATATGTTAAAACCAACAGCAATGTTACGGAAGCTAGTTTTGAAATTTCTTATTTGATTGCTAAGCAATCAAAACCATTTTCTGATGGAGAATTTATAAAAACGGTGATGCTAAAAGCGGCCGACAGTTTGTTTCAAGATTTTAATAATAAAGAAAAGATTATTCAAAGAATTCGAGAAGTGCAGCTAAGCAGAAATACCGTTAAAGATAGAATTTTAAAAATAAGTGCTAATATTTCTGATCAACTTTACAACGATGTTAATAGCTGTGACTACATTTCAATTTGCCTCGATGAATCAACTGATATTAAGTCATCTGCCCGATTAGCAATTATTGCACGTTATGCGAAAGATAATGAAATGCACGAGGAACTTTTAAAATTAGCAAATATACCGGAAAGAACAAGAGGTAGTGATATTTGTGAAGTTGTAGTCAATGAACTAAACAAACTTAAAATAAATATCAAAAAAAATATTTCTGTAACGACAGATGGAGCTCCTAATATGACTGGACCAGAGATAGGTTTCGTTAATTTATTTCAAAACCTAGTTGGTCATCCAATAATATGCTTTCACTGCATTATTCACCAACAAGTTCTTTGTGCAAAATTTGGAACTAGCGATTTCAAAGAAATATCAGAAAAATTTAATCAAATCATCAATTTTAAAGTTGCACGAGACATGCATAAAAGACAATTTAAAAAACTTTTAAATGATATGAATTATGAATACGATACTCTCTTAATGTGCAATAGTGTACGTTGGCTAAGCCGAGCGACATCCTTAGAACGATTTGTGAATTGCTTGGAAGAAATTCAACTTTTTTTACATGAATTCGACAGGAATCGTTTTAAAGAATTGTATGATACAGAATGGTTAACAAAATTAATGTTTTATACCGACATAACATTTCATTTAAACGTTCTTAATAAAAAATTGCAAGGACGAGGAAAAACAATTGAAGTTATGTTTGGATTGATAAAGGGGTTTGAAATTAAATTAGATATTTTCGCTAGAGATATCGCATCTGGAAAACATAATAATTTTCCAAAACTTAAAACTTTTTTACATGAATCAACAATTTTCAAAAAAAACTAATTGGAATTTTAATTACGAATTTTCAAAAGTTCTTGAATCTATTAAAGAACAATTTTCAAACAGATTTAAAGATTTTAAAAGGATTGAAAGTTTATTGAAAATTGTAAATTATCCGGACTTATTCGATATACAGGATTTCGATAACAACCTCATTAATTGGATGAAATTAGAAAATTTAGAAATGCAGACTATAGATTTGCAATCTAATCATGCAATGCAATCCTATTTGGACACAAAAATTTGTGAATATGCGAAAAAATATCGAAGAATTGGAATATCATCGATTGTCTCAGGATGGAGAGTCAGAATGCCGCATTGAAAACTTAATATTAGAAGTGTGGAATAGTATGCCAGATGCATTTGCTTCTGTTAAAATATTAGCAGTCGCATTGTTAACTATTTTCTCTTCCACGTATTCCTGTGAAAGTCTTTTTTCTGTACTCAATCATGTAGTTTCAAAGACAAGAAACAGATTGACAACATACCAGCCTGATATTAAAAACCTTGCAAGTAACATGAAGCAAAAAGCTTCAAACAAAATTTAATTTTTTTTATTATAATTATTATTAAACTTTATAATTTTTAATACTATTTCTTTATATTGAATAAATATCACATGAACTCAGATATTGTAATCTATTTCTATGCTTTGTTGTTTATTTATAATCAATAAAAAAATATATATCGGTACATATAAGAAATAAAAGGTACGGGGGCACGCGAAGAAAAGTTCATTTGAATTTAGTTTATTTTGGCACTTTGATAAAATCCTATTTGCCATCCCTGTACTAGACATTGATCCAACGGCATCATTAGATTACAGTCATCGTTTTTTATTTCATATAAAATCTACAAAGCTTTTATCTTGCATTTTGAATGATTTTAATATCCTTTTTTAGTTGCAGAATAAAGATCCCCTTACATTTAATGGATATACAACTTTAGATGCCATGATGAAACCTCAAATACCTGATATGACGGCCACATCAAATCTCGGTAGTCATTTTGGTCCCCGTAGCAAAGAGATTACAACACAGTCTACAAACGGAAACATATGTGGCTACGTAACACATAAACAACTTTCAGACTTCGGACAAAGACTTCAATAAACGAGAAGGAAGGGCTGGCTGCATCTTAGTCTATGTTTTAATATTTGAATAATAATTGACGAATTATATTTTATTCAGACATTTGTACAATAAAATTAGAGATTTTTTATTTAGAGTTTGTCTCGTCATACTTAACAGAAAATGTTCTAAATTAAAGCTAATTCTACTTTATAAATTAATAACAGATATAAATTGAGTTTATAAATAAAATTAACAGAGGGCTCGCAAATGTTATAAAGGTCACAGCTAGAAATTCCAAATTAAAATATATACAATAGATTACGAGTCACTACAATAAAAAAAAAATGTATATGAAATTGGCAAACCGATACTAGCATTAAACGTCTAAATGAACCATTTAAATACTTCTCAAATATTTTTTTTTAAACCGAATATTTTTGGCATGGTCAGAAAAAAAACCAATAATATTAGTATTAATACTATTAGTAAAATGATAATTTAACAACAACTTCAATATTTTATTTAAATTCGTAAAAGGAAAAAAAATGTTCGCGTGATTATTTTACACAAAAGAATGAACCACAATTCATGAACCATTTAGTTTTATGCCAATAATAATTCTAGTTTGATTTTAAACGTCCAGTTATAATGTTCTTCAAAATTTGTAAATAAGTGTTTGTTTTATTAATTTAATTCAAACCCCCGTTGTTCAAAACCTTGAAAGTCAAAATGGAAAATAATTATAAAATATTAGCTCTTTTCATTTTGTCCTTTAAACAAGTAGAATTACCTAGAAAATAGATCCGAACCCTTTCAGTGCGCTCCGATTGTTATGTGATGTGCGAATTTCAAGTTTGTTATGTATGCTAGATATATTTTTATAAGATTCAGTTCAAAATAGATGTCTACATATATTATTTGTGGCGCTTGTCGATGGTAATTAATCGAACACATATAAATAAAATAAAATTGTCGACATATCTATTTAATAGTCCAAATGTACATGTGGAAATGTATTGTATGAAATTCTCAACTGAACTCATTAGTGATTTAGTTATAATAAAGATTTTATGGAATATCAAATAACATACGACGTACTTCTTTATATACTTCGCAAATGGTAAGGAAACATGGGTGTTAAAATAATATCCTCAGAATAGTTCTTGTTTCCTTTTTGTTCAACACGCGATCTAGCTTTATACTATACTATATTTAAGGGTGTTAATTAAATAATATGATTTATTGTTTCCTTTTGTATAATAAGTAGGATATTCAGATTCTAAATTCATAATTGCGCAGCAATACAAAACCGAGGCTTGGAACTTTTACATTTGAATATAGGAATATGTTAGTAGATAACCGTAGGGTATTACTGGAAGGAATCGTACTTATTCTTGCGATGAAGAAATAAATCTATATATAACATAAAAAAACAATATAATTTTTAGAGCAAACTTTTCATTTAATATTGTATTCAATATTTTTTTACTGTCTTGATTTAAACAAATGTAAATACGTACATATGAATATCAAATTAAAATAATATTTAATAAAAAGAAAATGAGTATTCCTTTTTTTAGTTTTAAATTCATTTTTATTTTAGGCAAAAATGCTTAAAACTAGCTTAAATAACAACTAACATAAAATACCTTGTTGGCGCTACACGGACCCTCTAAAGCAAATAGGCCAACTTAAGACTATGCCTCTCGGCCTTATGAACTTCCAATAACACTGGTCTGCAACGAAATCCTCCTCTAAATAAAAATATGATAAATATGAAGAGCTTAACATGCTGAATCTAGATCTGCTTTCCATTGTTTTCTATCACGTATATTTTTTTTTTAATTTCCTTTTTACCCACGCTATCCTTAGCGATCACACCAAAACGAAACTTTGGTCTCGACACTCGACACAGAGGCCCCGATTGCGAGTGTCGATCAGCGATCGACGATCGACATTTATCGATCATCAAACGTCTACCCATATTGTGAGTGTCGATAGTCGATTGACAATCGACAATTTTCGATAGTCGATTAAAAGTGTTGGTATTGTGAATCGTTATAGCGATCGACATTTGTCGATTTGACAATCGTTCGTAGTCGATTGGAAATTTGCCATCGTTGGTTGTTGTTTGAGGATTGATTCATTCATTCGGAAGAAAATGTAAGTGTGTAAAAAAAAAAAAACATGAATAAACAGTAGAAATACTTTAGGGCAAAACAAGTGACAAATAAGAAGCAAATGGAGATGATGGTTTCTTATATGGAAGTAAATCCCGATCTAGCGAAGGGAATTTGCACTAAAACACATGCAAAAAGAAGATGGGAAATGCTAGCAGCAGAGCTAAATAGCCATGGTCCTCCTGTACGTAGTTGGGAGAAATGGGTAAAGGTAGGAAGAACAAGCACGCATAATAAATATACATTAGTACTAATTTGAAGTTAATAATAAGGTTTGGACTGATTTAAAACGCGAAAAAAGAAGGTGCAAAACAAACTTGAAATGAAATCGAAAACAAATTACACTCATTTAGTCAATTAGAGGAGAGTGTTATTGGCCTGTTGGAAATGGACACATACATATATGAACCCACCTGGAAGAGAATTTGGTCTGGGAGGAAATAAATTAGAGGCAGACCCAACTGAAAATCTATTTTGCCAGGAAAATGAAAAACCGATTCCTGAAGTATCAAACAACAATGAAATGGATATTGGGATGGAAACCTCACCGGCAAGCGAACAACGAACAATCAAAGAAAACAAAATTGTTAAGGAAGATAGGCTTACATTATTAAGAACACAAACGAAAAATCAAGAACATTTTTATAAAAGTCTTACAGATGTTATGCAGCAAATCAAAGAAAGCTCTAAGAGCATCGAAGAATACACAGGAAAAAGATACTACATTAGTAAAGATTTTAAAAAGGACTGTTTAGCAATAAAAAGAGAAAAACTGAAGCTCTTGAAAAACGAAGTGGAATGCAGCCAAAGAGATAGGACATTTAAACTAAATTTAAAGCGACAAATATTAGAGCTGCAGAGAGCCCAACTTAATAATAATATTTAAATAATATTTTCTTTGTAATCGAACTGTTTTTTTTTAATAATGAACTGAATTTACTTTTAGTTTTAAATGAAAATGTGATTGAAAAGAACTGAAAGACTTTAGTTGTGATTTTTTTTTTATTAATAAATAACCTATGAATTTAAGTGAAATATAGTTCAAACATTTTTTTGATATGATTTTTTAATTTTGTATATTAATAGATCTTAGTATATTGTTTCTAATCAATACAGCTTCGTCCCTTTCCGAAAGTTCGCGGTCCAAATGTTCTCCACTGTGTGATGTCGAATTCGTTTGTTCATCAACAATTTCTTCAAAAAGATCGTCCTCTAGCAGTGGAATATTGGTGGCAATACAAATATTGTGTAACGCCGCACAAATATTGATTATCCTTGTTGCCTTACTTGGAATATAATGCAGTTCTCGTGCTCGCAGCAAGCATCTAAATCTATTTTTTAGAACTCCTATAGTACGCTCTACTATGTTTCTCGCTTTTGAATGTTTTTTGTTAAATAAACTTTCCAACGACATTTGGTCCGGATCTCTGTACGGTGTTATTAGGTACTGTTTCAGAGCATATCCAGCATCACCTTAAATATCATATTATTAATTTAGAAAAAGTACAATTTGCTTCTTTTTTACTGTACATACCTAAAAGCCAAGTATTTGTTACTCCATTACGAAGCCATTCTTCCAAAATTGTTTTCACTTGTGACATATTAAAAACGTATGAATCGTGCGCGGATCCAGGATAACGTGCGTCAATATACCTGATGCTCATCATCTCATCACAAACCTATAGTTAGATATTAAAACTATTGATGAGATTATATAAACAAACACACTTACAATCATAGCATTTATACTGTAAAATCCTTTTCGGTTATAATAAAGATGTTGGTGTTCCTTCTTTGGTGCTCTTATCTTAATATGGGTGCCGTCTACGCAACCTATTATACCTGGAATTCCACTTTTCTCGAAATGCATCTTTGCTCTACGTTTGTCTTGTTCAGTGTGGTTGAAATTTATCCATTTGGGACATAGGGTCGTCTGTAGCACCGAAAATACTTCCGTCAAAACTAATGACACAGTGGATTGTGCCAAACTTAGGCCCCGATTGCGAGTGTCGATCAGTGATCGACTCGACAATTGTCGATTGCGTCGATTGATTCCGGATTTGGTATTGTGTAACTCAATCGATGAAGAAGTAGACTATTGTGAATAATTACGTCAATATTGTGAGTAAAAACATGAATATTGTGAATATTTCGTTTTATTTTTATTATTATTATTTATTTATTTATTTCATCAAAGAAATTCAATACACCAAATCATTCGAACAGGACTTGTTTTTCTTATTTTCACCCATTTTTTCCCGTAAACGTACAGGAGGTCATTCTAGTTTAGTATTTAATAAACTAGATAAACAAATAAATAAACTAAATAAACATCTAAGTTGAGTACTTAATCTTTCCTATCTGTGTTTTGCTTGTGTTTTCAAACAAACTCCCTTAGCAATATAGGGATTTGCTTCCATGAACGAAACGAGGAGCTCTATTTGTTTTTTTTGTTCGTAACCTGCTTTCACCTGGATTAGAATTTCATAAATACTCCATAAGTTCATTATTTTCATTAAAATTACTTCATTTCGTAAGCAAAAAAAAAGATCTTTTCCTCTAACAGAAAGCAACGATCAGTATTTTGCGATCGACAACAAGCGAGTGTCAAATCGACAACGGTCGATCAGAATCGACATCCACAATACCAACATCTGCAATCGACGATCGATGATCGATAAATGTCGATCGTCGATCGCTGATCGACACTCGCAATAGGGGCCTTACACAAAATTCATTCCCAACGCTCACTTGGTAGGATCCGTGAGCACAGAATCTCAATGCTGTGGCAAGTTTGAGAATGTTTGGAATTGATGTATTCCTTTTTTTCTGTTTTAGCTGTGGATCTATTTCTGCCAAAATTGTAGCAAATACTTCTTTTGATAGGCGGAAATATTTTAAAAAACTGTAAAAGATTATTTAATAGCAAATGTGAGTAAATTAAAAGGCAGTGTACTTACATTCTTTCCTCCAATTCCAACGGATTAGAAGCATCCCTAATTTTTCGCCTTTTCCTGGCGATTTTCACAAAATTCCGATCATTTTCAGTTTCTGAGTCGGAAAACCAAATTTCAACACTAGTCATTTTTCATAAAAATTAAACTTTTTATTGAAAGTTACTTTCAAACAATGAAACCCCGAATAATATTGAAATATGAAAACTTCAAACATCTGTCAAAAGTATTCGATATTCACAATATTCATGTTTTTACTCACAATATTGACGTAATTATTCACAATAGTCTACTTCTTCATCGATTGAGTTACACAATACCAAATCCGGAATCAATCGACGCAATCGGGGCCAGAGTATTATTTTAATTTTATAGCAAATTCAATTTGTTGTAGGTACAAAATGCCAAGGATTTGCAAAAACTCTTCTGACGTGTTTTGTTACATTTGTGGTGAATTTACCATAAAATCTCAACGGAACACATTGTCTAGTCTGGTTAAAAGTGCTTATGAGCGTTATTTTGGGATTCCGGTCGATGACAGAGACAAAAATTGGCTCCCGAAAATATGCTGCAACAGTTGTTCAAGGACTTTAAGAGGTTGGCTCGAAGGAAGTCATAAGACCATGCCATTCTCAACGCCCATGATTTGGATGGAACCTCAAAACCATCAAAATGATTGTTATTTTTGTATGACTGCGACAAAGGGATTTACGAAAAAAAATAAACATAAAATTACATATCCGAACATTTCATCTGCACAAAAACCAGTACCTCGGAGCAGTAATGATGCACTTCCAGTGCGTATTAACAGCGACAGAACGGCTGATGATGAAAACACCTATCAGCAGCTCAGTCCATCGAGTACCTCCTCTGTTTCTTCAATGTTATACAGGGACTGATCAAAACCTCATTTTGTTACTCAATCCGATTTAAATGATCTCGTTCGGGATTTGGGACTCTCTAAATCGAAGGCTCAACTTCTCGGGTCAAGATTAAAACAATGGAATTTGTTAAATGAAAATACGAGAGTCTCGTATTTTCGTAATCGACAAGAAGACTATATGAGTTACTTCACTACTAAAGGACTTCTACAAAAACTTGGTTTCCCTGGAGGCTCAGAGGAATGGCGACTTTTTATTGATTCATCGAAAATCAGTTTAAAAGCTGTGTTACTTCACAATGGCAATCAATATCCTTCTGTCCCCCTCGCACATGCAACAAATATGAAAGAAAATTATTGCAATATAAAGTTGTTGTTGGAAAAAATTAAATATTCACAATACGAGTGGAACATTTGCGCTGATCTAAAAGTTGTAGCAATATTAACTGGACTGCAAGGAGGATATACTAAATTTTGTTGTTTCTTTTGTGAGTGGGACAGTCGGGCAAGAGATAAACAGTATTTAATTAAAAACTGGCCACGAAGAGCAACTTTGACGCCTGGAGTTAAAAATGTATATGAAGAACCTTTAGTTCGAAGTGAAAATATTTTTCTACCACCACTCCACATAAAGCTGGGTCTAATGAAAAATTTTGTCAAAGCCATGAATAAGGATGGAGAAGGATTTCAATACCTCAAAACAAAATTTCCTCGAATCAGCTACGCAAAATTGAAGGAAGGTGTCTTTGTAGGTCCCCAAATACGAGAGCTTATGGAAGACTCAAATTTTGAAATTAAGCTGACTGAAGCTGAAAAAAGGGAATGGGCTGCTTTCATAGAAGTCTGTCATAATTTTCTTGGAAACAAAAGTGAAAACTACAAGGAAATCATCCAAGAACTTCTGTCTTCTTATAAAGCTTTAAAATGCAACATGTCACTTAAAATTTATTTTTTAGATTCTCACTTAGATTTCTTTCCCGAAAATCTTGGAGCGGTATCTGATGAACACGGTGAAAGATTTCATCACAACGGAAAATGGTTAGAAGCAATGCTTGCCGATTTTTGTTGGTCGATTCATCGTGAAACTCCATTAGAAAATATGAAAAGAAAAAAAACGACTAAGTAAAATGGTACAATCAATAAGTAATTACATTGTCTTATGGTTTTTAATGTTCTTAGTGTTATTACGTCTAATATTTTTTCCATAAAACGAAGATTTAATTTATTTTTCGAACAAAAAATTGTTTTCTTTAAAAATTCCTTTACAAAAAATATATACGTGATACATATGTTTTAAAACCAAATTTCTGTTGAGAAATATCATATCTATAATAATCTTGCACAATAATAAGAAGGAGCGCTATTTTTTTTTTTTTGCAGACCAGTGTAATTAATGTAAGTGAACAACTAAGACAAAAAAGAATTATATTTTAAAGAAAACCTGCATCCGCAACATATTCTAAAACAAACTTATAACGTAACCCTGCCTTAACTAAAATATATATACAAAAATACTTAAACGATATATATTTTATATATGTGACCGCGTCCGAGAAAAGGGACCTAGTGTATCAAAAAAGGTGTTTTGAGTTAAAAGTGGATTCTGGTACCTAAAAGTGTGTAGAATAACATGAAATGGGTTGACAGAAATTTATTTATACCATAAAAATGTAAAAAACTAACTTATGAAGTTTGAAAAAACATCAAAAAGTTAAAAAAACGTCATTTTTCGTATTTTTTTTTTTTTACATCAGGTTTTTTTTTTTAATAGTTCGGCCTTCTCTTTCAGTATTTTCTGATCATGTACTTCGATTTTTCTTTTTTGGTGCTTCGACTTCAATTTTTTTCTTCTTCTGGGCTGTCGCATCACTGTTTTTCTTTCCCTTTTTTGGTGTACTGGTTGCCTTCGGTTCACCTAACCGTTTTTTCATTTTAGGTGTGTCTGGTTTAGGGGCTACCAAATCTTGCATCTCTGAATTACTACACAAATTCCGGATATTATCGTACAAATACCATTTTCGATGCAATGATAAACCGCTTGGTACAATGAGTGAAGGTAATCCATCTGGAAGCTTCTCTGTTAGTCGTAAATTGAACTTTTCTTCTTCAGAGTCCACAAGTTCTTTGCATACAATTTCATTTTTTCGGAAATCGAAGTGGTGGTACTTGGTAATGCCTAAAATGCAAACGTTTACAAAATTAATTGAAATGAATTTGAAAAATTTAAAATGATTATTAGAAAATTGCAACAGTTTACCTGGTAATCTTTTGTAAAATTCTCCAAAATAAGTATCCCACGTTCGCCACTCTATTTTGCTTCCATTTACAGCTTGATTAAATTTGTTATGGCTAGATCTTACGACAACAGCTTCGAAATCTTGGTAGCAATCTACATTAGAGCGACTGTATTCGAGTTTCACCAAACCAAAGGATCGATCGGGGCTGAACTTAATATGACCAGTTAAGAGGAAATTCAAAGATATCGACTCGTTTAAGCTGGAATCCATTCGCCAAGCTAAATAATGTAACATTGTATTATTTTTATTTTGGGCGACGCAGTTGTCGCAAAATAGAACTACATTTTTGACGGGGTTCATCTCCAAGTAATGATGAATTTGGCTAGGACGGCGTTTGGTCCTTTTCCAATTTCGAATTCTTCGTCCAACAAATAGTTTGTTTGAACTTTCGTGATTTCATTATGCACACCGAAAATCGAACATTTCCGGCCTGCTTTAAAATAAGCGGAGCCAACCTGTTGGGGGCTTGAAGGATAGGATACGTTCTGCGCGTAATCGAAACTTATTAGAACTTATTAGAAACTTATTAGAAGAGTAGAAGTTGTATTTTTCTTCACATCATCGACCTTACAACACTGTTGATAAAATTCGCGTTGACGTTTTGCACCATCAAGATGATCAACTGCAATACGTAATTTCTCTTCTTTTGTTTTCGGATCCGATTCTTTCAAAACTCGTTGTAACATCAAAGAATTTTGTTGACGAATGTCGCAAAGATCATCTTTTGGTTTCATCGGCGAAATATAAGGACAATACTTCGACCAAATTTTAGTAAAAGTTCTGAGCGCGATTTTATCCTCTGGAAGACAAACCTCTGCGAAACGGCGATAGACGCCATTCTTTGTTTCGTTCGACGGTAGCAGCAACACTTTACTGTTTTTAAAATTCGGCATTCTACCTGGAAGTGGTATGGCAAATTTTTCAGCGAAATTTTCAATAAATCCAACGATACGAGTAATTTGTTCCGGAGATATAACATTCGATTTACGTTTCGACACCTTGTCTTTTAATTTATGTTTTCGCTCAGAAAAGCCAACATTATCGCTATGTTCAATCAAATTTTTATATCGTTTTGGACCAATATTATAAATAAAACAAAACATCGTTCTACAGACAGAAAGGCCCCGATATGAATAAATTATATCTAATCTAGACTTACTTTTCGATCTTTCACCATACTTTTTCTTTTTCGTTATACCCATCTTCGAGTGATAAGTGTTGTAGGTGAAATTCTAAATGGCTTAAATAAACCAAATCTTGGTCTTCTTTGCTCATTTCTTCAAAAAATTGTCTGCTTGTTACAGCAAGATTTTCTGGTATGATTTTATTGCATTTGTTGGAACAGCACAGTTTAGCATCTTTTCCATACATACGTTCAATACTAATAGTTTCTTCCAAGTCTTCGGCTGACTGCTCTATTTCGATAGCGCTTTCTGAAATATCATTATCAACGAAACTTTGATTTTCTATTACTACCGAAATATTCGCACTAACACTTTGAAACGAAGTTTCAACTTCATCGGTATGGTATATCGCGTCTAACACTTTGAAGTCTTCATCACATGCATTCAAATTACTCATTTTTATAAAAATTACGTTAAACTGACACCGGCTTAGCAAAAAAATTATAGAGAAACAAAAACTGCGAAAATTATACTGATAAGAATCAAGCGTCACAACAAACAGCTGCAACCTAGCAACAGCTCAGGGTATCGTCACACTATAAGCGAAAAAAAAAATTGTTCGAGAGGGGAATGACGTCACTAAAGTGTGTACCCAATCAGAATTGACTATACTGCATCGCTTCTCTCAATTGAAAGAACATTCACACTAAGAATGCGTTGCGAAACTTTAAACGCGTTTATCTCGGAACTACGTTTTCGCACACTAGGTCCCTTTTCTCGGACGCGGTCACATATATGCATGTGTGTATATATCTTTTGCTTGATATTGTTATTTTTTGTAATATTTTTTTTTGTTTTTTATTTTAATTAAAGTTAAAACTAAATTAACCCGGCGAGCATGAGCCAGGGTATCTCATACCCTGGTACTATTAAAACGCTTTGGTATTTTTAAATTTTCGTCTGGCAACACAAGGTCGCCCAGTAGCTGGAGGCAGGGGTGTGCGGGAGGAGATAGTGACGTGATCTCATGCCTGATTCACAATGCTACTACACGGCGAGGCGACAGCGCGACGACAAACGTCGTAGCTGTCAATTTCATATTCATACAATGTATTTATATGGAGTAAGCCACAATGGAGCGTCTGTCGTCGTGTCGTAAGGCTGTAATTTCGAAAATTCGAAAAACTATCGTTACTACACGACGTCGTGTCATTTCGAATTCGATATTGGTAGAGTACGGTTGCATCTAGTGAAGTCCGAAATGAATAAAATACACGACGTCGTGCCATTTCAAATTCGATATTGGTAGAGTACGGTTGCATCTAGTGAAATGAATAAAATAAGTGAAAACCAAATTGAAAAATTAATTGAAGCAACTAGGGAACACCCAATGATTTTTTATAAATACTTTTCCATGAAGGAAAAGATTTGGAGGGAAATTTCCGTAAGTGTGGGAGCTGATGGTATGTACATAAATATCTTTATACTGTTATGAGATCACACATTATGTAACCGCATATCAACCGCATTACTGCACTTAACAACAAGTACCTTCGAATATGCTGAGCATGCAACTATAAGTGCATTTGCCTGATGACCTACATACGGCAGCACAAGCAGCTAAAGCAAAACAAAAATAAAAACAACTTCGAATATGCTGAACTAGCAATTACAAGTGCAATTGCCTGATGACCTACATACGGCAGCATAAGCAGCTAAAACAAAACAAAAATAAAAACAATGAAATGACAAACGTTTCATATGGGATAAGTAACGCCTATTCAAATAGAACTTACTCCAATTGGCCAAGGCCAAATCCATAACACTGAATGGAATTTGAATTGAAGCGAAATTGGAAGAAGAAAGGAAGCACCGTAGATTTTAGGATAAGTTAGAATAGTAATAATATATTGTCTCTATGTATACACTTAAAATGTTAATGGACGACTCGGGATATAAAAGCCCGAGCAGGCCACAATAAAATTTAGAATTAATTACACAGCCAAAGAAAACATCGGCAGTTTTAATTCTCTTGCCTTAAAACGGCAATAGGTAAAAAGGAGTGCCATATAAATAGGCACCCTGTCTGTCCAACGGCGTTCCACGCCGGACACAAAAGTAAGGTCGACCTCTCTTTCTCTCTGGGAAGTTTTTCTTCCACCTAGTCTGAAGATCCTACCTACATAACATGGCGATCCTGCCAATACAATACATGGCGATCCTGCCTACATTACATGGCGATCCTGCCTACATTACATGGCGATCCTGCGAAAACCACGATCCTGCGAAAATCACGATCCTGATATGCTTCCTGCAATGTACACCTATTGAACTGTGAAACCAGAATCCTGCACGCAGAAATCATTGAAAAGACCAACAAAACAGATGGACCAAATTGAAGAATACATCCCACAAGGCTCCACTGGAAACTATCCAACCTATACACGTTTAATATAATAGAAATGTTAAGTATAGTAGTAATAAGCTTAATCATCTCTGTATTTATATTTAACAAACTGCATAACTATTTCAAAAATTATATTAATGAGCGTATAAATTTAAGATCTATTAACAATGTTTAAAAAAATAAATTCAATAAAAATTCAATAAAATATATGTAATACCTATGGAAAAAATTCAAAAAATATTAGAAAAACTTGATCAAATAATATCAAATATTAAGAAAACTGGTAAAAGACCATACACTAATGAAACTATAGATCTAAAATTAAAAGAATTAGTAAGTCTTAAAAACGAATTTTCGAACCAAATTAATACAACAAATATTAAAGAAAGAGATTTATCAGAAATTATAGAAAAATTCACCACAGCTTACAATGCAGCAAAAACTTTATTGCTCGACCAGACCAAAACAAAAACGAACACAAGCAACATGGCAACATTTAATATCGAAACCGCAGCCAAAACTATCCCAACCTTCACAGGGAACTATCGAGAATTAGATTCATTCATAAAAATAATAGAAATAATAGACAAGACCCTACAGCCCAATTCAAAGCAAGATTTGATAGAATTCGCTTATCACATAAAACTGAGCCCAAATGTAAAGACAGCCTTAAATTCTGTTGAAGAACCTAAAACATTGAAAGATCTACGGACATTACTTGAAGCACGGTTCAAAACAAATAAAACAATACCGCAATTACATACAGAACTGTCTCACCTTACACAGAGAGGAAACACAACAAACTACAAGGACAAAATACTGACTATGATATCAGAACTAAACAATTTACATATAAAAGACCTAGGCGCAGAATGTACAACAGAACAGAAAACGACCATAACTAAAATAAACGACACTTACGCACTTACAGTTTTCAAGAACGGCATCAACGAAGAATACAAACAAACAATTTTCGCGGCACAACCAAAGACATTTTCTGACGCAATAACTCTTGCACTAGAACTTGAGCAAACGAGAAACCAAAACCCAGCTCAAATATCATACATTCAAAACAGAAACCCAAACTACAACTCACGAAGACGTAACCAGACCTACACATACGACATGAGACGGAATAATAACCAAGGGTACAACAACATCCCAAGATACAATAACAACTACAATAATAATTACAATAACAATTACAACAGACACAACAACAACACTAACTCAAGACAAAACAACAATAACACCCATCAAAATAACAGAAACAGGAATTATACCAACTACAATAACCAAAACAGATCGAATTCGACATACCCAAATTCCCAGAATCGACCAAACCCCAACAGACGGACCCAAAACTCAAGACACATTAATGTAATTAGCGATCAGGGAAACGAGTTAACCCAGGTGGCCGAAAATTAGACCACCGAAGGGCAAAGAAACTGAATATTTATAATATATCCAAGAATTTAACAAACTATGTAATCATAAATACAAATAACACTAATTTAAAATTATTAATCGATACTGGCGCTGACATATCAATTATTAAAGAAAAAACAGTTGATATAAAATATCTGGCAACACATGAAAGTTGCAGACTAACAGGAATCACAAACGAAGAAATTTTATCACTTGGCACATCAGATATACCTTTCAAAATATCTAATCATGAAATTGTTCATAATTTCCATATTGTAGATGAGAATTTTCCGATACAAACAGACGGAATATTAGGAAGAGATTTTCTAGAAAAATACTCCTGCAGAATAGACTACGAAACGTATACACTAAGCGTATACATAAAGGAATCAGAAATAATAATACCAATACAGAATAGGAACCAAAGAATAAAATTAGCTCCAAGGTCAGAATTTATACACGCAATAAATATAAACATAGACGAAGACAGTGTAATCCTCAACAAAGAGATAAAACAAGGCGTATATATAGCAAACTCGATTATACCAGCAAAAGGGTTTCATCACATAAAAATACTTAACACACGTGATGAAGAGGTTACTATAGAAAATTTTGACGTAGATATAGAACCACTAAGAAATTATGAAATAGTCTATGTACAATCTCAAAGAACAGAACAACGATTTAGTCAACTAACCAAAATTCTGAATCTAGACATTTCTGATGATATAGCAAAAGCTGAACTATTAAAAATTCTGAAGGATTTCCAAGACATTTTTCACTTAGAAGGAGAAACTCTAACAGCTAATAATTTCTATACCCAATCCATTTCAACAATAGACAACACCCCAGTCTATATAAAAAATTTCAGATTACCTCACGCTCATACCAAAGAAATACAAAACCAAGTACAAAAATTACTAAATGACGACATAATAGAACCCTCAGTCAGTCCATACAACTCTCCATTATTAATAGTACCAAAAAAAGGGTCTGAAGACAAAAAGAATTGGAGATTAGTAGTAGATTTCAGGAAACTAAACGAAAAAATTGTCAATGATAAATTCCCACTCACTCGATTAGAAGATGTATTAGACAGATTAGGCAGAGCAAAATATTTTTCAACTTTAGACATGACAAGTTCATTTCATCAAATTAAATTAGACCCAAAATCAAAACCTTTAACTGCATTTTCCACTATGGATGGACACTATCACTTTAAAAGACTACCATTTGGCCTAAAAATTTCTTCCAACAGTTTTCAAAGAATGCTCACAATAGCCTTAACTGGACTAGAATCAGACGCTTTTCTATACGTAGATGACATCATAGTATTTGGTTGCACTTTGCGACATCACAATCAAAATTTAATAAACATTTTCCAACGACTACGAAAATATAATCTTAAATTAAATGCTTCAAAATGCTGTTTCCTTAGACCGGAAGTAGTATATTTGGGACATTTAATTACAGCAGAAGGTATTAAAACGGATCCCTCGAAATACAAAATAATTCAAGAGTATCCGGTACCGAAAAACGCTGACGAAGTAAGAAGATTCGTAGCTTTTTGCAATTATTACCGTCGATTCATAGAAAATTTTGCATCAACCGCTAAATGTCTTAATACTCTACTTAAAAAGAATCAACCTTTCATTTGGTCTAAAGAATGTCAAAAATCTTTCGAAACCTTGAAAAATAAACTAATAAATCCACCGATACTACAATATCCACGGTTTGACAAACCATTCATACTTACAACAGACGCCTCAGACTTCGCTCTAGGAGCAGTTCTTTCGCAAGGCGAAATAGGTCATGACTTGCCAATCTCATATGCAAGTAAATCACTTTCGAAACACGACATAAATAAAGCAGTAATAGAAAAAGAATTACTAGCAATTCATTGGGGAATCAATTTCTTCAAACCATATCTCTTTGGAAGAAAATTTATAGTAGTAACAGATCATAGACCTTTAGTTTCTCTATTTACACATAGAAATCCTTCGTCAAAAATGACAAGAATTAGAATGGATCTAGCGGACTACGATTTTGAAATTGTATATAAACCAGGTTCGATAAATACAAATGCTGACGCTTTATCACGAATAAAAGTAGATTCAGACGCACTAAAAAAAAATGATTCCTAACAGAATAGAAACGAAAGAAAACATTAAGATAGTAACAAGGAGTATGAAAAGAAAAGAAAAAATTGATAGTAACAAAGTAGAAAGTAAAAATAGGGCAACATCAAAGGAGAAATGTATATCTCATTCGAAGACTGATCACCTTTACATATGGGAATGCACGTCCTTAACTGACGTAAATAAAATTAAGAAATTAGAATTCAAATTTGAGGCAACTAATAAATCCATGGTAAAAGTAGAAGTAAATGATAAAGTGATTGTTAGATGCAGTGATAATCCTCCGAATTACGATTCGATTATGGAGAAACTGGCATTTGTGTTGGAAAAGAAAAATATATTACAAGTAGGCTTACAAAAAGAAGATGAAATATTTAAGAGAATAGAAGAAAAAGAATTTAGAAAAATATTCAATGAGTTGCAACAGAAGAAAATGAATAAAAAGACCTCTATATTGAAGATAATACTTTACAAAGCCCCTAGAAGAGTTACAGATGATTTAGAGAAATATAAATTGATAGATGAATACCATAATACACCACAGGGAGGACACTTAGGAATCAGAAAAACACTCTTAAAACTCAAACAACGATATATATGGAAAAATATGAACAAGATGATTAAGAAATTCATAAACAATTGTGATTCATGCGCCAGAAATAAACAAACTAGACACATAAGAGAAAATCAGATAATTACAGATACTCCAAGTACGAGTTTGGAAACAATAGAAATCGACACAGTAGGACCTTTAAGACTATCCAACGGATACAGATACATTTTGACAATGCAATGCGAATTAATAAAATACATCATTGCACACCCAATACCCACTAAAGACGCTTTAACAGTAGCAAAAACAATTGTAGAGCAATTAATCTTAAAATTTGGACATTTCAAGACCTTAAAATCTGACAGAGGTACAGAGTTCACCAACGACTTATAAAAAAACATATGCGACACCTTAAAAATAAAACAGCTTTTTTCAACTCCTTACCATCACCAAACATTAGGTTCAGTAGAAAGAAACCACAGAGTATTAAACGAATTTCTATTAAATCTAGCAGAAAATTATGAATGGGACATATGGTTACCATATTACATGTTTGCCTACAACACAACACCTCATGTTACAACACACTACTCGCCACACGAACTGATATTCGGAAAATTACCCCAATTACCAACTGACACATTTACACACATAACGATGAACATTGACGACTACGCGAACGAACTGAAGATCAGGTTACGAACCTCGATCGAGACAGCAAAAAAATACATGAAAGAAGAAAAACAAAACCGACACTCCAAAGAAACCAATAAAAATGTGAACCCATTAAACTTACAAGTAGGAGACTTAGTATTAATTAAAGTAGAAAATAGAAAAAAATACATTAGTCCATACAAAGGCCCATATAAAATCATAGAAAGAAAGGGCATTAATTCAATTATAGATATAAATGGCACGAATAAAGAATTGCACAACAACTTACTAATACCATATATAGTATATTAAGAGAATCACAAATTTTACTAGATTAACATTAAATAAGAATATATTAAGAAAAATATAATAATAATACAATATAACAATAATATGAATATACTAAGAAAAAAATAACTACCTGTAAACTTCACCTTTCAATTTCGCACGCTCTGAAAAATTCTATTTTCAATATAATTTTTCTCTTAAGGATGAGGGTGTTATGAGATCACACATTATGTAACCGCATATCAACCGCATTACTGCACTTAACAACAAGTACCTTCGAATATGCTGAGCATGCAACTATAAGTGCATTTGCCTGATGACCTACATACGGCAGCACAAGCAGCTAAAACAAAACAAAAATAAAAACAACTTCGAATATGCTGAACTAGCAATTACAAGTGCAATTGCCTGATGACCTACATACGGCAGCATAAGCAGCTAAAACAAAACAAAAATAAAAACAATGAAATGACAAACGTTTCATATGGGATAAGTAACGCCCATTCAAATAGAACTTACTCCAATTGGCCAAGGCTAAATCCATAACACTGAATGGAATTTGAATTGAACTAGCAGGTCCCTTAGGTAAATGTTGAAAAGAATCAGACAATGTTTGGGTAGAAGTCACGTTAGCAATTTTCACAACGAACTTTCTAACTGTTAACACGTCAAAAATCATATATAGCAGTGGTTTACTTATGACCAACCGATTGAGCCTGTAATAAAAACCTTCTAACCATTCGGTGTCGAAGGCTCTTTACAAGTCAATCAGACAGGCAGGCGTGCATTAATTCGTGCATTTGTTCCATTGGATATTTGACACGAGTTTCGACGCAGCATGAATAGTATTATGCCCCGCTCCGAATTGGTTATCCGGAATGATTTTATTGTCCTCAACCCATTCAGACAGGGCTCTATGGACCACCTTCTCGAAAACCTTGCCTTGGAAAGAGACTAATCGACCGAAAATTTTATGGGTTAGAGGTATCTTTACCCCTCTTGGGAATTGGTTGCACCACCGCTGCCTTCCAATGCATGATATACATTATTCAGTGAATTGTTGAACAGACCTCGAAGTGAGCGATCTCGTCAGGGAATTGGCAAAGCGAGTCCAACGGGCCCTACTGCAAACGTAGGGGTGCGGGTGGACATACTCTGCCATTTCCACGAACTCGTCAGGTATTGTGATCACAGCACATGGTCCGCAATGCTCCGCTGTCGTATACAATGGTCCGTAGACAGTTGACAGACCGTTCGTTCATGTCTGCTAATCTCGGATGAGAATCTATCAGCATGACGTCCAAATAGGAGCCACTCCTATGACACGCCGGACTATCCGTTGCGAGCAACATGACTCTATATTCAATCACCTCAATTCTTCAACTCGTATACCTAGTCGTATTTTCTGTCGTATTTAAAGTCGCATAAAAAAAAAACCCAGATTCTTCGATTCGTATGCGTCACATACGACTCCTTAAGAAAACCAACGCATACCGTCGCAGCTATGCAGATGTCAAATCGTTAATGCGTTTGGCGTGTGTTTTCTAAGAAAAGAAAAGTTTTCGGTGTGAAAAAATAATTAATATAAATATTAAAAGTGTATAAAATATTAAAATGAATTCGATTGACCTCTTTTTCGATGAAGAAGAAGATGAAGTGATACCGGTTGAAAATTTGGCAGCAATTCCGAGATCTATTCGCGATCATTCAAATCCAATTTAGTTACCGAATTCCTTGTAAGTGTTAAAAAAATGTCCCTGTTTAATAAGATGTTGTTTGCTTTTCATAATTTCAGTTTCTTAAAATCGTTCCGGTTGTCTAAGGAGGCATTTACCTATCTGCTTTAGGAAACTAATCCTTACATAAAAAGATGTGTGCATTTTACTTCAGTACCATCTATGTTAAAGTTGGCTGTTTTTTATTTGAAGAACAAATTTGTCCAAATTGGATTAAATTTACTATGACGCCACAAGAAAAGGAAGAAGCGAAGCTAACTTTTTATGAAAAGATGGCTTTTCCTGGAGTCATATGGTGTATTGATGGCACCCATATTCGTATCATTTCTCCGGGAAAAGAAAAACAACACCTTTACTATAATAGAAAAGGTTTCCATAGCATAAACGCTATGCTGGTAAGTTGGAACATAATTTTTGGTTTTAAATTCAAATTTCTAGTTGTTTTGTTTTCTTTTACAAGGTAAGTGAGCACATGATGCGAAACCGATTCGTAGATGCGAAATATCCTGGGTCCTGCCATGACTCCTTTGTATGGACACAGAGTTCATTAAGACACCATTTGCAACAACGATATAATGATGGTGAAAGGAACTGTTGGTTATTAGGTAAAATCCCATACCCATACATCTCATTAAGAGTCAATATAAAATTAATTTAATACGGTTTCGTTTAGGAGATTCTGGATATTCATTAGTACCTTTTTCAATAACACCATTTCGAAATACATCAGAAGGAAGCATTGAAGCTGTTTTTAATAATGTGCATTCAAAGACACGAAACATCCTTGAAAGAGTTGTTGGTGTTTTGAAAAACAAGTTTAGATGCATCTTGGGAGCAAGAGAACTACACTACACACCAGAAAAAGCCACGCAAATAATAAATGCTATTTGTAGCCTTCACAATATATGCGTGCACTTCAAAGTTCAGAACGACAGTGAGAATGTTGGTATCGATCAAGGCTTCACTGATCAAAATCAGTCTGCCAATGATATGGAAAATGCTAACATATTTCAATTCGTAATAGTATTATGCATGAAACTTCATGAAATAAATAAACATTTTATTCAGATATGGAAGACTTGCTAATTCATAAATAGAAAAAATAAAAAATTAATTTAATAAGAAAAATTTTACATGTTTTCAAATATTTTAGTCTTTAGTTCGACTTTCTTCAAAAGTGCTTCTAAATTGCGTGTTTTTATATCTAATAAGTGTTTTCTAAACGCTTTTTTGTCTTTAATTTCTTGTCTTAGTAGACTCAGTTTTTCTTCTATTAACTTAAATATTTTTTATACCAAACGACTTACCTTTCGGATTCACTATTGTTTGAAGGTGAAGTAAATTGGCAATAGTCTCTCCACAAGTATTATATACATATGATTTGTTTGGACTACCTCCAGTCCCTTTAACCTGTTGGTTATTGTGTTTTAATTTTTGCCTAACGGCGTACTTTTGATCATTCCAAACCTGAAAATAAACACGAACAATATAGTAATTGCACACCAAATATCCATACATAATCGTATAGTACGGCCAGGATACTGCAAAATGCCTTTGTATCCGCTTTGGAAGTACCACTCTTTCCATGGCCGCTAGCGATATCAATGTTTTGTTCCATATCAGAAACCAGACTCTCACATTGACTGTGATTCGTGACTTTTCTACATATAAAGCACATAAAAGTAAAAATTGAGTTATTTAGATTAGATATCATGCACTTACATATTTTTTTTTCCATTTTCCTTCACTTTGAAGCTGAGTCGTAACCAACTTTGAGCACGAGTAAAATACGACCATCATACGAACTGTTCCGAGGAATATTTAAATAATATTTAATAAACATGATTATTAATTATGTATGTCTCGTGTAAACATAAATGTAACTACCCTACCATATTGTAATTTACACTGTATTATACTTTTACAACTCTCCACTACAACGGTCGTATTGTAATCCCCACTCCAATTCAAATTTATATAAAACGGAAAATTCCGATAATACACTCTTTTTTTACATCCGATAGCGAATGAAACTTTTTTTTCTTATTCTCGACACATAACAAGAACCATTGAATATACCGTAATAGCAATAAAATACGAGATTCGTATGCGTCGCGTGCATACGAATCCTGTCAAAAAATGAATACGAGTGTGTTCGTAAAATACGACTTCGTAATAACTAAATGCGTATATGGTCGGATTCGACTGTCGTATACGAGTTGAAGAATTAGGGTGAATGTTGCGTACTACCCACCAATGACTTAGTAGGCTTCCCCTAATGTTGGGGATATCATTTCCGATATCACTGTTTGGCATTTAAATTGCCGGCCAGAATGTAAAAGTTTTCTGCTGTGTTCAAGCGCAGAGATTGAAAAAGTTTCTCGAGCTCTGCGATGAAAACGTTGTTTGAGGTGCTTCAGGTGCATAGGCGGATGCAAGGTTCATTCTATTTCCGTTTCGGACACGAATGCGCACAAACCAGGCCTTGAACACCTGGAACCTCCACACTTCACCGCTATATATTACTTTATGCTTAAAATTATTTTTAATGAAGATCGCAACTCATCCGCCTTGAGTAGCCTTGGGTCGATTTCTTCTAATTATTCTGTAAGAACTGTGCCGGATTTTGTGCTTTTGGCTTAGATTTGTTTCGCTACCATAATAACATCGGGACTTTCATCCTGCAACAGGTTAACAAGTACGGCTCGTCGCTTGATTCTTATCAGTGAATTTACAACCGTCGACAGGATCTTCGAGGGCCTCTGCCAGTGTACCCATTACGACCGTAGTTGCGCTAGGCCTGGCAGAAGTGAATAGATACTGTCTATTTGTCAATCTACCCTTGGATTGCGAGCTAGGTCGTACAGACATTTATCACGTGCCTTAGAGGCAGGCCCTGGGGTTTTAGGAACAGCCATGGGCTTTTGTATCGTCCTTCCCGAACCTGCCGTCGTTTGGGTGTAGGTCAACTGGGGTTTGACGGCTGGTGTTTCGAAGTGACCCGAGGGACACCCCTCTCCTCGACCATCTGCTTACGGGCCAGGTTTTCTTTCTTGATGTCTTGGAACTTAGAAAATCCCCGATAGTTTGCAGGATGTCCTCGGTTTCTACACAAGACACACTTGAGCTGTGTTCTGTCGCTACCATGTCTTTTCCAAGGTCGCATTCCTCGTTTTTGTGGTTCTTTACGCACTTAACGCATCGAGGCTTTACTTCACAGTTCGACGCGGCGTGCCCAAACGTTTGGTAGCGGATATATTGTAAAATGTTTCCGCTTCTCTTTAATTTTTCCCATGTGATAGACTGGGATGCTTCTGTTGTTGAGGCTATTGTTTTGCTGGTGTTTCTGCTGCTGCGGCTTTTGTTGTTGCTGCTGTTTCTGCTGCTCGGGTTTTGTTGTTGCTGCTGCTGCTTCTGTTGCCGTGGCTGTGGTTGTTGCTGTTGTTTCTGCTGCTGTGGCTTTTGTTATTGCTACTGTTTCTGCTTCTTTTGCGGCTGCTGTTTTTGTTGCTGCTTTTGCTGTGGGGCGGCTGTTGTCTGCTCTCTCCCCTTCTTTTGTATTTTCTTATCGACTACGGCCTGCAGCTTTCTTCCTTCACAAGATCGCTACACGCCCCCTCCGTAGCACTACAAACGTCCCATACATCACTACAAAAATCTCCCAACACCTCAAAAAAATTATTTGCCCCACTTCAATTCTTGTCATAGTCAGAAGCACCTCACATCCTCTTGTCCCATACACCAGTACAAAAATGTCCCAACACCTCAAAAAAATTATTTGTCCCACTTCAATTCTTGTCATAGTCAGAAGCACCTCACATCCTCATGTCCCATACACCAGTACAAAAATATCCCAACACCTCAAAAAAAATATTTTTCCCACTTCAATTCTTGTCATAGTCAAGGCACCTCAAGTCCTCATGTCCCACACACCAGTACAAAAATATCCCAACACCTCAAAAAAAATATTTTTCCCACTTCAATTCTTGTCATAGTCAAGGCGCCTCAAGTCCTCATGTATCATACACCAGTACAAAAATATCCCAACACCTCAAAGAAAAATATTTTTCCCACTTCAATTCTTGTCATAGTCAAGGCACCTCAAGTCGTCATGTCCCATACACCAGTACAAAAATATCCGAACACCTCAAAAAACAATATTTTTCCCACTTCAATTCTTGTCATAGTCAGAGGCACCTCACGACTTTTGCGTTAGTACATATTGCAAGCTATTAATGGGACATGTGACAAGATGTAAAGGGTGTATTTTATAGACGTATAGAACTTTGAAATGGAATAAAACAATGATGATTTTTTTAAATTGACATGAAATTGACTTTATTCGAAAGATAATCTTCTAACATTATAATTTAAAAATAATTTCTGGCATATGACAGCCCAAAACAAGATTGCCGTTGATCCCAATTTTCATAAGCGAATTTTGTTTAGCGATGAAGCTCACTTTTGGTTGAATGGATACGTCAATAAACAAAACTGCCGTATTTGGAGTGATGATAATCCTCAAGTGTATGTTGAGACACCGTTACATCAAGACGGCGCAACATGTCACACAGCTCGTGCCACAATTAATTTATTGAAGGAAACGTTTGGTAAGCGCATAATTTAACGTTACGGGCCTCCAAGATCGTGCGATTTAACGCCGCTTGACTAATTTCTGTGGGGATATGTGAAGTCGCTAGTCTACACCGATAAACCCGAAACGATTGACCACTTGGAGGACAACATTCGCCGCGTTATTGCCGATATACGGCCACAAATGTTGGAAAAATTCATTGAAAATTGGACCTTCAAATTAGACTACGTCCGAGCCAGCGGTGGCGGTCATATGCCAGAAGTTATATTTAAATTATAATGTTAGAAGATTATCTTTCGAATAAAGTCAATTTCATGTCAATTTAAAAAAATCATCATTGTTTTATTCCATTTCAAAGTTCTATACCTCTAT
Organism: Merodon equestris; assembly: GCA_958301585.1. Classification (NCBI taxonomy): domain Eukaryota; kingdom Metazoa; phylum Arthropoda; class Insecta; order Diptera; family Syrphidae; genus Merodon; species Merodon equestris. Next base: position 80,015,607 of record OY284413.1, on the reverse strand, counting down.
AAAAACAACCTTTACCTCAAATGAGGTGGGACAATGTACCACTTCACTCCTCAAATGAGTACCTCATACAAACTCAATAAAAATGCGTGTCCTACCCAACACTAGGCGAAAGTGTTGTTGTTCCGCGTGTATTGGCCTTCCCTACCATCGGGGAGGCAGGCAATATCCGCTTCCACGGGGACCACTGATTTTAGTTGTTGTCTAGCTGTTTCGAACGATGGTGATGGTGATGCCACTTCTTTCCTCGATTCGACCTGCAGCTTTTCGGTCGAAGTAGTAAAGGGAGGATAAATCATCCGATTCCGACTCTGTACGACATACGGGTCTTCCCCCGCCGTTTCCCGACATCTCTTCTTGCCACTTCTAGTTTTCTTTAAAAGCAGCAGAAAGAACACAGAAAAAACTCAAAAAACAATTTTCTCTCAACTGAAGATTTGAACTGTCGACCTTCGGATTACGACCCCGGCACTCTACCACTGCGCTAAATCTAGTTTTGCAGGGACAAACAAACTTTTCAGGTGGCGAGTGTTGGACATAGGGTATTGATGCAAAGGAATGCACCTCAGATGAGATCCGCCGGTGTCGAGTGGGGTCGGATTAGATGGAGCATTGGTGGCGTGAGCAAAACGGGTACTTCGGGTGCATTCGTGATATGCGCTGGTACCAAATAAAGCCGTGCGCAGTGGTGTATTGGTGTCTCAATAATGATTTGTAACTCTTGAAAATTAACTATCTGTATCTTTCTTCTGACGATGATTTCAAACATTTTCAAAAGTCATTGTCAGCTCGGGCAGATGCGATTCGGCATTACAACGACTAACATTTCTTTTACCTGTGAAATAAATACTTTGAATTTTAGTGGATTTATTTTTTTGTTTTACTTCGGCCTTTTCAATATTTGGTGCCGAAATCTGGTAGATAAAAGTAATTGAAATTGTACGGGATCGCGACTTACAAAGAAAAGAAAATGGAACTATTAGCACGTGCTGCGTACAGAGATCAAGTGACAAAAATTTACAAAAAAAGCGGTTGATTTTTTTAAAAGACGCTAATTCCCAAATTGTCGAAGAAAATAAGCAAAAGCTCGATGAAATCGAGGAGGAGCTCGTGTCCCTTTCGCAACGATTAACGTCCGCTAACAAACTTTCTACTCAATTAACAATTGCTAGTGGTTTGCGCACTACGCTGTCCCTCTGGGTTGAAAACCATTCGGGACACTCGGTCGTAGCGGCTCTTGTCACCTCGTAGCTGTCGCATTGACAGCACCCAGTGAGTCTCCCTATGGGTGAGAACCCAAGTCCGGATTCCGGCACTCCTAGGTAAGAACCCGAGTCGAGGCCCTAGCTGTTGTAGGCTTATGCCCTCGAGCGTGGCTATAACTTCTGGTCAGGCCCATCCGGGTAGATCCTAATAGTAGATAGTCGGTCTCATATGGGTTAGCACCCGAGTCGGAGAATCAATTTCGTCCTATTTGACCCCACTCACCGTTTTACTCGCTGAGCGATCGCCCCAATTAATTTCGACCACACGCAGGGTTTTATTATTATTATTTTTTTTGTTTAAAATTTTTTTTTTTTCATTTCGCTCAATATGATGCCTTAGCATCAACACTACGTCGTCGTCTTGACGAACACTTCTTACTTTGTTCGTGTGGTAGTTGTTGACGTAGTTCCACCTTAGTGTAGTTTCGGTCGGACTTAGGCTTCCTTCCATTTGCTCTACTCCATTATCGTTGTCTGTGACTACTCCTTGATTGTTGTTGTTGTGTCGACTACTTCGCTCTTGCAGCTTGGTTGTCACTTCTTGTCACTACTTCGGCCTTATAGAGGGCCAGGCCGAACGGTGATGTGAACGGCGCCTTCCCAGTCGTCGCTGACATTTCTCCTGTTGAATGAATGTTTTTAATATTTTTTCGTGTGCTCTTGTTTGATTGTTTTATGTTTATTTTGTGTATGTTTAATTGGTGATCTTGTGTTTAGTTGTTTTATACTTATGTGTTTTATTTGTTTCTGTGTTTTGTTGAGTACATCTCTTTGTTTAGTTCTGTTTATCTTTGGTTGGACTCAGGTAAGGTAAGTGAAACATGTATGTTTGTAAGGACAATTTATTTATTTCATTTTTGTTTTAGGCTTATAAATTTTCCTTTACAAGTAGGACATTCATCTAAGATATTTAAAAGTGGTAGATTTCTTGTGTGTAACAAATGTAATGACAAATACATGACGTCGATGTGTGACCCGCAATATAAAAGTTATATACAAGTTAAAGAGAGAAAAGAAGATGACGGAAACCACGCGATTCCAGACCAAGAAATAATGCTTTGAATTTATGTTCGCATAATGCGAAAAGAAATGTCTTTTTGAAAACAGTGAGCTGTGTTGTGACTGCATCTGACACGAATATTTCAATTCGAGTTGTCATCGCCGGTGGTAGTCAGCAAAAATACATATATACGCCAAAGTGTTGTAAACAAATAAAAGTTGGAGGTAGGTATTATGGTGGATTTATCATTCCATTCGGGAGTAAAGAAGTAAATCCGAACGAAAAATGTATTAAGGTTAAACTCCCTTAATTTAAATGTTGTTGTGACAGTTGAAGCTGTTGTAGTGCCAGCGTGGAAGTCTTAGAATTTCCAGTGAGCGATTGTCCACTTTTTGATGGCATCAGATTATCAGATGCTCGGCTCCTACATATGGAGGAAGAAGAAGGATTGGGTCTTCTCATCGGATCCCATTTCTACTGGTACATATGTTGTTACTGGAAATCAACATCATCTAACTAAACGATTAAGGGCTGTCGAAACTAGATTTGGACGTTACTACATACTTTGCCGCCTCTTATGGAAACTCTTGTTCTACTTCCAGCAGTCTTCTTAGCCTAACAGCTATTAAGGCAGATTTCTTTCAGCTTTGGTCGCTAGAAGCTATTGGTATTGAGAGCAATGAAGATGAGAACCATGAGCTCACAGAAAGTCTAATCGAGAAATGCGTTGCTAGAGATGGCTCAAGGTACGTCGCAAGCTTACCCTGGAAAAAAGATTCTATCCTAAATGAGAACAAGGGTTATGCGTTGCAGTGTTTGAATGCATTGTGTTGATGTTTGTCAAGAAAACCAGCAAGATTTTTAGATTACGGCGCAGCTATGAAGCAATTAATTGACGACCGCATTGCAGAACCAACTGATCTCGATGGCCATCGAACACGCGTATTTCACATGAACCAACAACCATCAAGGAACAATACAGCTGCATGTGTCATCTTTGGACGGGTGCCCATTTACTACCAAATGTTCTAAAGATCTTACTAAATTTTCGCTTAGGCCTCATTGATATTGTGGCAGTCATCAAAATGGCCTTTTTCAAATTACATGGAATAACGACGATCATGACAGCCATCGCTTCTTATGGTTTGAATCGGAGCTAAACTCAATCATCGATAAACCAAAGATTGCTGAATTCTGGACGACTAGAGTGATGTTCGGAGTGAATTGCAGCCTCTTTGTGTTATGTGCGACTCTTAAGCATCATCTTAACTGTGAAAAAGTTAACTTTACGAACACCTGCGCTACCCTGAAGGACAGCATATACATGGGCGACCTAGTCAACAGCGTGGACGACGAAGAAGAGGGATGATGAATTTGTAACGAAGCAGAGATCATCCTGAAAAGAGCATCGATGAATCTTCATAAATGGAATTCGAATGGCGGCAAGGAGATGCGATGAATTCTATTAGTGCGCCCATAAGCAAAATGTATTGGGGCTTTATTGGTTCACACACAGCAACGAATTGTCTCTTCCTCTGGATGCAGACAGACAGACAGTTCAATGCTTATTCCCAATTTGACTAAAGGGACCAAACGTTAATGAATACACGACATGTACCCACTATACCACATACCAACACCACGATTAGCCAATCGATAACCACGAACAGCCAATTGTCTACGCTCGGTGCCCTACCTCAGTTGACCTACATATGCTACTCATCGCTTTGCTTAGCAGTGACACTTTCAATCACGTGCAATTAAAAGCAAAACAAATGCGATGTAAACAAACGGTGAAACCAAGCAAAACAAATGCGATGTAAACAAACGGTGAAACCAAATGTAAACAAACCGAGTCAATTGAATGGGTACAATGCAGATGATGCGCTTGTGCCTTTAACTGATTGCAGAATGTATTGTGCGCTTGTGCCTTTGACAGATTGCACAATGCATTGGGCTAAATATTCGAAATGCTGATGATGCGCTAGTGCCTTTGACCGATTACACAATGCATTCGACCAAATAGCTGATCTATGGTTATGGGAATTTCGTAAGGCATGTAACGTGATAGAGGGGATGGATTCCCTGGGACAAAATAATAAAAAAGGAAAGCATTTTAAAGGAAGGAGGAAGGAAGGAGCAGCAGTAGAAGCACGACACCTCGTCTTATTTTATTTGAATAAATTAATTTAAATAAACTGATAAAGATTGAAACGCGTGCTTCCACTATGATGTTTATTATGCGAATGAATTAGAACAGAGAAAAAGAAAAGAAAGGGAAAGAACATGCACGTTGGTTTTTCGACGTTGCCAATATATATTTCTTTTCAACACTCCTCCTCAACGTGAATGTCCTTTAACAAATTTATGACATATTTATTTGTTTAACAAATTTTTCGTACTTAATTTTCGGCAAATTTTTAGTAAAAACATCGGCCGTCATTTCGTCAGATGAACAATACTTCAATTGTATTTCACCGCTTTTTACGACCTCTCGTAAGTGGTGGTATTTTATACCTATGTGTTTGGTACGGTTGTGGTATACTGGATTCGTTGCTAGCTTCTATGCCCCTTGATTATCGACATTGAGGACAATTGGATTATTTTTCCAGACGTCAACTTCTTGTAATAATCGCCGCAGGTAGATTGCCTCTTTAGCTGCACTGGATGCTGCAACATACTCAGCTTCTATGCTGCTCAACGCAATCGTGTTCTGTTTCTTCGGCTCCCAGGAAAATGCACATTTTCCGTACAAAAATACAAAGCCCGAATACGACTTACGATCTTGAGCGTACATAGCCTTCTATCTGACTATTTCCTGCACGAGAACAAAGTTTTAAATTAATACTACCTGATAAATATCTTAATACATGTTTGGCCGCTGTCATATGTTCAACATGTGGATATTTGTTTTTCTGTGCCAATTTGGCAACAGAATGCATTATGTCTGGTCTCGTCGTTATCCCAAGATGCATAAGTGCTCCAACTAGCGATTGATAATTTGTTACAACTGTCTTACGACATTAATTGTTACATGCAATTTGATAACCAGATTCAAGGGAAACTGACACACTTTAAAACTCCTCATACCATACTGATTGAGCAGTTCCTTTATGTATTGGGTTTGACTCAAAGCAATAGAACCAGTTTCACCCTCACGCTCGATTTCCATGCTGAGGAAATGTTGTAAGGCGCCCTTATCTACCACGTTCTGCAATACATTCTTTCACCTTGATCAGCTCAGATTTACCTTTACATGCGATAATAATGTCGTCCACAAAAATTGCCACTTTACTTCTAATCGCCTTTTTGTCTGGTGGTAGGTCAACTAATCTCCAAGTATTGTTTTTCTTCAGTGCGGAAAATTCGGCATTCATCGCTTTTTTTCATTGTTCATGTTTCTCGCTTGAAAGTGCTTCGGTCGCATTTTCAAGTATATTTTCGCTTGCTACGCTATTTATGACATTGGTTGTTTGTGTTAAATTATGATTAAAAAGGGACCAAATGATTTCTTTAGCGACTAACTTTATTTTATACATAGTATGTAACAACAATTCACTTATAGTATAATGCTAAGTGGGAGCCAGTGTTGCCGATTCAAAATAAATTCAAAAGTTAATTCCGTATTCTTAACACTCCCACTTTTTAATTAATTAAATCAAAACATAATAAGAATTAATAAGTGGCTTAGTAAATATATCTGCCTTTTGAAATTCAGAAGGAACATAATTAATTTTAAAATCTCCCCTTTCATAACGTTCTCGGATAAAATGGTAACGGACATCGATGTGTTTTGTCCATTTATGGAACTCCGGGTTTTTAACAAGTCTGATAGCTCCCTGATTATCGATGTTTAAACTTGTTTCGCCCACACCAGTTGGAACCAACTCCAATAGTAGTTGTCGAAGCCATACCATTTCTTTCACTGCTTGCGAAGCCGCCACATACTCAGACTCCGTAGTAGATAGGTAGTAGATAGGGAAACACACTTTTGTCTTTGTGATGACCAAGACACTGGACCATTAGCGATGATGAAAATGTAGCCAGTTGTTGACCGTCGAGTTACAGGATCACCCGCATAATCAGCATCACTGAAATAGACTAAATCAAAGTTGTTACCTCTTTTATAAGTTATACCCATCGTCCTGGTTCCGCTTATGTACTTTAAGATTCGTTTCACTGCATTTATATGCACCTGGTTTGGTGAATCCAAGTACCGAGAAACAACTCCCACTGCATATGCAATGTCCGGCGAGTAGCAATCGCCAGATACATGAGGCATCCCACAGCCTCCCTGTAAGGAAATTTGAGGCCTCCCGAAGACAAAGGTTCTGCATGTGAACAAGTTTCAGCTGGAGTGGATACTGGCCTGCTGAAATCCATACTGAATCTTTTAAGAACACTTTCCGCATATCGTGTTTGACTGACAGAAATAGCACCATCAGATTTCCTTGCCAATTCCATGCCCAAGAATACCTCTGCATCCAACAACGTTATTTCAAACTGCTTCTTCAAAAAATTCACCAATTTCATAGCATCTTGTTTCTCTTTCGCCGCAATCAATCCACCGTCAATGTATATCGCAAGTGCTGTGCGTTTGTTTACATCCCCTGAGATGAAAACACATGGATCCATTTTACTAGGTTTAAGGCTAAACTCTTTCAGAACGTCAGTGAATTTCTTGTTCCAACACCGAGATGCTTGTTTCAAACCATATAGACTCTTTCGGAGTCTACATACCATGCCAGATCCGTCATTGAAGCCTTGGGGTTGCTCCATATAAATCTCCTCATTTAACTCCCCATTCAAAAAGGCCATCTTTACATCAAATTGCGTAAGGCTTAGACCTTCGTGTGCTGCAATAGCAAATATGGTGCGAACTGACGTAAATTTGGCCACGGGACTGAACGTCTCTCCGTAGTCAACACCCTCTTGACTAAAGCCCTTTATAACCAGCCTGGCTTTGTATTTCTGTGCTCCATTCAAACCCAAGCTTTTAAGCTTATACACCCACTTATTGCCAATGGGTTTTCTTTCTTTTGGACACTTGACCAAGTCCCACGTGCGATTTTTACAGAGACTATTCATATTATCTGCCATTGCTTCCTTCCAATGAACTGCATCGTCACAAGCAAGAGCATCACGATAGCTGTTTGATTCTCCCTGCACAAGTAAAGCATGTCTTTGTAATATGTTGCACATACCTGAATAGTCTACAGGATCCAAGTGACGCAAACGTTCTCTCAACGGAAGTGTAAGATTGCCACCATCTTCGCTTGAATCATCATCATTTTCATTTGCTGACCGAAAGGCGCCATCACTTCCATTCGCACCGTCATCATCGAAATCTGGAATTGCTCCATGCGTATGGGTTTCGTTGTTCTTCGAATTCACATCCGGGGTTGATAAAACCACAGCTACTTCTGTTTTTTCCATTTGTGTCATTCTGTCTTAACATGACCTGTTGTTTATTCTCCTCCCTTTCATTGAATGTCACATCCCTAACTATATCCACTTTCCCAGCTGCAGGCAACCAAACCCTGAATCCTCTGGAGTTGTCGGCATAACCCACAAATATTCCCCTTTCCGCTTTCTTATCCCACTTTTTGCGTTTTTGTTTGGGTACATGTATAAATGCTTCGATGCCGAACACTTTAAATTCCTGAACTCTAGGCTTCCTATCCCACCATAGTTCGTAAGGATTTTTACCTTTCAAAATGCTAGTGCCAGTTCTGTTAAGCACATACACAGCTGTATTGACTGCTTCCGCCCAGAATTTCTTTTCTAAATTCTTCCCATGCAACATCGTCCTGGCAGCCTCAACTACAGTTCTATTCTCCCTTTCAACAGAGCCATTTTGTTCAGGAGTATAGGGAACAGTAGTCTCGTGACAAATACCATGCCTAGTTAAGAGAGATTTCACACCTTCATTGACAAACTCACAGCCATTGTCCGTTCGAATCATCTTTATTGGACCGAGTTTCACATCTTGCCCGATCAATAAACTTTTCAATCGAATGGCAAACTTCCGATTTATGTTTTAAGAAGAATACCATCTTATAATGCGAAAAATTGTCCTTGAATAGAATGAAGTACCTACTTAGCTCCACCTAAAGAAATCTCCTCCATAGGGCCACACACATCAATATGCACAAGTTGTCCTGGTTGATTTGCTAAAAAATCACTCTTTGGAAAGGGCAACCTATGTTGTTTACCGAAGATGCAAGAATCACATGAGAAGTTTTCATCGTCCTCAAATGGAATCCCTTCCTTTTTTAACTGGCTTCCTTTCATGCCACAATTTAAGTGGCAAGGTTTGATTAGCTGCCACGTTAGCCATTTTGCCAGCTTCACCTTGCACCCTAATACACATCTCGAATAATTGTGCCCTTCGTTCTCCCACTGCTGCAATAGTGCCATCCTTAGCCACAAATTCACATCGTATACTGTCAGAAATGAACTTCAAACCTTTTCCAATGCACGACTTTGTGAAAACAAATGGAAAGAAATTTTAGGTACATAAAGCTCATTCGAAAGAAGTTTTTCGGACCACGTTTTACCATATCTCCTCTCCACTCCCTTCACTTCGTATCCCAATTGGATCAGAAAAACTTCGATAATTCATCAACCACTTCCTTTCATAGGTCATATGATCACTTGCTCCTGAGTCCAGATACCATCGATTATTATTTTTTTTTATAGCTAACCATCAGTGCATTTGAGTTTGATTTGTCTACCCTCTGTTCCTCACTTCTAGTTCCAGTCCATATTTGTCTGTTATAGGCACCTACCCTTTGTAGCTCACCGCCATTTCCAATCTTGCCTTTACCCGCGATCTCGGAACAATTGCTAATAAGTGCATCACCTCTTAGCACTTCGCTCCTACTTCCAATCCACAAAGAATAACACATTCTTCCTCCTTGCTGCTTACTTCCATTTCCAGTCTTTACCGAAGAGTTAGATACCAGTGCGTTCCCCTTCACTCCACCACTTCCACCACTACCGCCCTTTCTCTGTTCTACAGTGTTTTTAGGACACTCTCTTTTCCAATGTCCATATTCTTTGCAAGCAAAACACTTACCAGGCTTAGAGTTTTTCTCTTTATGCCTTTGCCCCTTGTTCTTGGCGATTAGTGCGGTTGTATTGGCTGTATGGAGAGACTGAGATGACATTCGCGTCTCTTCCATTACTAGTCGTGACGTCAAATTGTCCAAAGTTAGCTCTTCTCTGGCTGACGACTCCCACGCGCAAAAAAAATGTTTGAAATTGTCTGGAAGAGTCATTAATATTTTAGTTATTACCATGCTCTCTGAAACTTTCTCTCCAACATCTCTTAGTTGCCGAACTATATTTTCCAACTTTGAAATATGTGTCGCGACGTCATCAGCCTGATCCATTGAAAAACCATAGAACTTCTGAAGTAATATGTGGACATTAGCTTTCGATGGTTCTTCATACAACGCCCCCAGCTTTGTCCACATTTCCCGTGCATTTGAACAATTGACTATATGCCTAAGTGGTGTTGAACCAATGCTCGTAGCAATAATTCTTTGAGCCTTGCTATCCGAACGCATCCATGCAATTTTACGATCGTTAAACGCTTCCGCTTCCTCCTTTTGTTCCTGAGGAAATGTGCTTGACCCATTCACATGATCAAAAAGACCTGATGCGTTTAACAAGATCGTCACTTGGAATTTCCAAACTGCGTATTGCTCAGAATTTTGCAATTTTTCCACTTTAAAGAGTTCACTCTCCATTCTTTCTAACGATCGTAATAAAGGTTTCCCAAAGTAATTAACGCGAACCGAAAGGAAATTTACTAGGCCGAATTTTTAACTATATATAACCGTATCGAATTTAATTTCTAGCGTGTTCTGGGCCCATAACCTGTTAAATTATGATTAAAAAAAGGGACCAAATGATTTCTTTAAAGCGTATAGCGCGACTAACTTTATTTTATACATAGTATGTAACAACAATTCACTTAGTTATAATATAATGCTAAGTGGGAGCCAGTGTTGCCGATTCAAATAAAATTCAAAAGTTAATTCCGTATTCTTAACAGTTTGGATGAACGCAAATGCATACCACTGCGAAAAATCTTTTGTGTACCCGAAACCACTTTACGCACTATCGATGCAGATTTGTCATTGCTTATCTCCTCCTCCTTGTTGACGACATCGTTATCTTCGTTAGTCGCGTAGTAAGGGGAAACGTTGCTTGTTGTTTTTTCATTATCTCGCACACATGGCATATCTTTTAGCTGTGCATCATCTTCGCCGTATGAAAAAAACTCTTTCGTATTGATTTCAATATTTCGTGTATCTTCATGTTTTTGAAAGTGTTCATCGAAAAGTACATCCCTTTTTACGACTACTTTATGCGTTTCTTTATCATACAGACGATATGCTTTGAATTCGGTGGAATATCCAATCATTATGTACTCTTTGCCTTTGGGTTCAAATTTAGCGTGATGGTTTTTATTCAAGGCCACTGCAATTGAACCAAATATTTTAAGATGACTTACAATTGGTTTCTTGTTGTACCAGACTTCATACGGTGTTTTATTTTGTAATAACTTGGTAGGGCACCTGTTGCGGATGTATGCTGATGTTGAGACTGCTTCCGCCCACAAATTTTGACGCAAACCTGCGTGTAATAACATGCAACGAGCCATCTCCACCAACGTTCGATTTGCACGTTCTACAACGCCATTCTGCTGTGGAGTATGTGGCACTGTTAACGACGAATTCCATGCTTTTTCAAAACTGCGTCGAATTCACTGTTGATATATTCTCTGCCATTATCGCTGCGTAGGGCCTTAATTTTGCATCCTGTCTATTGTTCAACGTACATCTTAAAGGTTTTGAATACACGGAGTATCTCGTCCTTAGCCCTTTGTTGCGCCGCGGCTCAGTTTGGGATTTCCCTTCCAAAATAAATATTCGTGTGGTACTTCAATTTTATTTGCTAACAATATTGACAATTCATTAAACATTAATTCAAAAGAGAATTTTCAGACTTACATTGGTAGGGAAGACAAAAGGTAAATCCTCGCAGCGGCCAACCTCGTGGGAGGTTTTCTTTCTTTTTCGGGAAAGTCAAAGAAAATCCTTCTAGAAGCATTTGACGTATAGCTTAGAAATCGCTCAAAGAGCTCAAATTGACAGTTTTCCCCCCACTACTTTGCCAGCACAAAATTACTTTTCAACTAATCAACTTAATTTTCAAATTCAACGGCTCGACGACACCCAGGGCGCGTCTGATGCTCTAGAGCGAAGACTCCAAATCCAAAACAGCGACCCTTCCAACCGACCTTTTCGCCATTACCGCTTCACTTGACAAGCAAACATCAGCAGTCCGCACAACTCCGTCCGGTTCCGGGTAAACCTCCGTAACTCTCCCAAGCTTCCACGCAGATCGAACTTCACCCGGCTCCACCACAAGAACAATGCTGCCAACCGGCTTCGTGTCTTTGTACCACTTTGAGCGCCTCGTGATCTCCGGGAGATACTCAGAGTGCCAACGCCTTGTAAATTCTCTCATCAAATGCTGCGCTCGTCGACTATACAGCCTACTCCACTGATCATGTCCCGAGAAAACTCCAGGTGCTGTAACTTCTCGGTCCCCGTCGCCGAAAAGAATTGAATTCGGTCAGCGGCCGCTTGTTGATCTGACCTTGAGCCTCCATTAGCGCGTTCAGAAGAACGTCTTCTCGAGGGGTCACTCCTCTTAAAATAAAATCCACGCTGGACTTGATGGACTTGATAAGCCTCTCCCATGCTCCACCCATCCATGGTGAATACGCTGGGATAAAACGCCAAACTATGCCCTCGTATTTTGCGCTGTATTCATTCAAAGCGCCCTCCATCTCCTTTATGTCCCGTTCTAAACGATTCTTTGTTCCGACGAAGTTGAGACCATTGTCACTATAAATGAACTTGGTGACGACACGGATGATGAGAAATCGGCGTAACGCCATAGTGCATTGGTCAGATCATTGAGCACCTCAATGTGCACGGGTCGAAAACTTAAACAAGTAAATATCATCCCATATCGCTTTGCCTTACCTCGTCCGTATTTGCTGTTCATAGGCCCAAAGCAATCCACTCCAACGTGGGTAAAGAGTCGCGTGTCAAAGGCTGACCGGCCTTCGGGTAGCTGACACATCAGTGGCATAACTGTGCTCGGCTTGAGCCTCTTACACATACAGCACCTTGATTTGACTCGCGCTACTGCTCCACGGATGCTTATAGTCCAAGCCCTCTCCCTGATGTGCGAAATCGTTGTTGCCGTTCCTGCATGTAGATTCGCCTCATGATGATGTTGGACCAGCAAATCTACTAACGGATGGGTTTTGGGTAAGATGGCTGGATTACGTGCGGCGTAGGAAGTATTCGCCTTCTGCACCCTCGAACTTAACCGGCGACAAACTCAATAACGGACTCCTGGGGTCTAAACCTCATTTGGCACGCATACAGGCCGGAAATGCTTCTTGTTGGATCTTCCTAAACAACCAGTTCTCAGCGCGAATAATTTCTGATGGTGTTGCGAAGACCTCTTTTTCGGTTACCCTCCTTCTTAAAATGTCCTTGAAACGAAGTAGCAAAGCCAACACTCTGACCGCCGAAAACAATCTTGAACGAAACCTCGGCCGCAAGTCATCGAAAATCCCGTAGGAAATGTCCCGCTGATGCATGTTCACAGAGAATTTAGGATTCAAAGCCGATTCGCTTACCTCGTTGGAAACAGCTTTGCCCAGACTTATGGGTCAATCTGCTTGCGGACGCTTCAAAAATGCAGGTCCTTCAAACCATCTCCTGCTGCCAAGGCTCACCGACAGCTCACACCATCTAGTTCCGTCGTCGGCAACATTATCCGCAGTTCCAACAAACCACCATTGATTCGGATCAGTAGTATCCAAAATCTCACCAGCACAAACTGCGACAAAGGATGGAAACTTAAACTTGGACGAATTGATCCATGAGAGAACCGTCTTGGAGTCGGACAGGAAAATCACCTCCACAGGATGGATTGCGTGGGATTTTTTAACTGTTTCTGCAACCCGCACACCCAGCACGGAGGCCTGCAGCTCCAAGTGGGGCACCGACAACTTCTTAACTGGTGACACCTTCGCTCTTGCCATGGCGAGCGCTATCTCCACTTTCCCTTCTTGTTCGAAACGCCAATACGATACAGCACCGAAGGCTTTCTCAGAGGCGTCAACAAAAACGACCAAACTCACCCTACAGGAATCAGGGCTCCTAGACGTGTACCGACGGGCAATCTTTACCTCTTCAATTTGCCTCAAACACTTCATGAACTCCAGCCACTGACATCTCAACACACCGGGTATTGGCTCGTCCCAGTCGTAGCCCTCACACCACACCTCTTGCAAAATAACCCGGCCCCGAAAGATGAAACAGGAAATTAGGCCAAGAGGGTCAAAAATCCTTATGATAGTCCTTAGAATCTCCCGCTTTGAAATTTCAGCTCCCGGCTGGGCCATCTTCTTCAAGCTTTCGTCGTCAGTCAGCTTATAAACCAGATGATCCGATGAGGGATGCCAGGACGTTCCCAATAACTTGGTCACGTAACTTTCAGATTCGTTGGGATCAATGCTGACCAAGCCTGTCTTAATATTCGCTTCCGGTATCTGATCTAAAAACGCTCGACTGTTCGACTGAAATCCCACCAGGTCGAAATTCACTGATCTGCAGATTCTAATGGCGTCTTTACTCACAGCCACCGCTCCTTCCACCGTGTCATGGCTATTGAAGTAGTCGTCTACATACGTGCGGTTGACTAGCCCATCCACCGCCTCAGGGCACTGCTCTCGGAAGAGATTAGCGTGATAATTTTTGACGAATTGTGCCGAAGCGGCAGAACAACGGGGCCCAAATATCACCATCTCTCCAGAGAATCCGCTGGCACTGTTGATCTGCTTCGCTGATCCTTATCCGATGGAACATCTCTCGAACGTCTGCATTGACAGCAATTTGTCGCTCGCGAAACTTGAACAGTCCAGCGTGAAGAGGTACCAAGTTATCTGGACCCTTTAACAAATGCGAATTCAAAGAAACTCCATTTACCTTTGCAACGACGTCAGCAACGTCCCTTGGCTTTGGGGGAACCTTGTTCTTGTTCAAGACGATAAATGTCGGTGCATACCAAACTCTATCCCATTTTCGGCTTAGTTCCTCATCCGACGCAATCCTTGCGTATACCTTTGCTACCAATTCCCGCATGTGCTGGTTCTTCCACTCTAGCAGCTCAGGATTCTTCAGCAACGACTTTTCCAAACTAATAAGTCGTTTCTCTGTCCGGTAGCTTCACTTTGTCCGAGTCCCATAGTAAACCGATTTCATACTGGTCTCCAACTTGACGCAGAGTACGCTCCATCACCTCTAAGGCCCGGCCGTCTGCTTGGCACACGAAGTTACCCTTTGAAGGTCGCACTCCAAACTCCTCAGTGGTAAAGTGACGTCTGAATAGATCATGTAGCTCTTCATCCTGCTATTTGGTGTCGTGAAAGTACAAGTGCGAGGGCCTTCTTGGCGGGTTAACACAGGAAACGTTGGCTGCCGAGTTTATTTTTCCGAAAACGGTCCAACCGAGGATTGTCTTAATAGCATGCGGCTCTTCATCCATCCCAGACCGCTGGCAACGCCCCAGAAGGAACTTGGCTTGATCTAACCCCAGCAAAATCTTCGGCTGCGCATCACGGAGATCTGTCAACGGCAAACCCTTAAGATGGGGATACGTCTCCTTTAAAATGGCAGTGTTGATATTCTGACACGGCAACTCCAGACACTCCCTTAGCCATTTACGCTTGTTCACGGCTGAAACACATAAACTGGTCCGCAATGAATCCTCAACTCTGGTGACTCCCTTTGTCCATTGGAGTGTTAAATGCTCTGGTTCCTCCTCTAACTCCATTTGATCGGAGACGTCCTTCTCAACCATCGTAATTGAGGACCCGTCATCTAAAAAAGCAAACGTGTCCAAAGATTTATTGTTATTCCCGTAGTAACGCACAGGAACAACTTTGAACATCACAGGAGACTTAACTCCTACATGCGACGAATGAATCTGTGGTGGTGGCACGAACGGTTGAGCTGATGAATTCAAAGATGGCTTAGAACCTGATGGATGAAGTAGTGGATGATGGTGTTTCGTACAGCCTCCAAGACCACATTTCTTCTCTTGCGAGCAACCTCTCCATTTATGTGGGGCCGCGTTCAAACATCTAAAGCAGATTGCCTTGTCTTTCGCAAACGCGAACCTTTGATCCGCAGTCAAGGCCGCACACTATCGGCAATCACTTAACGCATGTTAGCAATCCCCTCACACAAGCACCACTGGGGGAAACTGGTTGATGGGTTAGCACTCTTCGGGATGAAGTTGAACCTTTCACCTTCTAACAAGTTGAGGATCTTCCTGGCTTCTATAACTCCGGCGGCAAATCAAGCAACTTTTCTGTGAGGAAAACCGCAAAATCCCCTAAATTCGCATGAAACTTTGTTAGCTTCCGCTTCTGCCATTCGTGGTACAGCGTAGGTTTTAATTTGCTTGCTAGATACGTTAAAACGTAGTTGTTGTTGATCTCTCTGTCCAACTCCATGGACCTGATGTCCGCGACAAACCCATTCAACGTCACAGCCCACTGACGAAATCTTGTATCACTGCCCGAGCTCAACGCTGGCAGTCTAAGAAGATTCCAAGTGAGATTGTGAACTAAAACATCGGGCCTTCCATAAACAGCGCGCAACGAAGCCATGATTCCATCTGCTACCGTCGAACGATCGCTCACGAGATGATAAGCTTCGCCTGTCAATGCTTTCCTTAGACGAGCAACATTTTCCCTCCCGTTGTATCCACCCTTTAGCGTGGATGACTTAAACACGGATTCAAAATAAGGCCATTCCCTCTTGTCCTGGCCTGAGAATGACGGCAACTCCTGCACCTGGCTTCGATTCAAGATCGTCAATAATTTCGCCATATCTGTCTGATGGCACAAACTAGACTCAGAATTATCTTGATGACTAGACTTAACGTTAGCCTGGGTGCTTTTTTCATCCCCAGGCTTGCCTGCCACGGGTGTGGAGTGAGAAGCGTGATGAGAATTTGTCAAAATTTCTCGGTGTCTGCAACTAATTTGTCGTATTGCTTCCAGCCTACCGCTGGTAAGTTTTTTTACCTCTACGGATTGTCCAACATCTGCTACCTGTTGAACTGGAGACACAGAAGCTCTTTCCAACTGCTTATTGAGCCTTTCCATCTCATCCTTCAGCGTGGCGATTTCCTTCTCTCTCTTCTCAACAGTCGTTTGCCGTTTGCTGTTTTCGCCGCCTCAATCCGAACGTCCACAGAAGGTAAAACATCCAACCCAGCATTTCTCTTGACAGCTAAGCTAAATTCACCCTCCCTACTCTGACCCCCTTGAACAATAGAATCCTTCGAGCCATAAAACCAAGGAGTAACTGTGTCAAATAAATCGGGCTTGAATTCATCAGAAGCGTAGTGCCACCAGCGTCTGCAAGTTTCACACGAAACCATATCGTCGTCATCCGGCAGGCGGCAGCTGTGTTCTACTGGCATCGTGCTACGGAAAGTCCAGATGTTGCGAACGATGAACCTCAATTAAATAAAATGATGTTGCGCCGCGGCTCAGTTCGGGATTTTCCTTCCAAAATAAATATTCGTGTGGTACTTCAATTTTATTTGCTAACAATATTGACAATTCATTAAACGTTAATTCAAAAGAGAATTTTCAGACTTACATTGGTAGGGAAGACAAAAGGTAAATCCTCGCAGCGGCCAACCTCGTGGGAGGTTTTCTTTCTTTTTCGGAAAAGTCAAAGAAAATCCTTCTAGAAGCATTTGACGTATAGCTCAGAAATCGCTCAAATAGTTCAAATTGACAGTTTTTCCCCCACGACGTTGCCAGCACAAAATTACTTTTCAACTAATCAACTTAATTTTCTGAAGGTTTAAATGTAAGCGTTTATACCACTTTGAGGTACATAAGGAACAATCACCTCATCATGAGTAATGTTATTGAGTGTTATATACTTATGTACATAAAACCAAAAACTGTAAATAACTAATCTATCAGTCTGTATAATAAAGCGGTTGAAATAAGACGTGTCTGCTCTTCTCATTTTTTAAAACTTTTTTTTTTTTGTGGTTTGTCCCAACAAAGGTTATGGGCCCAGGTTTTTTTTAAAGAAAACCAGTCTTCAGTTTAAATAATAATTTGGTTTTTTTTTTGTGACGCTTTACCAATTTGATAAATTGGATGACGCCAATTATGACGCGTGGAAGATACAAATTAAATCTATATTAGTGCATTGTGATTTATGGGGCTACGTTTCAGGAGCAATAACAGTTCCAGAAGCACCGGACGCATTGGCAGCATGGAAAATAAAAGACGAGAAAGCATTAGCAACTTTGATCTTAAGCATAAAACCTAATCAATTACTCCATGTAAAGAATTGTATCTCTTCGAGAGAAGCATGGGAAAAATTGATACAAGTGCATTCGTCTAGTGGACCAGCGCGTAAAGTCACTCTTTTTAAATCTCTTTTGAATTTAAAAATGAGTGAAGGTTCAATGGGTGAGCATCTTAACAAATTTTTCGATTTGTTTGAAAAATTAGCTGAGCTTGACATAAAACTGCAAGACGAGTTGCTTGCAATCATAATGCTTTCAAGCTTACCGAAAAGCTATGATAACTTCGTAATCGCAATGGAGTCGAGGGATGTCTTACCAAGCACGCTTACCTTAAAAACAAAATTATTAGATGAAGAAAAGAGGAGAGAGGCAGAGGAAAAAAATTACTTTCAGGAAGTCGCGTATTTCGCCAGCAAGCAGCAAAATCATCAACAAAAACCGTTTAAGAAGAATCAACATATCAATAGTTACAAGTGTCATAAGAGAGGTCACATTGCTTCAAACTGTAGGAATGGCACCATTAGCAAGCAGAATATCAGTTGCGCTATGCTCAATATGTCGTCACACGTATATAAAAGTCTTAGCAGCTCATCGTGGGTGTTTGACAGCGGTTCGACATGTCATATGTGTTGTGACAAGTCATTATTCAGCTATGTAAAAGAACATTGAGAGCGAATAGAGCTAGCGGGAGGCAGCTATATTTTTTCGGAAGGTATTGGTGTCGTTCACGTTGAAACACAAACAAGCAATCTAGCATTACATAATGTACTGTATGTTCCTCAGTTACAATCCAATTTTCTTTCCATAAGCAAGATCACAGACAACGAGTGTAAAGTAAATTGTAGCAAAAGTTTCGCGGAAATTCGAACTTTGAAGGGCTTGTTGGTTATGCGGGCCAAGAAGATAGGAGATCTTCTTGTATATAATACGGAACATTCCAAACTGTGTGCAATGACAGTAAATAAAGAAGGCATTTGAAAAGCGTTGAGTTACTGTCAAAGGAAAATATGGTGCGTGGAATGAAAATAAGTAAGAACAACAATCGCGAGTGTAATATTTGCCTTGAAGGTAAAATAAGTGCTTTACCGTTTCCTAAGAATTTGACAAAAACTACAAAAAGGGTATTAGAAATCGTGCATAGTGATATCTGCGGGCCCATGAACGTCTCGTCACTTGGTGGTGCTAAATATTTTATAACGTTCGTCGATGACTATACCCGAAAAATTTTTGTATTTTTCATAAAAAACAAAAGTGAGGCATTTGAAACATTTGAAAAGTTTAAAGCCAGCGTAGAGCGTGAAACGGAACACAAAATTAAAACGTTGCGTACAGATAACGGCCGCGAGTACGTAAATCACGAATTTGACAACTTTTTGAGTCGCGAAGGTATCCGTAGACAGTTAACCGTTCCTTACACTCCCCAACAGAATGGTGTCGCCGAACGTGTCAACCGTACACTGGTGGAAATGAGCAGGTGTATGCTGATTGATTCAAAGTTGCCTGAGTCGCTATGGGCGGAAGCAATTCAAACGGCTGCATACCTAAGAAATCGTTCCCCGACAAACATTTTAGGAACTGTGACACCTTATGAACTATGGGAAACCAAAAAACCAGACGTCTCACATTTAGTAGTTTTTGGCCAAAAAGGAATTCATTTAAACAAACATCCGCGTAAATCGAAATTTGCGCCTAAAGGTAGTGAGTGTTTTATGGTGGGATATTCGACGGAGTCTAAGGCATACCGACTCTACGATCCCATAAAGAGAATAGTGTTTATCGGACGAGATGTGAAGTTTTTACATTTAGAAAATCCATGTGTTGTGAACCCTGCTTTAAATGATTCCTTAAAAGAAAATATGAAGAATGATTTAGTTATAGAAAATAGTGAACTCAAATTTAACGAAAACAAGGATTTTGTCAATGATGTTGTTGGACCAAAATATGATGCCTGTGTTCCTGGTGAGTTTGATTTGAATAATGTTGTAAGCGATAGTGTTTCAGGTGACATTCCAAACGACAAGAATCAAAACGTAAATAGTCATATTACCGATGCTGCTGGTGTTCATAAGAAGGAACATTTCACCGAAAAACCAAGCAACTCTCTCCGGATGAAGCTACGTTCTTGGAAGCCGCCACAAACGAACAACTTGATGAATAATCGTAAGCAGAATTCCCCAAATCCATTAACGCTGAAAGAAGCTTTGGAAGGAGCAGATGCAGAAAAATGGAAAACTGCCATGCTCTCAGAATACCAGTCTTTAGTCAAGAACCAGACATGGGAACTTGTAGATATACCCACAAATGCTCATGTTATAAAATCAAAATGGGTATTTAACGTGAAGCGTGACCAGAATGGTGATCCGGTGAGGTACAAGGCGCGACTTGTAGCAAAAGTCTGCAGTCAGAGACACGGCGTTGACTACAAAGAAGTTTTCTCACCCGTAGCAAGATATTCCTCGATTAGATTGATCCTCGCTTTGGCAGCAGAGTACGATTTATTCGTACAACAAATGGACGTGTCGACAGCCTACCTCAACGGAAAACTAGAGGAGGAGGTATATATGATACAACCTGAGAATTTTATAGACAAAACGAATGCTAACAAAGTATGCAAGTTAAGGAAATCTATCTATGGGCTTAAACAATCTGGTCGGAACTGGAATCAGGAACTGGATCATGCATTACAAGACATTGGCTTTATAAGATGTCATGGCGATGCATGTGTTTACGTTTTGAAAATACAGAAAGAAATAAATATTGTAGCAGTTTACGTGGACGACATTTTACTCGCTTGTTCGGACCCCGAGCGATTGGAGAGCATTAAGCATAATATTGGACTACGATTTGAGGCGGTGGACAAGGGTCTCGTTGACCACTTTCTGGGAATGGAGATCTGTAAGGAAGAAGATGGAATTAAAATATCCCAAAAGCAGTTAATACGTAACTTGCTAAGAGACTTCAAGTTGGAGGACTCCAGAAGCTGTTCAACACCTCTAGATCCTGGCAATCACTGATTGGTTCATTGACATATCTAAGCATCTGTACCCGGCCGGATATCACTCATTCTGTCAACAAACTTGCACAATTCAATACGAACCCGCATATCGAACATTTCAATGCAGCCAAACATTTGTTAAGGTACTTAAATACTACGATTAATCTAAAACTTAATTACTTTCAGACCAAATCAAAACTTAAGGGTTATGTTGATGCTGACTGGGGTGGGAACAGTGTGGATCGAAAATCCTACACAGGGTTTGCCTTGTTTTTGGCTGGCGCAGCAGTGACATGGGACAGTAAGAAGCAAAGCACAATCGCACTAAGCAGCACTGAAGCCGAATACGTGGCTCTTTCCTCAGCGGCGAGGGAAGTTACATACCTTAGAAGTTTTCTGAAAGAACTTGGATTCAGTGAGCTAGTTGACTCTCCAACGGAACTGTACAACGACAATCGAAGCGCACAAAAGTTGGCAAGAAATCCAGTATTTCATAATCGCACCAAACACGTCGACATCAAGGCGCACTACGTTCGTGAGGTTGCCGAGAAAGGGCTTGTTATTCTTAAATACTTAGCCACTGATAAGATGGTTGCAGACATCCTAACCAAAAATTTAAAGAAAATGAAACATGGCGAATTTGTAAATATTTTAGGCCTTCAACCTAAATTGAAACTATTGTTTTTTTTTTTCACATTGGCTTTATTTTTTCGTAAAAATGAATTAAATTTTTTTTTTGTTAATGTTACATTTTAGTTATTTATAATTTTTGAGAGGAGGATTGAAGGTGTAAATGTAAGCGTTTATACCACTTTGAGGTACATAAGGAACAATCACCTCATCATGAGTAATGTTATTGAGTGTTATATACTTATGTAGATAAAACCAAAAACTGTAAATAACTAATCTATCAGTCTGTATAATAAAGCGGTTGAAATAAGACGTGTCTGCTCTTCTCATTTTTTAAAACTTTTTTTTTTTTGTGGTTTGTCCCAACATTTTCAAATTCAACGGCTCGATGACACCCTTAAAATATAAACGAAAATAAATCTGGATTTGTCGTCTATGAATGTCAGAAAATATCGAGCACCGCCAATGGATTTGATGTTTACAGGTCCGCAAACCGTGTGAATTAACTCCAATAATTTTGTTGATCTGCGTTCTGACGTTTGGGGAAAAGGTATTGTATGTATTTTGCCTAGCATACAAATGTTACAACACTCTTCATCATCGTTTTTCTTTAATTTTAGGCCTCGTACCATATTATGTTGCTCCAACTCACGAAGACTTTGTTAATTCAGGTGACCATACCTATAATGCCATATTTTGTTGTTACTCACCGCAAACAAGCTCTCGGTCTTTAACTTGACCACAAACAAATTGTGTTCTTTCTGTGCTTGCAGAATAACGTTGCCTTGCTGGTCCCTTATCCAAGCGCGCTCGCCTTTGAATTTGACAGTCATTCCATTTTCAGCTACCTTGCTTATAAAGGGTGTCTCAGTAAGAGTGCACTTTTTAAAATTGGAATATTTTTTTTTTCATGCAAGTGGCAACTCTGAAATTTGACAGCTGTCACCTCTGTTTATTCCGATTATTAAAAATGGAGCGCTTTTCGAAAGAACAACCCGTTGCCTTGCTGGTCCCTTATCCAAGCGCGCTCGCCTTTAAATTTGACAGTCATTCCATTTTCAGCTACCCTTAGAAATGAAATTCGATTTCAGCTCCGGAGAATACAAAACATTTCTTAAGCGAATATTTCTCTCGTTCGTACGTAACAACAGATCGCCTTTGCCAACTGCCATCACCGACACATTCGCAGCCAACCAATTTTTTTCCAAATGTTCTGTATACCGTACAAACATCTGCTTCTTATTGCACATGTGTGAGGTCGCACCACTATCGATGTACCAGCTAGTTCCGTTGAATGCGTGTGTATGTGTATTTGCCGTGGCTACAATGCCCATTGCTGATTCGCTATGTCTTTGTTTTGCTTTACACTGGATCGCATAGTGTCCCCGTTTAATACATGCAAAGCACTTACCCTTAAATCTGTTTGTTTCCGTTTTGTTTGTCTGTTTGTTATTTGAACGCACGGTAAATGCTTGCTGTGTGTTATCGTCGTCTAACGGATCTCTTAGTTGCGTGCGCCTCTGACCTTCTTCTAGAAGCTTGAATTTCAATGCGCTGTATGTGGGCAAATTGTCTCGCTTCTCCATTGCGATTGTGAATATTTCAAACGATTTTGGTAAACTTGAAAGAAGGATTATCAGTTCTTCCTGTATAACGATTCCAACTTCTGCCAATTTTTCTGATATTCCGTTGAAAGAATTGATGAACTTCACAATATTGTCGTAATCTTGCATTCGCATGTTCAGCAGTTGCTTGTATAAAATAACTTTTTGCACCGGACCTTTTCGTTTGTACACTTCCATTAATTTCTGCCATGCTTCTGTAGATGTCTTGCAGTTCTTGATGTAGTTCAATTGTATTGGCTTAACGCTGAGTACTATCATGGCCAAAGCCTTCTCATCGTTCCTGGTCCAAGCTGCAACCTCTTCTGGTTTCACTTCTTGCACTTCACTCACCACCTTCCAAACACCTCCATGCACCAAAACACTGCGCATTTGTATTGACCAGGTTTCGTAGTTCGATTCATCGAGCTTATCGATTGTGTATAACGATGCCATTTTAATTTTAATAAGTTTTATTTTTTAATTTACACTTGAATTACTATATTCACATTCGTTACGTCCTGGGCCCATAACCTGAAAAAGATTGAAAGATTCCACTATGATGTTTATTATGCGAATGAATTAGAGAGAAAAAGAAAAGAAAGGGGAAGAACATGCACGTTGGTTTTTCGGTGTTGCCAATATATATTTCTTTTCAACATAAACAAAATAACGTGTTTTACTCTCCGCGAGATGCCCTTCTCCCTTAAGAGAAAGCACGGTATCTGGCGTACAACAACGTGCTCAAAACTATCGCAAGGATATACGATCCAATAGGTTTTCTCGGTCCCACCATTATCAAATTAAAAATTCTTTTTCAGAGTTTACGGAAAAGGAAGACATCTTAGGATGAAGTTCTTGCTGGTGACTTCTTGAGTCAGTGGAACGAGTGTGTGCAGAGTATCCCAGTATTAAGAGACCTGACCATTCCAAGGGCAGAGCTTTTTTCCGTTTCGCAGACAAGGACTATCCAAATCCATATCCTTGCGGACGCTAGTACGAAAGCTTTTGGTACAGTCGCGTATATGAATCATCCCTTCCAAGATTCGCGAGTTATCTCCCTTCTTAGGCAATAAGGGTCTCGGCTACAATCATCAAATGAAGTGATGGAAGTGAAGCATCCAATTATACTTCGAATAAAGACACATACTGTTAGTCTTAGCATTGACGACTATCATTAACGGGCGCTTCGTGCTGGTGTGAGCATTGTGCTAGCACAAGTCAGAGACGAGTCAAAAAACGCATCAAGTCATGTTTAGTATGCAGAAAACTTTGGAGACTGCTTCTCAACCGTTTGCGCCTCTGACTATTGAAAAGTTTCCCTATTTCGACCATTAGACCATGTTGGAGTAGATTTGGCCGCACCACTTCATATGATGACAAGTTAGATGTTTCCAAAGTATACGTCATTTTTAGTTAACGAGGGGTTTATCAACCGATCATTTTTTAATTGCTCGCAGGCGGTTCATTGGTAGGCATGGTATGCCTACTATGACGTTGTCCGACAACGCACGCACCTTCCGGAGAGCTGCTATTGAATTGCGTAGTCCTGATTCTCTCTGGGACAAAGAGGTCATTCTGGGATACTTTCACGAAGAAAGATCAAATGGATTTTTATAGTGGAATGTGCGCCATGGTGGGGTGGTTTCTGGGAGAGATTGATCCGGACCATGAAAAATTTGATGAAAGTAGCAATCAGCAAAGCAAAACAAAATTTTGAGCACCTGAGGACCATAATTGTTGAGATCTAAGAAATAGCCGCCGGCTTACATATGTGAGCACAGATCCAATGGACCTATCACCCCCAACCGCTTCAAGTTTTCTGTTCGAGTCCTGCAGTCTACCAATGGCTTCATCGCCAAGAGAGCCTGAAGTAGATTCGGAGCGCCTGGAAGCAGCAGATGAGTTATACAACTAAATTAAAAAAGCGATGGCGGTTTTAGTATCTTCAACTTTGCGTTCATTTCACTATAAGTCGCATAAACCCGCGATCGAGAAGAAAGAAAATGGCAGTTGTTGAGCAAGTATTTTCAGATAGAGATCAAGAGGCAATATCTTGTCAAATCCGGCCTTTAAACGGAAAGCAGTTTCGAAGTTCGATTCAACTTATTTATCCTCTAGAACTTCTGCTGTGCCCGGCCGAGGATATTGAAAATTAAATCTTGAATTTCTTATTGGTATAATTTGTTCGAAAAGTGCTCCATTTGCAAACTTAAACTTCTTCGTGACAATTTTCTAAGATATAATGACTTGCGTGGGCAATCATTTCATAAAAAGTGCATTTTCATATCTGATGAATCCATCAAAGCACTGCTATCTAACCGAAACCTGCAATGGCGTTGTAATAATTGTGCAAGTGTTTGTGGTTCTCTACTCTCGGCTTTCGCACAACTACAAAACGATGTCGCAGAAATTAAATAGTTCCTGCATAAATAATATATTTCTCCAACCAGTGTAAGTGCTAAAAAGACTAATTCTGCTCATCAAAATAACATCCTAACATCGGAAACTACCTGAAACCAAACCACAAATTCTTCCAATTGTAACACCAACAGTACACAAATCGAATGTCGTAACGTCGCCTGCATCCCATGTAATAATACCATCTCTTCCATCTTCGACGCCAAAAAACATTGGCATACAAAGAATCACTGTCAAAAAAAGAGGTTAACGATCCACAAAACTGTTTGGGCCTGCCGACGCTCAAGAGGAAGGGGCAATACTCCCAATGGTATTGAAACTGTAATTCATACATCTCTTTCATTTAGCCGAGAGGAATGTAACTGAAGAAAACATAGTTTCATACGCAGCACATATGTTAAAGTTTCCGGAAAATGTGCTTCGTTGTAAAAAAAATAATTGAAAACGATGCAGATCTACAATCGCTTCATTATATAAACTTCAACTTGAGTATTTCTGCCTATTTATTTGGAAAAAACGAGGACGATGGGATCGGCACTTTCCCATGGGATCGGAAATTTCCCTATTGATCACAGCTGTCGAACAATTTTGTATTTCAATAACTTTAGATCCTCTGTTAAATAATCGGTTGCTTTGGTTTCTAGTTATACATATACCACCTGGAAGTATGTAACAAATATAGTATGTGAGAAACATACATCGAATATAGATTATGCCAATAATGTGTGTAATGATTCTGATCATTTGTGTATCCTAGGGGATTTCAAATTTACCAATCTCAACTAGATTAGTTCTGTTTCCAATATCTTCCTTTTACGATTAACTTTCCTAGATAAATTAAATTCAATGAACTTAAAACAAATTAATCCTGTAAAAAATTCTACTTCAAAAATTCTTGATCTAATCTTTGTCTGCACTGATGAGATTATTGCTAATGTTGAAATTTATATAGAATTATGTTTTTATAACTACCTTACACGAGAAATTATTACAACTAAAAAGAATTTTAAATTTTCGAATACTAATTTTATTGAATTAAATATTATAATATGCTTAATAGTGTAAGTTGGCATAATGAATTTTACAATTTAAGTTTAACATCAATGTATAGTCGTTTTATTGAAATCCTTAGGCAATGATGCGAGAACGTGCTTCTCAATGGTGCGTGCCTCGAATAAACAACCTCGGTATAATAAAAATTTGTCAACTCTTAAAAACCGTAAAAATGAGGCTTTTAAGAAATTCACACATTCTAATAATGCTTCTGATTATCTTAAATTTAGTAATTTATGTAAAGAATTCTTCGTTCTTAACAAGTTCCTATATAAAAATTACATTTTTTCTATAGAAAACAATATAAGACAGATAGTAAATCATTCTGGCAATTTATTAACTCTAAAAGGAAATCAGTGGGAATTCCTAATTTCATGCATTTCAAAGAAGAAGAATCTGATAACATCGACTATACTCTTAAACTATTAGCAAATTTCTTTCAATCCACCATTTCTGATTCCAACTGCAATAACATCAACCCCAATTTTATTACTCGTAAAAGTTTACCTAGCTTAGTAGAAATTGGATCCTTAATTTTAAGCTCGTTCGACGTCTCCCTTGCGTTAGTAATTTAAAGCCAAAACTCAATTATGGTGCAGAGGGCATACCATTAATTATCCTCAAAAAATGTGCTAATTCACTTTGCAACCCACTTTCACTCATATTTAACTGTTCCTTATCTGAAGGAGTTTTTCTTGACGAATGAAAAGAGTCGTACCTAGTTCCCATTCAAAAATCGTTCCCAATAGTTGATATTCAACAATTCCAAAACTCTTTGAATATATAGTAAAAAATAAAATAGATTTTACCATCAATGAGCACATATTGGAAGCGCAACACGGTTTCATATCGGGTCGCTTGACCTCAACCAATCTATCCATTTATTCTTCTTTTATAATAAATGAGTTAAAAAACAGAAATCATGTAGATGCAATTTATACTGATTTCAGTAAGGCATTCGACTCCGTTAACCATTCGCTGCTAATCAACAAGCTTGAAATATTCTTATTTCACTCCCAGTTCCATTGCTGGATATCTTCTTATCTTTGAAATCGTACCCAAAGTGTTAAAATCGGAAATTCGTTATCTCTGCAAATAAAATGTATATCGAGTGTACCGCAAGGTAGTCATTTAGGCCCTCTTTTGTTCATGATTTTCATTGGCGATATTATGCATTTGTTTAACGACTGTGAGTGTTTGCTTTACGCCGATGACATGAAAATATTCAAGAGCATTAAAAATGTTAGTGACTGACCCTTGTTACAGTCAGATACAGATAATGTTTTCGAGTGGTGCAATAATAACCATCTAAATCTAAATTTAAAGAAATGTCAATCCATTTCTTTCTCGAAATCAACCTATCCCATCCAATTTAATTATATCATTGATTCTACACTTCTTTCAAAGGCGAATAGTGTTAAAGATTTGGGAGTTATGCTTAACTCCTCTTTCTCATTTCATTTTCATATTAGCTATAAATTATTATTAAAAGCCAACTCGGTTGTTGGCTTCATTAAACGTAACACTAAAAGATTCACTGATCCATTTGCACTATTATCTGTGTACATTTCGCTGATCAGACCTTTCCTTGAATATGCGGTCGTAGTCTGGAATCCTCCATTTATAACTTTTTCGGATTGTACCGAAAAAGTTCAAAAGCTTTTTACCTTTATTTTTTTCAAAATGCATTGAAATTTTCACCCGAGCTACATGGCAAGGTGCCAACTGGTATAAAATCCCTAAGGACTAGACGAACCATCTAGATGTAATGTTTGTTAGGGACATACTGTTGTGATTCACACAACGGACCGCACGCATCGCCCACTCAGCGAATGCACACTTCTCTTCTTTCTTCCACCCATATCCGTCAACATCGCTATTCGACACCCAATGATAATTGCTCACCACCAACAACGCTAGTAATGAATCAAGACACACGATACAAGTGTACCCATTTTAAAGGTATAGGTCAGTGCAGTACGACAAACTCAGTACAGTCCAACGATGAATCAAGACATACGACATCCTTGAAGCGTACGAAGACACATGACACCTTTGAAGTGTGCCCATTCATATGCACTACATACAGTACATTGGGTAAACACCAAATCATGCATGGCCATAGCAAAACCCAAAAGCAATTAAACGCAATTAAGGGATATTGTGAATGAGTGCCAGCATGTATGAAAGTGAAAATGGGACGGAGCAAAGTACAAGCGGGGTCGAGTTTCGTAGTGTTTACGCCTACGCTGCAGAAACCGATGTCTGACGTGGGTAGGAATCAAGAAAAGAAGAGGGGATAAGATGCGTACGAAAAATATCATATAAAAGGGTAGCTGATATCGAGAGTCAACGGAGTCAACAGAGTCAATAAGATCAGAGAGTCAATAAGATCGCAGAGTCAGTCAGAGTCAGTCAGAGTCAATAAGATCGCAGAGTCAGTTAGAGTCAGTTGATGCTACTAACCACCATCAAATAAATATAAATTAAATAAAAAGAAAACACTTTTAAAAGAAAAGGTATAACTTGTTTGACTCTCCGTTTGACGCTCTTCCCTTGAGAAACCAAGGAAGCACGGCGCCAATCGTAACATTTGGTGCCAGCGGTGGGATACCAGAAATGTCCCGACTACCAAGCAAAAAAAACCAAAAGATAGCGTACTGGGGCTAAAACACCAGCAATGAAAAAAGTGAAAAGTGTGAAAAGACCCAAGAACGTAAGACCTTGCGGATACCTAAGTGGACGCCGGAGGCAAAGTTTAAGCAGTGAAAAGACCAGGGGTAACAACCATGTATAGGGCGTGAAGTCTACCTGGCAAACAACAGCAGAAGAAGGCAGAGAAGCAGTAGCAGCAATAACAACAGTAGCAGCAGCAGAAGAAGACACAGAAGCAGTAGCAGCAATAGCAACAGCAGCAGCA
This sequence comes from Merodon equestris, assembly GCA_958301585.1. NCBI lineage: Eukaryota > Metazoa > Arthropoda > Insecta > Diptera > Syrphidae > Merodon > Merodon equestris. The sequence goes on along the minus strand of OY284413.1, from coordinate 79,986,269 downwards.
GCGGTATTTATTAAATTTATAAGAAAATATACTTAATATACTATAATATAAATAATATACATACATTGTCAATATACATATATCTAACACCTTTTGACACTGCTCCCTCCTTGGTCCCGTAAGATCTTCGGTAACTTTTTATAAAAAACAAAAAAACCCTCAAAATTTTCACGCGACGAAATAAAGCGATTGCGGAGCTATTCGAATTTCTACCGCACTATTTCGAAGACAACCGCGCCATGGAGATCAAAATGAGCATTGCTGACTTGTTCAACATCGTATCCACCTTCGACAGAAATCCTCGAGATCTAGTTAAATTTATAGCTTGTGGAAACAGATTTTTCTCTTCTGTTTCGGAAGATCAACACCGAACATATCTTGACATTATAAAGACAAGATTATTGGGTCGTGCATTCGAACTGACACAGTTCGACTCGTTTGCAAGATGGAGCGACCTAGTAAAGGAGCTCGAGAGACACTTTAGGCAAGATAAATAAAAATGAAAAAACTTTTAAAAGAAAAGGTATAACTTTTTTGACTCTCCGTTTGACGCTCTTCCCTTGAGAAACCAAGGAAGCACCGCGCCAATCGTAACAATACCTTCCAACCATATAAATGCCCTTGTCTTCTAGCAATGATTCAATTTTATTTGCCCACTAGGTCACTTCGAATTCGAAACATTCCATAATACAGAATACGGGAAAAATGAACCTCTAACAAGGATAATCAGAGTCTTTAACATACCATACATATATGTATACTCACTATCTGGATTTGTCTGACAACCGACTTCATTTTAAAAGCACATTATAATGCCTTTTTACCTTTTAAGAATTTTCATATGAAAATGTTCTTTACATATTATAACGTATGGCGCATTTCACGTCAAGCGGACAAGGAATAAAAAGTGAGGTTCTGAAATTTGTTCATATTAGGTCCAGTTGTACTTCTAATAGATATGAATACGAACACATAATATTTTTTTTATATGATGTGTATTTGTTATTGGCTTCTAAAGAATCGTCTATATCAAAATTCGTATATTTTGTAAGATTTTTTTTGTATTGAAAAAAAATACAATAAATTTTCAAATTACCCGATTTGCATCAAAAAGTTTCCTGTTCTTTTTAAAAAAGAAATCAATTTCGAAAAAAAAATTTAATGTTCAAAACCGGAAGTAAACATTTCGAAACAAAATTTTGGAAACTTCGACCAATTTTTTTTTTCTTATTTCAAAATATAGCTTAGTATATATGTATACGTATATATGTATATGTGCCCCACGAGAAGTGTGCCAAAAAGCTAGAGCGTGTAGCCCTGGCCAAGACAAGAAAAAAATCGTACGGGAGGGGGGGGTCTATTCCCCCCCGTTTAGCCGGGAGGGGCAATTTTCTAAAAAATTGACTTAATTTGGAAAAAAAATTATAAAAATCAACAGTAACAGCCACAATGCCGCGATATACTTTTTTGTAAAGCCAGAAACCTCTTCTTTGATCTTGTTTTTAAAGGAAGCTGTTGTAAGGAATAGTTTTTGAGAAATTAATTTTCAAACTCAAAATTTTGAAAAAAAAATGGAAAAAAAAAATTTCGAACTACTTTTTTCCAAAATTGTATGTAATTAAGTACTATTTTTTTTTCCAAAATTCAATTCCCTTATTAGTTTTTAGTTAAAAACAGAAAACCGGATGCAAAAATGTCTTGTAGTTTTTGAGAAATTAAAAAAAAACCCGAACCATTTTTTTCTAAGAAAAACCTTTTTTTTTGGTTTTAACGCGGCTGGACTTGTAGGCAAATTAATGTATGAAAGATTGACCTCTTTTTTATTATTTTTAAAAAATTCGGAGTTTTATTATAATAAATTTTCAATATGATCCCCATTTTTTAGAAGGCAAAGATTATATCTTCTTCTAATGGCTGCACATTAGTCTATGTTTGACAAATTTTCCTTCAATTTGACTCCAGCGACTTGAATCCGTTGTTCCAAAGACACTATTTCCACTTCGTAAACATAATTTTTCATGAATCCCCACACTTAAAAATCTAGAGGAGTTAAATCTGGTGATCTAGGTGGCCATTTCGTGGGGCCCCTTCTTCCGATTCAACGGTCACTAAAATGATCATCCAGCCAGTGTCTAACCCGTAAGCTGTAGTGTGCTGGTGCTCCATCTTGCTGGTAGATTAAATTATCTGCTATGGCCAAAGGAACGTTGTCCATCAAATCGGGCAAAAGGTCTCGTAGGAACTGCAGGTATGATTCTCCCTTAATAACGGCATTCAAAAACCGGGCCCCGATTACAGTTTGTCCAACAATACCAAGCCAAACATTACAGCTAAAGCGGTGTTGTGATTTATTTTGTTTTTTGTTGTGTGGATTGGTGCTACTCCAATGATGCAAATTGTGGAAGTTAGTAACCCCATCTCTGGTAAACTGTGCTTCATCCGTCCAGAATATCCTTGCAAAATAGTTTCGTTCAGTTTCATCTCGAAGCAGTAATGATCGACAAAACTCTGCTCTCAAAAACTTGTCGTTTGAGGTGAGTCCCTGAACTGGCCTAAAATGGTACGGGTGTAAGTTTTCGGTATGAAGCACTCTCCATACTCTAGATTTGGGCACTCCAAGCATAATAGCCATCCTCCTTGTACTAAGGGAGGGATTGCGTCGGACCAAATTCAAAATTCGGGTAGAACCCATCTGCGGCGGGCGGACCCAGCCGAAATTCGCAGGTCAGTTTTCAGGCGTTATCAATGAAAAAAAGAATTAATCCAGGGTTATTCCAATAGTGTATCACTTTATTGTATCCTCATGAAACTCCGAATTTTTTAAAAATAATAAAAAAGAGGTCAATCTTTCATACACTAATTTGCCTACAAGTCCAGCCGCGTTAAAACCAAAAAAAAAGGTTTTTCTTAGAAAAAAATGGTTCGGGTTTTTTTTTAATTTCTCAAAAACTACAAGACATTTTTCCATCCGGTTTTCTTTTTTTAACTAAAAACTAATGAGAGCATTGAATTTTTGAAAAAAAGATTACTACTTAATTACATACAATTTTGAAAAAAAATAGTTCGAAATTTTTTTTTTTCAATTTTTTTTCAAAATTTTGAGTTTGAAAATTAATTTCTCAAAAACTACTCCTTAAAACAGCTTCATTTAAAATCAATATGAAAGAAGAGGTTTCTGACTTTACAAAAAGGTATATCGTGGCATTGTGGATGTAACTGTTGATTTTTAATAATTATTTTTCCAAAATAAGTCAATTTTTTAGAAAATTGCCCCTCCCGGCTAAACGGGGGGAAATAGACCCCCCCCCCCATACGATTTTTTTCTTGTCTTGACTAGACTTACACGCTGTAGCTTTTTGGCACACTGCTCGTGGGACACCCTGTATAATACACCAGAAGTGTTGAAATGGGATCTGTATGGGATGTACATGTAGCAGTAAGTATGATGTTAGGCGTTTGTTTATGTCGGTTAATATGCGAATTATGAAATTAAAATACGACAGTATTAACATTTATCATCCTGTTCATTTGTGTTGAAGCTCTAACAATAATTAGGGGTAGTTACTTTTAAATAAAAAAAAAATTAATACATTGACAAAATTCGTTTAAATATTGTAGAAATATTAGTAGGAAGAAATAAAAAATTATTTTACCTGTAGTTTGTCAAAAAGTTTATTTCTTCAATTAATAAAGGATTAATTATTTAGTTACTAAATGTTTAATTATTTTAACTTAATTACAAGTTCATTATCTTCATAATTATCATTATATTGTAGTCCGATTTCCCCTCTCTTATCTGCCCTATCTTTTAGAAATGATTACTTATGTATCATTTTGAATTTCCGTTATTATTTAATTGTTGCTCTGACCTCTTAGTGACTGGTGCTTGACAGAGACAATTTATAATGCCTCCGTACGGTGATCGATGTTTTAATCCATTTCGTTTGGTGAATCATCGAAAGTTTAAATAATTTCTACATGTTTAGTGCAAAAGTGGGGATTTCCAGCATATTGGCTCCATTAGCTCTACATCACTGAAGCCCCTCCTCACAACGGGGAAAATACAATAAAGACAAGGTGTCTGAAAAAAAAACACCTTCTCTCAAAACTGATTAACTTAGTCTTTTCAAATTTTAGTTTACAAATTCATTTACTTAAACCGCAACAACATATGAATAATCCATTGATGATGAAAACAAAAAAAAATATTATTTCATTAATTACAGAGATTGTACTTCAAACCTAACAAATTACTGAAATGACTGTGTTTAACTTTCTTTACGTTTTTAGTGAATATGTCTGCGGTCATCTCATCGGTAGGTGTATACTTTAATACAATTAGCTCCTTCTCGATCACATCACGTACGTAGTGCGCCTTGTTATCAATATGCTTTGTACGATTGTGAAAAACAGGATTTCCTGCTAGCTTCTGCGAACTTAGGTTGTCACTGGACAGCTCGGTTGGGCCGTTAATTAGCTCGTTAAAGCCCATCTCCTCCAAAATCGCCGAAGATGAACAATTTCTTTAGAAGCTGTTGACAGGACAGTATACTCTGCTTCGGCGCTACTAAGAGCTATGGTTGACTGCGTTTTGCTGTCCCAAGAAACGACTGCACCAGCAAGGAAAAAAGCAAATCCCGTGTACGATTTTCGATCAACGCAGTTTCCCCCCCAATCAGCATCTACATACCCTTTTAGCTTCAAACCAGTCTGAAAATAATTAAGTTTCATATTAAGTGTAGTCCTTAAGTACCTCAACAGATGTTTTGCAGCATTTAAATGCTCGATATGAGGATTGGTGTTAAACTGAGCAAGTTTGAACACAGAATGGATAATATCCGGACACCCAAGTACGTCAAAGAGCCTATCAAAGACTGGTACTTCTTCGGGTCTACCTTCTCACAATGTGAGCAGTCCTCACACTTCTCAAAATTTGTTCCTGGCTCCAATGGTGTTGCACAGGTTCTACAATCTGTCATTCCGAAGTCAGCCAGAAGATTCAAAATCAATTGACGTTGTGAAATCTGGATTACATTTTGCTTTCTTGTGACTTCGAGCCTATGAAGTGATCGACTGGGCCTTTATCAATTACTTCAAACTTGTCGCTTATTTGTTGTTTAATTTTTTCCAGGTTGTCAAGATGGGAACACGCAAGGAGTATATCGTCGACATACACAGCAACTAGATTAATTTCACCAGCCCTCCTCAGCACATAAACACAGGCGTCTCCGTTGCACTTTTTGAAGCCAATCTGTCTGAGAGCAGAATCGATTTCCTTGTTCCAGTTAGGACCAGACTGCTTTAACCCGTAAATGGCCTTCCGCAATCGAAGACTTGATCTTTGTTGTTTTCATCGATAAGGCATTCAAGGTGATACATAAACACCTCCTCCTGTAGCTTTCCATTAAAATACGCTGATACTACATACGTCCATTTGATGGACAAACAATTGATATTCAGCTGCTAAAGCAAGCAGAAGTCGTATTGAAGAATATCTCACAACAGGTGAAAATATCTCCTTATAGTCAACCCCATATTGTTGACTGCAACCTTTTGCTACGAGGCGGGCTTTACACTTTACTGGATGACCCTGTTTATCACGTTTTATATTAAAGACCCACTTCGATCTTATAATTCGACGATTATCTGCTCCCATGTGCAATTTTTTTTCAGTGCCTGGTATTCTGAAACCATGGCAGCGCTACACTTTTCTGCATCTTGACTACACATTGCTTCATTCACCGTAAGTGGATTGGATGCTCTCTCTTTAAGGCAATTAACCTCATGTGGACTTACGACTTTCCCAGAACGTAGTTCCTTCCGATATTCCATATTTGCCATTTTGGTTTCAGCAATGGCCTTTGATGTGTTAACCACTTTTGAACTGGAATAATCATTGCCACCTCCTTCAACAGCACCGACAGCATTGATAGTATCAACAGCTTCTGCTACACCTCCTTCTGTAGTCTCAGAAACCATTTCTCCAGCGCCAGCATTACCACTTCTTTCGTCAGGATTATTGTCTTCGTTAGGATTCCCAAAACTACACTCGGCATCGTTAACTAACTCGTCATCGGATGGATTTATCTTAGTAGTCCCAGGCTCTCTTTTAAATAAATGTTTATTTAAAATCACATTTTTACCAACTGATTCATCAATATCATCTGAGAATACTGTACTGTTATTGTTTTCTAGTTTTAAAAATCTTACGTCACGACCAATTATTACTGCCTTTCGTTTTGGATCGTACAGCCTGCATCCTCTTGTTTCTCTTGCGTAGCCTACCATATAGCATTCAATACCTTTGGGTGCGAACTTTGATTTACGTGGTGACTTGTCGAGCAGTATTCCTTTCTTTCCAAATACTTCAAGGTGGGACACATATGGCTTCTTACAGCTCCAAGCTTCAAGTGGTGTCATATCCAAGAGCATCTTGGTCGGCGATCGATTACGTAGATATGCGGCGGTATTTATAGTATCAGCCCATAGGAATTCTGGCAACTTTGAATCCAGCAACATACTTCGGCTCATTTCAACCAGGGTGCGGTTAAGTCGCTCAGCGATAACGTTCTGCTGCGGTGTATATGCTACCGTCAGCCGCCTACGAATACCTTCTCTGTTTAAAAAAT